>CM053591.1:41653893-41679213 GCA_028646515.1 Pseudochirops corinnae | reverse complement strand
GAGATATTTCACATTGCCTTCCATTTTTTCATTTGTTTGGATCTGTTTAATAGTATCTTGATTTCTCATAAAGTCATTTACTTCCATTTGCTCCACTCTAATTCTAAAGGAATTATTCTCTTCAGTGAGCTTTTGAGATTCTTTTTCCATGTGGCAAATTTGACTTTTGAAGGCATTCTTCTCCTCATTGGCTTTTTGGGCTATTTGAGTTAGTCTATTTTTTAAGGTGTTATTTTCTTTGGTCAGGTTGTTGACTTTCTTTTCACGATTTTCTTGCATCATTCTCATTTCTCTTCCCAATTTTTCCTCCACTTCTCTTATTAGGTTTACAAAATCCTTTTTAAGCTCCTCTATGGCCTATAATCAGTTCATATTTTTCTTGGAAGCTTTTGGTGCAGGAATTCTGACTGTGTTGTCTTCCTCCTGTTCCATGCTTTGATCCTTTTTATCCCCCTAAAAGGAATCCAAAGTTGGATGGCTGTGCTTTCTTTGCTTCCTTTGCCTGTTCATGTTGCCAGTCAGTTACTTGACTTTTGATTTCTTTGCCATGGTAGAACTCTGCTTCCAGAGGGGAGAGCTTTGTCCCAAATTGCTGGAGTTTTTGCAGCTGCTGGAGCTATGAGGAAGCTGCCATCTCTACAGCCCCCACCAACTTTGGCTCACTGATCACACACCTCAGGACTACTACCCAAGAACATGATCCAGAGGGTACTTATCCTGTAGGTTAAAGCAAGAGCGCTTAGCCTCTGAATGTTCTCTTGGTCCCTCTGCAATCTGCTGGCCAGCAGCTCTGAACAGCCACATGGAGGCAGCTGTAGGGCCACCACCTTGGCTGCTTCTGGCTCTGGGGGCAGAAGGCTGGACCTCCCCTCCCCCCAATATAGCCCAGTTCCACTGACCTTTTACTTCGTCTTTGGCATTTATCAGTTGATAATTCTGGAAACCACCACAGCTACTGGTGTTCCACTCTCTGGAATGCTCTAGCCAGGCTGGTCCTGGCTACCCTGGGGCCAAAACCACGGGTCCATGCAGGGCTGGGCTGGGTTCCTAGCATGCTGTGATAAACCCTTCCTGTCTCCCTGCCGAGCTTTCTTCAACTTTGTTTCTCTGTCACTTTGTGGATTCTGGAGCTCTAAAATTTGTTTAGAGTCATATTTTATAGGTATCTGAGGTGGTTATGGGGGGAACCACGGAGTTTTCCTCCTTCTACACCACCATCTTGACTTCATCCCCCCCACCTGAGAGTTTCTTTATCTGTCTTACAGAAAATTTAGTATATTATTTCATTGTTATCATTTTGTTTACATGCTTAATACCTCTATGATTTGTTTTTTGACTCATTCATCTTTTAGTATTGTAAAATCATTTGAGTCTTTGAAGTCCACAAGCAATAAATTATATGCTGATTAATGTGAATGAATAAGATCTTAATAGGATTTCATTATTTCTTAATCAGTCCTTAGCACAATGCTTGGCACATAAGAGGTGCTTTATAAACATTTATTGACTAATTTATTTGCAAAAGATGCAGGTACACAAACTGCCATTTTCCTAATGGTTTATTTGTTTATATTCTATGTCAAAATTATTTGGTGAGATGACCAAGTAATCCATGGATTTAAGTTTTATTTACACTGGAGACAATTAAAAAAACTCAAATCAATCAACTCCTTTACTTGTCTCTTTAAGGAGAACCTGGAAACTGTCCTTGCATTCTGTTTCAACTTACTCTTGTAGTGTTTTCATTTATAGTTTTAATGTCAGTATGGATGTGGTTCATTTCTTCCAGTGGTCCTTCAACTCATTAGTCATCGGATAATGATCACACTAGTTAAATTAAGGTTTATAGAGAGTCAAAAAGCTATGTAATTCTGTAATACTAATGAAATTTGAAGATCCCTTTGTATTGGAAAGCTGACAGGTACTTAGCAACTAGTTTCAAATTAAGCCTCTGTTAAAGAAACAGAAGGTATGAACCCCCTTGATGACATAACAGGAAGGAGTTGAACAGGGAGGAGCTATATCATATTTAAGGAAAAGCACAAGCTGGATGATCAGAATTTTCTGGGGTAAGCATCATGGGAGCAGGGCAGCTGCTGGACTGAAGACTGAACTGAGAATTGAGAAGAACTGAGAGGAGAATGCAAAACTTGAATTTGTGGTGGCATAATTTTTGCTGAAGATTTTTGAGGGCCAGCCTGGAGCTGCCGGAGGAAGCATGACTGTGGTGTTGGTACTTTGTCTGTTTGTGGCTTTGTTAAGCCTTGACTTCCCAGGAATAGAGACTGTGAAGGATTTAAGGTGGACTGGACACTGTGAGCTTCAATGTAGAATGGGAGCTGCATGAAGAGCTAGACAAGGAGCTGGGAGCTGTCTGCCTTTGGATCCAGGTGACAGTTAGGTGAATTAATGTAGGAGCTGGGAGCATGGAAGGGGAACCAGGGAATCTGAGAGCCTACCTTGAGTCAAGAAGAAAAAACCTCTCTCTGGATACTGAGTAGGGACTGATAAAATTGTAAGTTACTTGTGACCTAGGAGTGGATGGCCTGTGTATTTTCCACTATTCCTTTAAGAGGGTACTGAGTAATGACTGATATTGTAACTTAATTGAACATGGGTGGAGAACTTTGACTATTGTACTTTGTGTCCCTTAAGGAGGCCTTGCCTCCTTAGAGATGAGTGAATTAAGGATTAAGGAAGCTCTCTGATTGACTTAACTAAATGATTGATTGTCTAAATGAATACACCTTGTTTAAAAGAGAACCATTGAATGATTGAGTTATTAAATTATTGTACTTTGTTGAAAACTATGTGATCACTTTGGTGAAAGCTATGTGGCCATTTTAGTGATAAGTTGTTGAGTTGTGACATGTTGAATGCTATATTTTGATTTTCTGTGATAAGTTGTAATATTGTGAATGCTGTACCTTGATTTTCTGTGAATGTTTTGCTTTGATTTGTTACTGAATAAATAGAGAATTCGCTATACTATGTAATCAGAACCTTGAAAACTATTCACAGTAGCTGTCCTCAAGCTGTGAGTACGTGGCTTTACAATTCTTAGCATCTTTTGTCTTTTAAAAAATTATATTGCCTTATGTGAATGTATTTTTAGAGCCTAGATTGGATTGCATGCTGCCATAGAAAAGGAGGGGGGAGGAGAGGAAGGTGAAGAAAATTGGGAACTCAAAAGCCTGTGTGACTTAATGTTGTAAACTAAAAGTAAAAAAATATATATTTTTTAAAGTGAAGGAAACAATTCATATTGCCACTGTCACTGAAGAAATGAATGGAGGCCACACAGAACAGAGGATTGTTTTTTATTTCTATCTGTTTCATTGCCAATCTTATGGTAATGTACCTCTCTGTGCTTAGCAAGGCTGGATCTCAGACAGCAGGCATAATGTGAGGACTTAACTCAGAATCTTCCCCTCACAGACAGAATTTGGGCTTCTCTGGAATAGCCTTTGAAAAGTTTTTCACTGTTTTTCACTGCTGTGATGACGAATAATACCAGAACTTTGTGGAGAGCTGCTAATTCCCTTTAAAGTCATCAGAAAATTTGCAAAGAGGCCTGGGAACCTAATCACCATTTGTAATGTTTTTTATGATGCATGAGAAGGTGAAAGGAATAAGCATTTATATGGTGCCTACTATGTGTTAGATGCCGTGCTAAGCACTTTAGAAATATTTCATTTGACCCAAGAGGTAGGAACTGTTATTACCCTCATTTTGCAGTTGAGGAAACTGAGGGAGACAGAGTGTCTGAGGCTAGATTTAGACCTAGATCTTTCTGATTGCAGGCCCCTCACTCTGTCCAGTGCACCCCCAGCTGCCTCAGATGCCTGTGAAAAGGCATTCAGAATTTCAAACAACCAGCTTAGAAAGGAACTCAGATTATACCCCACTCATCATTTACATAATGTTTGTGTGTCTTTCTGCTCATTTATTTTCTTCATCTCCCTTTCTCTCTAACTCTTTGATTTTTAAACATAAATTTTTATTACTGTTATTTTGGTTATATAACAAATGATGCATACATTTCAAGAGTAAACTTAATCAAACATTCTGTTAAACAGAATTGCCCTTGTGCTCATTGACTCTGTGTTGAGGTCCCTAAACTTAACCTAGGGAGGATGGAATTGTTACAGATACTCCTCTTTTCCCCAGAAATGCCATGATGCTATCTAATCTTACCTCAAAGAGCATCAGAGCTTTAAGAATCTTGCATGGCCAAAAGTCTACAACAAGAACACCCAGTCTTTCCCAAATATTTTCAAGAAAACCTGTGATGAACCATAAAACAAACATCCTACCTACTAGTGGTTAGGAAAGGTAGATAATCTGCTGCTGCTTTTAATTCTAAATGAAGCCATTACCTTCTAAGACTCTTGTTCCCTTATACACACAGGTACAACTACATCTTACTCCATCTCAAGTTTAAGTAGGAACAGAATTCTTTTGCCATTCTAGTTGCTGTGCAGACTTCCTCTGCCCAACTTAGCAGCTGCTACATTACACCCTGGAGGGGCTCCATCTCAGTGGTGGGTCAAGAACTTTGTCTATGCAGCTTATATTTTTTATAGTCAGTAAAGTTTTTAAAGCACATTATGAGCTATTTGGACCAGAGGCATCTCATAAAGGGAAGACTGTGCAAGCAAAAAAAGCATTTACTTTATAAGAATGTGGTGAGACACTCATTCCCTCCCTCCTATCTTACCCAGAGCGCAGAAGAACTTGAGTATTGAACTTCTGAGAAACCTAATCAGAAGAAAGAAGAAGCAAAGTTTCCTCTAGGACTAGGGGACAAAACCTGCCAGGCAGAAATCAAGAGTGGGTGAAATGGCTTAAGACCTTTTAATTTCCATGTTTTAGACAGAAAAATATTCCATTTGGAATTTGTTGGAGTTATATAACAAAATGACAAAACACAGCATAAAAGAGAGAGAGCAGGACTAGAATTAGGAAGACCTGAGTTCAAATCATATCTCTGACATACAATATCTGTGTTACTCTAGGCAAATTTTTTAACTTTAAATTATTTCAGGTAATTCTGAAAAGAGTGTAATTTTTTTGAAAAGAAACCCATCAGCAGTGGAAAAAGAAGCTTCTCATTGGATACTCCCTAAGCTCATGAAATCACAAGATTTGGTCAAAATAAAATGTAACATGGCAATCTATATAATACATAGACTACGTCTCTATGCAGAGAAGCCTAGGTTTAATAATATAGATAAAAGATAGACTGTGTGTATAACCTATATCAGATTACAAGTCATCTTGGGGAGTGAGGGGCAAAGGAGAAGGGAAAAAATTTAAAACTTATGGAAATAAATGTTGAAAACTAAAAATAAATAAACTAAAAAAAAGAGACTGTGATGTTTTTATTGTGACTTTTTAACTTCATATTTGAAAGTTCAAGTGTGTGTGTGTGTGTGTGTGTGCGTGTAAGTGTATGTGTATGATGTGTGTCTCAACTCCACCTGCCCTTAAATGTTCTACTTTCAGGGACCATTTCTAGGTGGTGATGCATAAGTGCGTCTTACAGCATGATCTGAATTATAAATTGTGTGCCATATTTGAGATACAGATCTAGCCATGAATCTAAAAATCATTATTTATTAAAAGAGATCTATCAAATAATCAAATAGAAAGAATATTATAAAATACTGTATTTTAAAATGACATTTTTTTGATCAATCTTTAAAGAAAAATTTTGAAGTTGAACATACTTTGTTATCTTTCCCTACCAATTTTACACTATTCCCTCTTTATTCCTTAAAGGCTTGAAAAAGAAAAAAAAATACATTGTGCCATCTTTCAGCTATTTGGTTCATTGTTAAATATCATAGTCCCAGAGAGGTATTGTATGCAGTGGAAAAAGTCGTGAATTTTTGGTCAAAACATGAATTTGAATCCTATTTCAGACGTGTATTAATTGTGTAAGCCACTAAATCTCCCTGAATCTCAGTTTCCTCATCTGTAAAATGGGGATATGAATATGTATAGTGTCTTCACAGGATTGTTACAAGGATCAAACTACATTAATATACATAAAATGTGAGATAGATGTAAGTCACTAGTTTATTATCATTATAGAACAACTTTGTTCTATGGGTTCTCTGGCAATTAAGAGCCTTCCTAGTTTTATTAAAAGTTGTAAACAATTCCTTTTATTTTGTTTTACTTTTCCTAGGCCCTGCTGCTAGTTCTGTTCAGTTCAACAAACTATTCAGTTTAGTATCAACAAACATCTACTTAAGTAATGTAGAGAGCTAAGTTTGGAGAAAGGGTCCACTACGACAAGTTAAGGTTTATAAGATATAGTCAGGGAGTATTCAGGTTGTTTTGCTGAGGTAAACATCAAGCCAAAATCTCTGCATGCCAATGAGGTTCTGTTGGCAAATTTTTTGGAAGCAATCCTGGATGTTATTTCAGATCCTAGCTTGACTTGTGCCTCAGTTTCCACTTTTGATTGTTTAGCCCTATTGACTATGGTCCAATCTATCTGGCCAATTGTACTGACTCACTATCCTGTCAATGCTTCCACTCAAGCCTGCTTATTCCAAATTCTGCTTTCACCTCTACTGGTGATTATATCTACTAAAGGAGGGCTTCTTAAACTTTTTCTGCTCTTGGGTTTTGGCAGTTTTAGTTGTCATTGCATGGCCTGAGGGCATGTACAATGCAAAGTGCACATGCTTTGTGTTCAGAACCAAGGCTACAGTGAAGTTGTACAATACAACATGGGCAAGTGCTTCCAGAAACACCTTGGATCCATTATGTGTTTGATTTTGAATTAATTTTTGGTTGTTGCACATTTAGAAACCTTTAACCATTGCCAAATTTTTCATGTCCTCATATGGAGTCAAAACCCACAGTTTAAGAAGCACTGTACTAGATAACCCAAATATTGCTAGATAGCAGTGAGCCTTGTAGGAGCACAGACTGAATTGGAGGGGATCTCAGAGACCATCTAGTCTGCTTCTTCTTCTCCTTTTTACAATTGAATCAACTGAAGTTCATGTGGCAAATTAGCTTAGGGTCATACAACTACTAAACAGCAGAGTTGAGGTTTGAAATTGGACCTTCCAACTCCAAATCCGATCATCTTTCTGAACCACCCCATGCTGCATGTTCCTTATTGGGGAGTTTTGTGCTTTACCCTGTCCATACCCTTGACTTGAACAGGACAGCTGTTCAGTAATTACTGAGTGTAATTGCTGCTCAGTAAATATTGGATGATGAAATGATCATTTTTTTCAGCCAAAATCATTTATTCAAGGGATGTGTATAAATTGGACATGATCCTCTGGTAACTTTTCTTTCCTTTCTCAGGTTAGCTAATCATAACTCCAATAAAAAGACTTTGTTGTAGTGGAAAAGTGGTTTAGGAAACCTGGATTCTAAACCAGCCTTGCTACCATTAATCAATCTATCAGCATTTATTAAGCACCTACTATATGCCAGTCACTGTGCTAAGCACTGGGGATACAAAAAGAAGCAAAAGACAGTCCCTACCCTCAAGGAACTCTCAATCTTATAGACAAGAAAACAAGCAAAGCAAACTTGAACAAAACAGAAATGGTCCAGAGAATACCAGCTACTACTACTTAACCAACTTTGTGACTTGGAGAATCATCTCGCCTCTTTGGGACTCAGTTTCTTCATCTATAAATGATTAGGTTACCTCTAACTTCCTTTTCTTCTCTAGGATTCTAAATCAATTCTTATGCCTCTATTCTTTTGGGACCAGTGAAAAAGAAATTGGAAGGCATTCAGGAAATCAGAATGTCAGGAATGGGAGGGATTTGAGCAGTCATCAGATGCAACCTCTACCTGAATAGGAATCCCTTTTACAATGTGATTGACAAATAGTACTTTAGCATTTGCTTGAAGGCTTTAGCTATTATCTCCAGAGGATGCTCATTTTACTTTTTTGGACAGCTCTTATCATTAGCAAAATGAACCCAAATCTACTTCTTTCAAACTTCTTCCCAGTTCTCCAAAATCTTCTAATTTACAAGAAAAATATCCTCAGTCCTTTAGCAGATAGGTTGGGGCTTTGTACTCTAACCACCTTGATAACCTTCTTTTGGGTATCGGATCTTGAATTTAAAGCTGGAAGAGACATCAAAGACCATCTAGTTCTACCCCTTCATTTTACAAGTGAAGAAACCCAGGGAGGTTATGTGACTCATGGAAGATTGCATAGATAGTATCCGGGGTGAGACAGGAACCCAAGTTTTCTGATTGTAGAGTTTTTGCTCTAGAATGTATTATGCTCTCTGTTGGGATGTAGTCACACTAGAGGATGATGACTTGTCCCCCCGTGCATTTGGTTTGATGTTTCAATATATATCTGAACCCCCAAACCCAGAGAGAATGGGGGAAGTATAAACTATAATGGTCCTCACCCCAGTATGTGAGAAGATGCTTCCAGTATGATGCTATTTCTTGTTTGTTAATTTCCTTCCTGAAACTTTATGCCTGAAACTGGACACATGATTTCAGATGTGGTCTTACCAGGACAGAATAGCATAGGTGTTTCCCTTCCCTAGTCATGGATGTGATGCCTCTCAAAATACATCCTAAGATTGCATTGATGTTTTTGGTTGACATGTCACACTGATCATTGCTAGAATTTGAAGCATGGAGTTTGTCTTTTTTCCCCTTGGAATGCAGCTATATGATTATGCTTACTGTTTACAGAAACAGACTTTAAATGGAAGAGTGGACCTAAACAAGATGATGGGACACAAAAGAAACCTCGTATCTATGATAACAGAGTGAGTTATGTCTTATTGCTCACTTCTCCCTGATAGTAGTGCTAATTCCTCACCAGCATCTGTTTTATGAATTTATCAGCTTTTCAAGCTAGTTTGGAACAATCACTAGTGGTTTATTGCTATTAGCTCATATCACCATATGTGCAGTCTTGGAAAAAAAAAAACAATGCTCTTTGGTTTTTGCCAGATTCCTAAGATTTTGAACATAAAGATGGAAAATACAATATTGGAGTCACATTTTTTTGACATGACTGGGGAATTCAGGCATTGTGGAAAGGGAATAGGGAAGCAGTTTCTAGTTCTAGTTCTTCTGGGTGACCTTGGGACAATCAAAGAATCTCTCTAAACATAGTTTTTTCATGTCCAAAATGAGAAGTTCAGATGACTTCATATTTAAGATTCCTTTCATGTTACAATTCTACAACTTTAAATCAGACTGAATGGATTGCCATATGAAATAATAAGATTTAGGGCTAGAAATGTCTTTAAAGATAATCTAGTCCACACTTCTCATTTTACACCTGAGGAAACCGAGCCCCAGAAAGACACTCAAGATCAGACAAGTATTGAATGGTCAAACCTAGCTCCTCTAATTCCAAATGCAATACTCTTTTCTCCCTATCACATTGTCTTATTAGGCAGTTTTCAAGAATTAGTATTTGACATAATATCTTTAGGGACAGCTAGTTGGTACTTGGAGTCAGGAAGACTCATCTTCCTGAATTCAAATCTGGCCTCAGACACTTACTAGCTGCGTGACCCTGGACGAGTTGTTGAACTCTGTTTACCTCATTTTCTTCATCTACAAAAGAGTCAGATCCAACTGAAATGACTGAACAAAAACAAAAATATATTTAATATACATTATAATACATAAAATATTTATTTCACATATATCATATTCATGTAAGTTCTTCCACTTCTTCAGTAATTTTGGCATAAGAGTAGAAAAGGGAGTAGAAGGTCCTAAAAAAATCACACAGTTCTTAGATCACCTATAAACTTTAATTTAACTTTTGGTGCTCTAAAGGTGAGATACTTGTCCAATGCTCCATGAGTGGATATGTTCATGGAGGAGCATGAATCTTGGCATTCTGTAAATGAAACCAGATCACTGTATTTGAATGAAAGTATGGATCACAAATGGAGAGGCAAAGAAAGGTGTTAGAAGTGTAGATTTTATGCTAGTTTATGCTAAAATAACATTATTTTATCAAACATTTGATCATTGTGGGTTGCAGTAGTGCTTGTAAATATTTGCCCCAAAAGTCATAGCTAATAGTTGTAGCTTATGTGTCAACCTTTATTGTAGAGGATGACTAGATAGAGAACATGGGAAGACTCTCCAATTAAATCAATATATGCTTTGATTCTTAGTAGCTTTAGTATAAAGGTAGGAATTAGGTGAGAATGGTGAGAAATATAGCAGAAAGCCTGGGTCAGGAAAAAATGACAAAAGTCAAAGACATGTAGACTACCCAGAAGCCTCTACATTATGAAAACTTTCTTCAATAAAATAACTGATGGGCTGTAGACATAGTGAACAACAAGGAATACTGCAAAAATCAAACTAATTATATATTAGACAGAAAAAAAGCATTATTGTTTGGAGAGTTATCCCTGGACTGACCACCAACATGTTAGAGCAAATATCAAAAGCTGGAGAAAAGAAGTTTAAGTAACTCAATCCTGAACTCTATAAACAAATAACTGGCAATGAAAAATGGGCAATGGATAGTAGGCATGGCATTAACCCTGATTTTATGTGAAAGTTTAATCAATTTAAGTCAGTTAGCATAAAAAAAGCTTTAAAATAAGGTTAGCAGTGCAGGGAAGGGGTAAAGATATTACATGGATGGGCACATCTTATTGGGCTCCCAGCTCTGACATCACAAGTAGATTGCCATATAGTGAGATTGTCTAGGATAACAGAAAGTTCATAGCATATGGAAGGTTGCAGAGAATATGAAGGCCAAGGGTACTAGGCAGGTGATCTAGTGGCGTATAATATCCAGGCAGGAACTAGACTAGAGTAGTCATAGTCTGTCATAAGAAAAGATAAATTCAGAAAGCCAGAAGGTTTCTTTCCTTAGGTTTCCTCCCTAACTCCATTCCTCCTTTCCTTCCCTCCACTTCCTTCCTTCCTTCCTTTGTTCCTTCCTTCCTTCCTTCGTTCCTTCCTTTTTTCCTTCCTTTCATCCTTACTTCCTCTCTTCCTTCCCTCCCACTTCCTTCCTCTACTTCTTCCTTCCTTTCTTCCTCCCTTCCTCCCTTTATCTGTTCCTTCCTTTCTCAATTTCTCCTTCTTTCTTTCTCTCTTCCTTCCTCTCTCTCTTTCTCTTTTTTTCCTTCCTTTTTTCCTCTATAGAAGACCTATTGTACTTTTTTTTCTAGGAAACATGGGGTGCAGGGGACCTAGGAAGCAAGATAAATGATAACAGCTTGATATCTAAAGGTAACCAGTAGGTTGAAACCTTAGCTTATTGAAGTGGGAAATAACATTGTGGTTATGGATACAGGAAGTCTTCTATACTCCCTGGTACTACAGATGTTTCCAGCAGCATCTTTTTCTTTCTAATGTAATGGATTTGGGGGAAGTGATTCTTCTTACCACTACAGCTAAACTAATCATAGACACAAATTAGAAAAAAAGATTAAATAAGACTTGTGATTTCATTAATATAGGGAATCCCCACTACCACTTAGATAAAATCTACTCTTTAACCTAGAGTCATAAGAGAGTTGCCTTAATCAATGAGAAGTTAGATAACTTACCCAGGGTCACAAAGTCTCAAAAACAAGATTTGAACTCATGCCTTTCTGACCACCTCTCTATCCATTATGTCACATTACCTCTCTTGAGCTGCATTGTTCATTATAAAATATAATGTAGTGTTTAGGGGCAACCATTTTAGAGAGCCCTCACTTCTTACTGGCCACATTCCTTTGGTCTAGATTCCTGAATGCCCCCAGTAAGCTTGTCTTCAGGAAACTCATCGTCCTGCAAGATTTGTATTCATACCTCATCAGTTCCTTCAGTACCCTCTCTATCTCTGATGGTAGGGTTAGAGGACAAAGCAAAGAATTCCTTCCAAAGCCTCCATTTAAAGATGCCAGCCATCTTTCCATTTCCCAACAGCTGCACTCTTTTGAACTGAACTCTGTCATGCCCTTTGCCCTTTCTAGCTTCCTTTTGTGGGTTGTCTTTCCCCCTCAGATTGTAAGCTCCTTGAGGGCAAGGATTGTCTTTCTCTCTTGTATTTCTATCTTCAGCACTTAGTAACAGTGCCTGGAACATAGTAGGTTCTTAATAAATATTTGTTGACTGATCTACTTTCCCTCAGTAGAACCACCTGAAATATATAATGGTTTCTTCTTCCCTCTTTTTTCTTTAGCATGTCAATCCAGTGAGCCAAATTTCAAGGTGGGTCAATCAACCAATCAGTCAGTCAGTCAATCAATCAGTAAACAAGCATTAAGCACCAATTTTGTGTTTGACTGTTCTAAACACTAGAATTACAAAGAGACAAGTGGAGAAAGCCCCTGCTCTCTAATGGAGAGACCATATGTGCATATATGAATGAATGAAAAGACATTTATTAAGTGCTTGCTGTGTGCAAAGTACTGTGCTCAGTGATTAGGCTACAAATAGAAAAATGGAGACAGTACCTGCTTCTGAGGAGGTCACATTCTAGTAGGGTTTCAGCTGTAAGTCAAATGGAAAGCCCCATGGCCCTTAGGATATAGCTGCAAGGCAGAGGGTAATATATTTCCTTTAGTTTCTTTTCCCCTGGTAAAATTATATCAGTTTTTGATATTGAGTCATTTGACCATGTCAAGGACTTTGCTGAAAAGTAATTTCTTTTCCAGTTCTTCAGTGTCTGTGACTGCTAGTAGTACCTGTAGTTTCCAGGTCACTTCTTCATAGAGTTTGCTTCCTGGGTAGATGGCTATGCGGACCGTGATGGAAGCCAGATCAATGGCCTGTGGGGTGCTTTTGCTTCAGGGGATCCTAGACTTATCTGATCTTCTAGAGTTGGTATTGGTGGTGGCAAGGAAGGTGGGCTCCTTCACAAGGATTTCTCCTCTCAAAGATGGTTGTAGGGGCTGGGCTGGAAGCAGGGGCAATAGTCTAGGAGATATTACTATCCTCAGGGCTCTTAGGCTTAGAATCCTGAACTCTCTCCATTAGATTCTTAGAGAAGGTGGCAGTTTGACTTACTTGGCACTTCATTTTCTGCCTATTTGTTTCCTCTCTCTCTCTCTCTTAATCTCTTCTTTCCTCCTTCCCTCCCTCTCTCCTTCCTTCCTTACTTCCTTCCCTCCCTCCCTCCTTCCTTCCTTCCTTCCTTCCTCCTCTCCTCTTTTTCTCCCTCTCTTCCTTCTTTTTTCCTCCCTTCCTCCCTTCTTTTCTTCCTCTCTTCTTTCTTCTCTTCTTCCCATCCTTTCTTTTTCTTCCTCCCTCCCTCCTTCCCTCCCTTCCTCCCTCCTTCCCTTCCTTCTTTCCTCCTTTTCCTCCTCCCTCCCTCCCTTCTTCCCTCCCTCCCTTCATCCCATACTTCCTTTCTCTCTCCCTCCCTCCTTCCCTTCCTTCTCTCTCTCTCTCTCTCTCTCTCTCTCTCTCTCTCTCTCTCTCTCTCTCTCTCTCTTTCTCTCTCTCTCTCCCCCCCACCCCCTTCTGGCTTATTTACCTGAAGTTTATGGGATGCTGATCCCTTCTCCACAAGGATTGCTTAAAAGTATCTACAAAGTGATTTTGGCAGGTAGGTACCAGGAGGTAGCAAAGCAGGAAAGGTTTCATGGGGAAGATATTCTTTCTCAAATACTGAAGGATCAGAATAAACCAAGTCACAAACACTACTTGCATATGCCAGGAGTTGTAGCTAAGCCTCCCTTGACAACACGTGGCATGCTTGGTTTCCCTATCCTGCTGTCTGCCACCTCTTAACAATTCAACATGAATATCTTCAATGGAAGTCATTACCTTAGCACTTAGTGTTCCTCCCCAATAGAACTGAAGCATGGGGGTGCAGACAGATGTGGCATCAACCTTCTGCCAGTTAGCAGCTGTTTGCCATGCATTCATCTATATATGGATAGGTCTATTTAATTTTAAAGGCACTGTTTAAAGGAATTGCTACTGCTTGGTGCATTGACTCTAAATTTACAAATTTTTGTCCCCTTTGGCTCCTTGAGGTGCTGAGATCTTTGGTAGAGGAGAGGAATGCAAGTCTGAGAAACTTTACTTCAGGAAGTGGCTAGCTTGCTGCAGGATCTTTTTCCCATTTTGTTCACCAAACGCAGTATAAGGGGAAAAGATAAGGAAGTTCAGGGAAGGGAGGACATAGAAGAAATTCTGATCTGGTAGGGAAAAAAGAATAGTCATTGAATAAAAGGGTGCAGCATTATTGCTCTATTCCTTGAGATCTTTGATTCCATTTTTTTTTAATGGGCTATAATAGCACAGTGTGGAGATCAGTCATCATAGTTATTATTCCTAGCTTCAGTAGTCACATTTAACCATGAATGACTTTGTGCTCTGGGCCATCTGATTTGACCTTTCTGTCTAGCCATTCCCTCTGTGGAAAGCAGAGATAATAATGCTTAGTCAACCATGTTTTATCTTAGTACACAAAGACAGAGTGGGTTGGTGAAGTTAAGAGGAATCCTAAATCACCTTTCAGAAGTGGATGGGGGAGTACAGTTTCTCTCTGTTCCATAAGGAAGCCTAGAAAGAGTGTCTGGCCCAGGGGTGTGCTCAAGATGGTATGCAGAAGAGACTTCAGTAGTCCCTAAACTCTGTCCACTTCTTCACTGCTGACTAACAGACTATGACATGTCCAGACTGGAGTGTATTCAAAATCTGGGCTTATATCCTCTGCCTCTGGGTACACACCTGCCCATTAACTTACAGGCAATGTACAGTCTAAACCTGGCATAAGTTGTAGCCTGTACCACACATAGCAGAGTATCTTACATAGAAGAGGGTTTAGGACTGGGTCTGTGATTGCATAGAGGTAGTGACTTCCCAGTGAGAAATTTCCTCTTCTGATGCAGATTGGTGCCTTCTCTGTACTTACTGTCTGGAGCACTGAGACATCCAATGACTCACTCAGGGTCACACAGCCAATGTATATCAAAGGCAGGATTTGA
This sequence comes from Pseudochirops corinnae, assembly GCA_028646515.1. Classification (NCBI taxonomy): domain Eukaryota; kingdom Metazoa; phylum Chordata; class Mammalia; order Diprotodontia; family Pseudocheiridae; genus Pseudochirops; species Pseudochirops corinnae. Next base: position 41,664,271 of record CM053591.1, on the reverse strand, counting down.
ATCCAGATCTGATTGGCTATGAGATCAGTTCTCTTCCTAATGAGCCAAATTACCTCTCTGCATGAAATAGAGCCTCAGCAAACATTTTTTAGATGAATATATAAACGGATTCTCCAGAAAAAAGTGATTCTCAAAATCAAGGCATATATGGACTTTCTTTCTACTTGTATGATAAGAGGGTATGTAATTATCTGAGAGAGGACACAGTGCAATTGCAATAAACTGCCATGGGACAGCTCTTTACCTCAGTCCTGTCTTTGTGCCTTAGTTTCAATGCTAATGATTTCAAATTTTCAACTTCTGCTATTTGAAGTGTCAATCAGCCCACATCTGGCACTTACTGTGTGGTGTCACATTTGGGTAAATCAAATAATTTGCTTCCATGGGTCTAGGTTTTTCATCTGCAAAATACACTAGATGACTTCTCAGGTCCCTTCCATGCCTAAATCTACGTTCTTATGGTCCTATAACTTTGACGGATTTAAAGATGCCAAGGTGTATCAGCAAGCACCCTAGCATGCCCAGGATGGCTGCTAGCACAGGTTCTTAGCTCTGCTTTTCTAAAGGAAAGCAACTCAAAATGGGTTAACAATCTCACTTTAATCAATCAAACACATATCATTTATCTAGTTCAGGGGGAAAAGTCAGCACCCTGAACTTCAGAGAATGCAAACACAAGTTACAAACACAAGTTACAAGAAAACAAAGAAACAGATCAGCAGACGGGCTTCCAAAACCGTCTGACCATTACATCAGTTACTTATTCAGTTACCAGAGAGGGAAGCACCCACTTCTGGGTTTTTCAAAGCTGGGGGGCTCAATGGCTTCCCAGAGTCTCGTCTGGCCAAATCACACAACTCTTCTCAAAGTGAGCCCCAAAGCAAAACTTCACATCAGGGCGTGTATATATAGCCTTCTCCTGGACTGGAGAATGACACAGCTCTCTTGACCCACTGCCCAATCACAAAGCTACAAGGCACGAGCATTCCTGAAAAACAAGCCTCCTGCCACAGGCTCCACGTTGACCACATTCAGCCTATCAGGGGGCAGAGTATACTTTCAAATAGGGGAAGGTTCTCAGAGTCGTAGCCACTTTAGCAAAGGGCCTAGGGGCAGGGAAGATCTTCAGATTCCCATAACACAAGGTTACAGAGTGACATTTTTCTATGATGAAAAGAATGATGGTGATGATAATGATAACAAACTTTGAGAGAAATTATTATTTCTCTGTTATATTAGTAATAATTATTGAATTAGAACCAAGGTTTTCCCTCTTTTTTACTTTCTCATCCAGAAATTAACCAGTGGGAGAAATCTCTCAAAGATTTATCCAGGCCAAGATCTAATCAAACAGTAAAAGAAATCCTAAATTTGGGCTAATAGGCGCATTTCTGCTCATTGTGTTTACTCACACAGATGCTGAGAAAGAGTAGATTCTCCCTTTTGTCAGGTGATATGGAAATTAATAAATCTCTTTGGCCAAGGTTTGGGTGATCCAAGTCATGTACCCCAAAACCCTCATTGTAACACAACCCACGCTCCTACTATAATATTCATTCTTTCATGAATTGGTAGTCAGAGCTGATTGCAGCCCTCAGGAACACCTGTTCTTCCAAGGGCACATAAACTGTGAGCCCACCACTATGTGGGGTCTTTGGTCTAAGAGGGACATGGCCAAATGACCATCCTTTTATTAATAAACGTTCTGGCATTATTAATAAAATTATTAAATTGCCCAGAAATTATGCCTCTAAAATTTTTTAAAATGCCACAATTTGCTGCTAGTAAGTATTCCCCCTATTTCAATTTGTATAAATGGCCTTAATTCTGAACTTGAATCTCTAATGGGTATAGTAATTCCTAAGGGGTGTAGAGTACAGGGCAAACCATACTGCATGACTTCCAGTCATTCTTGCAGCATCTCTGTACCTACTCCCAAAACTCAGGGTCTGGGGAATTTGCCCTGATTCATTGTACTCCAGGGAAAGCTCTGTCAACAATGCTGAAATTCCAATGTTCAGATGCCAGCTATCCGCACTGTGTCATCTGAACATCAGAGCTGTTTACTTTGGGAACAAAGTCTATCAGAACAATTCTTGGTACTGCGGCAAGAACTAGGGCAGCCTTAGATAACGCCCTTGAAATGCAAGTGACTGAACCACATTTGACGTTCTCTAGCTCACAAAAACTCATTTAACTTTAAGATGCTACATCCAGTGGTTGACAAGGACAGAAACATGTATAGAAGCCATCACATGCTGTCAGAAAGTATTCAAGGACATTAGTAGAGGATTGGTTTACTTGCTGAACAACTGAACCTGGGATGCTGTTGACAGATTTTTAAACAGCTCCAACAAACAGCGTATAACCTGACAGCATTTTAAAGTCCAGGGACCACATCTTGTCACAGGCCAATTTTCAAAACTGATCTCTCTGTGGGGGAGCTAAGCTAGAACACAGTTTTTATGGCCTGTCATAGAAATATCACAGCAGGTAATGTTGGAGATGTTCACAGTCCTGAAATTTCTGAGTTGGAAGGAATGCCAAGAGACCATTTATTTCAACTTCCTCATACTACAGGCAAGGAAACTGAGGCCCAGAGATTTGTTTTATGGTCACACAGTTACTAAGTAACAAAGCTGAACCTGAAACCAAGGTCTCCTGATCCCTAGTCTAGTTTCTTTTATAATACACTGTCTCTCCATATTAACACGTCAGTTAATAAAAAAAGGGCATTTAAAATGCCAAATTCATTCACCTTGCACAAGTAGTTCACTACAATAATATAAGTGGAAAGAACAACAAAAAGCAAGTAAAAATTGAATGCTGTATAAATATAATAACCAAAATTGACCTTGAAACAGAGCTCCAAAAATGGGCTTTCATCTCTTCATTGCAGAATTGGGATACTATGCATGGGAACTTTCCTTGTACTGTCAGACATAGACAATTGTGTTAGCTTTGACAGATTGCGTTTTCTTATTCTTAAATTTTTTTTTTTGCTACTGGTGATAGATGGCTTACTGTCTAGGGACATACTCAGAGATGAATGAAATGGAAAAACAAAATGCCATTAAAATAAGATGAAGTTAAAAAAAAAAGTGATTGAGGTTATGAGCCTGGAATGAATAGGCAAGTGATGAAGTACAGATTTTAGGATGAAAGGTAGGTTTTGGGGGAGAAAGGAGCCATTTAGTTTGGTTCATGTTGTTTGAATTCTTTAGAATGCTCAATCATGTCCTCACATTGATTAGATGGCATATAGTTTTAGTGGATCTATTCCAGCAGCATTTTGTGAGCAGCATTTAGCAGCTCAGAATTTAACCAGAATTTACTTAGTGGTGAGAGTGGTGAAAAATCAAAGGTAGAAGGGCACAGCACATTGTTATTAAGGCTGTGAATTGGTTCAAACATTCTGGAAAACTCTTGAAAGTAGATAAAGAAAATCACTGAACTCTTCTATATTTGACCCAAAGATTTTACTATAGACATAATAAGGAGACAAAACAAAGGACCCCATATGTACAAAAAATTAATCTTGGAACTTTTTGTGGAAGCAAATAATTGGAAACACATTGATTGAGAGGATGATTGAACATACTGTGGTTTATGAATGTGATAGAATATTATAGTGTAGTAAGAAATGATGAAGAAGAATATGGAGAAACATGAAAAGTCTTGTATGGTCCTAGGCAGAGTGGGTTAATCAGATCCAGGAAGATATTGTGTGTGTGTATGTGTGTGTGTGTGTGTGTGTGTGTGTGTGTGTGTGTGCGCGCGCACATACTGTAATATTAATAGAATAGGAAGATCTTCTCCACCCATTAATAGGCCTGTGTGACCTGCTGATACAGCCTGAGTCACATGAAGTTCAGGGAGGGAAGTAGCTTATCCAACAGAGCAGAGAGTGAGAGTGAGAGCAGCAGAACAGAGAGCACAGAGAGGAGCAGCTTGAGTGGGCAGAGGGAGGAATTTTGCCTAGGAGAACTTGTTTGTGGGGAGGCCTAATAGAAAGAAGATTTAAGATGTTGTGTTGCTTAGATTAGTGATAAATACCCTGCTAAATCTTACCTGCTGATATTTTAATGATATTCTGAATAAATATTTTGGTTTTGTCTTTGAGGAAGAGAGTTTATTATATTTTGCAAATCTACCCTGAAAATACCCATGCATATTCATAGTGGCTGCTATGGGTATCACATTGGCGTTACATTTGGTGACAAGGATGGAATCATAAAATATAAAATCTCTACTTGGAGACATGATGGCTCTAGGGAAGGAAACGAGTATCCCAGGATGGGAGGATTTACCTATTCTTCCCTGGCAAGAGAATGGGCTAAATAAAAGAATAAGACTATGTGAAAACTGGAAACCCAAATTACAGAAGGGAGAACCCATAGATTTAAAAGGTGTTTGCAAGGAATAACAGTAGAACTGAGGAAAGAAATGGCAAGGTATGTAGAAGAATATGGATGTTGTTAACAAGTTATTGTGTTACATGTAAGAGTAGAGATGAATTACTGGAGGAAAAGATTCAGGTGGAAAAGGAGTTTGCTGATTTGCAAGAGAAGCTTTTTGTGCTACAGTGTTAGAATTTTCCTTTAGAAAAGCAAGCTAAAAGTATAGGTGGTAGCAGAAAAGATAGCTGTGAGTTTAGCTCAGATAAAGAAAAGAAAAGTTAACAAGAGGAAGGTACATGAAACCCTTGCATGTATGCGGCCTGATTGAGACCCAGACACCTGGGAGGAAGACATAGGGGAGGAAGCTGACACAAATTCAGATGAGGAGGCTTCTAGAAATGTGTACACATATCCAATAATATGAAGGAAGCAAGAGAACTGGGTAGGGGGGAGGGGCACACAGTATCTAAAGAAGTAACTGAGAATTTTACTCAGCAGAAAAATATTTATTTCACCCCAACAATGGGAGAATCATTAGTATCTTGGATGGTGAGAATCAGTGACAAAGGGGCTGGAGGAGGATAGATAATATAGATTGTTTGAAATTTATAGGTGTTAGTCAGAATCTCTTTGTACAACAAACTTTTAGGAATTACCATATTCAAGAAGGTAACAATGGAACTAATTTGTTAACTTTAGCTGGTGAGGGATGCAATAAACAGTATCCTACTGACTCTATGTGGTCTAGTGGAACTAGACCCAGGTATTTCCTTAGAGACTGTATGAGAAAGTTAAAGGAAGAAGTAATAAAAATGGCAATAGTGGTGGGAGATGCAGAAGTGTATCACAGCACTCCCTTAATGGTTCCTCATAGAAATATAATAGTTAATACGGCTCTTCCTGTTTATAAACACATAATTCTGACTCTACTAATTGAGGAAATTGGACACCCTCTTTCAGAAGTGCTGGATAAGATTTCACAGTTAGATGACCTAAGGGAATGTGGAAAAGATAAATTTCCTCAAGAGAGAAGAGAGAAAGTAGTCAGGGGATTCAAAGTCAGAATAGATTAACAAGGAGAGAAATGTTTACTACTTTATTGAGAGCAGGCATAGATTATGGAAGAATAAATGGTATTCCAACTAATGAACTATGTAAGATGTACTGGGAAAGGGACTTAATATTAGATAAAATAGGGAAGTAAGAATGACCAGTACAAATCCTCCTGAATCATTGTATCCAAGTTTATCACACCTGCAGGGAGAATAGAAATTTGGTCAAGCTCCATCTCAGATTAAAGAAGTACACAGACAGGATTACATACTCCATTTCAATTTAACTATATACTAGAAAAATGAATTAACCATTGTAACTAGGGCATTAATAGATACTGGGACAGAGGTCTCTTATGTATGGAAACCTTAATAACTTTAAACATGGAACCCCTATTACCATCACAGGACCGGGAGGGGCTGAAATACCAGCCAGACAAATTAAACTAGTGATGAAAATTGGGCAATTGCCTGCGAAAGAGTATATAGCTGTAATTGTACTTGTTCCTGAATACATCATTAGGATAGATATATTGAGAGGTATGCCTTTAAATTTGCCTGAGGGGAGATAGCAATTTGCAGTGAGGAAGATAGGAATTAATGTAGTTCTAGTGGGTTCATGAACTCCAGAAGCATGACTGATGCTATATTTACCCTGCTTCTGGTTATTGTCTCCTTACTCTTTTTGGCCTTTGTTTAACCTGTTTGCTAGAGTAGTCTCCTACAGGCTTAGTGCCCTCCATTTGTAGATGACTGGCTACTTAAGCTGAATGTCACCCTCTGTCCAACACTATGATATGTTGTCCCTGGACCTGGCATTGACCAAGCTCTGGATACCAGTAAAGGAACTGACCCCTCAAATGGGACTTCTTGAGGCAGAGAAAACTCTGTGTCCAGTCTCAGCAGGAAGTAGTTTTAGAAAATGAGCCCTTCACCCCTTAACCCAAAGGATTTTGGTTTCCATTCATTTAAAGGAGAAATGATGGTGAGCTTGTGCTCAAGCCCCCACCCCAAGATGTGGTTTTATGTGTTTATTTTGTGTTATCCCTTTTAAATTGTTATGGGCATTATGTTGATACCAGTTACCCCTAAAGTCCCATTGGCCTGTGTAATGGACATGAAAGATCTTGGGGCAGAATGTAATGTTAATGAAATAGGAGAATCTTTCCTGACCATTAATAAGCCTATGTGACCTGGAGTCTGAGTCACATGGAGCTCAGAGTAGGAAGAGTTGGCCCAGAGAAGAGGGAGCAGAGAACATAGGCAGAGAGGAGAGAAGAGAGCAGAGAGAGAAACAACCTGAGTGGGCAGAGGGAAGAACTTGCCTAGGGGAACTTGTTTGTGGGGAGGCCTAACCAGAAAGAAAGTTTAAGACATAAAATAATTTTTATTAGTGCCTTTTGCATTCATATCACTGTAAACCCTCCTTTTTAACAAAGAACAATTAAAACAAAAACAAAAGGCACTGAATATAGTCATGAATACGATAGTTTGTCCCTATGGACTGCCAGATCTCTACTGAGAGGAAGGATGTATGCTTCACTACAAATTCTCTAAGATCAATATATTGGTCATTATAATTACTCTGAGTTCCCTCTAACGATCTTCTCATTCACATTACTGTAGTCATTTTACACACAGACACACACACAGACCCACAGACACACACACATGCACCTATGTGTGCGTATATATGTACATATATATGTATGTATATGTATGTATGTATGTGTAACACCAATGTAATACTCAAAGCAGTTGCTATGAATAAGCATGCATATTTCCAGAGTAGATTTGCAAAATATAATATAAACTCTTCCTCAAAGGCAAAGCCAAAATATTTATTTGGAATGTCATTAGGGTACCAGGAGGGCACAAAGAATTCAGAGTGAAATAAAAGGAATTATTGAAATGGGTGATAATAAGGAGTTGGGGTAGGGAGGGATTTGGATAACCCAGGAGAATTTGGAGAAACTTTGATGTGATGATGATGATAAATATGATGACTAGAGTCAACCTCACTACCAGTGACCTTGATCCTACTAGCTCTTCCCATCTCCTTTGGACTTAATCCTTTGTCCACTCCTGAGATTTAAACTGTCACAGTTATTTTCAAACTCTCCTTATCTATTGGCTCCTTTCCTGCAGCCTACAAACAGTTGGGAACTCTCCACCAATACCAACCTTAAAAAACAAACAAACAAGAAAGGCATTTATTTCTGTCATCCCCTCAGGCTATTGTTTAATATCCCTTCCTTTCACAGTCAAACACTTGACCAAGGAAAAAAAGAAGGCTTTTGCATTCATTGCCTTAATTTCTTCACCTCTTACTTAACCTCTTGTGATCTGATATCCAAGTTCACATTTGAATGAAATGACTATCTCTAAGTTTACCAGTAATCTCTTCATGGCTCTAACAAATGGCCTTTTATCATTCATAACTCTACTCCACCTCACCACAGCTTTTGACAGGATTTATCCACAATTCTTTCTTTTTCCTTGGCTTCCATTCTCACTATCTCCCTATTCCTATCCAGTTCTTCTCCTAGCCTTGTGACCACACCTTCTCAGTTTTCCTTGCTTCTATCTCCTGAACACTAATGATGAATTTCCTTAAGATCCTGTCTGATGTGGTACCAGCTCTGGGAATGCCCTTGAGCTCTCCTTGAATCTTCCCACATGAGGCATTTTCCTGAAGCCATAAGTCTTTGGTTATAGGTAGGCCCAAATCTCCAGCTACCCCCCACCCTTGATCCTCCCAAAATATCTATGGCCAAATCTGTTACCCTTAAACTAGCTAGTCCTCCATTGTCTGTCATCTCCAGGTAGCCTCCAGCTATTTCCCACCTTTAATCTCTCATTACTGGAATCTGACCTCATCTGACTCCTCCTGAAGATCCTCTCCAAACTCCTCCTCTAGACCACTCCTAGAACCCTCCCACAATCTTTCTGTATATAAGCTCCATCTTTCCTCCACACACTCTGTGTCAGATTATTCTGGCCTGCTTGTATTAGCATCGTAGAGACCGAGGCTCTACCCATTATGGTGAACCTTTAATAAACTCTGCTTTCCTTTGGGTGAGAGAAGACTTGAGTCAAATTCATTTGGCAGGACCAGTGTGTTGGCATTTTGGGGCCTCCAGCACCCCTAAACCTTAAACCTCAACATTTTATGGTTCCCTGACCTCAACACTGTCCTGAGCTCTCTCCTTTCTTTATATTTTCTCTCTGTGATCTCATCTGCTTGAAGGATTTAAATTACCCTGTCTATGTAGATAATGCCAAAAATCTTTGTATCTAGTCCTAAAATTTCTCCTGAACTCCAGTTCTGAACCTCTAACTTCCTGCGAGACATCTCTGCTAGGCTATCTCATTGGCATTTCAAACTCAACATATTCAAAGTAGAATACATTGTCTTTTCCTTCTAAAACTACCTCTCCCCTAAATTTCCCTATTTTTTTTTGAGCAAACCAGTCATCTTTCCAAAGACCTTCATTCTTTACTCCTTTCTCCTCCATCTTTCTAGTCATGCAGGTTCAAACATTGGCATCATCCTTTACTCTTCCCTCTTCTTCATTATCCTCTCTCCTCATATTATTGATTCTACCTTTGTTGAGGTTTGGGAGTTTAGAGGTGCTTGAGACCCCAAAATACCAACATGCCCAGGTCCTGCTGAATGAATTTTATTCAAGCCTTCTCTCAACCAAAGTAAAATTTATTAAAGATTTGCCATAATGGGTAGGAGCCTAAGTATTTGTGATGCTTGTGTTGACAAGCCAGCTAGAACAATCTGACTCAGACTGAATCTCAGCACCTTCATGGAGGCAAGATGGATCTTACATACAGAAAGACTGTCGGAGGATATAGGGGTGGTCTAGAAAAGGGGTTTGGGGAAAGTCTTGAGAAGAAGTCTGAGGAGGATATTGCTGGCACTGAGGTCAGACTCCAGGTATTGATTAAGGATGTGAAATAGCTGAAGGCTACCTGGAGAGGACAGACAATGGAGGGCTAGACTAGGTTAAGAGTAACAGGATTTGAATGTAGCTATTGATAGGCTTATGGCCTCAGGCAAATGCCTCATCAAGTGGAAAGATTCAAAAGGGTTCCCAGAGCCTAACCCCCATCATCTTCACATCTTTTGCATCTATTCATTTCTGTCAATTCATATACCCATTACCCAAATTAATTCCTTCATTACAGGTCACAGGGATCCTTGTAATAGTCCCCTCATACTTTCACTGCTTCCAGGCTCTCTCCATTCTAGTTCATTATTTTTGGAATCTTCAACTTGATATTTCCAGGAACCATTCCCCTTATCAGAAATATTCAGTGTCTACTTATTACTTTTAGGATAAAATGTAAATTCCTTTGTCTAGCATTTAAAGCCTTAAAGAATCTGATTTCCACCAGTTTTTAGACTTATTTCATATGAACTCCCTTTATACACTATAACCAAACTGGACTACTTGTCACTGCATAGGACATATCTCATGTTTCTTCACCTCTGCCTCTACGATTCCTTAAATCCTTTGATGGCAGATCTCAGGTGAGATTTCTCCCTAATCCCCTAGTTATTAGTGCAGTCTCCCTCCTCAGATTACTTCTTGCTTACTTATTAGTACCACTCCTGTAGGTAAGCTCATTAAAATCAAAGACTGTTTTGTTTTTCCCTTTGAATCTTGAGCACCTACACTAGTACCTTGAATTTAAAAGGCATTAAAAAAAACATTTTGCTGAATGAATCTTGGGAGAAACTGGGGAGAAGGAGAAGTAGAAGTATAACTATTGTTTGGGATGAAAAATATCCTTCATCCTTAATTTAGTGAAAAGAAATAAACACAGAGATCTCTTAGGATAAGAACAGGACTTTATTCTCTTCCCCAGGAGAAGAGGGCAGTCTTCCCCATGACTCATCATGGAGAAGAG
>CM053591.1:41623213-41653393 GCA_028646515.1 Pseudochirops corinnae | reverse complement strand
TAGCTTGGCTCCGGCGTTCTCTTGCTCCACCCCTTCCTGCTACATCAGCAAGCTCAAGGGGCGTGGAAGATCTTCAAATCCTAGTATCGTTACAAGCTATCAGTTCCTGAAGTTGGGAGGGAGGGAGAGTAGAAATAGCATCAAGCACCCAGGTTTTAAGGTGAGCAGTTATATTACCTGATGAACAAGTAGGACACAATTGCGTATAAATTTCTTACTCAAGCCTTGACTTTGTAGGCCATATGTCTTCTTTGCCAGACAGCTCGACCTTGGAATAAGTTTCATGTTTGTCCCTTGTTCATTAATATTACCTTGAAACCTACTGTTCTTGTCCCTTCACGCTGCTCCTTCATTAGATTTTTTCGTTTGTTTCTTTGGCATGTAATGTCCAATACCCTGACAACTTACGCTTTTGCTCTATGTGACCTATCTCTTGCATCTCATGAAGTGAGACTTCACTGCTGCAGAGCTTTCTGCCTTGGGAAAACCATACTTGCTGTCACTAGACACACTGTGGAGGATTCTTGCCCAGTGGCAATCAGAGGCTGTATTTTTAAAAATTGTTCCAACTCCTGTCCCTACCAAGGTGAACATACAGGAGTGTGCAGTATAACAGAGGGAGGGATGAGTTGGATCAGGTAGAATGGGCATATCTATTTGCTTAGAATGAAATCTTAAATGAACTCTTGAATATCAAAGGGTCACCAATTTGTAGTAGGAAAGGGTCTGGACCTCATGGTTTGGTCCAACCCCCTCATTTTGCAGATGAGGTCACCGAAGCCCAGAAAGATGAAATAGCTTGACTCGTGACCACACAGGTATTAAGGAACAAAACTGGGAATCAAACTCATATCCTTAAACTCCAAATCCAACATTCATTCCATGCTTCCAGAGGACCTTGGATTAAAACAACTCTCATCCACTAAACATTTTTAAAAATTCATTGTCACTATGGAAAACTAGTGTTTTTTTCGTTTTTTTTTAGCAATCAACACAGAGGAGATAAATGCAATGCTTTTTATTTTCTTTTTCTTTTTTTTCCCTTTGGTCATTGTGGGAGCTGTATAATGAATGGAGAAATAACCCTGACTCTACAGAAAGCTGACACCTCCTGGGGCGTCATTTTGTGCAGCTTTGCAGTTTCTACTAAAGATCTTTGCCTTTAGGGGCCTTTGTGATTATACTAATAACTTTGGTTCCTCATGGCCCTCTTTTAAAAAAGTTAAAATGAGGTGTTATTTTATTCGTTTAATGGGAGGAGGGGCAGAGAATGTAAGGTATGCCACAAGGTAGCTCATTTCTATTCCATTTCTTATTAATTTTTTAGCTTCATTAAAAGTGCCTGAAGTTACCTGAAGGCTGCCTAAGAGCTATACAATACTATGAAATCATGTATACACACACACACACACACACACACACACACACACACACACCAGATGAAATTAAAGGGCTAATAGGTTAACAACCATTCTGATTTATAGTTCTTGCTCAATGACAGTAGATATTGCAAAGACCTGGGTTTGAGATGCTTACCAGCTGTGTGACCCTACCAAAGTAAATTAACCTTTCTTAGCTTGGACATCCTCATCAGTGCTCTGGGGATAATAGTACTTATGCCACTTATTGCATGGGGCTGTCAGAAGAAAAGCACCCTGCAAGCATTAATTTATTGTATAAATTTGAATTAGCTTTGGTCAAGGCGGATATCAGAAAAAGCACATTAGTCTTAATTTTTTCTTTGGTGACTTTGGTAACCCCAGAGGTGGTCACCTTCCCTGGTCTCAGTTTCCTCATCTGTAAAGAGGTTGTCCTATTTACTTTCCAACTGGAACAGTCATTGCTTTATCACTCACAGTGTCTTTCAAATTGAGGAAAAGGTGAAACTATTGCCAATTCCGTAAGCAATACTTTTAGCTAGGGAAGGTTTCCCTATGAGATACATATTAAAGGCTATTAAAGGGTCCCCTGAACTTATCTTTTTGGGTTGCCATATTTTCCAGAATCACTGGACCCAGTGCATGCAAGAGGTGTCAAGGACAGCCCCTCTCCACGTAGTTAACATAATTTATTGTTTGCATCCCAAGGTGGACTCCCTGTGTGTCTTTGGATGGTAAAACAGACACCAGCCAGTCTGTGCCAGGCTGGGAAAATGCTTGTGCAGCTGGGAGCCTTTGCAGATAAGCAGATCCTCCTATCTTCATAGTCCAGCAGTTCCCAAGGAAAAAGAATGTGACTTTTGCATCACCTCGCTTCTCTCCTTTGGGAAGGGTTACTACACATTTTCCCTCCCATACCATGCTTCTTCCTGTTTTCTCTTACTCCTTTTGTTTTACTGTCATAAATATGCAAACTTCTGTAAGGACTGTGAACTCTTTATTATACTAATTATTATATAGTTATTATACTGATAACTAGTTATTATACTAATAACTAGTTTCTCCTGCAATAAACCTGGTTTTCACATAAGTCTCAGGATGTTGTGATTACCTGTTGACATGAGTTCCCCAGCAAATATCCTTTTTTCCCCGGGGCTATTTTTAAGGTTATGCATAGGAACCAGAGAGTACCCAAGGAGAGTTACTTTTAGTGCTGGGATTTATCCCTCCCATAGTGTCTTCTCACTCCAGATGATCCTTTGGATACTAGGTTATTGTGATGCTCAGAGTATAGTGGAAAGGGCACTGGCTCCTGAGTCAGAGGAGTTGGATTCAAATGTTGACTTTAATATTGTTCTTGTGACCTTGAGTAAATTATTTAACTTCTCTGGGAGTTAGTTTTCAATCATCTCTACAATGAAAGAGTTGGACTAGATGGCTTCTGAGGTCCATGCTAGCTTTAGCTCTATGACCCTCTGATGCTTATCACAGTGCTTAGTGCATAATGAGCCCCAGTTAGGCCTTCCCTCCTTCCCTCCCTCCTTCTGGCCCTCCTTCCTTCTTTCCTTCCTTCTTTCCTTGCTTCCTTCTTTCTTTCTTTCTCTTCTTTTCTCCCTTCTCCTTCCCCTCCTTCTCTCCTTCCTTGCTTCTTTCTTTCCTTCTCTCCTTCCTTCCTTCCCTCCTTCTTTTCTTTCCTTCCTCCCTCTCTCCCTCTTTCCTCCCTTTCCTTCCTTCTCCCTATCCCCTCCCTCCCTCCTTCCCGCCCTTCCTCCCTTCCTCCCTTCCTTCCTTCCTTCCTTCCTTCCTTCCTTCCTTCCTTCCTTCCTTCCTTCTTTTCTTCCTTCTTTCTTTTCTTCTTTCCCTCCCTTCTTCCTCTTTTTGGATGAATAATAAGAAATCCTTTCCCAAGGATTTTAAAATTCATTTATCTACATTGCTGTGATTGAAAGTGATCTAGTTTTTCCATCTTCCCAGGAAGGAATTTCACACATGTGAAATGACAAAGTAGCACATACTTCTGACCTTCAATGTCCAACTAAAGGGAGATTCCCTACAAGTCAAAAGAACAGGCTAGCTTTTTACCACAGGGTGGTTTTAGTTTAGTAAGCAGTTGTCAGTAAATCAACTTGACACACATGACTTCTTTTATTTGTCTAAATAGTACCAGCAACACTCATTAATTATATAATAATAATAATATGGTAATGATATTAGCCTATATTTGTATTTAGTGTTTTTTACAAGAACTTTCAAATGTATTTTCTCATTTGATATTCAACCATTCTGAGGTAGGTGGGGCAATGCCTATTATTCCTGGCTTACTCATGAGGACATCAAGGCTTGGGGGGGGGGGGGCGGGGTAAGTGGATTTTCCCCAAGATCATGAAACTGCTAGGGGACAAAGCAGGGATTAGTGCTCCAGTAGGTTTTCTTGCTCTTTGCCCATTATTTTTCCCAGAATGCTGGGTTTCTGACCACATGAGATCTTCAGAATTTATTTTTTGCTCCAAGTATTAAACAATATTCACTATTGTTTCTCATCTCGGCAAAGTAAATGCTTTGAAGCTACTTGGAGATGTGGCTGGCGGTTCAGAGATTCACGCTGAAATGCGCTGTGAATTTCTGTGATATTTACCACAGGTTTTTGCTGTTGGCTTTTTAATCATTTCAGATCCAAAGCAATAATGAAATCATTCTCAAAAAACCTTAGCTCTGTTAAGGAAAAAACAAAACAGTATATTTTATCCTTCTTTCCACACAAGTAATATTATGTTTTAAATCAAAATTGATAGTCTTACTGTCATATAATAATATATTTTATTTGGTTGTCATATCCTTATTAGCGACTCCAAGTACGTAACATTCAAATTATTAACCAATCATCCTAATACACATCACGGCTAAGTTGTAGTAGACAGACTCTTTTACATGAAAAATTAGGTTTGAGAAGGTAATCTATCCCTCCGTCTTCAGAATGAATAAAGAAAACTAAAAAAAGGAGGAGAAAAATGACTATGCATATCCATCAAGCTAAGTGTTATAAAGAGTAGTTACAATTAAGGAAAGGAGGACAGTCACAGAGACACCCGTAAGTTTTTAGAAAACAATACCCAAAAAAGCAATCATAAGAAGATGAACAGGTTCAGAAATTGATATGCATATGAATAAAGTGTAGATAATAAGCATGGTAAATCCTAATTCAAGGGTAGAAATCTGACTTTGTAGCTACCACTGAGATTTCATGGGATGAAATCATAACTGGAATATGGTACTGAAAGGGCATACCTTATTTATACTTAAAGAAACATAATAAGTGAAAGGAGAAACATAGAACAATATTCTATATTAAAATATACTCTTATGAAGAAATCCAGGAACCAGAGAGAGGAAACAGTTTTAAAAAAACCCAAAAACAAGAGAGCAAAAAACAAACATTTGGATAGCAATCAATTCAGGTAGAAACAGAAGCAATGTTGTCATCTCAGTATTCTGTAGACCACCTGGATAGAAAGAGGAATTAGCTGATGAGTTTGAGAAACAAGTCACCAGCCTGGCATAGAGGTATGGGATAGTAGTAGTAAAGGGGACTACAATTATACAGATAGAGGAGTTTTCTTTATACTGATAGTAGAGAGGAACTACTAAAACCACTACTCTTTAGTGGTTTTAAAAAATTCCTCAAAATGTAGAGGGACCAACAAAAAGAAATTCTGTTTTCTGTCTATACAAAGAGGATGCAACAAAGGGGAATTGATTGCTGGGATGGAAACAATGACATCCTTGTAGAAATGACCACTACATCTTAGCATTAATAATAACAGAAAAGAAGGTTAGATGCGATCTAACATGGACCCTCGAGTTTGGGAGAGCCTATTTCATTGAATTTAAAGAAAATAGAGTATAGATTGAATGTTTTATAATTTGTACAGAAGAAATTAGCCAAGCATGGAAAACTCTCAAGACCGAAATTCTAAAAACACAGAGAAGTATTTGAATGAGGAAGATATTCCAATAATATGGGGAATTGTCTAAAGGGATCAGAAAAGTCAGCAACCAACCAGTTATGAAAAAAGATACATACAGAAGATGGAAGCAAGGACAGGTAACAAAAGAAGACTACTGAAGTGTAGCATGGTTCTGTCGGAATGGTGTCAGGTGTATTCATGCTTAGCATAGGACAATATCAGATATAACATTAAGAAGAACAAGGGGTTTGTCTGAAGCTACATTGAGACGAAGAAGAGAATCAAAGAAGAGAAAAGACTACTTAGGGCAAATGGGATAATAATAAATGAGGACGTAGTGAAGGTAGGCAGAAGTCTTATCTTGATTCTTTTTAAAAATTATTGTTATTGGTTGGTTTGTTTTGCAAAGGAGAAAGTTCTTTGGCCTAGAAAGAACAGGACACAAATGACTACTGGGGAATTGATGCCCCAGACAAGTCAGCTTCCCTTGATGGGTTTAAATTACCAGTTGCAGATGCATCACATTAGATGATATTGAAAGAACAGGCAGAATCCCTCCTTCCTTTCTCTTGTAATAGTCAAGGATGAATATTTGATCATAACCATTTCCTCACAGAAGGACCATCACCTCTCATCAAACATGGTTAGCATTACTCATCATAAATTAAAAAGCTAAAGTCTACTGGCATATATATCTCTCATTTTCAGACAGAGTTCCAATGGTCCTAGAAATCTTGTGGTTCTCCAGCCATCATTCCAGTGCCCAGCTCTATTTCTCGTCTTCTTCAAGAATGCCAGAGATGTACAAGTAGCCGTCAACATACATATTGTTCAGAACTGTTTCCTTTATTGCCAGCAGCTTCTGGGGGAAAGAATCAACCTCTTCTGTCTCCACTACCTTTGCTGTTGCTGCTGGTGACTTTCTCCTGTTGTTTAAGCATCTCTTCATTTAAGTTTTTTTTCACAATCTTGCACAATTCAAATTGTGTTATATTTCTGTCAAGACCTTGAATGCTACATACTAGATTGCTTAGCTAATATTTAAATTACTTGACCTATGGAAAATTTATCCAACTTTGTTCAAGCTTCTGTGATATTTATTTTTATAGATTTCTTATCCTTTCTCCCCCTCCCTAATGATATTATTAGGTCCTTAAGGGCAGGGATTACGCCAGTTTTCATCTTTGCATACCCGCTGCCTGGCAAAGTGTAGTTCTTGCACCCAGTACTGGTTAAGTACAGTTTTATGCATGAAAATTTATCTATCCAAGCCTCATGCTCTTCCTCCTCCTCATTTCCACCTCCTGGCTTCCTTAAAGTGTCAGTTGAAGTCCTACCTCCTGCAGGAAAGTCTCTCAGTCTCAATGCCTTCCCTTTGAGACTATCCTGCCCTCTTTTTTTTTCCCTTTTCCAATTTATTTATTTATTTTTGGTTTGCAACATTCATTTCCCCAAGATTTTGAGTTACAAATTTTTCTCCCCATCATAGCAAGCCTAATGAATACCCCTTCCCCCAATCTGTTCTCTCTTATATCCTCCCCCATCACCATCTCCCTAACTTTCTAGTAGGGTAAGATGGATTTCTATACCCCAGTGCCAATATATCTTATTTCCCAGTTGCATGTAACATGCATTAACATTTGTTTTCTGAAACTTTTGAGTTCCAGAGTCTTTCCCTTCTTCCCTCCTCACCCACCCCCACTGGGAAGACAAGTAATTCAACATAGGTGGTACATGTGTAGTTATGCAAAACATTTCCATAGTAGTTGTATTGTGAAAGACTAATTATATTTCCCTCCATCCCATCCTGCCCCTCACTTATTCTGTTTTCTACTTTGACCCTATCCCTTTTCAAAAGTGTTTGCTTCTAATTACCCTCTCCACCAATTTGCCTTTCTTCTATCATCCCGCCCCCCCCCATCTCTTTCCCCCATGCTTTCCTGTAGGGTAAGATACCCAAATGAATGTATATGTTATTCCCTCCTTAAGCCAAATTCAATGAGATTAAGGTTGACTCATTCCCTTACACCTTCCTGCTCTTCCCCTCCATTATAACAGCGTTCTCTTGCCTCTTCTATATGAGATAATTTACCCTAATTTATCTTTCCCTTTCTCCTTCTCCTGATATATTTTTCTCTCATTTCTTAATTTTAAGATATCATACTTTCATATTCAACTCATCCTGTGCCCCCTGTCTATGTATACATGTACACACATATGCACATACTCACATATTTATTTATACACACATATATCCTCCTGTACTATCCTCATATTGAGAAAAGCCGCATGAGTTACCATTATCATTTTTCCATGAAGGAATGTAAATAGTTCAATTTTAATAAGTTCCTCATGATTTCTTTTTCCTGTTTACCTTCTCATGCTTCTCTTGCTTATTGTAATTAAAAGTCAGATTTTCTGTTCAGTTCTGTTTTTTTCATCAAGAATGCCTGAAAGTCCTCTATTTCATTGAATGATCATATTTTCCCCTAAAGCATTATACTCAGTTTTGCTGGGTAGGTGATTCTTGGTTTTGATCCTAGCTCCTTTGACCTCCAGAATATCAGATTCCGAGCCCTTTGAGCCCTTAATGTAGAAGCTGATAGATCTTGTGTTATCCTGATTGTGTTTCCACAATAGTAAAATTGTTCCTTCCTGGCTGCTGGTAGTATTTTTTCCTTGACCTGGGAACTCTGGAATTTGGCTATAATATTCCTAGGAGTTTTCTTTTGGGGATCTTTTTAAAGAGATGATTGGTGAATTCTTTCTGTTTCTATTTTGCCCTCTGGTTCTAGAATGTCAGGGCAATTTTGCTTGATAATTTCTTGAAGGATGATTTCTAGGTTCTTTTTTTGATCATGGCTTTCAGGTAGTCCAATAATTTTAAAATTATGTCTCCTAGATATATTTTCTAGGTCAGTGGTTTTTACAATGAGATATTTTACATTGCCTTCTATTTTTTCATCTGTTTGGATCTGTTTAATAGTATGCTGATTTCTCATAAAGTCATTAGCTTTCAATTGTTCCAATCTAATTTTGAAGGAATTAATTCTCTTCAGCGAGTTTTTGAAATTTCTTTTCCATCTGGCAAATTCTATTTTTTTAAAGGCATTCTTCTCCTCATTGGCTTTTTGGGCCTCTTTTGCCATTTCAGTTAATCTACTTTTTAAGGTGTTATTTTCTTCAAAATTTTTTGGGCTTTCCTTTAGCAGGCTGTTGACTTGCTTTTTGTGATTTTCTTGCATCGTTCTCATTTATCTTCCCAGTTTTTCCTCCACTTCTCTTACTTGATTTTCAAAGTCCTTCTTGAGTTCCTCCATGGCCTATGACCAGTTCATATTTTTCTTGAAAGCTTTTGATGTAGTAGTTCTGACTTCATTGTCCTCCTCCAGTTCCATGTTTTGATCCTTTTTGTCCCCCCAAAAGGATTGTATAGTCTGATTGCCCTTCCTCATCTTGCCAATTACTTGACTTTTGAGTTCTTTGTCATGGTGGAACTCTGCTTACAGAATGGAGGGAGTTTTGTTTCAAATTGCTGGGTTTTTCACAGCTGCTGGAGGTATTAGTTGGGCACCCTCTCTACAGACCCCACAAGCTCTGGCTCACTGGCCACACACTCCAAGACTGCCACCCAAGACCGCCATCCAGATCCAGGCAGGTCAAAGCAAGAGCAATTACCCTCTGACTGGTCATTTGGTCCCCCTTTAATCTGCAGGCCAGAAGCCCTGAAAGCAGCCACATGATGCTGCTGCTCCTCCTGCCACTTCTCACCTGGGGCAGGGGCTGGACCAGGCTGTTCCTTCACCTTTACAACAGAGTTCCCAACTGACCTTTTATTTTCTCTTTGGCATTTATGAGTTGAGAAGTCTGGAAAATTGTCCCAGCTGCTGGTGATTCACTCCCATGAAGTCTGCTCTGGCCAGTCTAAGCACTGGTTGGGGCCACCCTAGGCCCAGAACCATGGTTCACTGGGAACTGCACTTGGCTCCCAGCATGATGTGACAGACCTTTTGGGTCAGTCTGCCAGGCTGCCTTTGGTGGGAGATTTGTTTCTCTCTGTCTCTTTGTGGGTTCTGTAGTTTTAAAATTAATTTACAGTCATTTTTTTACAGGTATTGGAGATGGTTGAAGCCAGAGCCCAGACCAAGTTTATGCTTTTACTCTTCCATCTTGGCCCCACCCCCTACCTTGCCCTCTTATATCCTGTTTATTGTTTTTACATCATTGTTTATGTTACTTCTTTCATTAGACTCTAAGCTTCTTGAGGGCAGAGAATACTTTTCTTTGTTGGCCTTTCTTCATATCCTCAGTATGTAGCACAGCACCTGCCAGGCACACAGTAGGCATTTAATAATAATAATTGCTAGTTGCGCAAATGATTGAATTGAGGAAGGCTTCCTAGAGGAAGTGAAATGAATGTGAATTTCAAAGGTTATACTATTATTCATCAAATGTACTCTTTCCCATTCTGCTCCATGATTCTGTTTTACTATAACAGAAAGTGATGGCATCACCATCAATGGCTATATTTTAAAGAAAGAGCAACATCGGCTTTATTGCCAGCACTTTTTAAGCCACATCTATACATAGATTATAATCAGTACCAGCAGATTCATTGAAAATAAAAGTGTAACCTACATTGTTATAAATCTGGCGATACGAACACTTTAAAAGTCCTGCATCTCTTGTTTTATCTCTCTGCCTCATTCTGATTCATCTGTATGCTTTGTCTAACACATTAAACACCCCGGAACTGTCACCTTAGGTGCTCTAAAGTTCTAAAAAAAAATGGACAATATGGCTGCCAGAGGGAAATGGAGTTTCATTTCTGAATTTATGAATGGATTCCGCTGTTCAGAGCTTTTAAAGAACTCCTGTGGTGGAAAAGGGGCTATATAAATGCAAATTTTTTTTCATTTATAAAGGAAATGAGCTACCCTAAATGGACACCCATGCTGCCCTAGATGTAGAAAGTGGACTAAGACAGAGGAGCCTTCTGTTAGCAGCACAGAAGCACTTCTTTGCAAATGCATCATCTGAGAATGTCCATCAAATAAAAGATTAATCAAAGTCTGCAGCCACAGTGAAATTTTGGAATAACCCATCAGTGGAGAAGCTCTCTGCTCATCTTTCTTGTTCTATCTATCAGCCAAAATGGTTGTCAGGAAACCCTCCCTCCACTGCCAATGTTCTCTAGTGTTCACTACACCCCAGCTTCCTACTGGACTGGACTACTCACTCAGTTTCTCAGAAGCAAAAGAGAATTACTGTGTTATTATTTTGGCAGGGAGGGATTTGTTTGTTTTTTCAGAGTTCATGCTTTTTAGCTTAAGGACAATTAAGAGCCATCTTTCTCTAACAGACTGTTCAGGCTAATTCTTGGCAGATTATCTGGGACATGGCCACACTATCATGTCTCATTTCTGTGACAGGATATCACTTCACTGCCAGGGTGCAAGGAAAAATGCTGCCCATCAAAAATAATAGCCCTTGTGACCACGATGCTTACTGGGATATCTATTAAATCATGACACTGTCACTGGTGAGTGCCATGGTTTAACAATATATATCTCAAATTCCTAAGCCTTGAAATAGGGGGAAAAAAATCAATCTATAATTAAAGCTGGATTCACTGGAATCCTTAAATCACCAGCTTCCCCCATCCCTTGCTTCACTTTTATTTAGTAGGAAGGGGCAAATGAAAAGGAGAAAACAAGACATGGACAAAACCAATTTCAGGAATTTATTGCAAAGAACCATTTCCGGCTGATATTCCTAAAGTCATAGCACATTTAGTTTAATCCTATTTCCAGGAGGTCTTAATCTGTGGGAGTCCATAGACAGATTTCAGTGGTTCCATGAATTTGGAAGAGGAAAACAATTATATCTTTATTTTCACTAACCACTAATTGAAATCCCTCCCCTGCCCAAGAGCAGATCTATAGGTTTCACAATACTGCCAAAAGAGTCCATGGCAAGGTTAACAAATTTTGCTCTATACTAATCTGTTTCTGAAGTCCTGCAAACAGTAACATTGCTGTCCAGAAAGATGGTCTCCACGTACTACAAAAACTTCAATCATTAAAGATTCAATTATATTCACTATAATATATTCACCAAAGTGATTTATTTTAGAGATATTTTCCATGACATTTGAAACAAAAGAAAGGCTTTCTGCTTTAACCAGATATTAAATTAATAGAGTCTTTACTCTCTGAGCATGCTGGTTAATCAAGGCTTTATTGAAATTCTTTGGGAGAATGTGAATGGGGAAAAGAGTGAACAGAATACAGCATTTTTCAGTGGAAAGAGCTAGACTTTGCTGCCATAATATGAAAAGAGAGTTCATGCTGTAACAAGTCCCAGGTCTCCAACCTCTAGGCCTGGCCTGATTTTTTTTTTTTAAATCGGATTTATGATTTTATTGGTATAGTGAATTCTCAACTAGGAAACTCTCACTATGAAAGATTAGCAGCTTTGTAACTTTTTTTTTGCTTCTTGCTTGGGCCACTAAGAGATAAAATAATTTGTCCTAGGCTACATATTCAAAATGTGTCAGAGGTGACACTTGAACTCAGGGCTTCCTAAATTGAAGACTGTCTTTCTATCCACTGTACTTGACTATATGTTGTCATAATGTCAAGCCATCACACAAGGGTGGCCTCTTATTACAGGATTTAGTACTAGAAGATATTTTAGATTTCATTTGACCAAAATCCTTTATTTTACATTTGAGTAAACTGAGACTCAGAAAGGTTATTGGATTGCTCTACATTATAGCCAACCAGCAATAGGGCTACTGGGGCCTCAGACTTGGAGGTCTGTGTCTAGACTGCTATGATAATGCCTCCTTGAAAGAGTTTAATTATTTCTGCCCTTTGCCATTTTATAATCCCAAACCAGTTTTCTACATATGAAATTTAGAAGTTTCTGTGACTTTAGACTTTACACAGGGAGCCTCAATTTTAATTATAATGGTTTTTAAAATGTGCTTAAGAAGCACATTTAACTTCTTCTACAGTGTCCAAAAAGTGAGAGAAGGAAAAAAAAAAAACCACACTGCAATAAGCCTCTAAGAAATAATTCAAGTACCAAAGGTTTATAGACAGGATCAATGTAAAACTTAAAACCTACTACAGTAAAGGAGAGTAGATTTTTGCAATATGATGTTTTCACTGACTGAAGAGAAAGGCACACAACCAAGAAAAACACACCCTGAAAAGAGGGGAACAGGGAACAAAGAGAGGAAATAACATGAAGATATGATCAAGAGAAATGTACAATAAGGGCTTTTGGGTAAGATAGCTGGGTGATTGGTCACAGAGGAGCTCTGCTTTCCCGACTACTCTATCAAAGATCTAAAAAGATCACAAGACTGATAATAATGAGGGAATCCAGAGAGAAGGTACAGTGAATGTCTTCAGAAAGCTCGGAACTGAAAAAAAAAAAAGGGTAACCAGCAGCTTATGTTCACTGGGGAAAGGGTCCTGCCAGAAAATGCAGAGCAAATGAAGGTAAATGAGCCAGAAACCTTCCAAAGTTACTTCATGGACATTTGAAGCCTTCATTATTCTGTTTCTTTCTTTCTTTCTCTTTTTGGATAATTTTCTAAATTACCGAAGTTACCAAACATTTAAACTTAAATACAAAATGAAAACAAAAGAACATTGCTATGTACCCAGTAGAACATTAGGAGAATTAAATATAAAAATAATAAATTTCAATTTCAAGAAAACCTGTATAATAAATGTTACACATTGTTTTCAAAACTATCCATCTTTTCTTCGCTTCTTTGTAGGTTTTCTTTTGTTCTCTGAGCAGCTCTGAGTGAAATAAGGCTGGTAAATGAAGGCCAGCCTACTGAAGCTGGAACTGATGCATATTTTTCTGGAGTGGCCACAGCAAAGGGGAGCACTGTGAAGTAGGTGCAAGTTTTGCAATCAAAACTAATCTAGTGAACAAGTTTGTATGCCTACCAAAAGGAGTGAATGACAGGTTTGTGACACTGTGTTGCCACTTGTAGAAAAATGTCTCACCATCATCATCAGTGCCTATGCTCCCACCCTGATGAACCTTGATGAGGTCAAAGACAAATGTTATGAAGACCTGGAGACCCTTATCATTAATGTGCCAAAAAAGGACAAGTTTATAATTCTGAGTAACTTTAATGCTAGAGTAAGGTCAGATTACCAGACTTGGCAGGTAGTCCTAGCGAGGAGTGGAATTGGAAACAGCAACAGCAATGGGTCACTTACTGTTGAAAACTTGTGCATCTCATGACCTTCTTATCACCAACACTGTCACAGAAAACATTGGAATTTAATACATTATGTGATTGTAAGGATAAAGGACAGACAGGGATGTGAGAGCAATCAAAGGCAATGTATGGTGCGGAGTGCTGGACTGATTACAGACTTATCCTCTCCAAGTTAAATATTTGCGTTCAACAAAAGCAGGTTCCCAAGGCAAAATGACTACCAGAAGACTTAATGTCAATGGATTAAAGCTCTTCTCTAAAGAGGACAGTTTGTTGCCAACTTGGAGGAAAAGTTGAGCCAACCCACAGCTGGCAAGAGTGGAGCAGAAAAGAAGTGGGTAGCTTTTAAAGATTTGATGTGTAGCACTCCATTTGCTTATTTGAGTCAGAACACTAGCAAACACCAAGACTGGTTTGATGAAAATGATGGGGAAATTCAGAAGCTGCTAAATGAAAAATGAAAACTTCAGCGGGATAGTCCATACATCCATCTTTAAGAAGGCAGCATTTAATTCCATCAAAAGTGAAGTACAAGTAAAGCTTAGAGAGATACAGGATTCTTGGCTCAGTAAGAAGGCAGGTGAAATTTAGTTTTATGCTGATAGTAACAATACAAAGCACTTTATGATGCCCTGAAGGCTATGGGCCAAAGAATGGTACATCTCAACTACTCAGAGTTAATGGAGCCACACTGATTAGTGATAAGGATATGATCCTAGAGAGATGGGTTGAAACTTCCATAGTGTTTTCAATGGACCTTCATCAATCAATGTTGGGCCATTGACCACTTACCTCATATTGAAGTCAATCCCTCCCTAGCTGAAGTTTGAACTGAAGAAGAGGTTTTGAATATCATTAGGCTCCTTTAATGTGGCAAAGCACCTGATGCTGCTTCTATTCTAGTTGAGATTTACAAGGTAAGTGGACTCCCTGGTCCGTTGCTCATACAATAGTTGACTGAAAATTTCCAGGTTATATGGCAAGATGAGGTTATCCTCCAAGAAGTCAAAGATACCTCCATTGTCCATCTCTATAAAGGTAAAGGAAATAGATTGTCCTGTGATAACCACAGCGGGGTGTCTCTCTTAATCATTTCTGGTAAGAATCTTGCCAGAGTCCTCCTTAATAGGCTGATCCTTTACCTGGAAGATGGTTATTTACCTGAGAGTCTGTGTGGCTTCAGAAAGGGCTGAGGAATGGTATTTACTGCCTGACAACTGCAGGGGAAATGCCAGGAGTATAACAGAGGTCTGTATACAAAGTTTGTAGATCTGACCAAAGTCTTTGATACTGTCAGTCATGAGGGTTTATGGAAAATTATGTGCAAATCTGGTTGCCTGGAGAAGTTCATCAGTATTGTATGTCAATTTCATGACAATATGCTTGCCTGAGTTCTAGATAATGGAAAATGTTCTCCTGCTTTCCCAGTCACAAGTGGAGTGAAACAAGGCTGTGTGCTTGCTCCCATGCTTTGTAACATGATGTTTTCATCTGTGTTGTCAAATGCTTTCAATGAGGATGAAGAGGGCATCCAGGTCAGCTGCACTGATGGTAAATTCTTTAACTGGAAAAGGCTACAAGCCAAGACCAACTGGAAGGAGTGTTGGTGCATGTTTTTCTGTTTGCAGATGACTGGTCATTCAATGCAGCTTCTGAAGCTGAGATGCAGCAAAGTATGGATCAATTCTCTTCTACTTGTGCTTATTTTGGCTTAGCAATTAACACCAAGAAAACAAAGGTGCTCCATCAGCCACCACACACCATCCATATGTGGAACCATCAGTTACAGCAAATGGAGAAGTTTTGAATGCTGTGGATAAGTTCACTTACCTTGGAAGTGTACTTTCCAGGGATGTACACATTGATAATGAAGTTGACACATACATTGCCAGAGCTAACTCAGTGTTTGGGAGGCTCAGAAGAAAAGTATGGGAGAGAAGAGGCATTAGACTTATCACCAAACTGAAAGTCTATAGAACCATTGTGCTGATCTCATTGTTGTATGCCTGTGAAACCTGGACAGTATACCACTGCCATGCCAGGAAACTGAATCACTTCCATTTGAATTGTATTAGAAAGATCACCTGGCTGGATAAGACAGCAGACACTGAGGTCCTTATTCAAGAGCATTAAAACTCTGCTTCAGAGAGAGCAACCCCAATAGGCTGGCCATATTGTTTGAATGCAAAATGTACGCTTGCCAAAAAGAGTATTTTGTGGACAGCTCACACTGGGCAAGTGTTCACATGGTGGTCAAAAGAAGCAATGCAAGGACATTCTCAAGATCTCTCTTAAGAATTTTGGAATTGATTGTGTGACATGAGAGACACTGGCACAGGACCACTCAGCATGGTATGCTCACATCAGAGAAGGTGCTGTGCTCTATGAGTAAAGCAGAATTGAAACAGCTCAAAGGAAATGCAAGATTTGCAAATTTGGAGAATCCACCACAAATGTTCCCATGTAGTGTTTGTGCCTGACCTGTGGTAGAGCCTTCCAAGCTCATACTGGTCTGATCAGCCACAGTTGAACATACTGAAACTTGACTCTAACATAGTGATGTCATTTTGGTCCTCTTTGTGAACAAAGGACAACAACCAACTAACCAACCAATGTTTGCTTTTAACTTTATTTTTTCCCTTCCCTCACAACCCCCTTGTCCTAAAGAAGTTCACAATTAAAGGTGGCTAATTATACATATATATGTATATACATTTATACACATATATGAACAACTGTACTATGCATATTTCCACTTGTCATCTCTTTCTCTGGAGGTAGATGGCATCTTCCTTCATAGGACCAAGTCTTTCTATGTTTTTCCTAAATCAACCAGCTCACTGTTTGCCACATTACAGAAGAATTCCAGCATATCTGAGAGATTGTCCATGAAAGTCTTTCCCCAATTTTCTGCATTCTTTCTATTCTTGGCTACGTTTTTTTAGTACAAAAAAACTGTTTGATTTAAAACAATAAAAAATTTTCCATTTTACACTTCAACATTTCTCTGAACTTATAATATACTTTACAGCAGGCCTGTACAACCTGTGCCCCATAGGCTGCTTTTGGTCTTGGCACTGCTTGCAGCATACCAAAGGATTTAGGGCATGTAAAGCCAAGCACAAGCAGCTCTCCAGAGGCCTGCTGCTGTGAATAGCTTTAAGGTTCTGATCATATAGTATAGTGAACTCTCTATTTATTCAGCAATAAACTAAGGCAAAACATTCACAGAAACCAAAGTATAGCATTCACAAGGATATAGCATAACAACTTATCACTAAAGTGGCCACATAGTTTTAAACAAAAGATATCATTTGGTAAGTCCTTAACTCAATCATCCTTAAGGAGCAATCCTCCTCTCAGTCAAAAAGTCATCTTTTTTCTTGATTGGAGATTTGTTTCCAATCATCCTTACCTCAATCATCCTTAAGGAGTACAAGGTACAAAGTACAAAGTTCTCCCACCCCTAGGCCACATTAAATCATGATCGTCTCAGTCAGCACTAAGTACCCAAGGAGAAATCTTTTCATCTTGGCTCAAGGCTGGCTTCTTCCATGGTTCTTCTCCCATGGGTCCAGCTTTTGCCTGAATCAACCCAACTGTCACAGGGATTCACAGGCAGGCAGCTCTCAGCTCCTCATCCAGCTCCTCATCCAGCTCCTTGTCCAGTTCCTTGTCTAGTCCCTCATCCAGTTCCTGTTCCATATTGAAGCTCACAGTGTCCAGTCCACCTCAAGTCCTTTGCAGTTTCTGTTTCTGGGAAGACAAAGCTTAACAGAGCAAAAACAACATTCATGCACATTGTTGGCACCATCATCAATTTACTTTCTTCCTGTGAAATCAACACAGACTCACAAATGAAGTCTGAGAGCTCAACACAAATAATCAGCATAGAAGTCAACACAGACCCACAAACAAGGTCTGAGAAGTCAACTCAAATCATCGGCAGAGTCTCAGGACCTCTGAAACTCTCCTCTAGGACTTCTGTAAACAGACAACAAGAAAATCCTCTTTCAGGGCTTCCAGGAAGGTCCCAGGGCTTTTGTACAAAGTATTACAAACACAAATCAACACAGACAAATAGTGCTGGCCACCACAAGTGTTCCTTTCTCAGTTCTGCTCAGTCTCAGCTTGTACACCTCCTTATAAATGTGGTTCTCATTCCTGTCCCATCCTTCCTGTTGTGTGAGCAAGTTCCTTCCACCTTCAAATCACAAGGGACTCAACACTTAAATATTTAAGTAGCTGAAACAAGGTGCTAAGTACTTCTTTGCTTGCCATTCTAGGGCGGTCTGTGAAAAAATGTAGAGGAAAACTTATATGTAGAAGAAATCCTTTGGAATGCTACAAGCTGCCACAGGGTCACAGGTTGTGCAGGTCTGCTTCAAGGTCTCATACATACTGAATCTCTTTCCTTTACATCTTTTCCCCCTGGTTTCTTGGAAATTCCTGAACTTTTGTTCTATGAAAAGAAAGTTATTATTTTTCCTACCTCAGTAAGAAAACTTTTTAGTAACTTATTTGGGATGGAATCAAATAAATTTTGTTATTTTTAAAATTATATTGGCTTTACCTACCCAGGAGCAATGAATATTAGTCCAACTATTTACATTATTCTGTTTCAAAAGGTGAGAAGTCCTGTCAGATAAAAAAAGCTCTGTGGAAGGGGAAGGAATGTCAAAAATCCACATGCCTCTGATTTTTCTCCTCATTGATCAGGATCCAGGAGCCAGAAGTACTCAGATCAGGATGCTGAAGAGACAGTGAAAGTTTGTAGCACTCTGACATGGTTGATCCAGAATCCCACTAAATACTATGACTCTCTAAATCTAAATGACTATGGGCACTTAAAACCAGCTTCCTGAGTGCTGATACATCCAAGGGAATAAAAACTCATGAGAGTAACCTAGAAAATTGTGGTAAGTAAAAAAAATGGGCTAGGTAGTAGATAGAGTCCTAGAGTCAGAGGGACCTGAGTTCAAATTCTGCCTCAGACACTTACTGGGATATGACCCCAGGGCAAGTCAGTTAACCATGTTTGCCTCAGTTCCTCATCTGTAAAATGAGCTGGAGAAGGAAATGGCAAACCACTTCAGTATCTTTGTGAAGAAAACCCCAAATGGGCTTATGGAAAGTTGAACATGACTAAAACAACTCAACAACAATAACAACATCAACAAAATCCTATCCAAGAGTGTAGGAAAAGGTAGAGCCTGACTCTGGCACAAATCTCAAGCTAGAAACTGGGGTTGGAAATAATGGTAAATAGTAAATAGAAAATAGAACAGTAAATTAAATAGAACACTGGATCCAGAGATATCCAAGAGACAAAGAAAATAACTGCATAAGAACTACAAGCAGATCCTCAGAAGAAGAAAAAAATGATTTTGCCACAGAGGGTGCACTGAAGAAATGAAGCATAAATTAAAAAAAAAATTGCAACAATAATTTAAATAATAGTTCTGGAGTAAAGAATTAGGCTGAATGTAGTCACATGGAGGCTGTAGATAGAGAGGTTTGTGAGTAAATATTGATCTTGTATTGGTTTGTGGGAAGGCATATTGGTTTATAGGAAGGTTGAAGGATACTGTGGCTCTCAGTGTTATTATGGCTTCTGAATATATTTGGTACTATGATGGAATCAGTTTACTGGTTTGGGGATTCAGTTTTCTGGTGTCTAAATAAATGCTTCAGTTCTATTCTCTATCTGGAGAATCAGGTATATATATGGCAATCAAACATCAAGTGATACTTATAGTCAAGGTCTTTATCGTGATTGTGGGTGCTATAAATATTGCATTGGTGTTACAGCACGCAACTACAAACAATGAAAATTAGAAAACTAACCAAAAAACCCCCTCCCAACTAAACAACAAAACAAAATTCCAAAAATAAAAAAAATTTAAGAAAGTTGAAAGCAAAAGCACTATTCAATTAACATATAAAACTAGAAGCTCATTTAAAAAAAGAAAATTCTGATACAATCAGTAAAACATTACTTTATATAATTTTTATAAGAGAGAGAACAACTAAATTACCATATTAGAAACAAAAACAAAACAAAACAAAAAGGAAAATTCACAACAAATGAAGAGGAAAGGAAATTATTAGAAACTATTTTGCCCAGTTATTTTTCCAAAACATTGATCAATGAAGTAGATGGACATTTATAGAAATGAAACATGTTCAAATCAACAGAAGAAAGAGAATTTAAATAACCTAATTTCACAGAAAGAAATTGAATATCATAAATGAACTAGCAAGGAAAAAAAAACAAGGGCCTGATGGATTTGCAAGTGAATTCTCTCAAGCTTTTAAAACACCCAATTAATTCTAATATTACATATAGAAATTAAAAGGAACGTACCAAATTTATTCTGATACAAATAGTATCTTGACAACTGAGAAGGGTAAAGAGAAGTATGAGGAGAAGGAGGAGGAGGTCAAAAGGGATAAGAAGAACCAGAATGGGAAGGAGTAGGAGAAGAAAGAAAAGGAAAAGAAGAAAATGGAGGAAACTAAGGGGAAGGGAACGAGGAAGAGGAAAAAGAGGCAGACTAGAAGAAGATTAAGAAGTCACTGTGTATTTAAAAAAATTCACACAAGAGAAATAGAATTTCAGGAAGATGTAGGACAACTTCTAAGCTACCATGTTGAATCTATTTTATATTAAGAGACAAAGCTATAAGCAAAAGAGATTTATGGTTTAATATACACACAGTCTTCTTATTCTATTATTCTTTGCATATAGAAATGTTCATGTATGGTGGTATTTGTCAAGTTTAGGAACACAGAAACAACAAATACAACAAAAACAAAGTATATAACAAGGATTAAACCAAAGCTCTCTTGATTTGGAATGAAGAACTTTTAAAAACAAATACGGTAAATATGTTAGCCCCCCAAAATTAGTTATATAAAGAGTTCTTTTTTGCAATCTTTTGAACATGGAGCCATTGCTAAATTCTTAATTATCGAAACAGGTTCTCACTGAAAAGTAATTTTCACTTGGCAATCTTGGCCACGGCAAAGGATGTATGTATAAACAAAATTAAAAAATGGTGTAATTTGTTTCCTTCTCATTTAATTTTTAGCTTTTAGTTATTTCAACTGAACTTGTCTGATGCAGAAGAGTGTGTTCTATCTGGGGCCCTGGGACTTAAAAGAGATGTAGAAAACTTGGAAAGGATCAGAGATGAGCTCCAAAAAGACTATGGTGTTGGGAAATTTCTTTACAAAGAAAATTGAAGAGAAGTGTCATTGTTTGGCTTTAAGAGAATTTTATTCTTACTCTATATTATTCCTTACCAGCTTACTAACCTGGATTAATTGTTCCTTGTGGGTTGAGGCACTCTTAACATTTTGTATCCTCTATGATTTTTATTGATTGATTGGTCTTACTTTTTCATCTTGTGCCCCTTCCAATACACCATTATGTCAGTGGATCAGTGCCGCAAATTGTAATCCATCCATACCTATGTTGTCCATTTCTTCCTAGAAACAATCAACAAACATTTGTTAAATGTGTGACAAATGCCAGATGCTATGCTGAACGTTGAGCAAAGACCAAAATAGCGTAGTTCTTGCCTTGAAGTCTACCTTCTGTGAAGGAGACAACATTCAAAGATAAATAAATGTGGAATATATACAAAAAATACAAAGTGATCAGGCATTGGGTGGTGGTGGGACTAACATCCAGGGGAATCAGGAAAGGCCTCCTTTATGTGCAAAGCAATGGGGATACAAAGAAAGACAAAAGACACTCCTTGCTCTCAAGAAGACATGTACAAACCAAATAATCAGGTAAATTGGAAATAATCAACAGAGGGAATACAATGAGATTAAGGAGGATTGGAAAAGTCTTCCTGTAAAAGGCGGGATTTTTGCTGGGACCTGAATAAAAATGGGGAAACCAGGTCCAATAAAAAAGGTGGGCAGATAAATTTTGAGGGGAGGAGGGATAGGAATAGGATAGATAGGAATGAGAAAATACATAATAGGACTTGGGGAGGAAAGTTTGTTCTTTTGCGGCGGGGATGTGGGTCAGTATTATTGGGATTGGAGAGAGTAAGAGAAGTTGGTAGTATAGTAACAGTTGGGGAATGAATCCAAACACTTATTAGAGCAAATGAAGAGCTCCACTGATGGAGGAAGGTGATTAGAAGGTCCTCTCATCATTGCTTCATCAATTATGAAAAAATACCAGGCATGGGGAACAGCTGGTACAATGACACAGGACTGGAAGATGGAGTTCCATGAATAAAGAACAGCAAGAAGTCAGGTGGGCATATACTTCAGTGTGTATGGAAGAGAGGAATGTATAATAAAGCTAAAAAATCAGCTTGTGAAGGGATTTGAATGCCAGGCAAGTTTCTATTTGGTCCTATTGGTAATAGCCTCTTATCACCTACCCTGAATTGGGAGACTAGTATGATCATATTTGTACTTAAGGTAAATCAGTTTGGTAGTTGTTTGAAGGATGGTTTGGGGAGAGGGGAGAACTATGATAGGGAGGTCAAGAAGAGGGATTTTATGCTCTCTCAGGTGAGAGGTGAGAGGTTCCTAAGCTAGGGTGGTAACTATGTGAGTAAAAAGACTAGCTGAGTGTCACATCAGTGTGAAGGTCACAATATCAGTACATGTCAGAGAATGGACTTTAACATAAGTCTTTTTTTCTGAGACTGTCTTTCTACCTCTCTCAATTATATTTCATGGTATTGTAATTGTGTGACAATTGGCATCTATTAATAAACCTAAATACACTTACAATTCTCTACTTTCCTTCAAAGCTTAGATCAGTGCTCTTCTATCTGAAGCTTTCCCCTACTTGCTGGTACCTCCTACTCTAAGTAACCTTGCATTTATTTTGTCTATAATTTTATATATTTATAACAAGAGTATGGAATTTATAAGTAGAATATGGAATTAAACAAGGTGACCATCTCTTACATTTGGGTTCAGTCTGGGCATCTAGGTGACCCAGGGAATAAAATGTTAAGCCTGGAGTCAAGAAGATGGAAATTCAAATCCAGCCTTAGACATTTAGTTGTGTCACTTTGGGCAAGTCACTTAGTCTCTGTCTGCCTCCATTTTCTCATCGAAAAAATGGAGATAATAACAGTGCCTCCACCCTAGGGTTGTTGTGAGGATAAAATGAGGTAATATTTGTAAAGTACTTAGGGTAATGTCTGGTACACAGTTGGTGCTTAATAATTACTTATTTACTTCCCATCTAGAAGGAGACATTTAATAAGTGAAATGATCAGAAAAATATTTTCCTTCAGGCTGTTTGCACTTCAGTGAATTTTCATCCCTAAATATATTTCATATTTCTAGCTATAATTTTCTTCTTGCAGTATTTGGTTGATACACAATGGCAAAAGACCCAAACAAGGTTTAAATATCTCAATCAAAAAGAGCACCAAATATACGATTTTTTTTTAATGCCAGAGGAGTATTTGTTGATATCAGAAAGGTTCCTATGACCACAGTTACCATCCAGTGAATATACTGACTGATAGTGGGTTCCAGGTAGAAAGAAGATAAGCTTGAAATTCACACTTGTAAAATCTGAAACTCTTTCCATGACATATACCAATGACCCTGAGGAATGAGGATGAATGGGGAGATGAATGGAGGAAAATGATAGTGGAAGTGTAAGCAGTGCCCTAATTCATTTGGAAATTGATCTCTGTTGCATATAAGTTTTAGTCTTGAAACTTAGTCTCTCATAATTTTATCCAAAACCAGAATTTTGTTCATTTGTGTATCCTTTCTATCAAAGTTATTTTCAGCAGGCCTAGAGTTTATGTGGAACCCCAGAGATCTGGAATAAATTTCTGTTCAGCTCTGCAACTATGACAGCAGTAGTTTGCAAATTTAAACTCTAATGTATGAAGTAATACCTATTTGTGGTATTTGGGGGGCACCTGCAACCTTCTCTGTTGTGAAAACTGGCCACAGTGGGCAATCAAATCAATCCACTGTATCTGGTCCACTGTATGCATGGAGAATTGTGTGGGTTGTTCTCCAAGTAGGGCATTTATTTTTAGGGATCCTAGCAGAGTGCAGCTCAATTTCACTGGTGGAGAAAAAGCCAAGAAAAGACTTTGGGTTTTTGTAAATGTAGAAATATCATAGAGCTTTTGCGAGGCTTTTGTCTTTCCTTTCTTCTAAGGTGGGACAAGGGAATGGGTTTAAATTGTAACGAGAGAGATCTAGGCCATCTGCTTAGCTGCCAAAGTGATAATTCCTAAAGCACAGGTCGTTGTCCTATTCAATATGTTGGGGAACAAATGCAAGCCCTACTTTTTGGTTATTTCAAGTCTTTTACAACCTGGTCCCAACCTACTTTTCTGAACTTAATCATTTCTTTCCATGCATTCATTAGTCCAGTCAAACTTGCCTTCTGATTATTCCTTTCCTACAGCATTCCATTTCCCATCTCTGTGTCTTTGCTGCCCACCTTGCCTAAGATGCACTCCCTGATCACTTCCACCACTTGCAATGCCTACTTTCCTTCAAAGCTTAGGTCAATGCCATCTTCCCCTTGAAGCTTTCCCCTACTTGCTAGTACCTCCTACTCTAAGTAACCTTGCATTTATTTTGTCTATAATTTTACGTATTTATAAGTATATATGTTTTTTCCCTTTATAGAATGTAATCACTGAGGACAAGTCTCTTTTATTTCTGTCTTTGTATCCTCAGCACCTATCAGAATTTCTGGCACATAGTGGGTGCTTAATAAGCATTTATTGATTGAACTTCCTAGGCCCTAAGAGTTATATAACACTGGTACCACAAGGATAGCTGAGGAACCAGTCTTTCTGAATGTCTTTTAAATGCAGTTTTTCCTTAATGCAGAGGATTTTTCTAAATGATTTTTGAGATCCCTGGCAGACAAATGATTTCACAATTCTCTAAGGAATGATTGTTATGATATTTTGTAGTTATTACTTCTTGATCATTTTTAAATGAATGGTTTATTTTATAAACTGAAATCAAATGAATTTATCCAACCTTCTTGCCTGCCTGTCTCTCTCCTCTCTTCTCCTCTCTTCTCCTCTCTTCCTCTTTCTCCTTCTTCTTTTCCTTCTCTTCCTCTTCTCCTCCTCCTCCTTCTCCTTCTTCTTTCTTCTCCACTCTCTTTTTCTCCTTCAGAAGTCCTACAGCAATGTCTGTTAAACATTCAACTATGTCCCTTCCTAGGAACAAAGCTATTTAATGTGGAAAGTGAAAATTTGAAGGGAAAAAAGGTTTTTTCTTCAACATGGGACTTAAGATTGTATATGCAGCGTATGAGAATTCATTAACTTAGCAAATATTGCTGCTTCTGTTTCCAAAAGTCACTTATTCTCCAAATGCTTCCTGTTCTGCTGGTTTGTATTCAAACAATTAAATTTTGTTTCTTTCTACCAAATGTGATAGAGCTATTTTAAACTGACTTTTAACCATTATTTTAAATTCAAATGTTGGTAATTTGTGAAAAATGACACAGGATACATTTAATCAGAAGCATTAACATTGAAAAGGCAATAGACAAATGGAAGAGGGAATGTCTTACTTCTACACTATTTTGGATTTATTCAAGCTGTCAGGCAATAATTCAAGTTAGAAATGGTAAGCAATCAGATCCAAATGTAGAACTTTCCATTTTGCAAATGCTACCACAGCTTTAATTCCTACTCTGCCATAGACACGGTGGTTATTTTTACTGAGTCTTTAAGAAGGAATGAAATTTAGGGAGCTTGATTGTCATCTGTGAGGAGTCTATTAGAAGATTTGGCTATCAATTCTCATCCTGGAGTGTTAACCATCAGTTTGGAGTGAAGCTGAGCATTAGACATAAAAGACAAAGAGAACTTATTTCTTGAGAGAATGACTGAGTTTTGCTTTCATTCTACAATAAAGAGAATTCCTGAGAAAAGACATGAACTACATATATTTGTATAAAGAAATTATTATATTTGTAGTTATATCTCTATATAAACTAGAAAAACTTACTTTTCATAATGCATATATACATATATAAGCTATATACATATTTTATATATATATATGAAAACTATATATACATACACACATATATGTGTATATACATCTACACGCAGGTGGCTAGGTGGCGTGGTAGATAGAGTACCAGCCCTGGAGTCAGTCAGATTTGCATTCAAATCCTGCCTCAGACACTTACTAGCTGTGTGACCCTGGGCAAATCACTTAACCCTGTTTGCCTCAGCTTCCTCTTCTGTAAAAAGACATGGAGAAGGAAATGGCAACCTGCTCCAGTATCTTTGTCAAGAAAACCCCAAGTGGGGTAATGGAGAGTGGGACGCAACTGAAACAATTTAACAGCAAATATATACACACATGCATATATATGCTCAAATCTATAGCTATATTACCCATAGTTATATAGAAGGACATAATGACCTTCTGATCAATGAAGTGAGCAGCTGTGACTCTAGAAGACTGATGGTGAATCATACTATATACTTCCTAGCAAAGACGTAATGAATTCAAGATACTGAATGAGACATACATTTTGGGGCAAGGCCAATGCAACAATTTGTTTTATTTGGAAATGAAGACATTGCAAGGTTTTTCTTTTCTTTTTTTCCTCATTTTTTGGGGGGGAGGGGGGAAGAGGAAGAGAAAATAAATCATTGTTAATTAAAAAATAAATTAAATTTTAAAAATACAAGGTTCTGGCCAGCTTGTGAAGGTCTTTAAAAAGCAAAGAAGAGTTTGTAGTCAATGGAACCATCTTCTCTCCTCTCTGATATTTTCCGTACCTTCATCTGTATGGACATTTTAACCAGCTGCTCATGACCTCAGATCACATTTTTCCTGCATTGTCCCTAAAACTGGTATTTCTTTTATCTAAATTCCTGGTTTAGAACTTTGGATTGGGTTACTGCTTTCTTGTGCAGTTCTTTGAATCCGACATTGCATTTAAGTCATAAGGAGAACTCTACCCCCTTTTGGGCTTTTTGAATGATTCTTATTTCCAGAGCTAAGACGGCAGTGCTTGTCCCTGCCTTCATACTCTACACCTTTAGAACCAGACAAGACAGAACAGTTCCTTAAGGGCCTACAAAGTGTTTTTTATATATCTGCTGTTCTCAATTTTTTTTTTGGTGTCAAGATCCTTTTACATGCTTAGAAATTATTGAGGACCCTTGAAAGAGCTTTTATTTATGTGGATTATATCTATTGATGGGGCAGCTCAGTGGCATAGTGGATAGAGTGCCAGGTCTAGAATTGGGAAGACTCATCTTTCTGAGTTCAAATTTGGCCTCAGATACTTCTTAGCCGGGTGACTCTGGACAAGCCGCTAAAATACTATTTGCCCAAGTTTTCCCATCTGTAAAATGAATTAGAAAATCAAATGGTAAAGCATTCCAGTATTCTTGTCAAGAAAACCCCTAATTGGGTCATTAAGAATCAGATATAACTGAAATGATTGAACAATAGCATCTTTCAATATTTACTGTATTAAAAATTAAAATCTTAGTATTATTATAAGAATGGTTTTGACATTGAGGATCCCCTAAAAGACTCTGGGGGGACCCCCCAGACCATACTTCAAGAATTATTGATCAGGGCAGCTAAGTGGCACAGTAAATAGATCACTGGCACTGGAGTCAGGAGGACCTGAGTTCAAATCAAGCTTCAGACACCTGACATTAGCTGTGTGACCCAGGGCAAATCATATAACCTTGGTTGACTTGACCCCCCCCCCCCAATAAAAAAGAACTATTGATGTTTATAGTAATTTTCATTAACCCCTACCTCCAAAAAAACCAATGCAACCATATTCTATTAGGCTTAAAATTTTCTATGTAAATAGACTATAGATAGTATGATTCGGGTGTCATGACCTTTCAAAGACACCACCATTTTCCCAGGCATCTATTGTTAATTTTTCTGTCTAGGTTTTAAAAGTCAAATAGTCATAGCAAGAATTACTTGTATTGACATTACAACTCTTAGCTCATAGAATTTGACAAAAATACGGCAGATGGTCATACAGTTACTGGAGAGATGTTGTTGTTGAGTTTTCTGATATAACTGTTTTGAAATAAGAGTCCCCGTCATCAATTTTCCCATCTGTAAAAATGGGGAATTCTGCTCGCCACCTGCTTCTTCCTAGGGGTCTGATGAGAGTATGTGTGTTGATATTTGTACAGTATGTTCAGCTCAACTGAAGAAAGTAGGTATATGGCTAACTGTAGAATCTGCTGGGTTGCCAGGAATAGCATGTATATTAGAAGTGAGAGAACTTGTGTATTGTGTTGTTTCAAGTCTTTTCCTTCTGTGTAGTTAAGGAATTGGTCTAATTAAAATCCCATTTCAGGGAGAGTTGTGAGACTGAAGCCTAGGACTCCAAATTCCTATCTAGACTATATTCCTTTCTAAAGAGGAAGGAGGGGTGGTATAGAGACAGAAAAGGCTAGAAGGGCTGGTGGGATTATAAGTGCACACCCTGAGATGAAAGTGATTGTACTAACCTCTGGGTACTTTCTTATTTGACACACTCCTCATTGGTGTAGTCAGCACTGCCTGGGATCTGATTACTAGGTTTAATGGCAACAAACATTAGGTGGACACATTTATAGAGGAATAAATTTATCTTAGCTCATATGAAAATAAAATATTGTAAGGCCCAGAATTTAGGAGCCACCCCAGTTTGACCGCAGTCCTAGCAGGGCTCATGGTCAGTTGGACAGACCTTATGTATGCTGCGTCATATTCCAGAGCAACATGAATGTGACCTGGTTGACTATGTCACGGATGGGCACATGTCTTCTCTGTATTCTTTTCTCTGATATATGTGTGTGTGTATGCATATTTATGTAATATATGCATGTACAATAGATTTTATTTTATATATCTCTTATAGCTCTTTTCTATAATATCTAGGCACATAATTTGTTCCATGAATGAGATTTATCACTTGCTTTTTCTTAGATATAAAAGAACTATTATATAAATGAAATAAAATGCATTTATTAAGTGCTTACTATATGCCTACCATGGTGATAAGCCCAGGGAAGGAAAATAGAAATGTGAGACAGTCACTACTTTCAAGAAACTAACACTTTTATTTGGGGGGGACAGCATCTCAACTTGAGAGAGCTGAGCTAAAGGGCAGATTGAAAGGTTGGAAAGTCCTAAGGATACTGAAGGAATGTAGGTGGCAAGGCCTAAAGGCCTTACTGTGCATCAGTATGTCAGACAGCAGTGTCCAGGAGTCTGGAGGACTCAGTGGCAGAGTAGACGATAAAGTATGTAAGTCTTCTATCTTATCAAGAGATTATAGTTGGTGATCCCCAATTTATCTCAGTAGTTTTAGCAGCCATTATTGTTTTACTGGCAAAGAGAGAAGGACTTTAGCTTGAAAAGTCCAAGATTTCCCGCTGCATCTGGGGCCATCTGCAGTCGTCCTCATCTACATCTGTCCACAGGACCCAGATGGCTCTGGAGGAAAGAGTGAGGCTGGTGACTTTGCATAGCCCTTCCTCACTTAAATCCAATTCATGTGCAAGTCATGGCATCACCTTCCTGATGTAGATCTCCTTCTGTTAAAAGCAAAGCTGTTGACAAATAATTGTCTTGTTTTTGAAGAATGATAATTTGTTCCTTAAAAGGTTAAGGAAGTGACTAGAAAAACTACTGTTCTGGATCAATAAGAAGAAACTATGCGGGGAGGAGCCATGATGGCGGCATAGAAGCAGGAAAACTCTGCAGCTTCCCCCATAACTACCTTAAATACCTATAAAATATGACTCTAAACAAATTTTAGAGCTCCATTATCCACAAAAGTACAGAGAATTAAAGCTGCCACTGAGGGCAGCCTGGCAGGCTGGACAGGAAGGGCTCATCGCAGCACCCTGGGAGCTAAAACCAGCCTGGCCTGAAACCATGGCTTGGCCCCAGGGAAGCCAGGACAAACTGAGGCTGGAGCTTTCAGGAGAGCAGATCACTGGGCAGCTGTGGCAGTTTCCAGAATTATCAACCCATAAGAAACAAGAACAAAGTGAAAGGTCAGTGGAACTCAGCTAAATTTGGGGGAGAAAAGCAGGTCCAGATGGTCGCCCCCAGGGCAAGAAAGCAGCAGAAGCAGCAGCCCTGCAGCTGCCTCCAAGTGGCTGCTTCAGAGCTCTTGACCTACAGATTGCAGGGGGGCCAAGCAATCATTCAGAGGCTAAGTGCTCTTGCCTTAAGCTGCCTGTATTGGGATCGCAGTCTTGGGTAGTGGTCCTGAAGTGCATGACCAGTGAGCCAAAGTTGGTGGGAGCTGTAGAGACCGAGGCCTCCTAATAGCTCCGGCAGCTGTGAAAACCCCAGCAATTTGGGACAAAGCTCTCCCCTCTGGAAGCAGAGTTCCACAGAGCTAAAAAGTCAAGTAATTGACTGGCAACATGAGGAGGCAAAGGAAGCAAAGTAAGAACAGCAATCCAACTTTAGATTCCTTTTTTGGGGACAAAAAGGATCAAAGCATGGAACAGGAGGAAGACAACACAGTCAGGACTCCTGCACCAAAAGCTTCCAAGAAAAATGTAAGCTGGTTACAGGT
>CM053591.1:41611023-41622713 GCA_028646515.1 Pseudochirops corinnae | reverse complement strand
ATAATTGTAACTTATGAAACTTTTCTCAGTATGAGGATAGGTGAAGGGAATATAAATGTATTTATATATGTATACATATACATTTGTCTATATAGGAGGCTATATATGCATATGAATACATATGTGAGTGTGTGTATATATGTGTACACAGACAGAGGGCACAGGATCAATTGAATAGGAAGGGATGATATTTTAAAAGGTGAAATTGAGAGGTGGGAGAAGAATAGAAGGAGAGGAGATAGGGACAGAGTGGGATTAATCATCTCATATAGGAGGCAAGGGATAACTGTTACAATGGAGGGGAAGAATGGGAAGGCAAAAGGGAATGGGTCCACCTTACTCTCATTGAATTTGGCTTAGGAAAGGAACAACATACACTCTAAATTGTGTATCTTGCCCTACAGGAGAGTAGGGAATGAGTGGGGGTGATGGAGGGGAGGGCAGGTTGGTAGGGGGGGAGGGTTGTTAGAAGCACACACTTCTGTAAAGAGACAGGACAAAGTAGAGAATAGAACAAGTGCGGGGAGGGATAGGAGGGAGGGAAATATAGTCAGTGTTTCACAATATGTCCATTGGGGAGATGTTCTGTGTAATTACACATGTACAGCCTGTATTGAATTGCTTGTCTTTCCAGTGGGGGTGAGTGATGAGGAAGGTAGGGAAAGAATCTAGAACTTAAAATTCTAAAATTAAATGTTAATACATACATATATATATGTAAAATTATTATTATTATTTACATTTAACTGGGAATTAAGATATACAGGCACTGGGGTAAAGAGATCCATCTTGCCCTACTGGAAAGTCAGAGGGATAATGGAGGAGGATATAGGAGAAAGCAAATTGGGGGAGGGGGTAAACATGGGATCTCTGTTTTGGGGTGGTGGGTAGGGCAAAGATGGGGAGAAAATTTGTAACTCAAAATTTCGTGGAAATGAATGATGTAAACTAAAAATAAAGAAAAGTTATTTGGCGAAAAAAAAAAGAAGAAACTACTGTTATCTTCTACCTCATGATTTTTGATATATTGCAAGTAGCCTTAGGAAATGAAGTGGGAATTTTTGGGGGAAGTTTTGTGGAAGGCCAGCAGATGACATAGAAAAAGTTTAGAAATTCAGAAATGTATAAAAAATATACATGGTATTGTAAAATATGAACATATTCTATCTTTTGATACCATGCTACTACAGACTTTGTCTCTGGTATGAAGGGAGGACCAAAAAGTTTTATGTGAATTTTCCAGATAGGTTAGGGGGTGCTGTACCCCTAATTCCTGCAATGTGGAAGGGATAGCTGTAGTTGCTTAAGTTGAAGTGTTGGAACACTTGGAAAGGAGGGGAAAGGGAAGTGGCAACTTCATTTCCTCAATTGTAAACTGAGGAAGTTGCACTAGCCGTCTTTCAAGATCTAAATTTATGCTTCTATAGCCCTATATCTATTGACTATTTGAAAGCAACTTGGTAGTGAGGATAGTGTAAAATTATCTGAACCTCTAGGAGATTTCTTAACTTCCGGGGCCTCTGAACAACCTTTTCCTCCTGTGGGAATTGCAGGTGTGTATCAGGCATATAGTCTATTGGCTCACCTGAGACCTGCAAAGGGGTAAGCATGGAAAGGTCATGCATTAGACTTGAAAGTCACATTCATTCCTAAAATCATCACATTACATCATCAGTCACAGCTCCTTAGAATTTGTTCCAACAGTGATCTGTCTGGTTGATCTTTCTGACACTCTGAGTAAACTCCTAGGGTTAAAGAGCTAATGCTTTTCAGCCTTAATTGGCAGATCATAAAACAGTCCATAAGGCATTGACCAGTGAAGAATTTAAATCTTCCTAATGCTCCAGGAAGTCAGTCTCCATGGTTCATATCAAGGACAGGCTTGCAATAAATAGAACTCAGGAAGAGAAAAGGATATGGACAATTAATGAAACCCTTTCAGGAGGGAATTTAAAATGATATCAGATAGACAATCTACCCAGTAGTTTAATTACACTTGCAAATTAGTTCCATTAAAAAAAAAGTAAAACAAATAGAAGGAAAAAGAAAAGACTTCTTTGACCAGTGGGCATGGTTTTTACCAGTCTTACAGCTTATTGAAAATTATATTATCATATCATTACATTTTGAATTAGACAGTAGAAATGTTATAAACATAAAAATTGAAAATTAAATAGCCTCTGCATGTTATTAAAAGGTTCCACTATTTTACAGATTGGTGAATATGGAAGTTGATGAGAACATTTTCTCAATGAATTGTCAACATCTTTGTAGGTGAAAATTAGTTAATTTCAAAATGAACTCAAATATTCCCTCTCATAACATCACCATTAGACTTCTCTTATGGAAGGGAGGAAATTATACGTATGAGTTCTTCATCCATCTATCTGATAAGCATGTATTAAGCACCTATTGAGGGCAAGCTATTAAAGGCTAGAAATACAAAGACAAAAAGAACAATCTCTGCCTTCAAGAAACTCTCATTTGGGATGGGGGTGAGGGGTGGTAGTGTGTATGCAACATACACATTTAAATAAGTGCCAAATAATTACTTAGTGGGGTAGGACACTAAGAACTCTGTGTGTAGGGGGAGTGTAGATCAGGAAAGACCTGTGTTGTGGGTAGAAGCTGAGTTGAGCCTTGAAGAGAGCTAAGGACTCCAAAAGGAGAAGGGGAGGAAAGAGAGGTGGTGGAAATTTGATGTATGGAGGATAATTCAGAGATCAAAGATGAAACTCTGTATGTAGAGGAATAGCATGCTGTCCAGCTTGAAATGCTTACTGCCTTCCTGGATCTGACATTCTTTGTTTTAAGGTATTTTCCAACTGCAATGCCATATTCTTCTTCCCAGACCAGGCCCAGATAGTCAATTATCTGCCAACTGGAAAAGGTATGGGGTAGTGTTTACCCTCAGTCTCCAAAGGATGTCTCCAAAGGGAATGGGACATAGATCTGACCTGCCGAAAGCAAGCAGGGCGGTTGGTTATTCCATGATTAGTTTCCAGGGAATCAGCTTCATGGGTTCCTTTCCCCTCCCTGTTTCTCAGCTTCCCCACATGGACACTGAGGATTTAGAAGGTCCTTTCCCCACACAGACTTTGTACCTAAGACTCAGGTAGGGTAAGTGCCTTGTTATGATTGTAAAGCTCATGGGCATTGGAACTAGTGCTCCAATCCAGGTCTGCTGACTCCAAAATCCAGAAGTCATCCCACTTGACCACACTGTCTCTCAAGAAGACTCATAACATTTTTTTTGCTATAAAAAAGATGAGCTATGTATAAGATTCTTCATTTAAAAAAGATTCATTATATTTTTAAAAATGTATAAATCGTATATGTATATGTATATGTATATATGTATGCGTGTGTATATACCCATATGTATATGTGTATACATACATACATGTGCATATGTATGTGTGTATTTATTTATGTATGTGTATATATATCTACATATGATTGGTAGTCATTTAGTTTATATACAATTTGAGGGGAATCTTTCCATTATATAAAATGAGCTCCAAAAAAAAAAGTGGTGTTTGCT
Source organism: Pseudochirops corinnae (assembly GCA_028646515.1). Lineage (NCBI taxonomy): Eukaryota > Metazoa > Chordata > Mammalia > Diprotodontia > Pseudocheiridae > Pseudochirops > Pseudochirops corinnae. The sequence goes on along the minus strand of CM053591.1, from coordinate 41,619,169 downwards.
TGCAATATTGCATTTTCTTCTTCAAAAGTTCTGCTATGTAACCCAGAATTGCCCCATAATACAATCACTTTTCCTTCTTACCAGTTCAAAATAAAGAGAACAACAGAAATGAGGGGCCAAGGAAGAGCGCTACAGGAGGCTCCGTTTTAAGAGAATGGAATTCACTACCAAATCGGTATGGCATGTGATATCTGAGCTGGAGCTTGAAGAGACGTTAGAGGGGTCATTAAGTACAGTTCCATCACTCTGTGAATAAGGAAGCCAAGACCCAGAGAACTGAAGTAACTTGTGTGGGGCCAAAAAGGTAGTAATAATGGAAAGAAAAAAAAAACCCACCTTTTTAAATGGCTAATTCTAAGCTAAGCACTTTTTTCTTAACATTAGGCATACAGATAGCAGATGTGAGATGGTCCTTGTTCTCAAGGAGCTCACACTAATGGAGAAAATTAATAGGACAATTGCATTTTAAAATAAATTCCATTTAATTCCATTTAGATGGTAAGATCTAGGAGTCTTGGGTACATTGACCCCCAAGTCCCCTTAACTCTAACTCTAGGGCACCACTTATTACTTCAGCTAGGTGGCCCAGTGGATAGAGTACTGAGTCTGGAGTCAAGAAGACCTGAATTCAAATTTGACCTCTGACACATATCCTGTGTGACCCTAGGCAAGTCACTTAACTTACCTCAGTTTCCTCTTCATCTCAAAGAGCAATGACATCACAAAGGTGATGTCTTGACTTTCGAGTGAATTGATTTAAATGAGGCAGGGCTGTGCAAAGTCATCAACTTCACATTGTCTTTCAGAGTCATTGGAGTTTAGTGGCAATGCATAAGTCAGGATGACTGGCGATGGCCCAGCCTCATCTGTAAAATGAGCTGGAAAAGGAAATGGCAAACCACTCCGGTATCTTTGCCAAGAAAACTCCCAATGGGATCACAAAGAGTTGGACACAACTAAACAACAACATAGCTGTTTCTTGGGCAAACTAGATATTATGGGACTCAATGTCTACTTATTTTTTGCTGCATTAAAATCTTGTACCTTAAAAATAGAATGGGGAAAAAAGCCAGAAGTATTGTTTTTGGGGGGGGGAGAAGATGTGATAGGGAGGGGCTAAATACTTTCAATAATTGGATTTGTTCTTTCCTGTGGCTCTCAATTACCAACACCTTTCTTGATTTATTCATTATAAGAAAGAGTGACTTTTCAAGTAATACAGCTGACAGGAGATGCCAATTTTATTTGCCAAAATAAAATAGGGTCAAAAGATTCTTCATTCCCAAAAGAAGAAAGGATGTTTATATCTTACATTTTATCTGCTGTTTGAGCAGCATAAAATCAAAACTTGCCAAGTTGGCCTTTTCTGTGTGTGGCAGAACAAAAGGAGAAAATTATCTTTGGCCTTGCTAGTGGTAAATTCATGGAACAGTTAAAAATCAGGCAAAATTTCAAAATTTACGTGCCACTCTAGTTTCTACCCACAAATATTGCTCTCTACAAATCTCAATGATTCTTACAGATTTTACCAGGTTAGTCATGATTAAAAAATTATCAAAAGTGTCTAATTAGATTATGAGCTACTTGAGGGCAGCCACTGCCTTTTGCACACCCTGAGCTTATCACAGTGCCTGGCATATAACAGATGCTTAGTAAATATTTATTGCTTAGTTAATTGATCAATTGATAATTGGATATTTTGGCTCCATATTAATGATTTGAATTACATCCTTATTACGTCTATATAACTGCAAAGGTCTTACCATGTTGCTCCTCTTCTCAAAAGCCTAAGTGGCACTCCCTTACCCTTAGGATAAAAAACAAAAGCCTTTGTCAGCATTTAGTGTTAAGAGTTATCATTTGAAGTCCTTCACTCTCTGATTTCAGGCAGCTAGGTGGCGCCATAGTGCATACAGTACCTGGCCTGGCCTCTGGAAGACTCATTTTCCTGACTTCAAATCTGGCCTCAGACACTTACTAGCTGTGTGACCCTGGGAAAGTCACTGTTTGCCTCAGTTTCTTTACCTGTAAAATGAAGTGGACAAGAAAATGGGCAGTATCTCTGCCAAGAAAACCCCAAAGAGGGTCACAAAGACTTAAACGTGACTAGAAAATGACTGAACAACAACTGGCTTCAGTCTATCAAGTCAGAAGGATCTGGATCAAATCTTGCCTCATATGTTTACTAGGTATATGAACCTGCAGCCAGTTACAACCTCTCTGAACTTAGTTTCCTCATCTGCAAGATGGGAATAATAACAGTACCTAACTCACAGTGTTATTTGAGGATTAAGTGAGATAATGCATGTTAGGTGGTTTATAAAATCATAAAGCATCATATAAATGTAAGTTACTGCTGTTGTTACTATTATTATTTAGTAATAATCATAGTCATGACAGCTGTAATAACCTTTCCAAGATTATTGCACATTACCCTTTATTGGGCACTTTATATTCCAACCAAATTGGCCTATTTGATGTTCCTGGTACATTCCACTCTGCTTCTCCCTCAGTGTCTAGCCATAGGCTGCCCCTCACGCCTGTACTACACTTCCTCCTCACCTCTACCTCTTAGAAGCAAGGGCTTCAAGGTTCACCTTAAGTGCCCCCTGCTAAATAAGGTCTGATTCCAGCCCCCCCACTGCCACTGTCCTTCCCCCAGAAGTTACATTATTATAACTTGTTGAACTTGTTGTTGTTCAGGCATGTCTTCATTTGAAGTTTTCTTGGTAAACATTCCGGAGTGGTTTGCCATTTACTTCTCCACCAAGACAAACTGAGGCAAACAATGGTAAGCGATGCCCATCGTCTCAGAGCTGGGAAGTGTCTGAGGCTGGAATTGAACTCAGGAAGATGAGTCTTCCCGGCTCCAGACTGGGTGCTCTATCCACTGTACCACCTAGGTGCCCTGTATTTGATATTTACTTTTCTGTGTAGCTCTTGTTTTTCCTGGATAGAATATGTTTATCTCAATAAGGATAATAAGAGATAATTATGCATATATTATATATAAAATATGATTACATAGACATATATATGAATATAAAATAAAGGATAAAATGGGATAATCTGCTTTTATCTTTGTATTTCCAGGGCCTAGCACAGTGCCTCGTAGGTACTTAATAATTGATTGTTGAATGAATAGCCAAAGTTCTCAATTTGATGAAAACATGTTTTTAAAAAAATTTTTTTAAAGAACCATAATTTATTGAGAGCACATCCCCTTCCAGCTCCACATGTGGTGCCCTGCCCTCCCAGCCCCCCTCCTCATGTCCAACCCCTTGGTCACTTCTGACTTTTATAGGTCTTCTTTGCCATTTCCAAGAAGATATATGGGGGAAGGGGGGATGAATGCTTCTCCATGAGCCCCATCAGTCTATTGTAATTTTCTTTTTCAAACTTGGTGAAATGAATAGGCAATTCAAGTTTCTTGTACAGTTTCTTCACTTTGGCAACCTTCTTTGGATCTTTCCGTCCATAACTCTCCTCCAACATCTTTCTTTGCTCAGATGATGCCAGCTGAAGGCACTTTACCACCAGCTAGCTTCATTTGTTGTCCTGGATATCAGTACCAGTTTTGCCAGTCACACTGGGGTCACCAAAAAGGTCAAGGTAATCATCCTGAATTTGAAAAAATAACCCCATCACCAGAAGAATGTTCTTGGCATTGGCATGTTCTTTTTCCCCATCTATGCCTGCCATGAACATAGCAGTAGTGAATGTTTACTGTAACGTTTAGAGTAAATGTTTAGAAGGAGTAGAAAGTCCTCTTGTATTTGACAATGGTTTTCTATTTCTGCTCAGCAAATCTGGTGAGATCAACCTTGCCCTGAGGGGCTGTGATAATCTTATCACATTATTAAGGATTTGGCCAATCTCAGGTGCTCTGAAGGAAGAGTTCACTGAGGTTCTTGTAATAGAGATGCCCCAGTAGTAATGATTCAGGAGGTGGTAGATACAGGCTTCTAACAACATGGCATCATTGATGACATCCAAACCAATGCCAGGCTTCTTATACCAGCATGGCTATCCTCAGTGGGTAAGAGAAGCAGTAACAAAGTAACAAAGAGTTAAACATGACTGGAAAATGACTGAACAACAACATCTGGCTTCCGTCTATCAAGTCAGGAAGATCTGGATCAAATCCTGCCTCATATGTTTACTAGGTATATGAACCTGCGGCCAGTAACAACCTTTCTGAACTTAGTAACAGATGTCATCTGTTACTAGGAAGAAAGCCTGGAACAGTTCTACACATCAGCCCACTACTAGCGCTCTCTGTAGACTGTCAGCATCCTATTTTGGGGTTCAAACAGCTGCTGGAATACCATGAGCACTGATAAGCCTCGGTTGTATTTTCCCTCAAGGGCATTGTACTCTAGGACCTCCTTGAGCCTGACTATGGCATCTCACACCTCAAGATGCCCCATTCCATCTTCTGTCAGTATCTTTACAATCTGGGAGAAATGCTGGATGAGTCTTGCTTCTCTTGGGCAAACTGATTTCTTATCTCTATTCATTCTGGTACCTGGATGCAACCACAGCCTTCTCTGGGGGTGGGGGGCAGAAACATATTTTATAGTCATGTGTAACACTACTAATTATTAGCTAATTTTAATTGTATGGAAATACAGTAATTTTTTAGGTCTGTGTGTATCCCTTTTCAGTTACTTTGGAAAGTTAATATTAAATGAAAAGTTAGGAATTGTTATAGTTACTCTGAGCCCCCAGTTAAGGGAAATTCCCAAAATTAATTTATATTTTTATCTCTGTCTAAACTCCTTTAGCCTATTTGTTGTTAAGGCAAGATTCAGGTTACCCAGATGTTCAGATATGCAGCAGAATATATTATAGCATCTGTTAAAAGACAGGCACTGGGAAGGGAAATTGGGCAGATGTTTTCTTGGAATGTCCCTTCAATCTTGAGGAGGTGGGTGAAGCTAGTGATACGCACTCTAGTCTGTGTGGGGCCTGTTGGACTCATCACCAGATTTACTCTCCCAACATCTGACACAACCCCCACCTACTTTCTCTTTCCCACTTTTCCAGTTACACCCCTCCCCCGCCCATGATGTCTCTACTTCTTCCCCTTCACTGTCAGACTTTAAAATTGCTTCTTGATTCTGAACTAACTCCCACCAAGTCCCTCTACTAATCAGAATAGACTTGTTTCACCTAAATGAAATATTTTTTGATTCAACATGGTGTTCAGGCCTTGTTCACACCCACTTCTGATTGATTTAATCAAGACTTGTTCTTACCTAGCTAAAGTAATTATTTTTAAGTGCTGTGGGATAATAAACAGAGCCTCCCTCCCTGCTACACATGTATAGATATGAGTTCAGGTCATTAATATTGCCTGGACTGGTCATCTCAGAGGGTGACAGCAGTGAAATTAGTTGATGATTCATTAAATGTTCATTCCAGAGAACTCTGATAAAATAACATCTGTTATACCATTTTTTGAGGGGGAGTAAATTATGTCTGAATGGAGATTCAGAGGAAGTACTCAGGCCTCAGAATCATTATCCAATTTCTGTCAGGTGTGTCACAGTCCCTAGATATGAATCTGATTGTCTCTAAGGATATATGAGGATCAGGACCATTCCAGGAACAGTGTGGGACCTGGAGCAAATTCTTGTGTCATTTCCCCAGCCTCCTTGTCTCATTTAAATTTTTTTTTTTTTTTTACATTTTGATCAGGTAGGATCTATTCCAGGAATGCAAGGATGGTTCGATATTAGGAAAACCGTCAGTATCATTGATCATATCAACAATAAAACTAGCAGAAACCATATGACTATCTCAATAGATGCAGAAAAAGCTTTTGACAAAATACGACATCCATTCCTATTAAAAACACTAGCAAGGATAGGCATAAAATGGAGTTTTCCTTAGAATAATAGGTATAAATATTAACCATAAAGGACATGTGAAGAAAGAAGCTATCTGCATGAAGAGAAAGAACTAATAGATGAATAGAATGTGTGTGTGTGTGTGTGTGTGTGTCTAATAATAGCCATTTCTAGGGGGACAGGGTAGGAGGGGAAGGAGAAGAAAAATTTACAGGATAATTGTGTTGTATATTTGAAAGGAATAGCAAGTTGTACATAGTAAATTTGCAGTTTCATGTACAATCATCTTTTTTATTGCACTATGTTATAGAAATTCTTGCTTTATTCCATAAATTAAAAATAATGTTTCTTTTCTTATGTTATGTTACACAACTTCCTCTGATTTGCTTAGATCTCCTTAGTCTCGTTTCTCCAACTAGGAGTTGTGAGCTTTCCAAAGGTAGGACAGAGTCAGTGGTCAAAGAACCAGGGTTTGAACCCTGCCTCTGACACTTTCTTTTTTTTTTTTAAATTAACTTTTCTTTATTTTTAGTTTACATCATTCATTTCCACAAGATTTTGAGTAATAAATTTTCTCCCCATCTTTCTGCTACCCACTACCCCAAAACAGTGAACTCACTGTATCCCCCCTCCCCCAATCTGTTCTCTCCTATATCCTCCCTCACAACCCCTCTGACTTTCCCGTAGGGCAAGATGGATCTCCCTGTCCCAGTGCTTGTATATCTTATTTCCCAGTAGCATGTAAATAATAATAATAATAATAATAATAATAGTAATAATAATAATAATAATATATTTATATTTTTTAAACATTTGATTTTAAAAGTTTAAATTCTAGATTCTTTTCCTTCCTCCCTTGTCACCCACCCCCACTGGAAAGACAAATAATTCAGTACAGGCCATACATGTGTAATTACACAAAACATCTCCACAATGGACATATTGCGAAAGACTGACTACATTTCCCTCCATGCTATCTGTCCCTCCACTTGTTCTATTCTCTACTTTGTCCCTGTCCCTTTTCAAAAGTATGTGCTTCTAACAACTCTCCCCCACAACCTGTCCTCCTCTCCATCATCCCCCCTCTCATCCCCTTCCCCCCTACTCTCCTGTAGGGCAAGATACCCACTTTAGAGTGTATGTCATTCCCTCCCTAAGCCAAATTCAATGAGAATAAGGGTGACTCATTCCCTTTTGCCTTCCTGTTCTTCCCCTCCATTGTAACAGTTATCCCTTGCCTCTTCTATATGAGATAATTAACTGTATTCTGTCTCTCCCTTTCTCCTCTCCCACCTCTCAATTTCACCTTTTTAAAATATCATCCCTTCCTATTGAATTGATCCTGTGCCCTCTATTTATACCTGTACACATATATACACACACTCACATATGTGTTTATATGCATTTATACCCTCCTATATAGATATATGTGTATGTATACATACATATAGATTTATGTTCCCTTCAACTATCCTCATACTGAGAAAAGTTTCATAAGTTACAATTATTGTTTTTCCATGTTGGCATGTAAATAGTCCAACTTTAATAAGTTCCTTATGATTTCTTTTCCCTGTTTACCTTCTCATGCTTCTTCTATTTGAGTGTCACATTTTCTTTACAGTTCTGGTTTTTTCAGCAAGAATGTTTGAAAGTCCTCCACCTCATTGAATGACCATATTTTCCCCTGGAACATTATACTCAGTTTTGCTGGGTAGGTGATTCTTGGTTTTAATCCTAGCTCCCTTGATCTTCGGAATATTGTATTCCAGACTCTTCAATCCATTAATGTAGAAGCTGCTAGATCCTGTGTTATCCTGATTATGTTTTCACAGTATTCAAATTGTTTCTTTTTGGGAGCTTGTAATATTTTCTCCTTGATCTGGTAACTCTGGAACCTGTCTATAACATTCCTAGGAGTTTTCTTTTGGGAATCTTTTTCAAGAGGTGATCAGTGAATTCTTTCAAGTTCTATTTTGCCCTCTGGTTCTAAAATATCAGGGCAATTGTCCTTGAGAATTTCTTGAAGGTGATTTCTAGGTTCTTTTTTTGATCATGGCTTTCAGGTAGTCTAATAATTTTTAAATTGCCTCCCCTGGATGTATTTTCCAGGTTAATGGTTTTTTCAAGGAGATATTTCACATTGCCTTCTATTTTTTCATTTGTTTGGATCTGTTTAATAGTATCTTGATTTCTCATAAAGTCATTTGATTCCATTTACCCCAATCTAATTCGGAAGGAATTATTCTCTTCAGTGAGCTTTTAGGATTCTTTTTCCATCTGGCAAATTTGGC
>CM053591.1:41576851-41610923 GCA_028646515.1 Pseudochirops corinnae | reverse complement strand
AGTGGGCTCTTAGCAGTCTTTCTCTCAGCAACTCAGACTCCAAGTTACTGGATACTGCTCTCCCAAAGTCCTTCTGGCCTACTGTAGGCTTGGGCCTCTCTCTCAATTCATGGCTCCTCCCAGTTCAGTCCTCTCTCTTCATGTCAACAATTCCATCCCACAAGTAGGATTCACAAGCTCTGTGTTTTAACACTCAACCCCCAAACCAAGCCAACACAGGGGCATCTCCAAATTCCATTACCAAAACAACAGGTGAGGAAACTGAGGCAAATAGAGTTAAATCACTTGCCCAAAATCATAGCAAGTCAATGTCTGAGGCTGCATTTGAGGTCCTCCTGACTTCAGGGCTGATGCTGCCTAGCTGCCCATATTATATTATGATTATATTAAGAATATGATATATTAAGAATATGACAATAGAATTGTATTATGCTATTAAAAATGACAAAGTGTATTAATTCAGAGAAACATGGGAAGACCACAATGAACAGATGAAGAGGAAGTGAACAGAATTAGGACAGTAATTTATGCAAAGAAAACAATATTACAAAACAAACCACTTTGAAAGGCTTCAGAAAGGCTTTTGACATTTAGAATTATTGACTGTCAATGCAGTGTTAAACCAAAACTCCTGAGGACTACGAAGTGTACTACCCACATCATACCAGAGCCTTGATGGACTTAAAATCCAGATTAAGACAAGCATTTTTTTTTAATGTGGTCAACATAAGAATTTGTTTTGTTTTGTAGACTATACATATTTGTTATGAAGGTTTTATTTATTTATTTTGAATTGTTTAATGTGTATGTTGGGGGGGAATTGGTATGGAAAGGTAATAATAAATCCTCATTATAAAATGATATCTATTCAGTTAAGGGACATTTATTAATCACCTACTGTATTGCAGGAGATGTGCTAGATCCTAGAGATGATGTAAAGACAAAAATGGAACCATACTTTTCTTCAAGATGCTTACAGAGTACTGGTAGGATACAAACTATACCCTGAGAATTGCAGCTTACTTCTTTACTTGTAAAATCAATAGATGGACCAGACAACCTCTGAGACCTTTTTCTAGATCTAAATAGGATTCTAAATTCTAAATTAATATAAAATCTAAGCAAAACAAATGCAAAGTAATTTCCAAGGTGTTGAGAGGAGAATATTAATTAGAATAATCTTGAAAAGATTATTGTGTAGATGACACTTGAGCTGAGCCTTTCAAGAAACAAGTTTGGAGGGAACACATTCTGGTTATGGAAGTGGGGCGGCCTAGGAAAAAAGGCATGGAGGTAGGAGATGGAATACTTTGTATCAGGAATAGCTACTAGGCTAAGTTGTTTGGAAAGTAGAGAATGAGAGAGAGAGTAATATGAATCAGAATGGGAAGGAATGTTTGAGTCAAGCTGTGCAGAATGTCATGCAAAGAAGTTTGTTTTTTTTCCCCAGGCAATGGGGAGCTACTGGAGCACTGATGTTATTTGTCCTTCATTTTCAAAGAAGACCAATGACCATGCTGGTGATGTCTTGACTTGTGCCTGAATTGGATTTAAGAGAGGCAGAGTTCCACAAAGTTGTCCTCCTTTCTCTCTTCCAGAGTCCTCAGAGTCCAGTGGCAAGACAAAAGTTGGGACGACTGTTGATGTCCTGGGATATAGAAGATGACCTTGACTTCTTTGTGTGACCAAGCTGTAAGAGCTCCACAGAGCTTGCTTCAGCTGCCTTCATAGCCACTGGAACAAATTGTTCTTATCCGCCCATTCTGCTGGGGAAAATCTTCATATTCTTGAGGTAAATATCCCCCTAATGGGTTAGTCAGGTTTGAGGCATGGTAGTTATCCAGTCTAGCCCATCTGCTAAAACAGTTTACTGGGGTCTGGCCTCTGTGCATGCTACAGATTTTTGGAGCTGTAGGTGAGATTTGAGTGGCTGGTGAACATCAAAGGTGAATGAGCAGCCTTGAAGAGGACTCAGCAGGCTCCCATACTACAGGTGCTAGTCTTCCTGGAATACCCCCTCCCCCACTCCCAACACCTCACTAGGGCATAGTGAACAGGGAAATGATATGGTCAGACCAATGTTTTAGGAATATAAATTTGGCACCTATGTGGACAAAGGATTAGGAAATGAAAGAGACTGGAAGCACTATAAAGCCTTCCTGAAAGTCACAGTATGGCAAATGAGTTTGTCCTAATAATTTATTTTGCAAAAATAAAGTGAATTAAAAATGTATGTCACTCAGACTGTGACATGTGAATGTCACAATGGCAGTCCATTGAATTAATCTACCATTTCCTGCACTTGTATTCTGAGAAGTAATAAGCTGGAAACCTAATTGGATAGGAAAATATTGACTTGATCACATCATAATACTGATCCCCAGCATCCTGTTGATCTAAAAATCCATCTCTTTAACAATTTTCTTGTTGAAACTATATAACTATGAATTATGGGACACTAAGATCTCCAATGAATCTTATAATCATAAAATAGCTCATGTGATTATAATCTGTAGCATATAGTCTGTCATGACAAATAAGCCAAATAAAATACATTATTGGGCACATTAAGGAAGGGGGTCATTCATGTAGTAGAAAGACAACAGAAGGAATGTATAGAAGCTATGCTGGTATCTTCGAGATATTCAAAGAGATAGAAGGTCTCTAGTACATGAATGAATAATTAATTAATTAGTAATTATTTTGGTTTTGCAGGATTTAGGAAAGATATGAATGGGAGAAAGATAGTATGAAGAAATGTAGAGAGGTTATTTTTAGCATTGGTGGAAGGCATCCCTTCTGATGCTGAAATCAAAGATGCAACAAAATACAGTTCTCTAGGTGAATATTTTAGAATTCAGACTTCAGCAGAATAAGTCACTTGGGGGCTTTGAATTTTATAAAGACTTTTTTTTTTTGTTTTTTTTTGTAAAGCGCTCTGAGGCTTTCATGCCCGAATTTTGTTTACAAATCATATGTGCTCCTAATAATATACAGAAAATCAGGAGGTAGGGTTGAAAGCAGTTCCCTTTGCAGTGGATACACACACTGATAAATAATTGAACAAAGGCAAACATATCAGTAGTAACACATCTGCTGGTGTATATACATGCACTTCCAGTCTCCTGAGGGGAGGGAACACTAGACAGTCAGATACTATGGAACCGAATAGGAAGATAAGACACAGAATGAGGCTGAGATGATTGAGAGTGTGATGCTGATTTTCTTTTTCATTAGAGTACCAGTGAATGTTTTTAGGCAAAAGAAAAACATACTTATTGAGAAAGTACAGAAGATACTAGAGGGCAAGTCTATAGTCTAGTCATTGTTTGCAGCACTGAAGTGCTTTGTGAGTCTGAGCATGAACTCAAAGAATCCTATAGTTGGAAGGGACTTTCAAGGGCATCTAGTGCAAATATGACCCAGAGTGTGGATCCTATTTATATGATAGACCAATTTGACAAGAGATTGGTTAACTTTAGCTTGACTGTCTCCAGTGATGGAAATTTTGTTATTCCCTGAGCCTCCCTACTCTGTTTCTGAACAGTCCTAATTGTTAGAAAGTTTTGCCTTCATTGCGCTGTTTTAAGAACAACAATAACAAAGTTACCAGGCAATCGCTAAAACTTTCACAGGCTGATTTTAATAAAAAAAAATCTTTTAGCAGAAGGCTTCTTTAAATTGTACCCTCTGTGCTCTGTCCTCTCCAGGTACAGAGCCTCCAAGTTACAGAATTCTACAGTAGAACTTTATTGACTAAGAGAATCAGCAATATATGGAGATAACTGGGGTTATATAGATCTCATCTTACTGTTCTGTAAAACAGTCTCCCTAATGGGGTGAGAAGAAGGTGGGCTGAATACCCAGGGATTTATTAACCTGGGAGCCAGCATCAGATAGCTGGTATATTTGGATTTTTAAGGCTCAGAGGCACCTTTCTCTTCATTTGACTCCATGAATCTATAGGGAGAACTGGTGCATTGTTGTTATACCATTTTACAGATGGGAAAATCAAGGAATATAGGGATTAAAGATCACGGAGCTAGTATGTAAGTGATGAAGCCGACTTTATGATATATTTATGGAATCTGTGGCCTAGAGCTCCAGGCTCTGGCCTCACATGGGCTGGGTCTAATCTTAGAGACTGACTTCAAATTATTACTCTTTCTTTGGTTCATTAAGCTTTTACTTAGTTTAATCTGGGAAAAACCTTTTTATAGTGTTTATGTCTAGTCCTCCACAGCTGTGTGGGCCAAATTTAGGCTGAGTTTACAATAAGATTTGAACTATGGTGGTTCTTCTTTACCTCCCTAGACAGGATCATCTGGGCTTTTCTGTTTGCTGTTCCTAGTTCCTCTGCTCTGTTCCTCCCCAACCCCTTGATAACTTGACTGATTTCTATTTACTTCCTCTGCTTAATTGTTTGGTTTTGACCTTGGACTGATATCTTGACTCCAACTAAATCAAATCAAATCAACAAAAAATTGAATAAATGATCAAAACAACAATAAAAACCAAATTTAATAACTATATATTAAAACACAATATAACACCCTCTTTGTGCAAACATTTTAAGCAACAACGCATTTATCTGGTGTTGTACAATTAAACCATTTTATTCCACCACTCTACAGAAAAAGAAAAATGCATAACAGACTCATGATATCCTCAAAATAACCAACAAAATGTCATTTCCTCTGTGGTGAGCCTTCCTTAGCATCTACCTTGAGGAAAGTTCCGGGGAGTCACAGTTCTGGTTTGACTTTTTTTTTTTTAATCAGCCAGTGACTTATTTTGGCTACTGTGACAGATCTGAGTTTGAAGTGCTATTGACTTATGGATTTCTTTCTAACTATGGAAGTGAATCTAAGTACTGGATCAAATTCTTGCATCTATTACTTACTGCATGCTGCAACTGCAAGTGAAATCCCTGTTTTGGGAGACTCTTTTCCTAGGCAGAAGAAATGTTTGTATTAATATGATTTATAGGTTTTTTTTTCTTCCTTCATGTTGAAAGGAGGTTTCTTTGGAGCAGTCACATGTTATCTCATAGTCTGCTTGCTAAAAGTTGAACTATTTAAAGAAAAACTTTCTTGGCAACTTTTAAAAAAAATTGAAGTAAGAATATATGCTTTAAAAGACACCCCACATGGATGCTCATCTAGCATTTTGAAGGTTTATGGAGGGCAAGGAAGTATACAGATTGGAGAAAAATACCCACAAACACTTCAAAAGAGTTATGGCAGTTTTCATGGTCCCTGTATCCAAGACCTAGCCATCTATTATTTATCCTTTAATTTAGAATGTACATGATTTTTGTATGTTGGATTTTGCTTACCAGAAATGATTATATTTCCTCCATTTTACAAAATTAACCCTCCTCCCCTACCCCAAATTGGTCCTTAGCTAATGAAATCTCATTAATAATCAGAGAAAATACAACTCAACTGAATGTGAATTAGAACAGACTTAAGTCTAAATACTATTTTTGCTTTTAGAAAATGCTGGTGTAGTAGGTAGAGTGTTGCATTTGGGGTCAGGAAGACCTGAGTTCAAATTTCACTTTAGACACTTTACATGAAAGTCACTTACTTGGTCTTTCTGGGCCTCAGTTTCCTCCTTTTTTAAATGATGGGTTTGGACTTGATGAGCTCTGAGGTCCCTTCTAGCTCAAAGTCTATGATCCTACACATTCAAATTAATTCCATATATTAGTCATGCACAAGTATATCTACACTTATTCTTTGCCTGCTGTTGATAGCATGGTGTTAGATACAGGCACTTAGGATGTTAGAAGTATATCATCTAGTCCAGTTTCCTTGTTGTGTAGTAAAATCATGTCTTTTTATTCCTATAGTGTTTATATTTTCCAGGTACATTGGGTAAATCACTAAACTTTACAATTTTGACTTACAAAATAAAATAATTTTTTTCCTAAACCCACCATCTCCTTTTAAAAATGTATTTATCCATTCATTTATTTACTCATTCATTCATTTGTTTGTTTGTTTATTTAGAGCTTTCCTTTTGATTTAGTTTTGAGCGTGCCTGAGCCTGACTTCAGATTACTACTGGGGGAAAAGGAAAAAGAAAATTGTGTGTGTGTGTGTGTGTGGTGTGTGTGTGTGTTGTATGTGTACATATATATATATATATACATATATACATATATACTGTAAGAATAAAAATGCATGGAATTTTCTCAACTGTAAAATGAGGTAATTGTTTTAGATGACATACTTCTGTCATTCCGTGTATCTATATGCAACTCTACTATATAAGTTGCAAGCAAAGAAAAAAAGTATATGCTTGGGCACAGCTGACATGGTATTAATTTGAATTCATAGGCTCATAGAATTACAGCAGGAAAGGACCTTGGAGATAATCAGGTATTATATCTATGTCTATACAGATATAGAGCTGTATGGGTATTCTGGTGTGAGGGCTTGCCAAGCCCTTTTCAAGGCTGCTCATCCACCTTTGGTGTCTTCCTTAACCCAGTTCTCTCTTCACCTCCAAGGAGCTGTAGGATGCTCAGGGGCCATACTCCAGTAACACCATCTTAGCAGATAGGCCAAATCATGTAACTGACAGGTTTCAAACCCATCAATGCCTTAGGGGGATGTCTCCTTTAACCATGTGAAGACCCTCAGTGGAATGGATTGATGAAAACAATCTGTTCCAATGACCACAAAGGTGACTGAAGCAAGCTCTGTGGAGTGCTTAGAGCTTGGATAGACACAAAGAAACCAAGGGCATCCACTCCTCCTAGGCCCTCACCAATTGTCCTGACTTTTGTCTTGCCACTGGACCTCAATGACTCTGGAAGAGAGAGTGAGGCTAACAACTTTGTGCAACTCGACCTCACTTAAATCTGATTCAGGCACAAGTCAAGACCACCCTGTGATGTTACTGGTCTTTGAAAGTGAAGGAGGAACAACACCAGTACATATACATGTATACTATATGAAAATATATACATAATATAATCACATAAATGTATACACATATACATAATATAGGTGAAGGCTAAATACTGTCCGGCAGTGGGGAGCCTGTGGCCTTGAGGCCAAGTGGCCTTCAAGGTCATTGGGTCCTTTGACTAGTCCAAATTTTATAGAACAAATTCTTTTATTAAGGAGTTTGATTCAGTCAAAGGTTGTACTTGAGGACCTAGAGAGTCACATGTGACCTCCAGGATGCGGGTTCCCCACTCCTAGTATAATCTACTCCTTTTTTTAAAAAGACTCCTGGTCTGCTTTTCCAGCTGGACCCAACTTAGAGAGGCTGAATTACTTTTACTGAATAACCTTCAGACACTGTAGAAGGAGATAGCCCTCATATTTTAAAGAAAAAAATTATGCTAGTGGGCAGTGTTTCAATGTCAAAGGAATTTTCAGCTAATAACTATGAAATTATTATTAATTATAATGATATATGACATGACATTTTGCACATTGGGCTTTCCTTATAATAGCCTGGTGGGTTAGGTGGCAAACACCTTCAAGTGCGCAAAGTCAACTTTTAAAACCCAAGTCATTCTCTTAGACCATAGCATTACTTTCTATAACAAAATAAACCTTTATTTCAAAAATAAAATTTGAATTAAAAAAGTAAAATTCTCATAGATATGAACAGATATGAATCAATTTCAAAGGGCAGCAGGTAACTGGTGATAAATTCACTGTGAATGAAATCAGGATATGTTTGGTGGGCAGGTGGGAAGGAGCCTATAGAAAGGGAAAGACTGAAGATCCATGAAGAAAGAGGGAGTGATTTCTGGTTTTTGTTTTATTTTGGGTTTGTTTTGCTTTTATTTTGGAGGGGGGAAGGCAGGACAATTGGGGTTAAGTGACTTGCCCAAGGTTATATGTCTAGTAAATATTAAGTGTCTGAGGTCAGATTTCAACTCAGGTCCTCCTGACTCCAGGGCCAGTGCTCTATTCATGGAGCCACCTAGCTGTGTATGTGTGTGTGATTTTTAGGGAGTGATTTTTGGCACAAGTCTTAGAGTGGGTAAGTAGGTAAGAAGGTTTGGGATCAAGCATATATGGAGGTTTATCTTTCATGTCTGTGAGGAAGAAGAAAGAAAACGTGATGGCATTGAGAAGGTTTAAGAAGGTTTAAGGAATAGAAGACAGTTGAGGCCTTTTTTTTTAATGGCCTCAGTCTTCTCAGGGAGATGGGAATCTAGAATAGCTACAATACATGTGAGGTTTTGAGATATTTGTTCGTGGCAAGGGGATGGGGCAGAGAGAAACATCTTTGTGAGGAATGAGATTAAGGAGTCCAGTAGGGTCATGAGGATTGGCAAGCAGCTGTGAAGATCCAGCTGAGGTCACAGCATCATAAATCTGGAACTGAAAGGAAACTACAGAGGCCATGTAGGTCAACTTCTTCATTTTACAACTGAGGAAACTGAGGTCCAAAGAGGAATAGTTTGCCCAAAGTAATAAAGGTAGTGTCAGAGGCAGACTTTGAACCCAGGTCCTTTGACTCTGGAGCTGTGCTTTCCCCTACTGTTTCAGTGAAAGGGATTTTGTCTCATCAAAATTTTGTATCTTTCTTCATCTCTGCATATAGTAGGTGCCTAATAAATGTTTGTTGACTCACGCTGCTGAAATGGATCTCTTGCATCTTAGAGTGGTTGCTGTAGTCTCTGCTACAAGGCAAAGCCTTAGCACCTTTGCCTCCATGGCACTTAATAGCTGCTAGTAAGGTCTTGTGAAACATTACCTACCCTTAATCACTGATGGAGTATTGCCTCAGTCAAACTGAGACTTAGGAAAGACCTTAGCTTAAAAAGGTCTAGGTCTCCCACTGCATCTGGGGTCATCTTTAGTCATCCAGATCTCTATCTGGATGGCTCTGGAGGAGAAAGTGAGCCTGGTGACTTTGCACAGACCTCCCTCACTTAAATCAAATTCACTTGCAAGTCATGGCACCACCTTCCTGATGTCATGGTCCTCTTCTAGAACAAAGGACAAAGCCACAACTAACTAGCTCCTTAGTGAGTGAGGTCTCTTGAAATATAGCTCTGGCTATATTGGAATTCAAATGAAGCTACACTTTGGCTCTCAAATGATTGGCCAAAAATAGGTCTCAGCCCAAGTCTCGCTTGCTCATTATTTGGGTTTTGATGGCTCAGTGAGTGTAAATAGCTATTGTTCTGCTCTGGCCCCAAAGCCAGAGGGTCTTCCTTTCTCAGACTGATTCTTTTGGGAAGTCAAACTCTTGCCTCAATTGTTACTATTTTTTAATTACTGAATAGGCTTTGCCTCGCACAAACTGAGATCTGGGAAAGACCCTACCTTAAAAGGGCCAAGGTCCCCCATTGCATCCAGGGCCATCACCCATGATCCTGACCTATGTCTTGTCATTAAACTCTGATGATGACCCTGGAGGAGACAGTGAGGCTGATGACTTTGCACAGCCCTACCTCACTTAAATCTAATTCACTTGCAAGTCAAGACATCACCCTGATGATGTCATTGGTCCTCTTCAAGAACAAAGGCCAAACAACAATAATCTGTGAGGTGTCCAATCCTTGAATCCTGACTGATTAATAAAACAACTAGATTTCCTGTGTAATGTTCACAATAGAGGTTATTTATTGGTAGCTAGGTGGTACTGTGGATAGAGAATCCGACCTGGGTTCAGGAAGACCTGAATTCAGATCTGGCTTCTGACCCTTACTTAATCTCAGTTTCCCCATATTAAAAATGGGAAATAATTATAGTACTTAGCCTCCATCATTGTCATGAAGAGAAAATGAAATATTTGTAGAGTGATTTGTAAATTTTAAAGTTCTATATGAATACTAGCTATTCTTTTCTCCCCCCCTTCCCCTGCCCAAAGTAGCATACCTTGAAAAGTAGAAGAAATATTGTTTAAAGGCTGATCGAGTGCAAATATGTATTTGTCAATAAAAGTTACAGTCATTGGCTACCAGTAAGCTAGAGGCCTTTGAATGGTGATGTCCAGACATTGGAATAGTAGATACCTTGAGAACAATTTTTCCAATGGCCATGAAGGCAGCTAAAGCAGTCACTATGGAGCATTTAAAATTTGGTCAGACATCAAAGATGCCAAGGTCATCCACCGCATCCCAGGCCATCACTAGTCATCCTGACTTTTGTTTTGCCGCTAGATTTCAATGACTCTGGAAGAGAGAGTGAGGCTGCTAATTTAGTACAACTGTGGCTCATTGAAATCTAATTCAGGCACAAGTCAAGACATAACCCCATGATGTCATTGGTCCTCTCCAAAAAGAAACAGTCAACACCAACAACAGCTACCTTGCTTTCTGCTTTAACGGGGGAGGTACTGTAAGGCAGATTTAAATTAGACAAGAGCACATTCACTTGTCCTGTTTTAAAACACTAGCTTGCCTTGAAAAGGGGCAGAAGACCTACATTAATCTGTCTCTAGATAATGTGAGAGCAGAAGACAGATGGATTAGTGTTAATTAGCAGGCTTTTTAGACTGGTGCTGATTAGTCTATTGGAATCTTCTGTTTTGAAAAATAAAGATGTTAAAACAGGACTAATGATGTGATGTGCACTATCAATGAAAGGTCTGTAGCTAACTTAGGGAAATGAAATGAGAAGCATTTTAGTACCAATCTGGCAGAGTTATGACATTATCAGGTCAAAGGATATTTGCTTCAATTACCTTAGAAACAGGGTCTTCTACTGGGTTTTTTTTTCAGGTTACTCTCCTTTTCTTCTTTTTCTTTTCAGAGATTTCATTAAGCTTCTTTTATTAAGAAATTAGAAAGAACACAGTGACTTCAGTGGAGAGCTTTTTATCTTTTTTTTTTCCCCAGCTGAAGGCTTTTCCAGGAATTGGCTCCATGAGGAGGAATAGAGTCAGTAACAAATAGAAGGGAAATTTTTCACTGAGAATTCAATTGGCCAAAATTACTTTATGACCCAGGCACATCCTCTTGTCTCCCCCAATTCTAGCCCATCTTCCATGGGATTTCTGAAAGTGAAGGTTTGGCCATTTCTTTGCCCTATCATCTTCAATTCAATAAATTCCAGTGACTCCCTATCATCTCCAGGACTAGCTATAAAGTTTTCTGTTGGGCCTCCAAAGACCTTTGTATCCTAGCCTGTAGAGGACCACAGGATCTGACCCTGATGGCTGAATAAGCCCTTTTAGCTGAAGAGCCTGCTGCTGGGCCTGGATCAGTTCCCCCTCCCCAGGAAGGCGCTCAAACACACAGGTGTGAGGATTATGTCCTCAAGATAAGAGTGGTACTTACACCCAGGGCCTGGGAACAAAGAAGTAAGCAGTGTTCTCAGGGGAAAACAATTAGGAAGTGTCCCATAAAGGCTGGTAACTCAGGGCAATAAATATGGGGCTCTATTTTCCACCACTCCTGCAGGCCTGCCTTTTTTGTGCACCCTCTTGCAGCCTCTGGGTAGACAACTCTTTCCCAGTCCTGTTGGGGGACGGCAGGAATCCCCACACTTTCTCAGCCCTGCTTCAGAATGGCAGGGCTCCCCACAACTGGCTCCCCACACTAGCCCATTCCTACCTTTCCTGTCTTCTTCTGCCGTAGTCATCTCTATGTATTGTGTGACATAGACAATGACTCTGGCCTCTTTGCTCTTCCTTGCACAAGACACTTCATCTCCTCACTCTGGCTGTTTTCACTGTCTGTTGCCTATGACTAGAAGTCTTTCCCTCCTCATTTCTATCTCTTGGCTTCCCTGGTTTTCTCCAATTCCCAGCTAAAATCCTGCCTTCTACAAGAAGGCTTCTCTGATTCCCTTCCAATTTATTGTGTGTATATCTTGTTTGTGAGGACAGCTAGGTAGCACAGTAGACAGAGTGCTGGAGTTAGGAAGACTAACCTTCCTGAGTTCAAATCTGACCTCAGACAGTAGCTGTGTGACCCTGGGCAAGTCATTTAATCCTGTTTACTTCAGTTATCTCATCTGTAAAATAAGCTGGAGAAGGAAATGACAAACCACTTTAGTATCTGTGTCAAGAAAACCCCAAATAGGGTCATGAAGAGTCAGACATGACTGGAAATGACAGAATAACAACAAATTCTTATTTGTATGTAGTGCTGACAATATTTTCTTTCCTGTTAGATTTGAGAGTAAGGACTATTTTTTAAAAACTTTTTTTGTATCCCCAGCACTTAGCAAAATGTTTAGTATATAGTTTGTGTTTAATAGAGACCGCTTGTTGTTAGGGCTTTGTTAGAGGCTTGTTCTCAGACACTTAACCACTTAAGATTGGTGCTTTTAGTTATGCAGCCCAGACATATTTTAAGAAAAATCCACAGTAGTATTATTTTGCATTTGGGTATTGCTTTTGTGAGCCCTTTCTTATCCTTAATGAGAATGGCAGGTGAGGTGGGGGTGATATTTATGGCTATATATTGAATATTGAGGCAGTTTCTTTTTTAAAAACAGATTTTCTTTGGCATCTTTAGTTTTGACATAGCCTATATTCCCCCGTATCCTTTGCCTTCTTTCTTTCAAGAGAGGTATCCCTTATTTAAAAAAAAAAGTTTTTTCTTAAAGAGGAAGAGACAAAAACAAAATCAGTATTCCATCAATACATAAAAAATCTGACATGATATATAATACTCCATACAGTTTTGTAGAGCATTTTACATATACTCTCTTATTTGATTTTAACTTAAACCCCAGACCAGGAAAGAAAAATAATGGAAGAGTGATCCAATAAGCCAAGACCTTGTTCATTGTTGGAATGAAAGAGAGAGATCACAGGTTGCAAATAATTGCTGAGACCACAGCTTTATAGTTAAAAAAGTTTAAAAACTTTCATTTAGGTTGCTCCCCAGGGAAGGTCTTCAAAGCAAAGAATGAATGATTCTTAGTCAGGAATCTTGGGAATATTCATGGATTCTTGTTTATGCCTGACTTGGATAGTGCAGCCTTTGTGTAAGTTCAAACTCTGAGATTGTATGATTCTGAGAACCTCTCCTAACCATCCCTATTTCTGTCATGCCAAATCCAGTTTTTATTATCTCCTGTCTAGATTACTGCAATAACTCCTAGTATCTCCTCACCTCCAATCATCTCCTGATGTGAACCACCTTACACACAGCTACAAGCCTGGTTTTCCTGATGCTCTTTATTCCAGTCCTTCAACTTTCCAAGAAATATACTGTTTTCCAGTTGCATGTAGAAAAAATTTTTAACATTCGTTTTTGGAATTTTGGGTTCTGAGATCTCGCTCTCCCTCCCTCCCTCAGCCATGCAAAATATATTTCTCTATTATCCATGTTGCAAAAGAAAACACAGGCCATAAAAATAAAAATTAAAAAAACAAGAAAAATAAATAAAGTAAAAAAAATCCTTTGACCTACATTTCCTAATTTGATATCCATACCAACCTTGGGGAAGTATTCAAGGTTGGTATGGCTATCCCCATTTTCCAGACAAGGAGACTGAGACTTGGTAAATTTCAGAGACTTGTCCAAGATCCCTACAAGCAGAAAACACTGGTAGAAGTAGGACAAGGGGCTTCTGACAAATATTTCAGCGCTCTATCCCCCATGCAACACTGTCTTGAAGACCTTTGTTCCTATGTACTCAGATTGGGAACTATTTTTCTTTTAAAGATGATGCATCAGATATAGGTTGAATCATAGGTTTGAAATCACAGGTTGAAATACTTCTTTTTAAGTGCAGCATTTGGCTACAGCTAAGTTCTAGGGTATTCTAACAGTAGCTTGGTATTCCTTGCATGTCTCAGACACGTCATTGGATCCAGGTATTAAATGTTAAGCAAAAAATTATAATAATCATAAGGTAAACCTCTTCCCTGGGAGGTAATTGTAGCACTGTGAGACATAGTACAAAGAAGTAATGGAATTAGGGAATACTAGAGATTTTACTGCTGTTAGAAACCTGGGTAAGCAGTTTTCAAAACCTATTTAACTAGGGATCAAAGCATAAAGCATTGAACAGAAGAGCAAGCCCTGGAATTGTGATTTGAAGGCCTGGGTTAAAGTCTCAGCCTCTGACATGATCTGTGTGACAGGTTGCTTATCTTCTCTCTGAATTTTGTATCTCCTCATCCGTAAAATGGGGATAGATATTTTACTGTGTACTTCATAGGATTTGGGAAAGCAAAGTGCTTCCTAAATCTTAAAGGGTTAAAGAAATATCAGCAACAAAAACACCTTTAAGATAAACTTTTTTTCTGAAGAGATTAAAGCAAGTGAGACCACAATGGCCTGGACCTATGCTTTCAATATTCATTCTTGAGAAACCCCTGTGAGTGTCAATGGTCAGTCCTATTTGGTCATTTTAACCATATCTTATTATTTTTATTTTTAAAACAGATTGACCATTTAAATGGCTAACCCATTATCTCCTGATCAGCAGCAACAGTTTAAATAACTGATTCTACTCAAAATTAGATTAATCAACAGCTCTGTGTAGGCATGGCCTTGTTGATTATTTTTGGAAAGTGAAATGTTATTTTCCAACAGACTAAATTAACCAACCTTTTAAAGTAACTTGCTTTGATTTAAAACATGAATGCATTTGAGCTAATTGTATTAAATCAGTATTCTTCTGGAAAAAATAAACTCTAAAAAGATTTTCTTGTTCCTCAACATCAGAAGAGCTTAAATGTCTTCTGTGTCAAAAAAAAAAATCTTGGTGTTAATTTAATGTGGCTACATTTTGTTCTCTACTTTATTAGTTTTACTGTGAAATAAGAAGAATAATGGATGGAAAATAGAATTTTTTTTTTTAACGTAGGGCACCTCAAGGCCTGGAAGATGTATTGCTGGCCACTTGCATGTAGAAGGCAAGATTTTAGAAACAAAAGAATTGAGATGCAGAGTAACAGCCATATTCATAGTTACCCAAACTATACTTTTTCTCTTTTCCCCATATATTCATTTGCAAGAGAGTTCCACAGGATATAGAGGGTGGGAGCATGTATGACGAAAACTACTCTGCCCTCAAACCATAAAGCTTTTTGCCATTTGTTGGAAGACAGTCCCAAAGTGGTTTGAATGGGCATGCATGTTGGTAGCAATGATGTGGATCCTGTTAGCAGGAGGAAGTAAGTTCAAAAACATTAAATATCTGAGGTCTGATTTGCTGACTAGGTGATCTGTGTTCCAGAAAACTTAACTCCTTGGAGAGGAGATCTGTGAGCTGACAGACGTCTTGTTATGTAGAAAAAGTTGCTTTTCTCTAGTCCAACACTCAGGCGTATGAGAACTCTGCTTTTCAAAAAGAGCCAAAACTTAGGGTAGTCCTTGGGCTGATATAGAAAAGCTATTCTTTCTTTCATGACAAAGAGGTGGCATTTCAAATGAGGACTCAGAGTAGTTGGTAGTGAAAAAGGCAGAGACAGACAAAGACAAGTAAAGAGAGAAAGACAGAGACAGACAGAAAGAGAGAGACAGAGACAGAGAGAAGGTGAGACAGAGACAAATACACGACACACATACACAGAGAATGAGAGAGAGACAGAGGGGGAGAAAGACAGAGACAGAGGAAGAGAGGAGAGACAAAGCAGGAGAGAGACACATACTGGAGAGACACAGAGAGAGGGAGACAGAGTAGAGACAGAGGGTGAGAGGAGAAACAGAGGAAGAGAGACAGAGACAGAAAGAGAGACAGACAGAGTGAACCCATAGCAGGTCCAATAGAGAACAATGTGATAACTGCACAAAAAGCTGATGATTCTAAGGTGTAGCTTGAGTTGTTTTCTATGTGTGTACCCAGGACACACATAACTACCTATACACATGTCCCTCCACACCTCCATCCATATGTCAAGGCAACTGGGGGACTCAGTGGATAGAATGCCGTGTTTGGAGTCAGGAAGACTTGAGTTTAAATCTGGTCTCAAACATTTACTGGCTATGTGACCCTGGGCAAGTCACTTAACTCTGTTTGCCTCAGTTTGCTCATCAGTAAAATGAACTGGAGCAGGAAATGGCCAACCACTTTAGAATCTTTGCTAAGAAAATTCCAAATGGGGTTATGAAGCATTGGACATGACTGAACATCAAATACACACGTACACATATGCATACACACAAATGTATATTTATTTATTTATTTATTTATTTATTTTTGCTCATTTTCTAAACCTATAGTCGGAGTTGGTCCAGCATGAATCTGAAGGAAACATTACTGCATTGTGAGTAATCAGTTGATATGCAACTGAAATTTATATGTTGGTTTTGTAGCTTTTGTTATTAAAAGGTGAAAGAAAAAGTGGCTGTTCCCAGAAATGATTTTTCATCACCAGACTCATATTTTTCAGGAATATCAGTTCCCAAAATACAGTCACATTTGCAATGCAATTAAGAGACAGGGGCCATCACTTTCAAAGATGGCTTTCTGTTTCCTACCACGTATCTATCTTTCCTATTAAGTCTAGACTTTTATGTCTGGCTTTCCAACCTCCACTTATCTGCCCTCCTTTTCTCCCAGCATGGTATAGTGCAGAAAGCTCTGGTCTTGCTATTCACTGTCTGAGCTTTAAGAAATTATTTTATTTCTTTCATATGACATCAAATCAAATTTTAAAAAGTACCTTTTTGGTGTTATGTTCTAGGCACTGTTAAGTGCTGAGGCTACAAAGAAAGGCCTGGTGCCTGCCCCAAAGAAGTTCATGTTCAGATGAAGGAGACGCCATGTAAATAAGTAGGCATATATAAGAGACATACAGAGTAAGTGGGAGGTAATCACCTGGCACATGATAAAAATTTAATAAATGTTTGTTGACTAACTGACTGATTAATGCATATAAGGGGACCAGGAAAAGCTTCTTGCTTCAGAAAGTGAGGTTTGTGAACTTCTGAAAATCAGGACGGTAGAATTATCAGTAAATTGCCATGACTCTCATATTCAGCTCCAAACAACATAAAAAGCACCCCCAAACAAATCTTGAAACAGCAGAACCAGCAAAAAGATGGGATAAAACAACCTTTTATCCCAAGAAATTTGGAAGAACAGCAAGAAAGGTCCATCTCACAGGTAAAAGGGAGACCAGGACAGGAAGTATCCCAGCAAGCTGGCGGCAAGCTCTGCCTCAACAAACCAGGGGGAGATCCTGAACCCCAGTGTGGTAGAGCAGGCAAACACCAACACAAGGACCTCTCCACATGCCTTGGCATAGCCGGGAAGTGGGTAGACTCCAGCAGACTACCATGTACTTCAGTGGAGCCCCTGGAAAATGGGAAAACACCCCACTGGTCTCGATACGCACTACACACCAGCACTAGCATGCTGGCTTGGCACTAGCACTGGTTTCACACCCCTATAGCTTCCAGCAATGCTAGCCACTCCCCCCAAGTAACAGATCCCAGGGTCCCCTGTGGGCCTCAAGGCCACAACAGTGTGGCACCAGATAAACAGCCAAGGCATGAAATCCTGGGCACAAGAAGCCTGAGACAGTGCCCTTCCACCTGGAAGCAGAGCTCAAATTTAAAAGAAAAGAAAAAGGCCAGAAAAGATGAGCAAAAAAGCAACAACAAAAGAATCTGATCATAGAAAGTTATTACGGTGACAGGGAAGATCAAGACACAAACTCAGAAGAGGACAACAATGTCAGAACACCTATGGGCAAAACCCCAAATAAGAATAGGAAGTGGTCTCAAGTCCAGAAAGAACTCATGGAAGAGCTCTCATGAACTTAAAAATCAAACCTCTGTAGAAGATAAATTGGGAAAAAAACTGAGAATGATGCAAGAAAATTATGAAAAAAAGAGTCAACAGCTTGGAAGAAGAAAACAACTGTTGAAAAAGTAGAACTGGTCAAATGGAAAAGGGGATACAAAATTCCACTGAAGAAAACAACTCCTTAAAAGATAGAATTGGGCAAATGAAAGCCAATGACTCTATATCAAGAATCAACCGAACAAATTCAAAAGAATGAAAAAATAGAAGAAAATGTAAAAAACCTCATGGGAAAAACAACTGACCTGGAAAACAGATCTAGGAGAGACAATGTCAGAATCACTAGACTACCTGAAAACTATAGTCAAAAGGGGGATCTGAACAGCATCTTTCAAGAAATTATCAAGGAAAACTTCCCTGATATCCTGTGACCAGAAGGTAAAATGGGTGTTGAAAGCATCCACCAATCACCTCAAGAAAGAGATCTCAAAATAAAAACCTCAAGGATCGTTATAGCCAAATTATAGAACTATCAGATCAAGGAAAAAATCCTGCAAGGGACCAGAAAGAAACAACTCAAATATCAGGGAGCCACAATCAGGATTACACAGAATTTAGCAACTGTAACATTAAAGGATCAAAGGTCATGGAACATAATAATCCAGAAGGCAAGGGAGCTAAAAGAATCACCTGTCCAATGAAAGTAAGCATAATACTTCAAGGGAAAAAAATGGTCATTCAAGAAAATAGAAAGATTTCAAGCTTTGGAAAAGAGAAGACCAGAATTGAACAAAAATCTGATCTCCAATATTAAGACCCAGAAGAAGCTTAAAAAGGTAAAAAAGGAAAAGAAAACATAAGGAATTCAATGTCACTGAACTGTCTACATCCCTACATGGGAAAATGGTACGTGTACTTCTCAGAAATTTTACCACAAATAGTATAGCTAGAAGGAATATATGTAGATAGAGGGTACTGGTCTAAGGTGATTTTGGGAGAATGACATAAAAGATATGTAAGGGATGAGAAAGAGGAGTATAAAGGGTACAGAAGGAAGAGATAGGCAGAATGGGGTAAATGATTTCACATGAAGAGGCATTAAAAACCTATCACAGCAGAGGGAAAGATGGGAGGGTGAGTGATGGGCACAACTTGAACCTTGATCTTATCAGTATTGGCTCAAAGAGGGAATAATATACACAGTCAGCTGAATATAGGAATCTATCTTACCCACCAGGAAAGTAGGAGGGGAGGAGATTAAGTAAAAGAGTGTGTGTGGCAGGGAGTCTGACAGAAGAGAGGGCATACTGGGGAAGGTGACAGATAGAAGTGAACCACTTTTGGGGAGGAAAAGGGTGAAAGGAGAGAGAGGAAAAACAGGAGGAAAAATAGGAGGAAGGGAAGTACATAATTAGTAACCATAACCGTGATTGTGAATAGGATGAACTTTCTTATAAAACAGAAGTGGATAGGAGAGTCAATCAAAAACCAGAATCCTACAACATAATGTTTACAAGAAAACACACTTGGAGCAAAGAGACATACACAGAGTAAAGGTAAGGGGCTGGGTAGAATCTATTATGTTTCAGTTGAAGTAAAAATAAGTTGGGGTAGCAATCCTGATCTCAGACAAAGCAAAAGCAAAATTAGACATAATTAAAAGATATAAGGAAGGAAACTACCTCTTGCTAAAAGGTACCATAGACAATGAAGTAATAAGTGGTATAACATCCAAGGTCTTTAAGGAGATGATAAGTGAGTTACAGGTTTGTGACCAAACAAGAGATAGAGAGCATTATGAAAAATAAAATAGATAATTTTGAGTATATTAAATTAGAAAGCTTTGGCACAAGCAAAATCAATGCAACAAAGATTAGAAGGAAAATAGAAAGTTGGGAAACAATCTTCATAGTAAGTGTCTCGACATAGGCTTAATTTCTCAGCTCTTTTTTTGATCATGGCTTTCAGGTAGTCCAATAATTTTTAAATTATTTCTCCTGGATCTATTTTCTAGGTCAGTGCTTTTTCCAATGAGGTATTTCACATTGCCTTCTATGTTTTCATAGAAGGTTGGATCTGTTTTATAGTATCTTGATTTCTCATAAAGTCATTAACTTCTATTTGCTCCAATCTAATTTTGAAGGAATTATTCTCTTTATTGAGTTTCTGAAATTTCTTTTCCATCTGGCAAATTCAGCTTTTGAAGGCATTCTTCTCCTCATTGGCTTTTTGGGCCTCTTTTGTCATTTGAGTTAGTCTATTTTTTAAGGTGTTATTTTTCTCAGTGTTTTTTTGGGTCTCCTTTAGCAGGCTGTTGACTCATTTCTCATGATTTTCTTGCATTATTCTCATTTCTGTTCCCAATTTTTCCTCCATCCTTCTTGAGCTCCTCCATGGCCTGTAACCAGTTCATATTTTTCTTGGAAACTTTTGATGCAGGAGTTTTGCCTTTGTTGACTTCTCCTGGTTCCATGTTTTGATCCTTTTTGTCCCCCATAAAGGATTCTGTAGTCTGATTGTGCTTTCTTTGCTTGCTCGTCTTGCCAGACAATTATTTGACTTTGGAGCTCTTTGCCACAGTAGAACACTGCTTCCAGAATGGAGAGAGCTGTGTCCCAAATATCTGGGGTTTTTGCAAATGTTGTTAGAGCTCTACAGCCACCACAAGCTCTTGCACACTGGCATTTCTTACCCCAGGACCACCACCCAAGATTGAGACTCAGATCAAAGTAGGTCAAAGCAAGAGTAATTACCCTCTGAATGGTCTTTTGGTCCCCTTATGATCTGAAGGCCAGGAGCTCGGGAGGCAGCCATGTGGCAGCAGCTGCAGTTGCTGTGCCTCTGCCACCTCTCACCCTGGGGGCAGGGGCTGGACCAAGCTCTTCCATCACCCAGTTCCAACAGAGTTCCCCACTGAACTTTTACTTTCTCTTTGGTATTTATGGGTTGAGAAGTCTGGAAACTGCCACAGCTGCTGGTGATTCTCTCTCCTGAAGTCTGCTCTGGTCAGTCTGTGCCACTGGTGGGGGCTGCCCCAGGTCAGGGACCAAGCAACTCATGTGGGCTCCCAGCTGGTGTGATAGATCCTTCCTGTTGGCCTGGCAGGCTGCCTTCTTTGGGAGATTTGTTTCCCTCTGTCACTTTGTGGGTTCTGTAGCTCTAATATTTGTTTAGAGTCATATTTTACAGGTATTGGAGGTGGTTGGAGTGGGAGCTCAGCCAAGTTCCTGCTTTTATTCTGCCATTTTGGCTCCACCCTGCTGGCTTCATTTCTCAAATATGTGGAGAACTGAATAAAATTTATGAGAACTCAAACCATTCCCCAATTGATAAATGATCAAAGATTATGAATAGGCAGTTTTCAGATGATGAAATCAAAGTTATCTATAGGCATAGGAAGAACTGTTCTAAATCATCTTTAGAAAAATGCAAATTAAAGCAACTCTGAAGTACCATCTCATTCCTATCAGATTGGCTAATATGACAAAAAAGGAAAATGATAAATGTTGGCTAGGATGTGAGAAAATTTGGACATTAATGCATTGTTGGTGGAGTTGTAGTTGTGAACTGTTCCAGTCATTCTTGAAAACAATTTGGAGTTACTCTCAAAGAGCAACCAAATTGTGCATACCCTTTGATCCAGCTATACCACTACTAGATCTATATGCTAAAGAGGTCACAAAAAAAGGGAAAAATACCTACATGTGCAACAATATTTATAGTAGTCTTTTCATGGTGGCAAAACATTGGAAATTGAGGGGATGTCTATCAATTGGGGAATAACTGAACAAGCAGTGGCATATGAAAGCAATGGAATACTATTGTATAATTAGAAATGCTCAATAGGCCGATTTCAGAAAAAACTGGAAAGACTTGCACAAACTGATGCAAAGTGAAATGAGCAAAACCTGAAAAACATTATACACAATATCTGCAACACTGTGTGATTATTAACTATGACTGATTCAGCTCTTTGCAGCAACACAATGATCCAAGACAAGTAAAAGGCCTAATGAAGGAAAATGCTCTCCACATCCACATAAAGAACTGATGGACTCTGAATGCAGATTGAAGCATACTTTTTCCACTTACTTTATTCTTTTCTGTGTTTTTTTTTTCCTTTTGATCTGTTTCATCTTTCACAACTGGCACTAACATGGAAATAAGTTTTACATAATAGCACATGTATAACCTATATCAAACTGCCTACCATTTTAGGAAGAGGGGAGAGGAAGAGAAGGGGGGAGAAAAATGTAAAACTCAAAATCTTGTAAAAATGAATGTTAAAGATTGTCCTTGCATGTAATTAGGGAAAAAAGTAAAATACTATTTAAATTTTTAGAAAGTGAGAAAAAAAGAAAGTGAGGTTTGAGTTTCAACTGGAAAGGATAAGAATTTGAGATAACAAAGGGGAGCATTCCAGGAATTAGGGATAACCAGTAAAAATTCCTAGATATGGAATGTCATGCAAGAAATAGTAATGGGACAGTCACTCAATCATAGAATATATCAGGAGAGCAAGATTTAAGAAGAATGGAAACTGAGGTATTAGAGGCGAGGTAGTGAAGAAATTTAAGTATCAAATATCAATCAAACTTTGTATTCTGTCCTGCAGATAAGTGGGAGCTACTGTAGTTTATTGAGTAGCGAAGTAACATGCTCAGACCTACACTTGAGGAAAATCACTTTGGCAACTAAAGAGAAAAACAAAACAAAAGTGATAGAGTTGGAGATAATTAAAGCAGGGAGGTAATTTAGAAGGCTATTGCAAGGTTCCAGATAAGAAATACTGAAGGCTAGAACTAGTTATATTTAGGGAATGAAGGGATGTATATGAGAGCTATTGTGAAGGTATGTGTTTAGTCATTTTTTAGCTGGGTCCAATTCTTTGTGACCCATCTGGGGGTTTTCTTGGCTAAGACATTGGAGGGGTTTGCTACTTCCTTCTCCAACTCATTTTACAGATGAGGAAACTGAGGCAAACAGGGTTGAGTGACTTGCCCAGGGTCACACAGCTAGTGTCTGAGGCCTGATTTGAACTCAGTTCTTCCTGACTCCAAGCCTGGCACTCTATCCACTGCATCACCTAGCTGCCCATTGCTAAGGTAGAAAAAATAATATTTGGCAACAAATCCGATGTGTGTGGTGAGTAAGATTGTGAAGTAAAGGATAACATTGAGATTGTGAACCTGGGTCACTTGGAGGATAGTAGTGCCCCCAACAGTAATAAAGAAGATCAGAAGAGGGGAGGGATTGGAGGAGAAAATAATGGATTTCATTATGGATGTGTTGAATTTGAGATACTTATGGCACGTCTACTCCAAAATATCTGAAGGAAGTTGATGATATATTGTTTATAGCTCAGGAAAGATCCTAGGTGCATAGATCTTGGAATCATCTATATAGAAGTGATAATTAAACTTATAGCAGTTGATGAAATCACCTAGAAAATATCAAATGGGGTGGGGAACCTGCAGCCTTGAGGCCACATATGTCTTCAAGTGCAACCCTTTGACTGAATTCAAACTTCACAGAACAAATTTGGGATTTCTTTTGTAAAGTTTGGATTCAGTCAAAGATCCCACTTGAGGACCTAGAGGACCACAGGTGGCCTGGAGGCTGCAGGTTCCCCAGCCCTGGAGAGGGAAAAAGACAAGAGCCTAGGAAAGACCTTGGGAGAATGCCTATGGTTAATGAGCATGATAAATGAAGAATCTGCAAGGGAGACTAAGAAAGTATCGGTCAAACACAGAGAAAGAGAACCAGGAGAGAAGAATTTGGTAAGCAGTTGTTATTTGTTCTTAATTTTTTGAAGAGGAACAATTATATTATGGGGTGATAGCTTGACTTGTGCCTGAATTGGATTTAAGTAAGGCAGAGTTGCAAGAAATCATCAGCTTCATTCTCTCTTCCAATGAAGTCCAGTAACAAGATGAAAATCAACATGATTAGTGATGGCTCAGGATGTGGTGGGTGCCCTTGGTTTTTTCCATGTCTGACCATGATCTAAGATTCCACAGTGCCTGCTTCAGCTGATTTCATGGCCCCTGGGACAAATTGATTTCATCCACCCATTCCACTGTGGGAAAGTCTTTACATGCTTGGGTTAGACATCTCCCTGACTCACCAGTGGATTTAAGCCCATTGGTTACCCTCAATCTGCTTTTAGCCTATCTGTCAAGATAGTTTTCTGGGGTGTGGCCACCACACATGCTATAGAAGAAAGTTGGGTGAATCAGGTAGACACCAAAGGTGCATGAGCAGCCCTCTAAAGACCCTCTAAGGGACTGGGAAGTCCTTCCAACAGAGGTACAGAGAGGATAAGAAGAATGAATATTGAGAAAAGACCATTTGATGCTGCAATTTAAAGATTATTTTGGCAATTCTGGAGAGAGCAGATTCAGCTGAATGTTGAGACTGGAAGACATATTGCAGAGAGTTTAGAAACACGAGGAGAGAGATGTGAAGGCATTAAGGGTGTAGGGTTTTCCTAAGAAGTTTTCACTTTCCAGGCAGAACTGAGGACTCTTTGCAAATGGCTTCTTTGAACCTCAGTTTTCTTATCCACAAAATAAGAGCCCTGGTCAAAATAATCTCTCAGGTTCTTTCCATCTGAAAATCTTAGAATTCCATGACCTCTCGTCAGAGTGCTTGCCCTTCATTCATGTTGAGCCATCCAAAAGACATCTCTACCTAGATGTCCTACTGGCACTTCTAACACAACAGGTCCCTAACTGATCTTGTTATTTTGTTCTACTATAACTGTCCTTTCTTCTAACTGCACTATCTGTTTTTGACACTATCATTTAATCTTCCCATTACGTTCTAAAATCTAAATCTTGGATTTATCTTTGAGTCTTTGCAGATCTAATATCCAATTAACTATCAAGTATACATTCCACCTACACAATATTTCTTTCATTTTTTTCTCAAAGCCACCATCCTAATATAGAATCTCATTACCACAAACCAGAAAGGTTGTAACATCCCCTTGTTTGAATGTTTTAGATGTTTATTTCAGGTATGGGTTGGATTAGATGACCTCGGAGGTCTTTTCTGTTTTGAGGAATAGTTTACAGAGTGATACTTACCATGAAATGTGTAGAAAACACAGCAGGCACATGAAAAGCATTCACATTTAATTTTGGCATTTTGAGCTGGAATTGCATTGATGACATACCAATTTATTACTTCTGAAGCTAGTAAATTATTTAATTAATGGGTAATTTGCCTTTGTGTGGGTGTAAGCAATGTGCAGACTTTTGTCCAATATTAAATTTAATATTTAATAGCTGTTACACAAATTGTGCATATAAAATACAGACACTGGAGCCATCTCCTCCTTCAGCACATGCAACAATTTTCATTTTTCATTGTAGCCCTGAAACTGTTGCTTCTTGATCATGGCAATTAAGGGTTTTCCTGGCACTGCTGCACTGAAGCTTCTCTTTTACAACACAGCTCTAGTTGAATAGCTTTAATCAGCCATCAATTAGTCTTAAATCTATAACTCATTTAGTCTGGGCCCTTTGGTAAATTTATTTTTCCCCCTTCAAACTGGGAGGCAAACGTTAGAAAAGTTAAACAAATTATTCCAATCCCTGATGAGTAGTTTGCCAAGTGATATTTCTGTAACCTACCTAGTAAGCTGGTTATCCTATTACACTCACTTTTAGCAGCTTTTATTTGGTTAAGCAGGGCTCCAGATGGTAGCTGTCAAAATGTTTCTTGTAATTAGCATCAGTAAACTCTGAGCCTTTAAAATGCATTGAAGATCACATGTCTATAATTACAATAAGATCAGGAATGTTATTAATATCTAGCCATCTCAGCGTTCAATTACACTATAAAACCAAGTTCAGTTCTAGAAAATCAAGACGCTCAACAGAGCAGACTAATCAACACCATTCTGATTGGCCGGAAATTGGGAGAATGGACTTGGCTCAAATGCCTATATTAGCTTGACTGTTTTGATGGATCTCACAAGCCAAATGCATTGAAAAGAAAAAAGAAAAGAAAACAGTTTAGTCAAATGAGCCTCAAAGTAAGACTGGTCTGTGCTTATAGATATCTCTGGTAAGGCAGTTATTTAAGGTACTGTTGGAAGTGTTCTATACTGGGTAATCTTGTACCACAGAACAGACATGTGAGTTCAATCCCTATATGGAGCAGTCAATGCCATGTAGAAAAATTGTTTCCCTTTCATAGACTTCCTCTCTGACCATGGCCGTTAGTCCTGAAGATGTGAGTGGTTAATTACAAGGTGACAGGGTGAGAAAAGATGTGTATGGTTTTGTGCAAGAGAATGTAAACATAGGCTTCCAGTTTGGTTATATAATTATAGCGAGTACCTTAGTTCAGGCCCTCATCACCTCTCACCTGGACTCCTACAACAGCTTCTGAATTGGTCTCTGTGCCTTCTCTCAACAGTCTAACCCAGGGGTGGGGAATCTGTGGCCTGGAAGCCACATATGGCCCTCTAGATAGAGCCTCAAGTGCGGTCCTTTGGCTGAATCCAAACTTCTCAGGACCAAACTCCTTAATAAAAGATTTGTTCTTTGAAGGTTGCACCTAAATGCAGATTTTCCTTAATTTCAAATCTGACCAGTCTTCTCCCCTACTGAAAAAACTCTAATAACAGCTCACTAGCATTTACATTGCCCTTAAAGTTTGCAGAGCATTTTCACAAATTTCACAAAGCATTCACAAAATTATTGTCTCATTAATTCTGACAACAACCTGGGGAAGGGAGAGGTACATGATGAGGAAAGTGAGGCAGGCAGAGGCTAAGTGACTTGCCCTTCATGTTGAGTCATCCAAAGGACGTCTCTGTCTAGATGTCCCACAGGTACTTCTAACTTAACAGGTCCTTAACTGATCTTGTTATTTCTTTTTCCTCCTCTAACTGTCCTTTCTTCTAATTGTACTATCTGCTTTTGACTCTACCATTTACTCTTCCCATTATGTTCTAAATCCGGGACTTATCTTCCAGTCTTTGAAGGTCTAATATCCAATCAGTTATCAAGCATGCATTCCACCTACATAATTATAATAATTGTCTGAGGCAGGATTAGAATTTATTTCTTCCTAACTCCAAATTCAGTGCTCCACCCAGTGCACCACCTAACTGCCTCTAGCAGCTCCCTATTATCTCTAAGATAAAATTTGAACTCTTTTTTGTCTTTTAAAGCCCTTCACAATCTGGTTTCCAATGTATTTTTCCAGACTCATTGGATATTATTCCCCTTCCCAGCTTTGAGGGTAGAAAATTGGCCTTTTCTCTGTTCCTCGCACAGGATACTCCCATCTCTCATCCCAGACTGTCCCCTGTACGTACTTGGAATTTACTCCTTACTTCAACTTCATAGAATTCCTTTCTTTCTTCAAGATGGCAGTCAAGTGCCACCTTTTGCATGAAGACTTTCCTGACCCATCCCCCTACTTCTAGTGCCCTCTCTTACAAGTAAACTTGTTCCTAAGTATTTTGTATTCATTTGTATTTAGGATCTTTGCACTTGTTCAGTAAAAACTTATAAATATCTATCTTTATCTATATATGCATGCATATACATATACATGCATATTTGTGTGTATGTGTGTGTGTGTGTGTGTGTGTGTGTGTACCTGTTGTCTTCCCCAGTAGAATGTCAGCTCCTTGTGAGTTAGGGATTGCCCATTCTTTGTATTTGCATCCTGGTGCCTAGTACAGGGCCTGGCTCATGGCTTATCAATTAATTGCTATATGATTTTCATTTTTAACATTTCAACAGATCCTTGTTTAAAAATAGGGAATTTGCTAGTGTAAGGTATTTGTAGCTATGCAAAATGGATGAGAGCTGGGCCGCTTAGAGATGATCTAAATCTGTTTTTAACCTGATTTTTCTTCATAGGAATTTATAGATGTTTAATGATAGGGTCATATCTTTAGTCTCACTCATTCATGTTTCCAGTTTCTGATGATTCTGTTTTTTCCCCATTATACCTGCTAGTTAGCCTTTCTTCCTGCAGACAATCGCTCTTTCATCTTCTGTTTTTTAAGCATGTTTTTGTAACAAAATGTGCACCAATATTTGTATAGACTATTATGAATATTTTGATGCTAAGGAACAGAGTTGGTATCAGATACAAGTAATGGCAGTTTACTAGGAATAAAAGTGTTTTCAGTCCTTTGAGAACAATTGTCCTGCTTATTGCCTCATCTAGACAGAAATGAAGGGGATATTTCACTCTTAAAGCAAAACACTCTTTTTTGCACATGAAACAGCCTATAGAAGGAAACAAAAAAATCTTTGCTTTGTTATTACTCTACTTTCTGTGTCCTAACCCCAAAATACTGTGTGCAAGCACCTTGTTAAAGATGGTGAATCATTAGTATTCTTGGCTTAGTATACATGACCTTATTTCATTGGTAAATAAGGTTCATCATTAGTGCTCTCCAGAGCTACCTTTAACAGCATTGTTATGAGAGCCCCAATTCTATGAGTAAATTCGTTTGTCATATACATGATCACTTAATTTCAAAGTTGAAAGGGAGTTCCCCTTTACAACATATTGAGCAAGTGGTCATCCAGACTTGACCTGAAGAATTCCTTTCAGGGAAAATATGTGTTGGAAACACAAACACAAATGATACCAAAAATTTGGGTATCAAAAGAAGTTTATTGAGGAGAAATTCAAAGGAATTGATCACTTTTGATGGGAAATGAACTCTGCCCTTTTTGTGGAAGGAGGAGAGGGAATTCAAAAGAGAAGCAACTTTTATGCCATTAGTTTGATGCAGACACTCTTTTCAGAGGATTGATTGAGGCATACTTCTTTAATGTATGCCTTTTCTGTTATCATACATCATTATTAATGAGGCTTTAACTCTATACTAGGTGTGTCCAGAATTATATAATACATGAGGTTCATTAAGCAAGGGGAGTAATAACCCTGGATACTCACCCCTTACCAATTTAGCATATAACTGTCCTTATCTGGGCCTGAGAGTCCCAAGTCCACTGTCTGCTTTCTGATTGGTCAGATCCATCTGCTGTCTGCCAGCTTCTGTTATCTTACTTTAGTAATGTTTTAGCAATGCTATGGAAGCAACCTCCCTACTGTTTCCCCCAGATTTTTTTTTACTCCAGTAATTTTTTTACTCCACTAGTTTTTTTTTTTAATCCTGTAATTTTTAAGAGCTCTGTGGAAACTTAACCCTTTGCTGTCTCTCACATATGCCATCTGGGTGGTTGTGAGGATCAAATGAGATCATAATCGTAAAGCATTTAGTATAGTGCTTGGCACATAGGTACTATAGAAATGTTATTTATTATAATTATTATTACTAGAAGAGGCAACCCATTTAACTTTTGAAGACATTGTTTATCCTTCCAATGAGCCAGAATCTAAGCCAAATTTCTCTTCTAAATCATAGCCCTTCCAATCTTAAAAGATAGCTATTATTCATTCTCTTCTTAAGTTTTCCCTTCAAGAGTTAAAAAAAAACCCAGGTTCTCTTGCCACTCTTCCTTCTACATAAAATAGAAGCCCTTCAGCATCTTGGTTGTTCTCTTCTTGATAAGTTCTAACTAATTAATATCTTTCCTAAAATGAAGCACCAACATCATTCGATGAGGTCTGATCGAGACATTATCATTTTGCAAAATTTTATATATATGTATATATATGGAAATGTTTTATATGATTACACATGTACAACCTATATATGATTGTTTATGATGTCAGAGAAGAAGGACGGGAAGGAAGGAGGGAGGAATAGAATTTCGAACTCAAAATTAAAGAGAAAACCCAAATGTTTAAAAACTGTAATATGTAATTGGGGAAAAAAATAAAATAGTATATAAAAAAATTATCATTTTGGCAGAGTACCATGGTATTTATGTCTGTAGAATAATAGCTATAATAGATAGATAGATAGATAGATAGATAGTGCTTTGAGGTTTGCAAAGGTCTTCATGAATATTGTGTTACTTGCAGTAAATGTTATTATTATTCCCATTTTACAGCTGAGGAAACTAAGAGAGATTAAGAGACTTGCTCAGCTAGTGAGTATCTGAGGCAAAATTTGAATGTTGGTCTTCTTGACTCTAAGTTCAAATCCACTCCACTTTGCCTAAAATAAAGTAGAAGGAGCACTGAATTTATAGTTAAAAAAACATATTCAAATCTAGTCTTTGCTACTCGTCAGGTATGTGATTCTGGGTAACCTCTCAGAGCCTCAGTTCCTCATCTTTAAAACAAAGCCTGTATCTCTCTCTCTCTCTCTCTCTCTCTCTCTCTCTCTCTCTCTCTCCTCTCTCTCTCTCTCTCTCTCCTCTCTCTCTCTATCTCTACATCTACATCTACATCCATATCCATATTCATATCTACATCTACATCCACATCCATATCCATATCCATATCCATATCCATAGCTATAGCTATATCTATATATCTATGTCTATGTCTATGTCTATGTCTATGTCTATGTCTATGTCTATGTCTATGTCTATGGCTATATCTCTGTCTCTGTCTCTGTCTGTCTCTATCTCTATCTCTATCTCTATCTCTATCTATATCCATTTCGACTACTTTCCAAGGTTGTTGCTAGGCTCAAATGAAATAATGTATGGAAAGCCCTTTGCGAATCTTAAAAGTGCTATAAAATTATCAGTAATAATATCAACATCATTAGTATAAGGATGTTCCAAAATAGTTCATGACACTAAGAATTTGGATGTGCTGCCTATAAATCTTACTGAAAGAGAAACCATGCCATGATAATGCAGTGTGATTCAACATAGAGAGTTTACAACTTGGCATGGCTTCATGTCTTCTTCAGCCTATGTGATTCAGTACAGGGTGTTCCAAAAGTCTTATTGCAATTTTAAGTTTTAATTGCACTAAAACTTTAGAACACTTTACATTCTTGAAGATCAAAAGAAGAAAATTCAGAACAAACAAATATGTTACCTTGTCTAAGCTAAATCTCCAACTTGGTGCCAATAGTCATGAGTTGGACCTCTGGAGTACTTGTTTCCCTTAGACTCAAAGGGTGGTGTCTGGTCTGGACACCACCAAAGCCAAACTCTAGCCTAAAGGCATTAATTGGTGAGCTTTTCCCTTATCTGTCACTCAATTAATCAATAAACATTTATTAAATCCCTACTATGAATCAGGCACCTTCCTAAGTACTGAGAATACAAAAATAGACAAAAGGCAGTCCCTGCTTTTAAGGAGCTTATAATCAATTAGTAGATGTAATTAAATCAAAGCAAAGGCATTTAGTGAGATGGTGTTCTGGACTAGGCCTGGCTCAGATCAGTCCACTGGTAGTCTAGGTCTGATAATAGAACAAAATGAGACACTTCTAGGTCATTCAATAGTTAACAAAAGGAGATTTACTTCAAGGAGAGGCAACAAAGGTACTTTGAGTTGATTCACCTGAGCAAAGTTCCCATCATAAGTATTCAGCTAGATGCCTGAGAGCCCCTCCAGTTCCTTCTGGATATTTTGTTCTCAGGAGAAGAGCGAGTGATGTCAGCAGTCTGAGCCAACCAAATTCTTAAGAATGTCTCAATATCTTTTGGGGCAAAACTAGCCTAGAATGCAAAGGGGTAGGGATTATTATACATGGTCATCATGGGAGGAAGAGTAGCTAAAAAACCTGGGGCTTTCTTTCTCACAGATACACCCAGCCTCCAGAAGAAGAATCATCACAAATTGGGAATACAGTGATAGTGAGGTACCCATGTGACTCCTTTGGTACCTCCTGTCCTCACTATCCTTTCCCTCCTCATGGTTCCTCCATGGTTGCCCTCTGGTTGCAGTGTTTCTTCTGGACAGGTTGCTCACTTGGCCTCCTTGGTTCTGTTCTTCTTTGTAGCTGCCTTTGAATTCATGAGTGTTTCTCTTCTCAGATCAGGGATTATACTCCTTGAAGCTACTTCCTTCCATGGGTTACTACTGCCTCTTTGTGGCCATCCTTGACTAGAGAATGTGTCTCTGATCCTTCAAGTGTTCCTAAGAACTTTCTTGAATATCTATTAAACCCCTGGACTAGGTTAAAGAGGCCATTCTCTGCCTATTCTTTTTTTTTTTTTAACCTAGCTTTAATCACTGAATGGGCATTGCCTCAGTCAAACTGAGACCTACTGAAGACCTTAACTTTAAAAGGTCAAGGTCTCCACTGTATCTGGGGCCAACGGACCCAGATGGCTCTGGAGGAGAAAATGAGGTGGGTGACGTTGCCCAGCCCTCCCTCAAATTTACTTGCATGTCATGGCGTCACCTTCACGAAGTCATGGTGGTCTTTGAGAATGAAGGACAAGCAATGTTTAATCCCAATTGTGCCAGGCACAGTACTAAGGGCTAGGCATACAAAAATAGGCAAAAGAAAGTCCCTGCCCTTAAGAAGTTTACAATCAGTTAGTGGATACAATTTAATCGAAGCAAAGGAATTTAATAAGATGAGCTGAAGAACTCTCAAACTTCTGGATGGAGTGTTTCCTGTTCATCAAGCAGTTCTGCTTTAAAGTGCTAGGCTTTGGGAGAGGGCAAACAGGGACACTGTCCTCCCTGACCCTGATGTCCTCTGGTTTTGGTGAAGGGGTCACATTCCACAAACCTGCTCCTGGCCTGAAATCCTTCTTCTCTCTTCCTTCTTCCCCATCAAAAAAAAGGTGAGCAAGACGTGTTCCTGGTTCCTGCCTGGATTCATCTGCTGGAGCTGAGGAGTTTAGCCTTGATCAGCCTTCATCACATTCAAGGTGTTATTCCTTTGCAATTCAATCAAGAAAGCTTTTTTTATACCTGTATAAAAGAATAACCAAAAGTTAACCCATCTTGGCGCATAGTACCTAAAATGTTAATTTAATGTTAATTCAACAGAGCTAATGACCTCTGTTGTCTATCTCTTGGTTCTGTGACTTTATCAACTGGTGGCACTGGTTGAAGGGAATCAATTGGTCAGAGATCATCTATTCTTCCCTCCCTACCCCAACATATGCTTATATTATAGTTTATATTCTGGAACCTTTTTCTCCATTTCTGAGAAATGGATGATCCATGCAAATGAATGGTGTTTTTGCCTGAAGGCCTGCATTATGATGGGTGGGAATGATAACTGGCAAGAAAAGAAAAGGGAAAATTGTAGATTTAAAATGAGGATAGGCCAGGAGGAGTCTGGGGGTTTCATCCTCACCTTCCATTTGGGAGAATTATAAAATTGAAGAAATCTAAAAAGACTCTCCTTAACCTGACTCAAGAAACTGGGGGTCCAAAGTGGCTATGAAGTAGAGCCAATAGAAACTGTTAGAAGTTAGAGAGGAAATAGAGAGGGAGGGAGAGAGGGAGAGAAAGAGAATGAGGGGGCATGAGAGAATGAGAGACACACAGAGAGAGAGAGAAATGTTAGACTGTTAGACTATTCTTCCCCCCTTTTCAACCATGATTGGGGGGAAACAGATAATTGTGATGGGACTTTTTTGTGGGAGTTTAACTAGAGACACCTTTTAATATCAGACTCTTTGTGACTGGATTTATGTGCATCTTTGGGTCTCTTGCTTGTTCATTGTTTATTATCTTTTTCAGATAATGCATGTAAAACACTTTGCAAACATTAAAGAGCTATATAAATGTTACCTGTGATCAATGTTCTTAATGGAAATAATTTTTCTGTGAAAATTGTGACTTGCATGATTGTGGTGGAGTGGGTACTCAGTGATGAGTACCATACCTACATTACTCCAATGTTCTTGGGTAGGCCTAAGGTATATGATAAAAAAATGTGAAAAAATGAAACACAATTCCAAAGAGTCCTTGTGCCATGAGAATGTCTCTGGCATAAGGGTTCCATTTATATGTACATATCCATACATGAAAGGCAGTGCAGCATAGTAACTAGAAATCTGACCTCAGATTTGCCATTTCATTTTCTAGCTCATTTTACAAATAAGGAAACTGCTAAGATACCTGCTCTATTATAGAGAAGAAGAAACTGAGGCAGACAGATGTTAAGTGACTTGCCCAGGGTCATACAGTGTGAAAGAATCTGAGCCAGGATTTGAATTCAGATTTTCCTTATTCCAGGGCCAGTGCTTTATCCACTGATCTTTCTAGCTTTAGAGTTTTTCCTACCTATGAAATCATGGGTCTGGCCCCAATCTATTTATTTATATGTTTATAATTAAAATTCTTCCCTTAAAGTTGTATGCTGATACCTAGTTGGAGCATGGAGTTGGTTCTGGGTTTTGAAAGGCTGTTATGGGAATCTAAAGATCTTCCCTGCCCCTAGGCCCTTTGCTAATGTGGCTACGTGACTCTGAGGACCCTTGGATATTTAAAAGTATACTCTGTTCCCTAATAGGCTGAATGTGATCACGGGGAGCCTGTGGAGCCAGGCTTGTTTTCCAGGAATGCCCATGCCTTGTAGCTTTGTGATT
>CM053591.1:41555426-41576351 GCA_028646515.1 Pseudochirops corinnae | reverse complement strand
ACAGGAAGGCAAAAGGGAATGGGTCAACCTTACTCTCATTGAATTTGGCTTAGGGAGGGAATGACATACACTCTAAATTGGGTATCTTGCCCTACAGGAGAGTAGTGGGGAAGGGGATGAGAGGGGGGGTGGTGGAGGGGAGGGCAGGTTGGGGGGAAGGGAGTTAGGAGCACACACTCTTGAAAAGGGACAGGGTTAAAGTAGAAAATAGAACAAGTGGGAGGTGGGATAGGATGGAAGGAACTTTAGTCAGTCTTTCACAATATGTCCACTATGGAAATGTTTTGCATAGCTACACACATACAACCTATATTGAATTGCTTATCTTCCTAGTAGTGGCGGGTGACAAGAGAGGAAAGGAAAGAATCTGGAATCCAAAGCTTTAAAATCAAATGTTTAAAAAAATATATAAAAAGCCAATTATTCATCTTTCAAGTTTTCATTCCTGAATTAGAACTTTGTGCCTAGGTCAAGCCCCATTACCTGATGTGCTTTTGAATGGACTGGCCAAGCTTGTTTAATCTCACTCTGGGTTTGTGTTCCTACCTACACCACCTGTGATTATCTTCATGTTCCCCTTCGTCTCTGAGGTTCAGAGCACCAGATCTTCAGGTCCCTTTCAGGACAACTTTGATAGGGATCTCTTAACCTTTTGGCCCAGACTGTTTCAGTGTGAAGGCAACAGCATCAGGGTGTGAACTTCAGTGTTTTGGTGGAATATGTATGTGGGATCTGGGCTATCTGCATTCTATTCAGTCAAACTTCTTGACCAGAAGTCTTCCTCTGCTCTATTGTAGCACCCTCCCCACCTCTACTTTTGCCCCTTCTAGATTAATTCTTCTAACTTGCACTGGACTATCAAGTTAGCTTCCCAGACAGGAGATACTACTTCTCTCCTCAGTGTTCTAAGGAGGAACCTGAGGATTTGGGATTTCTAATACTATAACTCACAAGCCCCTATCTAATATATTCTTTAATAGTGATCAACTAGTTGACATTAATTAGCTTTTACAAATGTTCATTTATTGCTAGGTAGCACAGTGGATAGAGTGCTGGGTTCAAATCTGACTTTAAGATACTGG
This sequence comes from Pseudochirops corinnae, assembly GCA_028646515.1. NCBI lineage: Eukaryota > Metazoa > Chordata > Mammalia > Diprotodontia > Pseudocheiridae > Pseudochirops > Pseudochirops corinnae. The sequence goes on along the minus strand of CM053591.1, from coordinate 41,575,269 downwards.
TTAAGCCACTTAACCCTGTTTGCCTCAGTTCTCTTATCACTAAAATGAACCAGAGAAGGAAAGGACAAACAACTCCAGGGCCCTTGCCAAGAAAACCCCAAATAGGGTCACAAAGAATCAGACACTACTGAAACAACTGAATAACAACAACAAAATTTACTGAGAAGAAATAACAATAATAAAATTACAAAACCGTCCCGTCCAACTTCTCAAACCCAACACACACTTTCATTGAGGTAAGAGATCACATGTGAGCAGAGGGTAAACTTATATTGTTCCTTTGTCAAGTTATTCCTTTGTGCTGGGCTCTGAGGCTTGGTGCCTTTGGAGAATCAGAAAGCTGGCTTCCCTCATGTGTGACTCTCAGGATGCTGATATTAGCCACTTTTGTTCACAAGATTCCCCTGACAGGCTCTGATGCTACCAGTATCACAGGAAGCACAGACTTTCCAACCTTTACAAGTTTACTATGTCATTACCTGGTTAATGGGAAAGGGAGGAGGAAAACACAAATACCTCTCCTCCAACTCCCAGACTGGCTTGCTTTAATCTCTGACAACAAAAGACATGACTGATTCTCTTCAAGAAATCGCAAAGCATGCCCTGTGTGTACAGCTGTCAAACAATGATCAAAACACTCATTCCTCTCAAACTGTTTGAACCTATTTTATACCTTTAAATTGATTTAGTGCTTGATCCAATCAAGAAAGTCTGGTCTTTGCTACTGATTGAGGATGGAATGTAACCCCTTGCCCTGGAAGCTAGGTGGCACCTTACCTAGCAGCTAGAGTGTTGGCCGTGAAGTCAGGAGGACTGAGAGCAGATCTGGTCTCATACACTTACTAGCTGTGTAACCTTGGGCAAGTCACTTAACAGTGTTTGCCTCAGTTCCTCAAATGAAGCTGGAGAAGGAAATGGCAAACCTCTCCAAAATCTTTGCCAAGATAACCCCAAATGGGGTCATGAAGAATCTGAAGTGACTGAAGAGCAACAGCACACTTACACTATATTCTATAGACCTTGACTCTCATGGAAAATAATGACAATAGCTATCATTTATATATTGCTTTAAGGTTTGCAAAAGCCTTTACAAATAATATCTCATGTTATCCTCACAACAACCCAGGGAAGTAGGTGCTGTTATTAGTTTCATTTTTATTTTTATATATGAGGAAACTGGGACAGTTAAGTGACTTGCCCAGGGTCACACAACTAGTAAGTATCTGAGGGTGGACTTGAAATCACGTCTTTCCTGAATTCAGGTTCAATACTTTGTCTACTGTGCCACGCAGTTGCCTCTAAGAAATTATATTATGCCTTCACTCCTCACATGTCCTGCCAGGTCTTTGTTACTATCATCATGCTGGCTTAGGGTAAATTTTAAAGTCTGATGTCCACTCTCTCCTAGTATCAGTGGGTAATACCTCCTGCTCATGTTGATGCCTCCCATGGGTCTACAGGCTCTAGAGAGGAACTATATATCTCTCCATGCCCCACCCTACCCCCCTTCCCATTTTTCTTTCAGTTTCATCTGGGTAATCTGAATAGGGTTATCAAGTTATAGAGGTTATTTTTTGGGAAAAGGGACTAAGTGATGATGAAAATCTCATTGTAGTTAGTGGCCATCAATTCATGAGTTTGGTGAGAACAAATATTTAATCCTGACTTAATTCTACAATCTCATAGACAAGTTATGCTACTGATTAAAATACTGTGTGTACATTCGTGTCTTCATTAAGAGAATTTGAACTCCCGGTTTGAACCCAGGCTCTAATCAAATAATTTAATATAGTTAAAATACCATGCCTTATCCCAGGGATGAAAAGGGATCTAAACATACCCCAGAAGAGGTTATCGAAGGATACTGTGAAATGTCTTTTGCTAAACATTGTAAGACTAGGTTTGCTTCTAAGATTTCTTGTAGGCAGGAGAGACTTCAAGGGTCCTTTTTATTCCTGAGTCTTGTAGTTGTAATATCAGCATCTTTTTTCCCTCCCATACTCCTCTCTGTTCCTTTCAGAAATCAAAGTCATTTATTCTGAAGTACTACTAACTCAGTTATTAAAAAAAATGAATTTGCTACTAAAAGGAAAATAGCATGTAAACATCCTTTTAAAAAAAATGTAGGCTAATATCAGGGTCTCCCCAGATTTTTCTATCCTAAACTTTTCAACTCACATTAAATTCCCATATCTTCATACTCTTGTCTTGGCAGATATCCTGGTCCCCTACATGACCACTTATTGGAAATGCTGGAGAGGACATTTGAGCTCAGCACTGGGCTGGACCAGATCATTTCTGAGGTCTCTTCCACGCCCAGCCCCCCAGATTCTATGACTGTGTGCAAAGCAGAAGATGTAAAAACGCAGCCACTGAGCTCTTTGTCTTGGTCCCATGGCATGACGTCCTGAAGTCATCAAAGGAAGATTAAATTATCTATGCCCAGTATCATCTATTTAAGAAAGCAGAAAGGTACATAATGCATTTGAGAAAGATTTGCATCCAAAAATAAAGGTTTTAATGCCTGGAATGATTAATGTAAGTTTTCTGGAAAATGTATTTATATAGAGCATCTCATTCCCCTATGATGCTAAGTAAATGAGGTTGTTACTATCTTTACATTTATCAAAATACTTCACTATTTTCAACGGACTTTGCATTTCTAAAAATTCCTTATAACATCCGCTTAAAGATCAGAATTTGAAATCATAGACTTATAGAAGATTACAGTTGGAAGCTGGAATGTGCAGGAGCCAGCCTAAATCAGCTCTTGAGAGCTGATTGTTAAATTTTTAGTGTAAGAGTTTGCTCACTGGAAATTAGAAAACACTACAAATCTTGAATTATTAGGTTTGATTTGTTGTTTTATTGATTGAATTGACTTAAGGAAATGATGGGGATAATGTTAAAAATGCATATTAAACTTAAACGTGTCTTATACATGGTTCCACCCCTTTTGTTGTGTTTAGTTGTTAAACATTTACCAGCACACCCCTGATTGGAAATAACTTTAGGGGCCATCTCGTGCTGTCTAGACTACTACTTGCAACTCTAAATACATGTCAAGAACTGTCTCTACAGCCTCCGAAGAAAGTGCTTATCTAGTCCTTGTTTGAATACTTCCAATAATGGAGAGTTCATTGCTTTTTGAGGAGAGTGTTTAAAAACTTTTTCAACAGTTATTCTCTGTAGTGGCAAGAAAACTATATTGGGAGGCTCTGTCCTTGTTGAACATGTCCAAAAAATGAACTTAGGTTTTAGTCCTCGTTCTACCACCAGCTCTTGTTTGCAGGGCTTTATCACCTGCGCAGGTACAAGGGACTGGGAAGTAGTTCCCTTCTGTAAAAATGGCCCATGGTGAATTTGTAGTATGCAGTTGGGCCATTGTTATTGCCAGGGTCCATGCTAGGGACGGCTGATCAGATTTCTCTGGTCTTGCTTCTTGACCCCAATGCCTATTCCCAATCTCGAAATAAGCCTTTTTAGACACGTTGACCATACCCCTTTGATTGCCACCATAACTGCCTTTTCTGGATCTGTCTTCTCTGTTCTAGAGGTTCAATTTGATAAACATTTATTGGATGCCTACTACATGCCAGACACTGTACTAAGCTCTGTGGAAACAAATGTGAAATAAAAAGCAGTCTTTGTACTTAAGGAAAGATGGCACACAAAAGGAATCTGGAAAGGGGATGGACAACACACCAGATCCTCCCCTCTATAACTAAAGACTTTGGGAGGAGTTGAATGCTCTACCCTTCAGGCCTCCAAACAGAAAAGACTGAGGGATTTGGAAAGATGCTGAGCATCTGAGTTAGCAACATGATGAGATTTCTAGAGATGTCTAAAACACTGCGGTTCTGAATGGGACTGGGCCCCACACTCTGTTATAATCTCAGGCTTCTGTCTCCAGGTGACCTAGAAGAGGTCAACACCATCTCTCTATCCTTTTCCTTGAGCAGTCCTTAACTTAGAGTTGGCTCCATCCTCTGTGTAAACCTAACAGACACTGCCCCAATCACTGGAGAAGAATCTGGTCTGAAGGTTGCTGGAACCTAATCCCCTCAACCCCCACCTCCTCACCATTTAGCCTGCTTGGATGATGTACTGTGTCTGCCTCCTGCTGTATCTCTGACTGGCTCATTCTCTTCAGGCCTCTGAAAGAGCTCCCCTTTCCTTTAGAATGCACTGAGCTCTGCCAGCTTTGTCTTCTGTTACAGCTGTGATGAGAACATTGCCTTTTTACCTCTTGGAATGCCCCCAACACTTACTTACTGTCTGGCTCTGTCTCTTTGTACAGTAATATCAGAGACTGGATCAGTTTCCCTTTCCCTTCTTCCCCAACCCCTACAGAGCTCTGACAGTCCAGAGACAAAACATTCTGCTGCCTTCACGCCTCATTTGCTGTCTATCACATGTCTTTATTTTGATATGCATCTGTAGGCTCCTTTTGGAATCCTTAGATGGATGGAAGAGTTTTCTGGTGCTTCTTTTTGGTCTCCTGGATTAGTGTTCTTGCCAGTGCTCTTTAGCTAATTGCTGGGGTGTTTCGGGAAAACCGGACTCTGCTGTGACTTTTCATGTTGTCACCTTAATCAGAAGTCCCCAAGGTCCAACTTCTTTTATAAAATTTGAGGTTTCCAATCAGTGAACACTAATTATCTCTACCATCTTTAATATTAAGCTTCTCTCTAAACACACATTCCCAACAAGTGCTCAGGTTGCTTCCTATTGACACAGCTCCCTTTCCCCCAAGCTTGATCTTAGCTCTATAATAAAACGTCCCATGTTTCTTACCTTATCCTAATGGCTCTTAGTGATGTCTTTGCTCCTTTCTAAGTAAACACAATCTCTCCCTTTAATTATTCGGGAGCTTCACTGACCTATCATTTTAAGTTTTGTTGTTGTTCAGTTGTATCTGACTCTTTGTGACCCTGTTTGGTGTTTTCTTGGCAAAGATACTGGAGAGACTTGCTATTTCCTTCTCCAGCTCATTTTACATGTGAAGGAATTGGGGCAAGCATAAGTTAAGGGACTTGACCAGGGTTACGCAGTCTGAGGCTGGATTTGAATTCAGGCCCAATACTCTGACTCCAGGCCCAGTGCTCTATCTACTGTGCCACATACCTGCCATTTTAAATATCTACTTAAAATATAAGAAGTATTTATTCATCTCTAGGCAATGGTTTCCTCTCTTATTCTTCAACCTATTACAAAGATTTCTGACTAGTCATAAGTCATACTTATGATTTATTTTTCAGTTCTATAATAATTCACCCAAACTTGGTGCTTTGAACTCATTGATAGCAGGTGTGTGTTTTCTTATCTTTTTCTAAATTATCTGGAGCTTCAATCCCTGGCAACAAGTTTTCCCCTTTCCTTTCTAGTCTGAAGGTCATTTTCTTTAGCAGAGAGAATTGAAGCAAAAAAGAGCCGATAATATCATCTCTTAATATTATCACATCTGAGGTAATCTCCCTTCTTTGAGTATCCTCTTTCCTTCAATATAAGTAAAACCTCCCTTTTGTTGAACTTCCCAAGTCTTTCAAGCTACACCTTGTTATGAGTTTTCAATAGCCTGACATGCTTCTCATGGAATCTCATGCACCCCATTTGCAGAGTGTACCTATGCAGGGTGTCCCTAGAGATACAAATCTCCTAGATGGAGGGTAGCATAGAGGAAGCTTTAACACTTTCACAGATAAGAAAGCAGTTGATATATCCTCCTTGGGTGCCATTCAGTCATTTTTTCAGTCAAGTCGCGCTCTTTGTGACCCCCTTTAAAATTTTCTTGGCAGATACTGGAGTGGTTTGCTGTGTCCATCTCCAGTTCAGTTTACAGATAAGGAAACTGAAGCAAAGAAAGTTAACACTGGGTCACACAGCTAGTAAATGTCTGAGGATGGATTTGAATTTAGGAAGATGAGTCTTTGTGTGCCAGGCCTGGCCTGGTGCTCTATTCACTGTACCTACCACCTAACTGCCCAGTCCTTGGGTGTTTCCAGCTTAAACTGCAGGGCTGATGGAAAGGACTGAACGTTCTCAGGATGCAGTAGCAGGACAGATTGCAAGACCCAGGAGTCCTTAGATTATATCAGGACAGTGCCCCAAAGTGTGAGTGTCCACATTGCTCTTCATGAACAGCCTTACCATGGAGTCGAGATCAGGGTGGGGGAGGGACAAGAGGAAGGGAGAGGAGTGGGAAACTCCCACTGGGGCTACTTCCTGTCTGGTTGCCTCTGTGGGGTCTGAGTAGCCCAGGGGTCAGAGGAGAGGAAAAGAGAAAATTCAGGCTAAGGGTGCCCCACTGGTGACCAGTTATTCCTTTCCTTTCTCTTCCTTGCTCAATGAGAAATTCTAAGTCTCGGGGGGTTGAAGAAATGTGAAACTTTGTGGAGGGAAGGTTGTCAGAAGAAATCAGCACAATAAACAGGTAAATAAAAACAACAGGGAGATTCTAAAGCTCCAGGGGGCCTCAGTTTAGCAAGTGAGGAAATACCCTTGTTCCACAATGAGACAGAAGCATCCAGATGGGCTTTAACAAGAGCAAACAGCACAGTGCAGTGAAGAGAGAACTGGATGGACTCGTGTTGGAATAAATCTCAGTTCTGTCACTTAGAGCGTAGGAGACCTGAGGAAGATGCCACCTCTCCTGGCCTCAGTTTCCTTCTTTGTAAAATGAGGGGCTTGGTTTCTATGATTTGCATGAATTTGTGTTTCTGTGCTGAATATCTATGAAAATAGTAAATGATAGCTAGCTTTTACAGCAATTAACATACTTCTATGGAAAAAGGCTAGAAAAACTGCAAGACCGAAGAAAACTCAAATTATGTATCACTTTTTTTTTCTTCAGTCTGCCTATAAAAGGAGCTAGGTAGAGCTGTAGAAGAAGCACAGTAGAAGAACTAAATCCAAATCTAGTCTCAGATACTTACTAGTTGTGTGACCCTGGGCAAGTCATCTAACATGCCTGACTCAGTTTCCTCATCTGTAAAAATGAATTTAGTTATTTACATTTTGTTTCTCCTTGCTTCTTGAGGAGGACCACGATTTTGCCTTTCTTTGAATCTTCAGTATTTTGCACAGTGCCTGGCTCATAGTAAATATTTAATGTATACTCGTTGGCTTGACTTGTTATTAAAAGGTGGGGTGGGGGGCATCACCTAAGGTTGTAGAGCAACTTCCTTGTCCCTACCTTGCACTACCATGGTGTCAGAATGACAAGGTAGGCTATAGGTAGATACGATTATCAGTTCCATAGAATTCAAACATAGAAGCATCATCAGGCTGATGATTTATAGGATTTTTGCTGCCTCTAAAAGAACCAAAAAGTTGAAACCAATTGAATTGCTGCTTGAAGGAGAAATGAGAATGCACTAAAGAGAGAAGGGCCTGACTCCAAAGACCTTCACAGGAGAGTCACTTATCCTTTAGTTTCCACCTGTCTACCCAGATGCATTGTTCTTTACTTTCCCCCTAACCTCCTTTCACCATTGTGATGCTTAAGATATGGAAAGTGCAACTTCAAATCATAGTTTCCTTCTGCAGTACATTATATTTCTCTATGCATCTCTGTCTCTGACTCCGTCTTTCTCTCTATCAGCCTGTCTACTGTCTGTCTGTCTATCAATCATCTGTCTTTCTATGTATGTATGTATCTACCTGTCTATCTAACCTGTCTGTCCATCTATCTATCATCTATCTATCTATCTATCTATCTATCTATCTATCTATCTATCTATCTATCTATCTATCTATCTATCTCATCTCTCTATCTCTCTATCTCCTTGTCTATCTATCTACCTGCCATGTACTTATCAATCTATCTTTCTACCTTTCTACTACTTATCTATCTACCTGTCTACTGCTTATCACTCTCTGTCTCTCTGTCTCCATCTCTGTCTCTGTGTCTCTCTCTGTCTCTTGTTTCTCTCTAGCTCTCTGACTTTCTCTATGTCTCTCTGACTGTCTCTGTCTCTCTTTGTCCTTCCCCATCTACTGTCTACTAGCTCTCCATTTGAGTTATACAATAGGACACCTGATACACAGACTGAATTTTAAAAAAATAGATTTGATTCATTTCTAGAAGATAATGAGGAAGAGAAGGATTAGTTGTTAACAGCTAGATAATCATACATGCCAAGAGCTACACACTCATACCTACTATGTGTTATCAACGAACAATATATGTCCAACCATCCAGATTCTCTGGTTGAACACATAAAGCATTCTTTTTTCTTGCCTACTTGCAAGAGTACTCTACTGATTCAGTTATACCGTTCCTTAAACTGATAACAAATACTCAAACATATTGATACTCCAAATTTAAGGGGTATCATGACTCACAAATACCTTTAGGTGGATCTTTTATATATTGGTAGAATGATTTTTCAATCAATCCACTTTTACCCATATCAAAGAAACAGTGTGATGTAGGGAGACAATATTGGACTGAATCAGAAAGATATGATTTCAAATCTCACTTCAGACACTCAGGAGCTATGTAACTCTAGTAAAGAAACAATTTCTTTGAGACACAATTTCTCATCTGCAAAATGATTTATTATAATAGTACCTCCCTCACAGGGTTTCTATGCAGCTCAGATGAGATAATGTATGTAAAGTACTTTGCAAATCTTAAAACATTTTCTAAATATGAGCTTATGGTCTAAATTATCCAATTTTTCCCATTCCAGAGCTATGTTTATATTTTAATGTCTCTCAACTTGGCTTTGGATTATTACAGATTTTCATGGCATGCATTCATATTATTTTTTACTAGTTGGTACTCATCGAGCTTGCCTCTTATTCAACATGTATGTATGATTGTGTGTAAATCCGGCACATGCCGGGCACTGTTATAATTTCTGGGAACACAAATAGAAGCAGAAAGGGTCCCTGTCCTCTAGGAGCTTACATTCCAAAAGGGGAAGACAGCACATAAAAAGGGAGTTAAAAGGGAGCATCTGTGAAGAAGGTACTAGGGTAGAGAAATTCCTGTGGGAAGGATTCAGAAGTGCAACCTAGAGAGGGATAAAATTCTTCAGATGCCAATATCTTTAAACACTTTTATTTAGCCTATTCAATCTATATATGCCAATGCATATACGTATCTTAGCTACTGTATTATAACTTTAGGATAATGTAATTCATATTAACACAGTAATTTCCTTAGGAACGCAGGAATGATAGGATGGTAGTAAAAAGCCAGCATTCTTAAAAGTTTGGAATTAGATAAAAAATTTTATCATTTATGTCAGGGTTTAGCAAACTTGGGCCTGAGGACCAAATCCCATCTGAAGTCTATTTTTGTATGGGCCAGAGCTAAGAATTATTTCCACATTTTAAAATGCAACAAAATTTTATTTAAAAATATTTTTAGCTGGGGGCCCACACAAAAACAGATGACTCAGACTTTAGCTTGCTAAAATCTGCTATAAGCCAATAGAAAAGGATCTGTTGATGGGCTTCTAGATAATAGATCTCAGTGGCCATTAAGTCCAAACCTTCATTTTACAAATGAAGAAATTTGCTCCAGAGAAGTTAAGACACTTGTCTAAGGTCACACAGTTAAAAGCCTCAGAGATAGGATTTGAACCCAGTCCTTTTAATTCTAAAAATCAGCGTTTTTTTTTCTATTTTTCTTTTCATTACTGTGTGTCATGGATTGCAACCCATTAATGCCTTAATATATAAGCCCTGGGAAATTTCCTCAACCAAACAGAAATTTAAAAACTTACCAAAGGTCAGAAAGGTTAGTGTTTTGAAATGAATCTCTTTGTGTTTCCAAGCCCAAAATTATGTCCAGCCCCTTAAACTACCCCTAAATACCATTTTTATTTTCATTAAACAGTGAAATAATCCAGTGCCTTAAACTACCTCTAAATACCATTTTCATTTTCATTAAACAGTGAAATAATCAATACTCCTTAGGTTTATTGTTTTAGCTTTTTTTCATGTAAAACATAAATAGTTCTTAGGGTTTTTTTAATTTTAGTTTTTCATGCAAAACATATTGCCACATTAGCCACATTGCAAAAATAAAAATAAAATGAAAAAAAAAAACTATATTTCAATTTGCACTCACAGTTCGACATTTCTCTCTCTGGAGAGGGATAGCATTTTTTTTTCTATCATGAGTCCTTTGGGATTGTCTTGGATCATTATATTGATCAGAATAGATCAGCTGACCATCATTACAACACTGTTGTTACTGTGTATGATGATCTCCTGGTTTTTCTGACTTCATCTTGTTCACATAGGTCTTGCCATATTTTTTTCGCCCTGAACCTAACCCCTTCATCATTTCCCACAGCAAAATAGTACCCCATCTGAATCACTTGCCAGAACTTGTTCAGCCATTCCCCCAACTGAGGAACATTCCTTCAATTTCCAATTCTTTGCCAACACACACACACACACACACACACACACACACACACACTACTCAAAATACTTTCATACGTATAGGTCTTTTACTTTTTCTTTGATCTCTTTGGACTACAGGCTGAGTAGTGATATTTCTGGGTCAAAGGGTATGCTCAGTTTGCTAGTCTTTTGGGCACATTTTCAAATGATTCTCCAGAATGACTGGATCAGTTCACAACTCCACCAACAATTTCTTGGTCTACCCATTTCCCCCATCTCCTCCAGTACTTGTCATTTCGGCTACACTTGAGGGGGGTAGCTCTGAGTTGTTTTAATTTGTAATTCTCTAATCAATATTAATTTAGAGCATTTTTTCCAGATGATTGTAGATGGCTTTGATTGCTTCTTCCAAAAACTGCTTGTTCATATCCACTGACCATTTTATCGATTAGAGAGTGTTCTTATTTTTGTAAATTTGACTCATTTCTCTATATATTTGAGAAATGAGGCCTTTATTAGAGAAATTTGCTGTAAATTTTTTTATATTACTTGATTGTCCATGATAACTTTTAGTAAAATGTGGTTTCCTTGATTAGCTTTTAATTAGGTCTAATTTTGCTTTTGCCTTGAATTCATGATTGCTACCCTTGCCATTTTTTACTTCATAAATAGATTAATAGATTCTACTCCAGCTCTTTATTTCAAATGTTTGTCTTTCTGTTTTTAGTGTATCTCTTATAAATGACATATTGCCGAATTCTGGTTTCTAATCCATTCTGCTGTTGGTTTCCACTTTGTGAATAACCTCATCTCATTCACAGTTATGATTACTAACTGTGTATTTCTCTCGATCCTATTTTCTTCCATTTATGCTTCTCTCCCTTTTTAGCCTGTCCCTCCTCAAAAGTCTGTCTTGCTTCTGACCACTGCATTGCTCACCCCTACCATTTTCCCCTTCACTATAAAAGCTCTTCCTTGCATACTCCTGTGTGAGAAAATTTTTCCCATTTTACCTCTCCCTTCGTCCTTCTTCCAGTGCATCTTTCTTTTTCAAACCTTCATTTTTTTACATCAACCCAACAGAACTGACTCACACTCATGCCTTTTCCCTGTGTAGACTCATTATAACCACCCTAATAATGATAAAATTTTTAGGAGTCACATGTAGCATCTTCCCATATAGGAATGTAAATAGCTTAATTTTATTGAGTGCCTTATGATTATTGTTTCATATTTACCTTTTTATACTTCCCTTCACTTTTGTATATGAATGCCAAATGTTCTATTCAGCTCTGGTCTTTTCATCAGGAGTCCTTGAAAGTTCTCTTTTTCAGTGGCAGAGTCAAGATGGCAGCATAGAAGCAGGAAAACTTCATGAGCTCCCCCCATAACCATGTCAAATACCTAGAAAATATGACTCTAAACAAATTTTAGAGCTCCAGAACCCAAAAAGTGACAAATCTCCCTCTGAAGGCAGCTCAGAAGGGTTCATCTCAGCATGCTGGGAGCCTAGCCCAGCCCCACATGAGCCGCGGTTTAGCCCCAGGGAGGCCAGGACCAGCCACGGCTAGAGGATTCAGCAGAGTGGGTCACTGGCAGCTGTGGCGGTTGTCAGAATTATCAACCCATAAATGCCGAAGACAAAGTGAAAGGTCAGTGTTATTCAGCTGAACTTGGGAGGGGGGGGACAGAGGAGCGGGTCCAGCCCTCTGCCCCCAGAGCCAGAAGTGGCCAAAGTGGTGGCCATGCAGCCACCTCCACATGGCTGCTTCAGAGCTCCTGGCCTGCAGATTGCAGGGGGGCCAAGGGACCATTCAGAGGCTAAGTGCTCTTGCCTTAACCTGTCTTGATTGGGCTTGCTGTCTTGGGTGGTGGTCCTGAGGTTCGTGACCAGTGAGCCAAAGCTGGTGGGGGCTGTAGAGACAGAGGCCTCCTAATAGCTCTGGCAGCTGCAAAAACCCCAGCAATTTGGGACAAAGCATTCCCCTGTGGAAGCAGAGTTCTACTGTGGCTCAAAAGTCAAGTTAATTGACTGGCAACATAGCAGGCAAAGGAAGCAAAGAAAGCACAGCCATTGAACTTTAGATTCCTTTTTTGGGGACAAAAAGGATAAAAGCATGGAATGGGAGGAAGACAACACAGTCAGAACTCCTGCACCAAAAGCTTCCAAGAAAAATTCGAACTGGTTACAGACCACAGAGGAGCTTAAGAAAGATTTTGAAAACCAGATAAGAGAAATGGAGGAAAAACTGGGAAGAGAAATGAGAATGAGGCAAGAAAATCATGAAAAGAGAGTCAACAACCTGACTGAAGAAAATAACACCTTAAAAAATAGACTAACTCAAATGGCAAAAGAGGCCCAAAAAGCCAATGAGGAGAAGAATGCCTTAAAAAGCCAAATTTGTCAGATAGAAAAAGAATCTCAAAGGCTCACTGAAGAGGGTAATTCCTTCAGAATTAGAGTGGAACAAATAGAAGCTAATGACTCTTGGGGAAATCAATATTCTATTAAACAGATCCAAACAAATGAAAAAATAGAAGGCAATGTGAAATATCTCCTTGAAAAAAACACACACCTGGAAAATAGATCCAGGAGAGACAATTTGAAAATTATTGGACTATCTGAAAGCCATGATCAAAAGAAGAAACTAGAAATCATACTTCAACAAATTGTCAAGGAAAATTGCCCTGATGTTTTAGAACCAGAGGGCAAAATAGAACTTGAAAGAATTCACTGATCACATCTTGAAAAAAATCCCAAAAAGAAAACTCCTAGAAATGTTATAGCCAGGTTCTGGAGTTCCCAGATCAAGGAGAAAATATTACAAGCTGCCAAAAAGAATTTTTCTTTGAAGCTTTGGTCATAGCTGTTTTTATAACTAACATTTTCTGAGTTTATGTCTTGGTCTTCTCTGCTGTTGTAGTAGCTTTTTATAGTCAAATTATTTTGTTCTTGCTTGCTCATTTTTCCGGCCTATTTCTTTCACTTTGAACTTTATGTTAAAGTTGGGCTCTGTTCACCTGAGCATGGAGAACACTTTTCCAGTTTTCAGACTTTTTTGTGCTACTGTTTCCAGGGGTAGTTTTGGGGGTTTGCTAATTTTTGGTGCTTCCAAGGTTGTGTGATCCAGGGAGAGGAGTGGTCATTGTTTTCTTGGTTTGTGCTTTGGTATTTATCCAGGAAGAATGCCTGCTACCCTGCCACAATATGTCCTAGTGTTCCTCTTTGCCCTGACACTATGAACAGCACCCATGCTACCTTGGGACTGACCTTAAAGGCCCCTTTCCATTTTGGAACTGCAACCCAGAACTGTATATGGGCCAGAGAGTTGCCATTCAGCATCAGCTGTACCCAGTGCCAGGAAAGAGTCCCATGTAAACTTTTTCTGACCACCTATCTAACCCTCTTTATTCTCTCTGGGGTGAGAGCTCCCCAGATGGTTGCTGCTACTGGTACTACTGCTGTGTGTGCTAAAGACCAGCACCCACATCAGCATCACAGACATCTCTGACTGACCTTTTAAGTTGTTTTAGGCTGGTATGATGTCTCAATCTGAACTTTTATTGGCTTTGCTATTCCAAAACTTGATTTGAGGAGTTATTCTAAAGTTGTTAGAGGGGGATATTGGGAGAGTTCAGCTAGGTTCCTTCCTGTAATCCATCATCCTGACTCTCCTTTCATTTCTCAGTTTTTGTAATACCAATAGTAATGAACGAGCAGGGTGAATTTCTAAAGTTCTTTTCAACCCTAAGTCATATGATAAAGAGAAAAAAAGATTAGGAAAATGTAGATTTTTGATTTACAACAGGATCTTATAGAAAAAAAGCACTTGACATTTAAGTGAAACCTGAAGAACCTTTGATAGTTTAAGGAAACATAGATTTCCATCTATTTCTTTTTACTATCAAGAGAAAGCTAATGAGAACTGATAACCAAGACAGGTGGTGTATTAACTGGGCCAACTATCCAACCACACAAATAGACAGAAATCACTTGGATACATTTCTAACTCCAAAATGGGGAACCTGAAACCCATTCGAGAGCTTGGACAGATGGCTTGATAAAATGTCATCATATGATATGCAAATCCTTGTCTACAGCTGCTTCCCTAATGCATGCATACTGTTTCAATCACCCTAATCTAGGTAGTTTGATTTAGTACAGGGCTTCAAGAAAAAAGAGTGAAAATCAAGTTAAATATTCCTCTCATGTGACCCATTGCATCATAAAAAAAGTTTTTCAGAGGATTTTTTGTATTGTCTCTTACAAATGTCTTCTGTTTTCTTTCACAACTAATAGAAAACCATGTAATCATATTAAAAAAAAGTTTAAATTAAAAAAAAAACTATTAAAATCTGAGTTCCTCTTTTCCCTTACCATTTAGGCTCTATTGAAGTCTTAATGGCCACAGTGTAGAATCAACTCTAATTTCTTACTGGAAATGCTGATGATGTGCACAGGCTTGGAGATACTAAAAGCCATGATTGTCTTATCTTTGAAATTATGACATGGCTACAAATTGCTAATTTGCTGGATAAACTTGTATCCTACAGGAGATCCTCTGCTTTCTTTTCTTTTTTTTCTTTGTTTATTTTTAGTTTTCAACATTCATTTCCACAAGATTTTGAGTTACAAATTTTCTCCCTGTCTTTTCCCTACCTCCACACCAAAATAATGAGCTTACTGAATACCCCTTTCCCTAATCCGTTCTCTCTTATATCCTCCCCCATACTCCCTGTAACTTTCTAGTAGGGCAAGATGGATTTCTATACCCCAGTGCTTGTATATCTTATTTGCCAGTTGCATGTAAAAAACAATTTTTTTTAATATTTGTTTTTACAACTTTGATTTCCAGATTCTTTCCCTTCTTCCCTCCTCACCCACCCTGACTGGGAAGATAAGCAATTCAATATAGGTTGTACATGTGTAGTTACGCAAAATGTTTCCATAGTAGAAATATTGTGGAAGACTGACTATATTACCCTCCATCCTATCCTGCCCCTCACTGATTCCATTTTCTACTTTGACCCTGTCCTTTTTCAAAAGTGTGTGCTTTTAACTCCCTTGCCCCAATCTGCCCTCCCTTCTATCATCTCCCCTCTTATCCCCTTCCCCCGACTTTCATAACATAAACACCCAATTGAGTGTTTATGTTAATCCCTCCTTAAGCCAAATTCAATGAGAGTAAGGTTAAGTCTTTCACCTTCCTGTTATGCCCCTCCATTGTAACAGTTTTCTCTTGCCTCTTTTATATGTGATAATTTACCCTATTCAATCTCTCTCTATCAACTTCTCTCATTATATTCCTCTCTCACCACTTTATTTTTTAGATACCATCCCTTCCTATTCAACTGATCCTGTGCCCTCTATGTAAACATATACACATATATACACGCACTCACATACGTATTTATATAAGTATGCACCCTCTTTTATACACACACACACACACATATACATATACATGTATGGATGGATCTACCCTTATACTGAGAAAAGTCTCATGAGTAACAATGATCATTTTTCCATGTAGGAATGTAAATAGTTCAGCTTTAATAAATTCCTTATGATTTCTTTTTCCTGTTTACTTCTCATGCTTCTCTTGCTTCTTGTATTTTTAAGTCAAATTTTCTGTTCAGCTCTGGTTTTTCCATCAAAAATGCTTGAAAGTCCTCTATTTCATTGAATGACAATATTTTCCCCTGATGCATTATATTCAGTTTTGCTGGGTAGGTGATTCTTGGTTTTATTCCTGGCTCCTTTGACCTCCAGAATATCAGATTCCAAGCCCTTTGAGCCCTTAATGTAGAAGCTGCTAGATCTTGTGTTATCCTGATTGTATTTCCACGATATTCAAATTGTTTCTTATTGCCCACTTTTAATATTTTCTCCTTGGTCTGGGAATTCTGGAACTTGGCTATAATATTCCTAGGAGTTTTCTTTTTGAGATCTTTTTCAAGAGAAGATTGGTGAATTCTTTCAGTTTCTATTTTGCCCTCTGGTTCTAAAATATCAGGGCAATTTTCCTTAAGCATTTCTTGAAGAATGATTTCTAGGTTCTCTTTTTGATCATGGCTTTCGGGTGGTCCAATAATTTTTAAATGATCTCTCCTAGATCTATTTTCCAAGTCAGCAGTTTTTTGAACAAGATATTTTACATTGCCTTCTATTTTTTCATTTGTTTGGATCTGTTTTTTAGTGTCTTGATTTCTCATAAAGTCATTAGCTTCCAATTGCTCCAATCTAATTTTGAAGGAATTATCCTCTTCAGGGGGTTTTGAAATTCCTTTTGCATCCAGAAAATTTGGCTTTTTAAGGCATTCTTCCCCTCATTGGGTTTTTGGGCCTCTTTTGCCATTTGAGTTAAGTCTATTTTTTAAGGTGTTACTTTCTTCAGAATTTTTTGGGGTCTACTTTAGCAGGCTGTTGACTCACTTTTCATGATTTTCTTGCATCATTCTCATTTCTCTTCCCAGTTTTTCCTCCACTTCTGTCACTTGATTTTCAAAATCCTTCTTGAGCTCCTCCATGGATTGTATCCAGTTAATATATTTCTTGGAAGCTTTTGATGCAGGAGTTTTGCCTTTGTTGACTTCTTCTGTTTCCATGCTTTTATCCTTTTTGTCCTCATAAAAGGATTCTATGGTCTGTTTGTGCTTACTCTGCTTGCTCATCTTGCCAGCCAATTACTTGACTTTTGATCTCTTTTCCACAGTAGAATTCTGCTTCTAGAGTGGAAAGCTTTGTCACAAATAGCTTTGGTTTTTCACCTGTTGTCAGAGCTCTGGGCATGCTCTCTATAGCCACCACAAGCTCTTGCACACTGGCAAGTGTGCAAGTGTTCTCACTCCAGGACCCCCACCCAAGATTGAGACCCAGATCCATGCAGGTCAAAGCAAGAGCAATTACCCTCTGAATGGTTGCTGGTTGCCATGATCTTCAGGCCAGGAGCTCTGGAGGCAGCCATGTGGCAGCAGCTGCACTTGTTATACCTCTGCCACCTCTTTCCCTGGGGACAGGGGCTGGACCATGCTTTTCCTTCACCCAGTTCCAACAGAGTTCCCCACTGACCTTTTACTTTCTTTTTGGCATTTATGGTTTGAGAGGTCTGGAAACTGCCACAGCTGCTTGTGATTCACTCTCCTGAAGTCTGCTCTGGTCTGTCTGGCCTGCTGGTCGGGGTCAACTCAGCACAGCTCATGTGGGATTGTGCTTGGCTCTCATCTCAGTGCAATAGACCCTTCTTGTTGGCCTGCCAGGCTGGCTTCGGTGGGAGATTTGTTTCTCTCTCTCACTTTGTGGGTTCTGTAGCTCTAAAATTTGTTTAGAATCATATTTTACAGGTATTGGAGGTGGTTGTGGCTGGAGATCATGCAATTTCCTTCTTCTACTCTGCCATATGGACTCTGCTCCTGATCCTTTGCCTTCTTACATCTTCCAGTCATATACCCTTCATACTCCCTCATCCAGAAATGACTCACATCTTCCTTTCTTCCTTCCTTTTTTCCTTTCTGTCTCTGTCTCTTTCTCATTCTGTGAAGATTGCTCTGCACTGGTGGATATATGCAGATTTGCCAAAATGCAAAAGTACATATACCTTGGTGCCACAAGATTAGTACCTATAAAGGATGACTTCAGTGAAAGAGGCTTCTGAATTGAAAAGAATGTGAAGTGGATGGGGGTTGGTGGAGGTGATATCATCTAAAAAAGCCTTTCTTCTTTGATTGGCTGTCATTGTGGACCTGGAGTCAGTATGTTTAAATCTATCTAATGTGTGATCATGGACACATTATCGTTCTGTGCCTCATTTGTCTGATCTGTAAAACAGAGATACATACACAGCTGTTATGAGAATCAAATGCAATAATGTATGTAAATCACTTTGCAAACTTTAAAACATCTTGTAAATGTTACCTACTCATATTGGAAATAATGCTGTTTTGATGTATGCATAATCTATTTTGTCATTAGAAAATTATCATTATAGGATTCTGGAACACCACTGATTCAGGAGCCATAGGAGTGATGTAGTCATCAAAAAGAACCTAGAGATGTAAACTGAACTTGTAATTTAACTTGGAGGAGGCTTGATGCAACACTTAGCACAATGCCAGGCAAATAATATCTGATTAATAAATGCTTGTTTTCTGACTGACTAGATCAGACTTTGGCCTGCGGTCGTGTCAGTTAGATTTGCCTTGAAAATGAGACCAGAGCAGATGTCAGTCAGCCAGACAGTCATCTAGCAGTCACTAAGTGCCGACTATTCACTGGGGATACAGTGAAAGACAAAAACAAAACAAAACAAAAATAGGCCTTGCTCTCAAGTAGCTCCTCCCCAAAAAGAACTAACCCTCTGGGGAACCTAACAGATTTTGAAACAGAAAAGGAAAGGGAGTTTATTCTAGGAGACATAGGATAGTAGATTTACATTTAAAAGAAACCCTAGCAATCATCTACTTGAAATCCCTCCTTTTACAGATGAGAACACTGACCCCCAGACAAGATGATTGACTTGCCCAAGATACTATAAATTTTAAGTGACAGTATTTGAACTTAGGTTTTTTTTTTTATTTGCTATTCAGTCAAATGCCCACAATAATGCTATTTGCATCCATGTGGTGCCTTTTATTTTAGAGGGGCAGAACCCACAAAGTGACAGAGAGAAACAAATCTCCCACTGAAGGCAGCCTGACAGGCCTACAGGAAGGGTCCATCACAGTGTGCTTGGAGCCGAGCCCAGCTTTTAGCCCCAGGGTGGCCCTGACAAACAGCTGCTTGAGCAGACTTTGGGAGAGTGGATCACCAGCAGCTGTAGTGGTTTCCAGAATTATCAACCCATAAATGCCAAAGACAAAGTAAAATGTCAGTGTGGATTCTGTGGGAGCAGTGGGACCAAGAGAGAGGTCCAGCCACTGCCCCAGGGGCGAGAATGCAAGAAGCAGGAGAGGCACTGTGGCCATGCAGCCTCACCCAGGGGGCTGCTTCAGAG
Source organism: Pseudochirops corinnae (assembly GCA_028646515.1). Taxonomy (NCBI): domain Eukaryota; kingdom Metazoa; phylum Chordata; class Mammalia; order Diprotodontia; family Pseudocheiridae; genus Pseudochirops; species Pseudochirops corinnae. Next base: position 41,555,908 of record CM053591.1, on the reverse strand, counting down.
CTCCTGGCCTGCAGATCTTAGGAGGACCAAGTGACCATTTAGATGGTAATGGCTCTTGCTTTAACCTGTTTGGATCTGGATCTCTATCTTGGGTGGAGGTCCTGGGTTGTGAGACCAGTGAGCCAGAGATTGTGGGGGCTGTAGAAAGGGCACCCAACTAATAGCTCTGGCAGCTGTGAAAACCCCAGCAATTTCAGACAAAGCTCTCCTCTCTGGAAGCAGAGTTCTACTGTGGCAAAGTGTTCAAAAGTTAAGTAATTGAGTGGCAACATGAGCAAGCAAAGTAAACAAAGCAAGCATAGCAATCAAACTTTAAGATTCCTTTTTTTGGGGACAAAAAGGATCAAAGCATGGAATGGGAGGAAGACAATGAAGTCAGAACTCCTGCATCAAAAGCTTCCAAGAAAAATATGAATTGATTACAGCCATGGAGGAGCTCAAGAAGGATTTTGAAAATCAAGTAAGAGAAATGGAGGAAAAAT
>CM053591.1:41538110-41554926 GCA_028646515.1 Pseudochirops corinnae | reverse complement strand
GGAGCTCAAGAAGGATTTTGAAAATCAAGTAAGAGAAATGGAGGAAAAATTGGAAAGAGAAATGAGAATGATGCATGAAAAGCAAGTCAACAACCTGACTAAAGAAAATAATACCTTAAAAAATAGACTAACTCAAATGGCAAAAGAGGCCCAAAAAGCCAATGAGGAGAAGAACACCTGAAAAAGCCTAATTTGTCAGATGGAAAAAGAATTTCAAAAGCTCACTGAAGAGAATAATTCCTTCAGAATTAGATTGGAGCAAATGGAACCTAATGACTTCATGAGAAATCAACATACTATTGAACAGATTCAAACAAATGAAAAAAATAGAAGGCAATGTGAAATATCTCACTGGAAAAACACTGACCTGGAAAATAGATCCAGGAGAGATCATTTAAAAACGATTGGACTACCTGAAAGCCATGATCAGAAAAAGGATCTAGAAATCATCCCTCAAGAAATTCTCAAGGAAAATTGCCCTGATGTTTTAGAATCAGAGGGCTAAATGGAACTTGAAAGAATTCACTGATCACCTCTTGAAAAAGATCCCTAAAAGAAAACTCTTAGGAATATTATAGCCTGGTTCCAGAGTTCCCAGGTCAAGGAGAAAATGTTACACGCAGCCAAGAAGAAATAATTTGAATATTGTGGAAACATGGTCAGGATAACCCAGGATCTAGCAGCTTCTACATTAAGGTATCAAAGGGCTTAGAATATGATATTCCAGAGGTCAAAGGAGCTACGATTAAAACCAAGAATCACCTACCCAGCAAAACTGAGTATAATGTTTCAGGGGAAAATATGGTCATTCAATGAAATAGAGGACTTTCAAGTATTCTTGATGAAAAATCCAGAGTGAATAAAAAATTTGACATTCAAATAAAAGAAGCAAGAGAAGCATTAGAAGGTAAACAGGAAAAAGAAATCATTAGGAACTTATTGAAGTTGAACTATTCACATTCCTACATGGAAAAATGATAATTGTAACTTATGAAACTTTTCTCAGTATGAGGATAGATGAAGGGAATATAAATGTATATATACATATATATGTGTGTATATATATATATGTATACATACATATATATGTCTGTATGGAAGGGTATATGTGCATATGAATACATATGTGAGTGTGTGTATATGTGTACAGGTATACATAGAGAGCACAGGATCAACTGAATAAGAAGGGATGATATTTAGAAGGTGAAATTGAGGGGTAAGAGAGGAATATAATGAGAGGAGATGGGGAGAGACAGAATGGGGTAAATTATCTCATATAAAAGAGACAAGGGATAAATGTTACAACGGAAGGGAAGAACAGGAAGGGAAAAGGGAATGGGTCAACCTTACTCTCATTGAATTTGGCTTAGGGAGGGAATGACATATACACTAAATTGGGTATCTTGCCCTACAGGAGAGTAGGGGGGAAGGGGATGAGAGTGGGATTGTGGAAGGGAGGGCAGATCGGGGAGGAGGGTAGATAGAAGCACACACTTTTGAAAAGAGACAGGGTCAAAGTAGAGAATAGAACAAGTGGGGAGCAAGATAGGATGGAGGGAAATATAGGCAGTCTTTCACAATATATACCCTATGGAAATGTTTTTCACAGCTATACATGTACAATGTACATTGAACTGCTTATCTTCCCCGTAAGGTTGGGTGACAAGAGATGAAGGGAAAGAATCTGGAATTCAAAATTTTAAAATCAAATGTTTAATAAATTATCATTATTATTATTATTATTATTATGCATTGGAAAATAAGATATATAGGCACTGGGATACAGAGATCCTCTTTCCCTACTAGAAAGTCATAGGCGATATGGGGAGGATGTAGGAGAGAGCAGATTGGGGGAGGGGGTATTCAGTGGGATCACTGTTTTGGGATGGTGGGTAGGGGATTGACGGGGAGAAAATTTGTAACTCAAAATCTTGTGGAAATGAATGCTATAAACTAAAAATAAACATATAATTTTAAAAAATCCTCAAAAAAAATGAAAGAAGAAGAATAATGGGGTAGAGTAGAGAGAGAGCTGGACCTGGATTTAGGAAGCTCTAGTATCACATTTTGTTTTTGTTTTTGTTTTTTTGTTTTTTGGAGGGAGGAAGGCAGGGCAGTTGGGATTAAGTGACTTGCCCAAGGTCACACAGCTACAAAGTATCATGTGTCTGAGGCCACATTTGAACTCAGGTCCTCATGACTCTGAGGGCCAAGCCACCTAGCTACCCCTCTAGGATCAGATTTTGCACCTAGATGTGTAACTACGTTTGAATGACTTAACCTGTCGCCTTACTCTCAAAATGGAACTAATAATAACTATAATACATATACCACAGAGATATTAAATGAGGTAATGAATGTCATATGCTTTGTATATATTAAGTGTTATTTAAATGTCACTTTTGTGACATTTGATTGTTACAATAACCCTGTGAGAGAGTAATCACAAATATTATTATACCCATCTTACAGAAATAAAACCTTAGAGAAGTTAAAGAATTTACTCAAGATAACAAAGCTAATAATTCACTGGTGAAACAAAAAAATCTAGTAATCAACAATAGAAATTTCTACATATATATATATAATATATGTGTATATCTGCATGTATACACACACACACACACATACACATACACACACAAATACCCTAAGTATGAGAAACAAGGAAGATAAATTAGAAATAGTACAAGGAGGACCATTTTATTTATAGTTATCTTGATACTTGATGGGACAAATGCCCATGCTGGGAATACAAATGGGGAACCAATTTATAAGTCACCTTAGATTTTACTAAGACATTACAAGAATTAGAAGAAAGATTGTGTGATAGATGAGGAACACATAACCATGATACAGTTGTGTAAGAATAATGTCAGACTTTCTGCAACTCGGATTGAGTTGAATTTGAAGAGCAAAGCTGAGGACAACAAAAAGGATTTTTAAAGCTATACCAAGGGAGAAAAAGGAAGAATCAAACTAAGTACAGGACTGCTGATTGGGGAAGATAGGAATGTGATAATGGATGATAGAGTGAATTTTTCACTCTTTAGAGTTTATATTTCTTCTGTATTTTTCTGCTGAGAAGAATTATTTATATAATTATATATAAATAATATATAATTAAATATAATATACAATTATTTATAATATATTATACATAATTATGTTATATATAATATTTATGTAATTATATTCTAATATTTCTGTTACAAAGGACAGAACAAAATTGACTAACCAAGAACTGATAACCTAAGAAAAGTGGGGAGATAATAAATGTGCACCACCTAGCTACCTTTGATGAGTTCAAGTCTGGGGGCCCTGAACAACTAAATCTAGAGATATGAGTGCTGGAACACTGCCAACGATGTTTGAGTTAAAATAGAAAATTGGAGTAGTGCCATAGGACTGTGGAAGAGCCAATGCACTAATTCTCTTTTTCCTTCCCTTCCCTTCCCTTCCCTTCCCTTCCCTTCCCTTCCCTTCCCTTCCCTTCCCTTCCCTTCCCTTCCCTTCCCTTCCCTTTCCTTTTCTTTCCTTTCCTTACCTTTCCTTCCTTCCTTCCTTCCTTTCTTTTTGTTTTTTTTAGGGGAAGGAGAATAGAACAGACATACTGTCATCTTGACTTCAATTCCTGGAAAATTCTAGAACATATTGTGAAAGGGATGGTTTGTGAACATCTGGAAAAGAAAGTGATGATCACCAAGGATTAACCTGGCTTTATAAAAAATAATAGATAATACCAGACTAAAATCATTAAAAAATTTTTCTTTTAGATATAGGGTTACTAGACTGTGCATCAGCAAGCACCCTAGCATACCCAGGGTGGCTGCTAGCACAGGTTCTTAGATCTGTTTTTCTAAAGGGAAGCAACTCAAAATGGGTTAACAGTCTTACTTTAATCTATCAAACATATATCATTTACCTAGTTCAGGGGGAAAAGTCAACACCCTGAACTTCAGAGAATACAAACAGAAGTTACAAACACAAGTTACAAACAGACAGAAAAACAGATCAGCAGACAGGCTTCCAGTTGCCTGAGCATTACATCAGTTACCTATTCAGTTACCAGAGAGGGAAGCACCAATATCTGGGTTTTCAAAGGGGGAGGGGGGGGGCGCTTAAGGGCTTCCCAGAGTCTCCTCTGGCCAAACCACACAACTCTTCTCAAAGTGAGCCCTAAAGCAAAACCACCTCACATCAGGGCGTATATATAGCCTCCTGGCTCCAAGAACATCACAGCCCTCTTGACCCACTGCTCAATCACAAAACAACAAGGCGGCGGGCATTCCCAGAAAAACAAGCCTGCCGCCACAGGCTCCACATGACCACATCCAGCGTATTAGGGCACAGAGTATGTTTTCAAATAAGGGAAGGTTCTCAGAGTCACGTAGCCACTTTAGCAAAGGGCCCAGGGGCAGGGAAGATCTTCAGATTCTCATAACAGACTGGCAGATAGGGAAGAAAAAGAACTATAGTTATGGTTTACTTAGATTTTAGCAAAGTATTTGACAAAATGCTCTATTTTTGTCTAAAAGATGGAAAAATGTGAGTTAAATGATAATACAATTAAATAAATTTGGAAATGAATACCTCAACTGAAAGAGTAGTATTGATGGTTCAATGCCAAGTTGGAAGAAGTGCTCTAGTGGAAGGCCCCAGGGATCCATTCTGGGCCCTGGGATGTTTAACATTTTTATCAGTTTCTTGCATGAGGGTTTGCTTAGAAATAGCGTACTTACCAGACTTGCAGATGACACAAAACTGGGGAGGAAAGTTAACTTGCTGGACAAGATACAAAAGATTTTGACAAACTAGGACACTGGTTCAAACCTAAAAAAAAAAAAAGTTAAAAAATAAACTTCACAACTACAATATGAGGGAGGTATATCTGGAAAAAAAAATCTGAAAAAAAAAGATCTAGGAATTTAATGGTTTTCAAGCTCAATGTGAGTCTACAGAGTGGTGTGGTTTCCATAAAAATGAATGCCATCTTAAGTGAGATTACCAAAAGCATGTCTAGGAAGGTCGTAGTATACTTTGCTCTGGTCAGTACACAATTGTAGTATTATATTTACTCTTGAGTTCCACACTTTAGGGAGGACATTGATGAGCTGAGAATGGCAAAAATGATGAGCCTCAATTTCATGTCATAGGAAGATAGGTTTATAAAATTGGAGACATTTAGCCTTAAGGAGAGAAGATGTGGTGATGTGAAAGCTGTCTTCAATATTTGAAGGTCTGTCATCTGAATAAGGAACTAGACTTGTTTCTGCTTATCCCCAGAGGCCAGAACTAAAGAGTGACAGGTAGAAGTAGTAAAGAGGAAAAATTTTGGCTTGATGTAAAGAAAAAGTTTCTAATGATTATAGCTATCCTAATGTAGAACGGTTTGCTTTTGGGGGTAGCATGCTGTTGTTCATTGGAGATTATTGGGCAAATACTGTATCACATTTGTTGAATATATAGTAGAACAAGGATGTGCTGATAACTGTTTAACAACCAGATCTCCAGAAAAAAACCATACATATAACATACTCTTAAGTTTAACGTGCATCATTAACATTTTCTCCTTCATCTTTTTAAATGAGCAAAAAGGTAAATCAAGTCTTGCTTTGTAGCATCTGCCTCTGTCTGAACCGTAATTGCCCACATTGAAAATTTAACCAGCATTCCTGAGTCATTTTAGGCTAGTTTCAAATTGTTTCTATAAAAGCATGGGGTATTTATTTATGGTACTCATTGAGGTTTCATTCAATTCTTATTTTCTAAGATTCTGTGACTTGCCTAGGATGAGTCAAGTTGTCTATGTCTGGTGAGATTTGATCAGGTAGGAAACTTTGGGGAATTACCCACTAAGGTAGGTAGGAGGAGTATAATAAAGGAATACAATTCAAGGGACTAGAGCTTGGCTCACAGGTGCAGAGGTCTTATAATTGCAGTGTTCAGATAAATACTCATTTCAGGAAGCCACTTGCTTAAGCCAAGAGGTGAGAGAAGGCAGAAAGTCTTGAGTAAAGTGTGAAGAGAGTAAGGTGAATGAAGCGACCCTTTCTTTCTAAGCTAGCTCTAAACAAAGCTCCCAGTCATATTGTTACCCTAAATATCACCATGGAAAGGCAGAGAAGGAGGAAGGGAATGAATGAGAGAAAACTAAGGTAAAAACATCATCTTTGGTGACAGATTTGGACAGGTGTCATAGCTCATGACATTTATGAGCACAAATTTGACAAGGGCACAAGAAAATGAATGTATCTTTTAAAAAGGAGAGGAAAATTGAGGTGATGCTGCTTCTAAGCTACATGTACTATTAAAATCCTTTTAAATGCTCAAGTAATCCTAGACATGAAGGTAATTTTAAAAAAGCAATATGAATGATAACTACCCTTTATTCAATTTTCTTTTAAAATTAAACTGACTAGAAGTCAGTAAAAAAAAATACATTTTCACTAGAAACTTGACTTTTTCCTTCTTTTTAACTGAAGACTATTCTCAAGGAAAGATCCAAGGAAGGACATCATGAAAATACACCCACTAAAATTAGGATTAATGGGAACTTTATGCAATTCAGGTCATTTCCCAATTATAATCATCCAATAAAAAATTATTAATTGAGTCTTGTGTGATGTACTTTCTGTGACTCCACACTTATTGGCTAGTGTATATATATATATATATATATATATATATATATATATATATATATGTGTGTGTGTGTGTGTGTGTGTGTGTGTGTGTGTGTGTGTGTGTGTATGTACATGTATATATACATATATGTGTATATATATGTATATACACAATATGAGGGAGGTATATCTGAAAAAAAAAAGATCTTGGAGTTTAATGGATTGCAAATTCAGTGTGAGTCAACAGTGTAGTATGGTTTCCATAAAAATGAATGCCATACACACACACATACACACACATATACAGACATATACATATATGTAGATATAATTTTGCTTTTATTTTATGAGAAATAAGATTAATTTATCAACTGTTATTTAAAAAAGAAAACCCTTCCAGTTATTTCTGAGAAGTCTAGGAGAATTAGATAAGAACTAGAGAATTACAAAAGGAATTGCTATCAGCAGAGAAATCCTCTCCCATCCTTCAGTGGATGAAATGCATGTTGGGAAACCATCCAAGCCTGTGGAAATCTTCATGAATACAATTTCCAGTGATCCAGCCGCTTTATAGTTCATTTCCTTAAGAGCTAGATTGCCTCAGTGTGTATTCTGCTGTTGTTACTTATCCAACCTGATTGTCTTTTTGAAATGCTAACGAATTTGCCTTCCCTTGACAGGATGACTCCTATGGCTAGAGAAGTAGCAGTTTTTAGGAGCAAGGAATCTCTGAGCATCTTCTCCATCTCCTAACCCGAGGACCAGGAGTGGTGGCATTTAGAAAGAGCTTCTTAAAAATATTGCCTCATTAGGAGCAATTAGTACTCAGTCATGCCTCGACAATCATCCCCATAAAACAGGTCAAATCAATTAGAGCATGCCACTTAAACAAAAGGGAAAGCCATTTAAATTCATTAAGAACAATTTTGTACTTTACTATCTGTGACACATAAGCAGATTTGATTATATTTAAGAACCTCTCCCCAAAGGAGGACTTGTCTTCTTGAACATGCTTAGTCTACAAGAGAAGGATGAACAGAAATACAAAAGCCTCAAGCCCCTGGATGTGGGAGGGTTCTGGTCACGCGTAAACAGTTCAGGCATGTTGAGAACCCTTGATATTTTATGAATGGATGTCATGGCATGGAAAGTTGCCACCTGAGATTTACTGCCTGCCCTCAGAGGGGTGTAGTGACATATTGTGAATGAATGAGTCTCACATATGGGGCAGATGCTAATTTAATCCATTGAAAAATTGGAACCAGACAGTGAGGAAGGAAAAAGAATTGATTACATTCTTGTCTCTATCTGGTGTTTATTTTTAGGAGGTAGGGGAGGGAGAAAAGGGATAGTACAGTACTTTTAGAGCTTTGGGGCCAAAGAAATGTAAGCACACGGAGGTCTCTTGTGTGACTTCCTAACAGCTGCTAAATATGCCCGGAAGCACTTGATGTCCTTTCACACAGTTGGATCTCAGAAAAGTGTAAGCTGGTTTCATGGGAGAGATGGCTTGAAGATTCTGATTTTCTGTCGCAGGATGCTGTATAACATTTTGTGTCTGGATAGTAGCTGGAGTGATTTTCATTTGCTATTCGGTCAAATGCCCTCAATAATGCTATTTGCGTTCATGTAGTGCCTTTTATCTGAAGTTCAAACTGCTTTCCCAGTTAATAGCTGTTTTTACATTCTGATTGGCTTAAAGCTTTTTGGTCATATGTTTTCTTGAAATAAGAAGGACTCTTCCTTTTGTTCCTTGTTCCTCTACATCCTGCCTGAGCATCTCTTGAATCATTAGCTACTCCTATCTGGACTTTAGTTGGACAGGCCTTAGGTAGCTGCGTCGTTCAATAGATGGTAGTCAGACTAAATTTCCTGAGTTTGATTCCCGTTTCTGGCATTTACTGTACTTTTGTTGTCATTGGTTGTTTTCAGGGGGTGTCTGACACTTTATGACCCCATTTGGATTTTCTTGGCAAAGATACTGGAGTGGTTTGCCATTTTCTAGTCCAACTCATTTTACAGATGAGGAAACTGAGGCAAGAAGGGTTAAGTGACTTGCCCAGGGTCACAGAGCTAGTAAGTGTCTGAAACCAGATTTGAACTCAGAGGGAAGAGTCTTCCTGACTCCAGGCTCAGCACGCTGTGCCACCTAACTGCCCATTTAGTGTGCTATTAGGTAAATCATGAAATCTCTCTGGGCCTCAGTTTCCTTGTATGTAAAATTATGTGGTTGGATGAGATGACCTCTAAAGCCACTGTTGGTTCTTTATTTATTATCTTCTGCTCTGTAAAAGTAGAAGCCCTAAAATCTGTACAAGATTAGTGTTATACTTACAAATAGATAATGGTCCTCAGAAGAGGTTCTGAAAAATTTACAGGGAACCCACTATTCAATTTTTTAAAATCAATTAATATTTACTCCAAGGCCCTGGAACTTAAAAGAGGGAGCTTTCCTCTCATTTATTATTTTTTTCTTTTATTCATTATTTAATTCTGCCTTTTAAGTCTGCCAGTAGAGGACATTGGTAATTTAAGTGAAAGGAAGTCTTTACTGATAGCTTGCCAACAATGCTCTTACTCCATTACTCTTGGATTTGAGATCTCCTTGGCATAGGGTACTCTCTCCACCAGCCCAGATCACCATCTATCTATGCCTCCTCCTCCTCTGGATTCTTGTCCATGTACTTCTACAAACCGTTCAGAAGGGTTCTACTAGAGATTTCCCCATGCTTCTTTTTAATAGAGCATGTCCCAAAACTCAATGAAGTTTTAAGCTTGTTAAAGCTATTTTTTCTTTTAAGCCCATTGAATTTGTCCATTAGCAGGTTATTGGTGACCTCAGGGAGAGGAATTTTAGTAGGGTGTTGGAAATAGGAGGTGGATCAGAAGGGAATTATGTGAAAATAGATAAGAAATTTATAACCGATAAGAAATTAGAGGTATTAGTTGTAGAATTTTTACCCCCAGGAGAATTAGCAGTAAAGGAGATTGGTGAAAGAATGAGCTGGATTTTGAGGTGTATCAAGGTGGTGGAGTAATATGAGGTATGTTAAGTGTGCTTATAAGCTTACTAAAGTATAAAACGAATGCACCAAGACTTTTGGGACATGTCTTGGATGTTCTATTGAAATCCACTTTTGAGGACACCAATACAACATTCAAGTTGACTCCTCTCTTACTATATGACTGATCCACATCTTTTTTTCTGGTTACCACATGTCCTTAATAGTGTACATTTAATTTCACTTCCTATGCATGCATCCTGTTTAAATCTGTAAAGTTAGTTTCTAGTGCCTGAAATAGTGAAGCTTCACCATTCCCTGTGATAGAGCATCACCATGAAAATATTATTTAAAAAACATGGATTTATATTAGAAAGAAGCTGGGAATCACTGAAAACACATGCTATTTCCCAAACCTGACACTTTCTGTTAATTTCTGATCCCACACTCATTTTGCATACATAAAACCTGTCCAAGATATTTCCTGATGGACTCACTCAGTGGGCACAAAAAAGTATCATATAGAGAATACAAAGTCCTGCTGTGTTTATTATTTCTGGAAAACGACAACAAAATACATTTTGTGATAGAATAAACTGAAACCTTAAAAACTTTCTTCCATAAAGGCACGTCCCAATCCTATGCTAGTGAGTGATTGATGATTGTTGACTGAAAACTTTCTTTGATACACACACACACACACACACACACACACACACAACTATGGAGATTACTTTGTTCCATAATCCTATGAGTATCAATGTCAAGCAAAGCATAGAACAAGCAAATCTATCCTTGCCAAAGGTGTTCACCGTTGTTAGGCTCTCTGCACCAACCCCATTTTACCCCGCCTCCACCCTTTAACCCTAGTCTCAGTGAAGAGATTGAATTCAGCTGATTAGAGATTCATTATCCTTGGCATCATCACCCAATTTTCTCTTCCTGTAATATAGCAGAGATAATCCTAATACTTACTATGGTAATCCCTTCTACCTGTCCCTTTTATTCGATCTTCTCCACCCCCAGCTTCTAGCAGTTGACCCCTATGTCTCTTGGATTCTGCCTCTCCACTGACTTATTCTCATTTGTTCATAAACATGCTCAGATCTCACCAGTCTTAACCCCCATTTCATCTTGATACATCCCCCAATTTCACTCTTTGCTTTTACTCTATTTAAATTTTTATTTAACAGTTTCTACTTTCTTTCTATCTCACTCTCTTCTGATTAAACTCCTTCTTCTACCACACTACTGAAGTTACTCTAAGTTCACAAATGACCTTTTTTCTAAAAAAAAAAAAATACACAACAAGTTTATTCAACCAACAAAATGCTCGATGTGGAGTAAAGAAGATCTAGGATCAATTTTTTTAACTGAAATTCAGTATTGCCCTACATGTAACAACTATGTACAAAAAGTTATAAAATCATCCTTAGTTTGACAGTGATAAAAGGAAATTATCCAATCAAGCAAGGTATACAAGGATTTGTGTGTGCGTGTCTAAACAGTGAGAACAAAATACTTTAAAAAGAATATAAAAATAAAATTAAATGGTCATCCCAATAATGGAGAAAAGGCGTATTTTTACAAGGCAAGGCTTTTTGCCCTCTTTCCTCATATCAATTTTAGGTTGATCAAGACATGCCATTGACCATTGATTTCAAAAATGTCTATGCATGTACATGTATGTGCTTGAACTCCATATACAGTAAAGAAGTGGGAAAGGGGAGTCAAATGAGAGAGAAAAGTCTTTTGTAGCAGTCTGGATGTGGTGAACCAAATCTTGGCTTACTAATTGTTTATGTATTGTTTTCCTTGGGAACACAATTCTGGAGTAAGTTCAAACATTCTTCTCTTTTTGACATTTTTCTCCTTTTAGTAGGAATGTTTTGTCTGCTGCTGGAACACACCAATTGTATCTTCATTCTCCATTTCTAACTGTGCAGGCAAGTCTGTTTCATTGGTTGACTGAATATGATATTGGAAGTTGATCTGTTTCATTGACAAACTATTTCATTCACAATAGGTTTTCATTAGTTCACTAAGTTTTGTGAACTTAATTTTAAGCTTTCTCTATAGAACCATCTTGCCCTGCCACCTTCAAATTAATGTGGTCATAATTTTCTGTCTTGATTCTTTCTGTAGGCTTCTCATCAGTCATGATAAAGCCCACCATCTCCTCAGCCACCACTTTACAAAAGAGGAGGCAAGCTGAATTGCACCAATGCACCTGTGAACTTTTGATGGCCAAACCCAATGAGTTCTTTTTTCCCCATATTCTTGGCAATATGGTAAGCATTCATTAGAAATGATGACTCAAGTGAACCTTCTTCTCAACCCTCAAAATTCCAGACTGTTCTACAGTGTGTAGTTAAAATGGTCAACCTGTGGGGTTTCCTGAGGGTGATATGGTATATTTTAGACTTCTTAATTCCTACCAAAGCCAACACCTCCTTAAGTAGTTTGCTCTACAAGTCTCTAACTTGATCAGAAGGCATCTTGGCAGGGGAACCATAGATAAATATTTCTACTAGAGTATTATTGCTCATTATTTTCTTATCTTGAAATAGGAAGGTAGTGGTACAATGAATAGACCATTTCTAATACAAAGGTATGCAGTATAAGTTATTAAGATATTCATTAAATGTTTTGGGAACAAGTCTAAAACTTATAGACTTCTGTTACCACTTTGGGATAGAAGGATCTATTTTGTGTAGATCTAGGGTTTTCTTTTGACCCAATTTTCCTACATTCTCACAAAGCATTTTCACGACTAATGAGCAAAATGCTTGGCTAGCATCAGCTACTTCCTGTTACCATGCATGTGGAACAGTATTCCATTGCAAAGCTCCAACTTCTGCCACTCTTGTAACAACAGGGTACCGTTTGGAGAGCAAAGCATTAGTGCCCAACCATCATTCCCTTGCATCTTGGCTAGTATTTCTTCTTGCAGCCAGGTCTTCACTATGCATCTGCTCCTGAAGATAGTCATTCAAAAAACCAGAGAGAGGAGAAATGATTCTTCACAACAAAATTCACATCCTCTGATGGCACACTCTATGGTAGAAGAATCAAACACACCTGCCATGTTGTCATAGAAATGACCCCTTGAATTCTTTCATCCCTTCTATGTGTATTACAATAGTTCCATATTCATGATACCAGCAGGACAGGAGATGTACTTCTACTTTAGTTTTCCATGGCTGAAAGTGTATATGGAACTCATAGTTAGTTAGTACTGCTATTTATCTTGGAAAGGAAATGTTTGGCTTATCACTGGTCAAGATATAATTCAATGAATAATTGTCATTCCATACTTGAAATGAGTTCCATTCTCATAGTTGTTTCACTTGTCACTTATAATTCACTCAGTCATTTATTAAGTGTCTAATATGTATTAAGAAGGGCAGTTACATGCCACAGTGGTACAGTGCTGGGCCTGGAGTCAGAAAGATTCATCTTCCCAAGTTTAAATATGGTTTCAGACACTTAATGGCTATTTGACCCTGAGCAAGTCACTTAACTCTGTTTACCTCAGTTTCCACCTTTGCAAAGTGAGCTGGAGAAAGAAATGGCAAATCACTCCTGTATTTTGGCTAAGAAAACCCTAAAAGGGGTTATGAAGGGTCAGACATGACTGAAAATGACTGAAAGACAAATGTTTTAGGAAGGTGGGCTGGACATAGAGCAAGCCCAGTTGCTGAAAGGAGCCAATCAGGAGCCTGCAGTGAGCCAAAGTCTTGCTTACTCTCAGACACCTTTGCTGGTGTTTGAGGGCTGACCTTGCTGAACTGTGTCCTCCGCACCCCAAACTAGCCCAAACCAGTCTTATGGTAAATGGTTCCTGCAAAACATCCTGCTTCTATGCCCCACCTATTCTTGGGAGAGATTTTCCATTCTTTTTCCCAACCTTTCCTTGAACCTCGCCTTTTTGGTTTTCAAGCATAAATGTTTCTTGTCTCTCCTGTGCTGAGGGCTCTCTTGTACTTTGTTCTGGGGTACCTTGGTACTAGTGTTTAATTTTCCTCCTCATAAAACTTTGTTGCTTTCAACTCAGATTAGACTCCTCTGCACTCTGAGGGTTAGACTTTGCCTGGGTGACAAGAGCTAGGCACCTACATGGTACAGTGGATAGAGGGCCAGGCCTGAAATCAGGAAGAACAGTCTTCTTGAATTCAAATCTGACCACAGACACTTACTAGTTTTGTGATCTTGGTCAAGTCAGCAACTCAAAAAGAGTTAACAAGCTTACTTTAATTAAACATACGTCATTTGCCTAGTTCAGGGGAAAAGTCAGCACCCTGAACTTCAGAGAACACAAGCAGAAGTTACAAGCAGACAAAAAATACAGACAGAGAAAATAGCACAATTCAACAGATCAACAGACAGGGCTTCTAGTTTTCAAAGCCTGGGGGGCTGAAAGGCTGCCTAGAGTCTCATGTGGCCAAATCACACAACTTTTCCCAAAGTGAGCCGCACGTCAGAGGTATATACAACCTTCTCCAGGGTCAGAGAATATCACAACCCTCCTCACCCATTGCCTAATTACAAAGTAATAAAAGGTATGGGCCTTCCTGAAAAACAAACCTCCCCTAAATAAGCTTCTCCTGTTGGATCTGCTTCACCCTTCATCAAACTCCTCCCACTATAGGCTCCATGTGATCACATTCAGCCTGTTAGGGGGCAGAGTATATTTTCAAATCAGGGAAGGTTATCAAATTCCCTTAAACTTATTAAGAGGCAGCGAAGATCTTCAAATTCCCATAACCATTACAGTGTGTTATTCCATCCTTAAGCCAAATCAGATGAGAGTAAGTTTCACTAATTGCCTCTCATGTTCTTCTCTCACCTCTCTTCCCCTTCACTGTAAAAGATTTATCTTAACTCTTTTATGTGAAATAATTAACCTCCTTCTCACAGTAATTCTGCTCTCACCATTTGATTTTATTTTCTTTCAATATCAATCCTTCATATTCAACTCTCCTTGGACCTCCCACCCCAGATAGATAGATAAATAGATAGATAGAGAGATAGATGATAGGTAGATAGATAGATAGACAGATAGGTAGATAGATACATATTTTTTCCAATACTGAGATAGGTTTCATGAGTTACAACTATCATCTTTCCATGTAGGAATATAAACAGTTCAACTTGAATAAGTCCCTTATGATTTCTCTTTCCTGTTTACCTTTTCATGCTTCTTTCGAGACTTGTATTTGAAAGTCAAATTTTCTATTCAGCTCTGGTCTTTTTCATCAAGGATGCTTGAAAATCATCTGTTTCATTGAATTCTCATTTTTTCCCCTGAAGTATTACTCAGTTTTGCTAGGTAGATTTTAATCCTAGCTCCTTTGACCTCTGTAATATCCTATTCCAAATCTCCTGATACCTTAAGGTAGAATCTGCTAAATCTTATATTATTCTGTTTGTAATTACACAATATTTGAATTATTTCTTCCTGGTTGCTTGCAATATTTTCTCCTTAACCTGGGAACTCTGGAATTTGTTTACGATATTCCTCAGAGTTTTCTTTCAGTGTATCTTCAGCAGTATCTTTCAGGAGGTGATTGGCGGATTCTTTCCATTTCTATTTTCCCCTCTGGTTCTAGAATATCAGGGCAGTTTTCCTTGATAATTTCTTTTTTAAAAATTAACTTTTTTTATTTTTAGTTTCCATGATTCATTTCCATGAGATTTTGAGTTACAAATTTTCTCCCTGTCTTTCCCCTACCTACAACCCCAAAACAGCAATCCCACTGTATATCCTTTCCCCCAATCTGCTCTCTCCTATATCCTCCCCCATCAGCCCTCTGACTTTCTGCTAGGGCAAGATAGATCTTGCTACTCCAGTGACTGTATCTCTTATTACCCAGTTGCATGTAAATAATAAAAATAAAAATATTAATAATAATAATATATACAAATATATATTTAACATTTGATTTTAGAACTTAAAATTCTAGATTCTTTCTCTTCCTCCCTAATCATCCACCCCCACTAGAAAGACAAGTAATTCAATACAGGTCATACATGTATAGTTACACAGATCCATTGCCTTTTCTATATGAGATGATTAACCCCATTCTGTCTCTCCCTGTCTCCTCTCATTCTATTCCTCTCCCATCCCTCAATTTCACGATTTAAAATATCATCCCTTCCTATTAAACTGATCCTGTGCCCTCTGTCCATGTACACATATATATACACATTCACATATGTATTCATACGCATATATATACCCTCCTATATAGACATATGTGTATGTATACATACATATACATTTATATTCCCTTCACCCATCCTCATACTGAGAAAAGTTACATAAGATACAATTATCATTTTTCCATGTTGGCATGTAAATAGTTCAATTTCGATAAGTTCCTTATGAATTCTTTTCCATGTTTACCTTCTCATGATTCTTGTATTTGAATGTCAGATCTTCTATTCAGTTCTGGTTTTTTCATCAGGAATGCTTGAAAGTCTTTCACCTCATCAAATGACAATATTTTCTCCTGCAACATTCTACTCAGTTTTGCTGGGTAGGTGATTTTTGGTTTTAATCCTAGCTCTTTTGATCTCTGGAATATCATATTCCAGGCCCTTCAATCCCTTAATGTAGAAGCTGCTACATCCTGGGTTATCCTGATTGTGTTTCCACAGTATTCAAATTGTTTCTTCTTGGCAGCTTGTAATATTTTCTCCTTGATCTGGGAGCTCCAGAACCTGACTATAACATTGCCAGGTGTTTTCTCTTTGGGATCTTTTTCAAGAGGTGATATGTGAATTCTTTCAATTTCTGTTTTGCCCTCTGGTTCTAAATATCAGGGCAAATTTCCTTTAGAATTTCTTGAAGGATGATTTCTAGGTACTTTTTTTGATCATGGCTTTCTGGTAGTCCAATAATTTTAAAATTGTCTCTCCTGGATCTATTTTCCAGGTCAGTGTTTTTTTTTTTTCAATGAGATATTTCACATTGCCTTCTATTTTTTCATTTGTTTGGATCTGTTTAATAGTATCTTGATTTCTCATGAAGTCATTTGCTTCCATTTGCTCCACTCTAATTCTGAAGGAATTATTCTCTTCAGTGAGCTTTTGAGATTCTTTTTCCATCTGGCAAAGTCGACTTTTTAAGGCATTCTTCTCCTCATTGGCTTTTTTGGCCTCTTTTGCTATTTGAGTTAGTCT
>CM053591.1:41522179-41537610 GCA_028646515.1 Pseudochirops corinnae | reverse complement strand
GATGATGATGAAAGAGGAGGAGGAGGAGGAAGAAAAGAAGAAAAGACTGAAAAAGTAGGAAGGGGTAAAGTTATGAAGGGATTTAAAGGTCAAATAGAGGACTCATGGCATCATGGGGCATGCTCTGTAATTCCATTCTTTTTAATACTAGTAAATCCATGGCTACTACTATTTTCCCTCAATTTCTTGAGTTTCTTATTACCAGATAACTACAGTGAAGGAAGTGGTTTATTTTTCTCAGAATCACCTAATTCTCATCAACCGAAACCCTTCTCAGACAAAAACTATACTTCTTTGTGCTTCAGGGGAATAAAATCACAGCGAAATAGAAATGTATAGGGATAGAGAGCTCTTATCCTTCCCCTACAACCGGGAATATGTGGGACTTATATTCTCTTAGCTATTTCTCTTTCCTTTCTGACTCACTTCTCTTCCTGATCTTCCTCGGTCAGCTCTGCCTAAAAAGCCCTGTAGAGTCTTTGTTATCTCCCAAGGTAGAAGATCATTGATTCTCTCCTTCCCTCCTACTCAATTTGAAATAGAATTAAAAAAGTTTTCTTTTTCTCCCTACCCATTGATCTCATCAGTAACAACCTTGATTTGAAGGTAAGATGGTCTATGCAAATAACATCTACATAGGTGCAAGAAGAATTAATTGATATATCAGTCTTACAGACAGAGAGTCTCTCTGTGAAGAGTCTTTCTTGGGGGTAACCTCCCACCCCAAATGCAGGCTAAAGAGGGCTTTCCCCACATGATCACCTTGCCTTTGTAAATAAAAAAAGTAAACATCACCAGATTATAAATCTGGAAAGGACCTTTGAAGCCATCAAATTCAACTCATTTTACGCATGAAGAAATTTAAGTTCAGAGTGGTTAAATGATCAGATCAAGGTCACATAGCTTTTGTCTGTCCTTCATTTGTGAAGAAGTCCAATGACATTACAGGGTGATAATCTGATTTGAGTGTGAATTGAATTTAAGTGAGGCAAAATTGCACAGGGTTATTAGCCTCATTCTCACTTCCAGAATTATTGAAGTCCATTGGCAAGACAAAAGTCAGGACAACTGGCGAAGGCCTGGGATGCAATGGCTGACCTTGCATCTTCAATGTCTGACTAAGATCTAACCACTCCACAGCACTTGCTTCAGCCCCATTCATGGCTGTTGGGACAAATTGTTCTCATCTGCATATTCCACCAGGGATATCTTCACATGCTGGGGGTAGACATTCCCCTAACTTGTTGACGGGTTTGAGGACTGTTGTTTACCCTCAATCTCATTTTGCCTATCTGCTGAAATGGTTTTTTACAAGGGTGTGGCCACCGCACATGCTACAGTTTATCGCAGCTATGGCTGAGAATTGAATGCCATGAGGACACCAAAAGTACATGAGCAGCCCTGAAAAGCTCTAAACAAACCCTCACTCCAGAAGTGCTAGTCCTTCCTGAACACTCCATAGATCCCAATAATTAGTAAATGTTGGCATAATGTAGTAGCTTCCCTCCATTAGTGTACTCTATAGAGCCCCTTGCACTTCAGAAGCAGCTTGGGCAATCTATCGGTTGGAATTTATGCATTCATTGCAGACTGGTTTAGCCACTGGATTGCATGATTTTTATTCACATAGTAGATAGAGATCTGGCCTCAGTCCTCTCTATGACACAAACTGGCTTTATGACTATAGATAAATCACTTAATCTCTCAGTGCCCCAAGTCAACTCTCTAAATCTGCAGAAATGGGACTGATTTGTATAGAGTAAGTTCTTCACTGGGAACTCCATATACTGATAGAATCACAAATCCCATTAAAAAACACAACAATAAAAAAAAAGTGTATCTCAATAGATTGTAAACTTCTAATGGAGACAGCTATACCATTTCCTTTCATTTTAAGTCACTCAGTACAAAGCTCTTCTGAAAAACTGTTGCTGCTACTGAAGGACACTGAATTATTAAATTATGGGTTGAGTTTTGGAGAGAGCCTAGACTCTCTTCCAGTGTTAATTGCCAACAGAGAAAGAGAAAGAATAGAATGTGGTATTTAAGATGTAATTGGTTTGAAGAATGAGTGAAAAGCATTTATTAGGAACTTACTTTATGTCAGTCACAATGCTAAGCACTGGAATTATAAATAGAAAATTGAGATAGTCTTTGTCCTCAAGGAGTTTATATTCTGGTAGAGGGAGGAAACGTGTAAGAGAATGATGGCCTGGCAAGAGAATTTTGTTCTAGGAAGTCACAGGAATAGTGAGTTGCTCTATAGGGTAAACCATTAACATTCTCTTTCCAGAAACAATGACATTATTGATTTGATCACTCAGCTTAGAGCAGAAAGTAAAGGGGCAGAGGGGAGCTGACAGGTGGAGAGGAATAGATGAAAACAAGATGGCCAGGGTGAATGGATGTTTGGAACGTGAACACAGTCTGTTCTGGGGATGTCTAGATATAGCAGGCTAGGTGAATTTATACTCACTTATTCTCTAAGGTGGCTTAACCCCAGGCCAGGCATTCTAAAGCAGAATGGATTAACTGTCCCAGGAGCTCAGTGCATGGTAAAATTGGTTCCTAATGGAAGGATATTGCTAATAATAATTAATTTCCAAACTAATTTCCAGGAATAAAAACCTTTCATAATTTTGAGGTACAGCAAAAGGGGAGCAGTATGATATGGTACTAGCTCTGATGTCACAGGTCCCAGGTTCAAATGCTACTTCTGATATTTACTGCCTTGGATAAGCTTTTTCATCTCCATTCTTCATTTGTAAAATGAAAAGGTTCGATGAGATGCCTTATGAGGCCCCATTCAGCTTTATGTCTCTCAGCCTATAAAATTAAAATCATGTGGGATTAGAATGAAATACCATGGGCTGATTGTCATCATCCTATCTGTTATGAGAGAAGATGAACTTACATTGCAATACTTTTATTTAGCTACAGGAAGCAAATGTTTTATCCATCTGCACAATATTCCATGAGAAATTAATTATGGAAAAAAAACAGACTAGTGACTTGAATGAAGACTGTTGCTATCTAAATTTCATCAAAATAGATGAAAAGAATGAAATAAAAAATATTCAGTACATTTACACAGTACTTTAAGATTTACAATTTTTATATCATCTATTTGATTCTCAGAAAAAAAAAACACCCTGAGAAGTGGGTGCAATTAATAGCCTTATTCTATAAATGAACCCATTTAAGCAACTTGCAGAGGGGTCACACAGTCAGAAAATTCTCAAGGGGGATTCAAACTTGTCTTTTTGTATCCAAGTCCATAATGTCAAGAATAATGCTTGTACTTACAAAAGACAAGGAAAGAGAACAATAAAAGAATTGTCTCCTTACTAGGAAATCCCAAGTCATGTCTCCACATCCATAGTCTCATGCATGTGTGTCTTTTGTTATCACTTTTACGTCTACGTATATAACATAGTCACTCTAAATTTATTAAGCCAATGAATTGCCAGTAGACACTGTTAGCTGGATTTTCTTGACAAGGCTCGATTTGCTGATGACAAAGTAGCAGGAATATTATCACTTTTCATTGCCTGTTTTGTGTTGAATGATACATGATTTGCACCCAAACTCAGTTTCTTCTGATGGGATTGCCCAAACTGAATATTGTTAGCATCTCATAATTTGTCCCTAGTGATCTACCAGTTCATTGTACAGATTCATACTGCAAAAAAAGTTACATAGGGGACAGAAAAGGAGCCTGTGATTCCACTGATATTGGGAATCTTTGACAAAGAAACTTCTACCAATGTAGGTAACTACCTCCCCTGCAACTTTTGGTTAGAGAATTGTCTGGCGTAACAATTCCCAAACTTTTTTGTGACAGAACCAAGTCTGGTCACAGACACTTTCAAGCTGTGTTACCCTGGGCAAGTCATTTAAATTCTGTCAGCTTCTGTTTCTTCAACTGTAAAATGGGGATAATAATAGTACCTACCTCCCAGGTTGTTGTGAGGATCAAATGAGCTATTTATAAAGTACTGACCCTTAATAAATGACTATCTCTTTCCTTCCTTCTTAAGACTCTTAATGACTTGGCTATTCTCAGCAATACAATGATTCAAGACAATCCCAAAGATCTAATGATGAAACATACTATCCACCTCCAGAGAAAGAACTGATGTTGACTGAATATAGACTGAAGCATGCTATTTTTCACTTTCCTTCTTCTCTCCTTCCTTCCTTCCTTCCTCTCTTCTCTTCTCTTCTCTTCTCTTCTCTTCTCTTCTCTTCTCTACTCTCCTCTCCTCTCCTTTCCTCTCCTCTTTTCTTCTTCTTCTTCTTCTTCTTCTTCTTCTTCTTCTTCTTCTTCTTCTTCTTCTTCTTCTTCCTCTCTCTCTCTCTCTTTCAAGTCAATGACCTGAACGAAATGACTAATATGGAAATATTTTACATATTTGCCCATGTATAACCTATATCTGACTGCTTGCCATTTAGGGAGGGGGGAAGAGAAAGGAGGGATAGAATCTGGATTTCAAAACTTTAAATAAAAATATTTTAAAAAAATAAAAAGGCTAGAGATTGGACTAGAGAAAAAATCATTGAGGATTCTTCAATGAACTTCTGGTTATGTGAGCTATAGCTATCAATATTTGCCATATTAGAAAATAAAATACCTTGGTATTATTATGAAAACAGTTTATACCTCACAGATCCCTTGAAAAAAAAACCTTGGAGAATCCTGGTGGTCCTTTGAGAACTTCTGGCATCTTAGAACAGATGTGTCAAACATGTAGTCCTTGACTGTCTTGCTGCCTGCTACACTCCCTAGTGTGGCCTGAACCAGATTAAACTTGGGAAATGATTAACGAGATATATAAAACTACATTAGAACATAGAATCATTTTCTGTGACTGTCCACCATGCATGGAATGCTGTCCTCCTCATCTCTGCCATCATCTCCTTTAAATCCCAACTAAAATTCCATGTTCTATATGAAGTCTTACCCAACCCTATCTTATTTCTGTGCCTTCTTTCTGTTAATTATTTTCTATTTATCTAATTATTATCAATTTCTATTCTACTTATCTGTTATCTATTTCTATAGATAGAAATCTATCTATTAAACAATGATAAATTGCATATTTGTTTGTTGTCTTTCCTATAGATTGTGAATTCCTTGAGAGCAGGTGCTGACCGCTGTTTGCCTCTTTTTGTATGCCCTGTGCTTGCACATTGCCTGACACACGTTGTTGTTGCTCAGTCATCTCTGGCTCTTCATGACCCCATAAACCATGCTGTCTGTGGGAATTTTTTGGCAAAGATACTGGAATGGTTTGCAATTTACTTTTCAGTGGATTATGGTAAGTAGAGGTTAAGGGACTTGCCCAGGGTCACACAACTTGAAAGTAGCAGACTGGATTTGAACTCAAGTCTTTTGGACTCTAGGCTTAGCACCCTCTCCATTGAGTCATCTAGCTGCCTCTTAATCTTGCACCTAGTAGTTGTTTAATGGGTGCTTATTGTCATTTGTTCTAGACAAGGATCAAAGTGGCATCACTATGTTGAGGTCAGGGTACAGAGTTTCCAACTGTGACTGATCAGGCCAATATGAGCACAGAAGGTCCTACCACAGGTTGGACACAAACAGTCCACATGAACATTTGCAGTGGAGAGGCCTCTAAATTTGCACATCTCATCTTTCTTTTGAGCTACTGCAATTCTGCTTTGCTCATAGAACACAGTACCGTCTTTGATGTTGGGTTGTCCTTTGCCAATGTCTTCCATTGACTGGCTGAAAATGTTGTGTTTAGGAAACTTGGTGGGAATGTATGGGTCCTGATTTTTGTCTTGCCACTGGACTTGAGTGACTCTGGAAGGGAGAGTAAGGCTGATAACTTTACACAGCTCTGCCTCAGTTGAATTCAATTCAAACTAAAGTCAAGACATCATCCTTGTGATGACATCATCTGTTCTCTTTGAGAATGAAGGGTGAGCGACAACAACAATTTTTTTAACAAGATATTTTGGGGTTTGGGGTCTGGATTTTTTTATTTTGCTTTTTTAATTTTAAAAAATTATTTCCATTTATTTATTTCTATTATCCCTCCCCCTCCTTTTTCAAAAGCCTGGGACAATTTACTTAATGTACTGTGCAGTTTTCATTTATGATTTCTTAAAATATGGCTCTGACAAAACAGGCTTTGCACAAAAGCCCCTTGTGTTTCAAATAGAGCCCACTGGCTATGCCTTTAAACCCAAACTCTCTCTGGTTGTCATGGAATGGTCAATGATAGCCCTCAACCCAAGCCTCGGTGACTCATTGACTCAGGTTGATGGCTTAGAATGAAAATAAATAGAAATTGTTTTCTATTCTGGACAGAAACTCTAAGGGTTTTCCCCTCCAAGATTGATAGTTTTGCATTGTTAAATTGGTCCATCTTTTGTCTCATTCTTACCTAGCCTTTGATCACTAATGATATCATTGGTCCTTTTTGAAAAGAAGGATGAACAACCACAGGAGCATTTACTACATGGCCTGAATATTGTGAATTGATAGAATGTGATGGCGGAAGTTATTGGAAAATAAGACCATAAGGAATGCCAAGGCTAGAGACAGGGGGCCTTGAAAGAAGGCTGAGTGGTTTGAACTTTATTTAATAGGCACTTGGGAGCCATTGAAGACTTTTGCACATGGGCACAAAAATATTAGATTAAAGGTGGAAAAGATCATTTTGCAAACTGTGTGTAGCATAGATGAGTTTGGTTCCTGAATCAATAAAAAGAAATTCGCTTTTCCGGTTAAGAACCCTTATCTTTATGTAAAGAGTCACCACCAGTGGAGTGTTCTCATCCTCTCATAAAAGTATTTCTCTCTCCCTTTTAAGCCAGAGTTGGGCCTGTTAGAAAATAACCACAGAGGTCTTGGCCTATAGTTTTTTTTCTTAAGAGCCTTAAGGCTTTGAACTTCTGGTAAATAGCTCGCTGTAGGCAGTTTAGCTCAAGAGATGGTTGATGAGCTCTTGAAGGAGACACATCTTAACAGTAAGCAAAAGGGATAAAAAATAAGGAATAATAAAATGAAGTGGGATGATGTGTCAGGGAATGGAGTCCTCTTTGTGTCCTGCTTGGATTTTAATGCCTAACCAAGCGCATAGGCAAAGACCTTGTTTACAGAAGTAGTGATGGTACATTAGGAGGATGATTATGTGGTGCTTTGTTCTCTCAGCTTGACCCAAATTATTAATGAAGGTCTTTTGTTTTTAGTTTTTTCATGGTCCATTCTGTATTTACTCCTTTTTTGTCTGTGTGCCCTTAGTTTTCCTTAGTCCTTAGGAATATGATGTAACAAAGTTGTACTCTGTCTCAGACTGAGAATTCCTCAGGGTAAGAACATCCTGCTTTTTCACAAGACATTGAATACCTTTATTGAGCTTAAAAATTCATTAATAATAGAGTTGACCAGGGGCACTTGTTTAGAGTTGCAAAGGGTCACTCACACACAATGAAGGGGAGGGCACAGTGATGGTAGCTTCCCTGAAATCATTGCTCTGGAAGCGGACAGATGGTAATTAGGAGAGATGAATCCCTGCTGAAATTCAATTCAACAATTATAAAAAACATTTATTGAACATGAGACAAGGAAGGAAGTTTAGAGGAAGGAGCACCGGAGGACTCCTGATCTGAGGGCATCAGGAGATGACAGTTTCTAGACTTGGCTCAACCATTAAAAAGTTGTGTGACCTTGGAAAATCACTTGAACTTTTTTATCCTTTAAAAAAAAATCTTTGTAGTGAGCCCACATGTAGTGGGCTATCTCACAGCCTGTAGCATGAGGATGTCATTGTATAGTTCAAAGCAAGGTACAATAGACATTTCTAGCTTCTCTCCCCCCCACCCTTTTCCAAGAGAGACTAGTTCAGTCCAGAAAATTGGAACTAGAGGTGTTCTTGCTTTCTTAGGAGAGACAGAGTTCTAGGTTAGAATTACATCTATCTGCTCCCTTAAATTGCATAGATCTAAGGAGTTTGATCTGGTTTAATCTATCTTCTGATTACTATACCATTATTGACGGAAGGATGACCTTCTTTATATCCAAATCTTAACACCTTTCCTACCAAATTCCAGTTCACAGTGAAAATATGGAGTATACAACAAGGAAACTCATTTATCCAAATTGTAGCAAAACAGAAATCAGAGAAGGTACACATAGGAGGATATCTACAAGACAATACAGAATGAAGAAGCTCTCCTATTAGTTTCGAGGTAACTCAGCTCAAGTAAGATAAAGTTCTGGATCTCACCGAAAGGAAATTCCCAGAAGTCTCTAATGAGTCAAGTTAGGGAATAGGGATAAGATAGAGACTACCAGCTCCTCTCATGTTTTCCCAGAGTCTTTTTCTTCAGCACCCTGAGGTAGAGTTAGCCTTGTACATCTTTTCCCTCAAGAGCTGGAAGCCAGAAGCACCTGAACTGACCCAAAGCTTAAAGAATCTGGAAGAAGACTGAAGATTGGAGTTTTTATACTCTCATCAACTGTGCCCTGCCCTTCCTTCACACAGGGCAGGAGAGAGTCCTGTACCAAAGAGCTATGGGACAATGGTTACCTTTTCAAAATTAGAGTTGATTTAATTGACCCTTGCCTCTTTTCAGCTATATTAAATTCAGCTACATGCATATATTAAACAATCATTTGTCCAGTTTGCTGGGCAGGCTTGTTTTTACCACACTAACAAGTTTGGTTTGAAAAGCACTAATAAGGTTTATTCAACCAAAAAATACCCCTACAAATTTGCTGGTTGATTACTTTGAATTATCAAGGCAATGCTTATTAAAGGTGCTACATGGCTCAGGACAAAGAGGGATGGATTTGCAATCAGAGGACCTGGATTCAAGATCCAAACTTTGATATTTATAATTTTTGTGACCTTGTACAAATCACTTACCCTCAATGTTTTTTATCTGTAAGATGAGCTTTAAGGTGCTTTAGAGCTCTTAATCTATGATCCTCTGAATCCATGTTTAGGTCTTTTAAATGATAGACACGTTGGTGAGAATGGGTTTGGTCATTCATTTATCATAGGATTTTAGAGTGGTAAGGAAATTTAGCAAGCTACATCCAGCCCAGGCAGGAGCATGTTGGTAAATGTTTAATAGTTGGCTCTCTGATAAAAAATTAACACATAGTACACATTTAAGTTTAATCTGCATTTAATTTTCTCCATCATCTTCTTAAATCTAGTCAATCAACAAAACAATAAACCAGGCTCTATTTGTAGCATTTGCCAATTGCAGCACAGAGCCCAAATCATTCATAACAACTGTCTGATTTTATAGATGACAAAACTGAATTCATAAGAGAGGAAATCATTTGCTCAAAGTCAAATAGATAGTAAGTGGCAGAATTAGGTCTTTAAGCAAGTCTTCTGAACACACATTGAATATTCTTTCTGCTACATATATTTATTGACCAACTATTGTAGACTAAACACTGTGGGGTACAGAAAAGAGCAATGAATATGGAATCAGAAGATCTGGGTTCAAATTCTTTTCTTTTATTATTATTTTTTTAAGTTTAGTAGTATTTTATTTTTCCCCAGTCACTTGTCAAGAAAATTTTTAGCATTCATTTTTACAAGATTTTGAGTTTCAAATTTTTCTCCCTCCTTTTCTCCTCCCTCCTTTTCCTAAAATGGCAGTTTGGCATAGTTTATACATGTGCTGTCATATAAAAATATTGCCATATTAGCCATAGTTATAAAAGAAGAAATTTATCGAAAGGAAAAAAATGAGAAAGAATAAAGTAAATGAAAAAAACAGGCTTCCATCTGCATTCAGAGTCCATCAGTTCTTTAAATGCATATGAATAGCATTTTTCTTTGTGAGTCCTTTGTACTTATTTTGCATCATGTGTTGCTGAAAAAAGCCGAGTTGTTCATAGTTGATCATCACACCTTGTTGCTGATACCGTCTACAATGTTTTCCTGGTTCAGGTCATTTCACTTTGCATCAGTTTGTACAAGTCTTTCTGCATTTTTCTGAAATCTGCTTGTTTATCATTTCTTATAGCACAATAGTATTTCATTACATTCATTGGAAATTAAGGAGATGCCCATCAATTGTTCAGTCCTTCTCCAATTGATGGGCCTCTCCTTAATTTCCAATATTTTGCCACCACGAAAAGATTTACTATAAATATTTTCACATGTATAGGCCCCTTTCCCATTTTTTTAAATGATCTTTTTGGCATATAGACCTGGTAGTGGTATTGCAACCCTTTGGGCATAGTTCCAAATTGCCTTCCAGAATGATTCCACCAACAGTGCATCAGTGTCCCAATTTTCCCACCTCCTCTCCAACATTTATAATTTTCCTTTTTTTTTTTTTTGCATATTTTAGGTTCAAATTCTGACCTTGCTTCCTACGTCTGTGACTTTGGGAAAGTCATGTAATCTTTATATTACCTGTTTTCTCATTTGTAAAATGATTGACTTGAATTAGAGCAGTGGTATAAACTCAAATGAAAACAGATCCTTCCAGGCCATATAATGACTTAGAAAACCACAAATTAACATTATTTCTGTTGCATTGTATTTTTATTTATTTTGTTAAACATTTCCCCATTACATTTAGTCTAGTTCAGGTTATACTCCAAGAGTTTTGTTAGTCACTTTCCTCCATGGGAACATCTGAACTAGAGGACCTCTGAGACCCTTCCAGGTCTAAAACAAGTATGCTCTAAAGGAATTAAATAGGAGAGTTGTGGTGTGTGGTGTGTGAGCCTTGATTCAAACCCAGGTCCTCTAATTCCCAAGGCCAGATCTCCTTCCATTGAAACACATTGAACCTGGACATATTTTCCTAGATGTCTTGCATATTTCCAAAATCTGTCCAAAGGAAATTTGACATCTTCCTTTCCAAACTTCCTTGTATCTGAGGAGAGTGATGTCATATTTCCAGACACTATGATTTGTGACCTCAGAGTCCTCCTTAACCTCTTCTTCTCCCTCATCCCTCAAGTACAATCAGTTGCCAAGTCCTGTTAATTAAGATTGACACCTTCATAGTTCAGACCCACATCATCTTTCATTTGGACTGACATAGTTACCTCCCTAATTGATCTGCCTGCCTCCAGTCTCTCCTTTTTCCAATTCTTTCTCCACGAAGCTGCCAAAATCATTCTTTTAAGACACAAATCTGGCCATTTCGCCTGTTTAAACATTTTTAATAGGCAAACCCAAACCTGCACTGATTCTTCATCACATCAAGGATTGATCAGGAACGTCAGGCCCCCTGCAAGGTCAGTTTGCATTTCCAGTCTTATTTCATATTATATCTTCTAATAATCTCTATGTTGCAGTCATATTGAGCTATTAGCTCTTTCCCCAAACTGGAAATTGCACTAGGTTGTGTCCGGTCTGAAGTCGAGAGTACTCCTCTTCCCAAATTCAATTCTGGCCTCAGATGCTCACTAGCTGTGTGAGCCTCAATAAGTCACTTAGCCCTGCTTGCTTCTAAGTTTCTCATTTGTAAAATGGGCTGGAGAAGGAAGTGGAAAATCATTCCAGTATCTTTGCCAAGAAAATCCCAAATGGGGTCATGAAGAGTTGGACACAATTAAAATGACTGAACAACAAAAAAGAACTTGATGTTTCTTCTCCTTCCTTTGTTCAACCCTCTTTCATGCCTGGAGTATAGCTAGATGGCATAGAAGTAGGGGTGAGAACTTTGAATCCACATGTGACATTGACATGTGGTCTTTGGGTGTGGTCTTTTGACTGAATCTGGGTTTTACAGAACAACTCCTTTTATTAAGGGGATTTGTTCTATTAAGTTTGGATTCAGCCAAAGGACCACATTTGAGGACTTAGAGGGCCCCAAATGACCTCAAGGATGCAATTTCCCCATCCCTGGAGGATAGAGATCTGGGCTTGAAGTTATGAAGCCTTGATTTTAAATTCTTCATTGGCAACACAGCTGTATGATTTTGGGCAAATAACTTATCTTTGATCAGCCTCAGTTTCCCCCTCTGTAAAATGAAGAGTTGGATTAAATGGCACCTAAGATCCCCTCCAACTCTAAATCCATGATCCTATGATGAATATCACCTGTCAAAATATTCTTTCCATGTTTAACTCAGGTTCCTCTCCTCCACAAATCCTTTATTTAATTGCTAATTTTCTTTTTCTTTCTCAAGTAACAAGAGTTTCTTGTGTGCTTAATATCTTATGAGCACTGGGCTATGTGCTGTATATACAAGGAAAGGCAAAAATAAGCAGTCCCTACTCTCGGAGCTAACAGCATAATGGAAGAGACAACATGCAAACAATGATATAAAAATTAGTTATGTATAAATAATATATCATATATTATAATCATTATAAATATGAAATGAAATACAATATAAAATTTAATTAATATAATATAAAATTGGTAGAACAAAAATATTAGAAATACATTATAACATGTAATATAAATTATATAATAAGCATTATATTTTAAAATATATTTATAAATATTGTATGATATAATATGTAATATTATATATGCATATATATGGAAATTATTTCATAAGGAAAGCCCAAAGATTAAGGAGAACTAGAACAGGCTTCTTCCAGAAGGTGAAATTTTAGATGAGAGTTGAAGGAAGTAAGGGAAGCCAGAAGGCAGATGAAAAAAAGAAAGTGTTTTAGGAATGGAGGACAATCAGTAAAAATGCATGGTATTAACATCTCACGCCATATAACAAGATAAGTTCAAGATGAGTACATGATTTAGACATAAAGGGTAATATCATAGGCAAGTTTTAGAAGCATGGAATAGTTTACCTCTCAGATCTATGGATAAAGAAAGATTTTATGACCAAATAAGACACAGACTTACGTGTAATAATAGAGATGTAGTAATAGTAGACATAGAGAGTAAAATGGATAGATTTGATTATATTAAATTAATTTTTTTGCAGAAACAAAGTCAGTGCAGACAAAATTAGAAGGAAAGCAAAAAAGAAACTGGGGGAAAATTTTTTTTGCAGCAAATTTCTCTGATAAGGTCTCATTTCTCAAATATATAGAAAACAGAGTCAAATTTATAAGGATAAATCCCCGTGTGGACCTACTGTCAAAGTATAAAAACAGGCAGTTTTCAGAAACAGATTTTAAAATTATCTATAGTCCTATGGAAAAAAATGCTCTAAATCACTATTAGCTAGAGAAATGCAAATTAAAACAACTCTGAAGTACCACCTCACACTGTCAGATTGGCTAATATTACAGAAAAGGAAAATGATGGTTGTTAGAGGGGATCTGCAGATTTGACAAGGATGCTGTATATACCTTCATCCATATCACTGAGTAGGACTTTGAACCATACAGGGTCAAGGGAGTATCCCTGAGGCCCTCAGCTTGAGACCTAGCTAGCAGCGATGTAATGAAGCAGTGATTTCCTCTTGTTGAAGTTTGATCTTGACTGTTAGCCAACATAGAAGGGTTAGCTAATATGTTCTCTGACAGTCAAGATCAAAAAAGATCATGACAGACTAGAATACTGAGCTGAATAAGATAAAATTTAATAGGAATAGTTATGTAAAGCCCCATGTGCTCATTCAACAAATTCTCTCTACACAGGTACAGGATTGGAGAAGTTTGGCTAGATAATAATGTGTGGATCTAGGCATTTTAATCAACCACGTATGTCCAGTGGAAGCTGAAAATATATCTAGGCTATGATGATAGAGGCATAGTGCTTAGAACAAAGGAAATTATAATCTCACTATTCTGCTCTGGTCAGATCTCACCTGTGGTATTTTGCTCACACCTAGATTATTTATCTTGAGAAAGACATTGACAAAAGGGAGCTCATTTGAAGAGGGATCAACAGGAAGGTGAGGAGACTTGAGACTTTGTCATGGAAGGATGGATTGAGAGAAAAGAGGAACTTTATTTTGAAGAAAAAATATTTAAGGGCATCATGAGAACTGTCTTCAAGTCTTTGAAGAGCTGTCAAGTAAACACAGAATTAGATTTCTGTTTATCCCCAAAGTGTATAATTAGGAATAATGGGTGGAAATTACCAAAGGGCAGATTGCAACTCCTTAGAATTACCCACAAGTGGAATGGTCTCCTTTAGAAGGCAGTGGAGCCACCATCACTGAAAGTCTTTAAGTAGAGTCTAAAGAAGCAGTTTAGTTGTCAAGGCTATTGTGATGGAAGTTCTTGCTCAGGTGATTAACTAGATGGACCAAATCATATCCAGGGTCCCTTTTAATCTGAGATAATACGATCAAAAGTCTAGAAGACACCTCAGGGACCATCTGCTCCAAACTCCCCATTTTACAAATAAGGAAACCAAGATGTAAGGAAGCTAAATAGCTCATCAATGTTATATAGCTATTGTCAGAAAAAGAATTTAAATCCAGGTCTACCTGACTCCAAGTCCAGCAGTCTATATGCTATGCCATACTTTGATACATTTTGCAAAAAAAATACACTTATGGTAGTTTGGGAAGAGTTCCATCTCTTCCCTAGAAATGCCTAATTAATGAGTCAAAGCAAAAGAACCAGGGACTATGGGAGAAAATGGCAAAATGGGTCAATAGTTATGTTCATTCACGGATCTTAGGACATAGCAGTTATCTCAGTCCTATAAATAAGCTTACAGTTGGAAACCTTGCTCTGATAGGATTGAAACTAAGAAAAAGAAATAGAGATGAAGGGAAGGAAGGAGAGACTCTTCTCGGTTAATTATGGTAGCCAAGTTAATTTATGACTAGACTTTGGACAGATCAGCTTGTTGTCTGAAACTCATCCATCCTTATGCCTATTAAGAATTTGTTTTTGGGACAGCTAGGTGGCCCTGGAGTCAGGAGGACCTGAGTTCAAATTTGGCCTCAGACACTTCACACACTTACTAGCTGTGTGACTTTGGGCAAGTCACTTAACCCTGATTACCTTTCCTTCACCCCTCCAATGACCAAAACAAACAAGATTTTGTTTTTGCTTTAGTTACTTAGGAGAGATAATTTTTTGAAATGTTAGAAATATTTTTCTTCGGAAGACAGCAATATGGCCACAGTATGGTATTGAATATGGTACTGGCAATGACTAGGCTATGTCCAAACACCAGGAAGATTCAGAGGAGCACATAATTCAACACAAATTCAATTTAACAAACATTGATTAATATTTTACTATGTGCAGCATACTCTACCAGGTCCTAGAAATAAAAAAAAGCAAATGGCAATCTTTGATTTCTATGAGCTTTTATTCTATGCTACTGTCAATGGGAGTGGGCAAGATGCAACATCTATGTCTATTAAGTATAATATTATTTTTTTTCCATTTTAAATGAATGGCAAGTTGTATATAATAGATTTGGAGTTTCATGTACAATAATCTTTTTTTCCCTATTCTATTATGTTATGGAAATGTTTGTTTTATTTCTTAAGTTCAGAACAAAATAAATAATTAAAAAAA
>CM053591.1:41498440-41521679 GCA_028646515.1 Pseudochirops corinnae | reverse complement strand
ACAATACTGGATACTGCTCTCCCAAAGTCCTTCTGGCCTTCTCCAGGCTTTGGACTCTCTCCCAATTCACAGCTCCTCCCAGTTCAGCCCTCTGTCTTCATGTCAACAAGTCCATCCCACAAATGGAATTCACAAGCTCTGGGTTTTAACACTCAACCCAAAACCAAGCCAATACAGGGGCATCTGCAAATTCTATTACCAATATACCAAGCTCTAAGTGCTGCACAGCTCCTGTGTTAGCTGCTGTGATAGCCCAGTTTGAACAAATTGTTCTCATCCTCCAATTCATGGGGAAAGTCTTCACACGCTTGGTGTAGACACCCCTCTAACTCACCAATGGATCCTGTTGGTTAACCTCAACCTGGTTTATCCCTTCTGCTGAGATGGTTTACCATGGTGTGGCCACTGTGCATGCTATGACTTTTTGGAGCCACAGGTGATAGTTGTATTCTAGGTGGATGCTGCAGACTGATGAGCAACCCTGAAAGGGTCTTGGCAAGCCCTCACACCAGAGGGGCTAGTCCACCTTGAACACTCATACATCCCAAGTATACATTTGAGAACATACTATAAATAAATACATGAGGTAATTTCAGATAAAAGGGATGGAAAGCATTAGTACCAGTAGTCATTAGGAAAACTCTCATGTAGGAGGAAGCTCTTGGGCTGAATCTTGAAGGAGAATGGAGATTTCCAGAAGTGGACATGAGCAGGACGTATATGCAGAAGGGAAGTGGAGTGTCATCTATGAGCATTAGCAAGAAGAAAATCTAAGCCCCTATTTTATACTGAACAAAATTTCATTGATTTGTAACCAGATACAGATTTATTGGGAGAATAGTGGAATTTAGGCTTGTAAGGTACTTCAGAGATTATCTCATCCAACATCATCATTTTATAGATAAGGAAAGTGAGGCCCAAGTAGGTTAATGATTTACCCTAGGTTATACACTTCAATAGTCAAACTAAGATTCAAACTTAGGTCCTTTGATATGAACTCTCTCTGTCTCCTCTACGCTATGTTATTTAGTAACCTATTTTAGGTGGCAGGGGGAGGATTCTGTTTTCTACCCAACATAAAGTAACTTAAGCAGCTTCTTGCTATATTCTATACTGTCACTACTACCTTGGCCACTATGAGTTCACCTGTATACAACTTCTTTAAGGTTTGTGAAGTCCATTCCTGTTTACTGAATTGAATTTCCTTACCAAACACTGTGAAAGACCTAGTATAAATATTATTCTCCATATTTGACAAATAAGGATACTAAAGCTCTGTGAGGTTATGTTCACACAGTTGAGGTGGAATTTGAAGTCAAGTTTCATGACTGCAAGTTCTAAACCAGTGGTTCTCAACCTGTGGGTTATGTTCAATTAGTAACAATGAAAATACATCCTGCATATCAGATATTTACATTACAATTCATAATAGTAGCAAAATTACAGTTATGAAGTAGCAACAAAAATAATTTTATGGTTGAGGGTCACCACATGAGGAACTGTATTAAAGGGTCACAGCATTAGGAAGGTTGAGAACCACTGTTCTAAATTCTATCCTCTGTAATGCATTGTGTATTTGTCAGTGACAAAGAATGAAAAACTGCATTTCACAGAATTCGCCTTCTTACTTGGATTTGTTTTGGCTTATCACCATAATACTACGGGTTTACCAAGTGCCAGAAAAATGACCTGTGATAGTCACTTTCATGATTGTCCAAATGTATAGACCCCTGGATAATCTCACTGAGTTTGTCATTTCCATTGATCCCATGGAATTTAATTTATTAGCTTGGCAGTTGTGAATTATCTTTGCTATATGACCTTCACAGCATCTTTTCATGCTTCTAATACATCTCAAAACACTGTCCTCCTTTGGCCTTTTACAGAGTTTTTCATTTGTCATGTCATCTTATAGCAAAGTTGTACATGGCATTCTCTCCATATATATATTTCATCACCGGCATCATTATGGAGTTAAACATTTCTACCTGAATATTGATTGTATCCTCATTGACAATGTTTTACATATATACATGACTGAAAACTCTAGGATACTTTGTATTTTCTGGACAATTCTGCATTCACATGGTTTTCTTGTTGAAATTATAAAATATACCACCTCCTTGCTAAGTCCCTAATGTATACACTGCCTCGAGGGCACAAATTCTTTGTTTTCTTGAATTTCCTACTGGTGACTGCTATAGGTTTTCTTTGAATTTCGGGACAACACTTGCAAACAAGATACAAAGCAAATATGTCCAGGGTTCACTCTTCGTTGTGATTCTATTTTACTGCCAAGGTACTGAAATAATGCTTACAAGGTAGCTGTGATTAGCTTGGGGGGATTGTATGTTACATGTCCTTCTAATACTTCTTTGCAAATACAGATTTGTCACTACAAATACAGTCTCTACAAATAATCTGACTTCATTCCTGTCTCCAATGATTATCTCAGCAATTATGTCAATATATGTCAAATTTACTACTTAAGTTCGGTTCAATTTAATTCATTTCAGTTCAACAAAGAATTATTAAGCATTTATTGAGTGTAGAGCAAGGTCCTTGGGCAGATACACTATTTCGATAAGAAACCATCCCTTCTAGGATGGACCTTGAAGCCTCAAAATTATGCAGTATGTTTACTTCAGAAATGGTTTGCATTGATTTGAATGCCTTCTAATAGTCCATAAATCTCTAGTATATATAATCTTAATTTATGTTTTCCTTGAAATTTTTAAATGATGTCATATAAACAAAAGCAATAAGACCAATTAGACTAGACCGCAGAATAAAAGGGGAGAAAAACATAAAGAAGGATAGAAATGGGTTGTGAAGGGCTTTGAATGGCAAAGACAGGACTGTATATTTTATAAAGGCAATAGGGAACCAATTGAGTATTAGCCTAAGTACCAGGTGTTAACCACGAAGATGTTTTAAATAATGTCTTGGGTAAAATGGTTGTGGTAGTGAAAAAAATCACAAGGAAATGATAGAATTCAATAAGGTTGGAGGAGCTGAGCTGTAAACCTATGGAAAAGTTCATGAATTATGTAAAAAATAGAAATCTAGCAGGTACAGAAAACAAAGAAAAGACTGCTTTTGAAAAAAAAAAAACCTTAGGTCTGGCATTCTCAAATATGCCCTTGGAATCAGATAAATTACTTTATGAGAAATGCATTATGAGCTTTATTTTAATGATCTCATCATCACAGAATCACCTGTATCAGATAATCAGCAGTCCTACACTGGGGGTATCAGAAAATCTATACTTCTAGATGCTACACTGGGCAGTATACCAAGAACAGTCACAGCACAACTGGGAAAAGAAAATTCAGTAGCAACAATAGATTTTTTCCAATAGGTTAGCAAAATAAGGGAAACCCAGGAAATGCCCAAATAAATGAAAACTCCTGGGGAATGCAGATAACATGGCCATTTACTTCTTTGGCTTTAAATGATTCCAGTAGCCTAGAAAATATGGATAGTCATTACTGTATTATTCCTCTTAAGTCTTTTTTTCTTTAAATTTTTTTTCTAATTACATGTAAAAACAATTTTGAATATTCATTTAAAAAAATTTGACTTCCAAACTCTCTCTGTCCCTCTCCCCCCCCCCATTAAGAACACAAGTTATTTGATGTAGGTATGCAAATTGTGTTTACATATTAAAGTTAAAAAAATACTTCAGTCTGCATTTATACTGCATCAGTTCTTTCTCTGGAGGTAGATAACATTTTTGATTATAAGTCTTTTGGATCATTGTGTTGCTGAAGTTAAGCCATTCAGAGTTCATCATACAATATTACTATTACCTGTGTATACTATTTTCTTGGTTCTCCTCATTTTACTTTGCATTAGTTCATATATATAAATTTTTCCAGATTTTTCTGAAAGCATCCTGATCATTTCTTATAGTACAATAGTACCCCATCACAACCACATACCACAACTTGTTCAGTCATTTCCTTATAGGTGAGCATCCCCTCAATTTCCAATTCTTTGCTTCCACAAAAAAATCTGCTGTAAATATTTTTGTACATATAGATCCTCTTTCCTTCCTTCCTTCCTTCCTTCCTTCCTTCCTTCCTTCCTTCCTTCCTTCCTTCCTTCCTTCCTTCCTCCTTCCTTCCTTCCTTCCTTCCTTCCTTCCTCTCAGTCTCTTTCTGTCTCTCTCTGTCTCTCTCTGTCTCTGTCCCTCTCTGTCTCTCTGTCTTTCTGTCTTTCTCTCTCTCTGTCTCTCTCATTTTGAGATACTGACCTAATAGTGGTTTTGCTGGATCAAAGGGTAGGATGCATGTTTTTATAGTTCTTTAGGTATAGTTCCAAATTGTTCTCTAGAATGGTTGGGTCAGTTCACAACTCTACCTACAGTGCTTTAGTGTTCCAATCTCCTCCACATTCCCTCCAACATTTGTCATTTTCCTTTTCTATCATATAAGGCAATCTGA
This sequence comes from Pseudochirops corinnae, assembly GCA_028646515.1. Classification (NCBI taxonomy): domain Eukaryota; kingdom Metazoa; phylum Chordata; class Mammalia; order Diprotodontia; family Pseudocheiridae; genus Pseudochirops; species Pseudochirops corinnae. Next base: position 41,517,231 of record CM053591.1, on the reverse strand, counting down.
TAGGTGTAAGTTAGAACCTCAGAATTGTTTTATTTTGTATTTCTCTAATTAATAGTGATTTAGAGTTTTCTTTAAAATATGATTATAGATAACTTTTATTTCTTTGTTTGAAAACTGCTTGTTCATATTCTTTCACTATTTGTCAGTACAAGTCATTCTTATATTCTTAGAAATTTGACTCCATTCTCTATATAGTTCATAAAAAAAGGCTTTTATCAGAGATACTTGCTGTAAGAAGTTTTCAGTTAGGATTATTGTGCATTTTCTTCCATTTTATTTTCCACCTCTGCTTATCTCCTACCTCCTTCTACACTATTCCTTCTCAAAAGTGTTTTGCTTCTGACCGCCACCTCTCCAAAGCAGCCCTCACTGCTATCAGCCCTCTTCTTTCTCTCCCCTTCCTCTTCTACTTAATGGTAAGGTAAGATAGATTTCTGTACCCCTCCTAAACATTTGAATTTTTTTCATATTTGTATGGTGCCTTCACATATGTTCCCTGATTTTTTATCTCAAAACAACTCTGTGAAGTAGTTGCATATTAAATGTAGGTGAAAAAATAAAGTAGGTGAAACACTTTTCAAACCTTAAAATTCTATACAAATTAATCATGAAAATTTATTAATCTAATTCTCACCTTTGTTGGCGGCTTTCAGTCAGAAATGGTCTGGAATACTCCTACTACTCATACTATCATTCTTTTAAATTTCACGTTCAGTGGACTATTTCTCAGATGGATAATTGCTTTTTGGAATTGACACCAGGAATTGGAATACAAGTTTATTCCTGTTTGTTCACTAGATGAGACGTCCCTTATCCAGTTCCCACATGATATGTATTTCTTCTGATAAATCTATATTTTGAGAGTTTTTTGTTCCATGTAACTTGGCAATTATTATTATTTAGTACTATGACATCCATTAGAAGCTCCTTTCTTTGCTCTTTCCCCTTCTCTTGTGTCCCCAAGCACTTAGCTAGGTCTGGAATATAGAAGGTGTTTAATGAGCATTTGTGGACTTAATTGTCTTATTGACGTTTGACAAATGAGTCAACTGAACATCATAGAGGTTAATTAACCTGTCTTTCTTCCCACACCTAGTAAGTGAAAAGAATGAGAATTCTAACCTAAATCTTCTAAATCTAACTTCAATGCTCTTTTGACTACATTGAAACATTTGTGCTCTTTTATTCTCCTATTCTCATTCTAGAGACCAGGAGGAAAGCCAGCCTTGCTTCTGTCTGCCTCTCAGAATATCAGCTTGAGCAGGGTTAGTTCTTAGTTTGATTCAATAAGCACATATCTAGAGTAAAGGATTCATTGATTTACCTGCCACCTGTGGTCACAGGCTAATGTTGTGTACTAATGACCTCTTTCGCCTCTACCTATTGAATTATTGTACTATTTGTAATCTGATAAATCAATTAATCAACATTTATTAAGTGGCAACAATGTGCTAAGCACTGTGTTAGGTGCTGGTGATTCAAAAAAACAAAAATGAAATGACCTTTTCCCTTCGTGCAGATTATGTTACATTGGCAAAGCCATCATGCATGGATAGAGTTACATAGAGAATATAGGCAAAATAAGTACAAGGCAAATTTGAGAGTACCTTCCTTGACTCAGACATTCAAGACTTAGAAAGTATATACAAAATATATGCAAAGTCAAGGCGAGCACAGTATGATTTCTGGATGTTAGGAAAGGCACACAAACTGAGGTTTAATGAGGCTATGCTTCCAAGAGGCAAGCGTCAACTCTAGAGGGAGTTCATTTCAAGCATTTTATCCTGGAGAGAGTAAGGAGCCACAGGAGAATCTTGAGCAGGGCAGCAACATGATAATTGCTGTCCTTTTATTATTAGAGTTATTATTTTGACAGTTGTGTGAAGGACAGATTGAAGAGAGGGAAAAGAATTGAGTCAAGGAGGCCAATTAGTTCATATGAGAAGTGATATAGCTTGTTACTTTTCAAACCCTTGAAGTTCATTTTAGTCTGAATTACTCTCCAGAAAGTGCAGAGGCTCTATGATAGCAGCCAGTCTACTACTAATGTTAGAAAGCTCTGGTTTTCCTCTTATTCCATTCACTACTGCAACCCAAGATGTCCCTCAAAATTTTCAGTTATAGCTTAGCTGTTCTTGGCCATAGTGCTGACTTAATTAACTGATATCAGCCTTACTGCTGTCTCAGTCCATAGTGTTGAAATTATGTTCTTAGATGGAGAAAATATGTTTCAGGAGGAAAATAGTTTTTCATAAGCACTTGAGGCATAATTCAAGTCCATCTAGCTAAAAAAAGTATTATTGTAGTTTTGAGTTTTGGATTTTTTTCCTTCTCTTTTTTCCCCTATCAGTACTTTTGAGGAAATTAGCATGCACTGTTACCCTTAGTAAAACTGAGAATTAATTTCATAAGCTTTGGTAACTAACTATCTATTATGTTATAATCACGTCTGAGATGTGTGGATTTCAAAACTCTGCCATGAGAGAAACCAAACTGAAAAGTCATGGCCTTCCAAAAAAGCAACATGAATGAACACACAAATGTTTGTGAGTGATTATGCATTATTTTAAAGAATACATAATATATTTTATTGAAAAAAAATTTAATATCCATTAGTCAATTGAGTAATATTGGCATACAATAAATAATTTAATGTATCATGAAAGTATATTTTCATTCTGCTTTATAGACAAGCTATATTTTCTCAAACATTTTGAAATAAATATGCTAAACATCAATATTTTAGGTTAGAATACTAAGATTTGGAGTCACCTTTGACAGCTAGTGTGTGTTCTTTTCCTCAGACCACTTGTAGGCTAAACCTAAATTGAAGAATCAGAGAAATTCTTCCAGAACTTGTTCCTCAAAATGAAGATGCTCAGAATTCTAATTCAGGTGCTCATTAGTAGTGTGGGTATTCAGGCATTTTTCCTTGGCAGGAAAGCAATTCTGATGCTAGTTCAAATTTCTTTAGTGCTAGCTATATTATGACATATAGCCATTTCTGGTTTCTTATATTTTGTAACACTTCCTTTAGATCAGAGATATCGTAGAATACACACTGGAGAGCCGCTGGAGCTCAGCAGGAATACAATGTATGAACTTATTGTAATATATGACCAATATAGATTTCTACTTATATTCCACAGATAAGGTTATGAAAGTTACCAAGTGAATTTGCCCTGTTGGAAGAAAGATTCAAATGAACATGCAGAGACATATACAAACATCTGAATTTATTTAGCACTTTCCTTATCCACAATACACATTGGAAAAAGGTGTACATTATCATTTAACAGCTAAAGAAGTGGTACCTTGTTAATATTAGAAAAAAACTGATGTTTTTTCTCCTACTTTCTACCTTTTTTAGCTTATTCCATCATGCAAGAGCACTGTGATTGGGACAGTGGCTCTCCAGGTAGCTTGAGCTTCTTCCAAACTAGTTCTTTCATCCACTTAACTCATACCCACTGCTAGTATTGTGCATGGTTATGCCCATGTCAAAATCTGTCCTTATTCTTTCTATATTGAGACATTTTGTTGCCCCTTGTTCAAAAAGGTGCGTTTTCTGTGGACCTTACTCCTTGCAAGTAGTGTTAAAAGATCAGAGTGGGTTGCCATTCTATATCTGGGGAGGGTCTGCAGTGATCTTCAGCCAATGGGGCTAACCATTCCCACTTCCTTATTTTTCCATTTGAAAAGATGCTGAAACTATGCTGCTTCTTTTTTATTTCAGTATAAGTATTATGGTCTATTTGGAGGCCAGTACATGGACACTGGTGTGTATTTTGTTTTTCTCTCCTCCTTGGAGGATAGTGGAGACCAAGAGAGATAGGAAAGATGCTGCCTTTTTTTCTAAGGTTCCTTAGAGGAGGCATAGAATAAAGTCTTTCACTACCCTTGGGGCTTCCTTGGGACACATTTGTTTTGGTGTTCTGTTGGGCTGTGTTCCAATGATAGGGCAGAAAACAAAAGTGCTGTTCTTCGCCATCATGCCTTTTTGTGTGGCAGAACAGAGTGAAAAGAATCACTTTTGACCTTTTAATGCATTTTATTTACTCCCAGGATGGATTTATCAAAGCACAGACACTACTGAATTCAGTTTTTCATTTACTCTTTTTTTTTGGCACACATGACAGAAAAAGACAGGAAAAATTTTTTTTCCTCTTGTTTTGTCTCTATTGTGAAGGGATGTTGTAAATGAGGAACTTACAAAAATAGATTTTTTTTAAACTTGTGTACTTTGAGTCTGATTTTTCCTTTGGTTTTGATGAGCTTACTATTGTTTCTGATTAATTAAAAATATTTGGATTAAGTTATTTGTAAGTTATTTGTGCCACTTGCAGAATGATAAAAAGAAAATTTAAGTTATTTTGGCCCACATATCTTCTATAAGGCAGGATTTGGAGACAAAGGAATGATGCAGATATTCTAAAAGTAGACCATGAAGCTTTTGATCTCAATCAATGTAATAATTTCTTGTTGACAATCACAAAGTTTCCCAAAATGTCTTTTTATAAGAGAGCAGGGGCAGAGGAACTTTGGGAAGTGACAGTGATAGTATATTGCTTCTTCTGGGGTTTTTTCTGCAACTCTCACTTGTGGAACCCAGAAGTTGATTGCCTACTACTCTCAGCATTCTTGAGGAAGCCAGGACAGGATGGTTTTTATCGTTGTCTCAAGAGCCCCGACCAGTGTATTACCATTGGCAATCAGCCAATAAACTTAATTAGCTTTTGGCAAAGAACTTTATTAGGAGGTATAGCAACAGTAGTAAGTAAAAATTTCCCCTTATGTGGCATTCAAAAAATATTTAAAGATCAGCTAGGTGTCATAAGAGAAGTAGCTTTGCACAGTGGATAAAGAGCCTGCCTTAGTGTGAGCATGATCATGGACTTCCTCTGATATCTACCAGACGCATAATTCTGAGGAAGTCATTTAACCCCTCTGTATCCCCAGACAAATCTCTGAAACTATATATGTCATACAAGATGACACTATGTATTGGTAGAGGAGGTTTCCTCAACAGGAAGCTTCCTATTATTGAAATTGCAAGAATGAACCAAAACCAAACCAAAACTGATCTGTCATGAAAAATGCCAGGAGTTGTGACAGGTACAAAGACCTTTAGTAGCTTACAGCCTATAGTTTTCTTTTCTCTTTTTTGAGAGCTTAAAGTATAGTAGAAGAATTTACTAATAAACCACAGTCTCTAACACTCTACCTTTTCATTAATTAAAATGTTTTATTGATAAGTTTATTTGTTTTTGTTTTATTTTATAATGATGGGTATCAACAAAATAAGTATATGAAATAATGAAGAAAAAAGAGAAAGTCCCATATATCTTCACTGCAACACAGCAGCAGTTGGACTAGGGTAACATGTGCTTTTTCTATTCCTTTTTTAATTACATTGAAGTCTGGAATTCATTAGAACTATCAAATCTAAGATGTGACTCTCATATACTTCTTTGGCTTATTCTTCCTGGTAGTCTGTAAGGTCCTTTACAATAGTGTCTTACTCATCTTTGGATATTCCTCAACACCTGGCCCAGTGGCTTAATAGTTGCTTAAGAGTTTTTATAGAATTGGAGTTAAGGATTTATTTTAGAAATGAGTTCTGGCATGTAGCAAGGTTCCATCCAACATAATCTTTTATTCTGTGAGTCCTTTTGCATTTCCTGCTTCTTTCAACATTTATAAAAGCCTTGCCATCACACATTAGATGTTATTTAAGGGGAAAATACTTAAAGCACATTAATAAACAAGAGAGAAAAATGAACTTTTTATTTTCCAAGATTTTAAACTAGCTCTAGAAAATTTGTTCCATGAGTACCACTCTTAAAATCTATTGCTCACTCATACTGATTTTCTTTCTTTGAAATGAATGCTTAAATGAGTGGATAAAAAAGCATTTATTAACCACTTACTATGTGGAAAGCAGTGTGCTTAATGTTTGAGATTCAAATAGCAAAACAGTCCCTACTCCGATGGAACTCACATCCTAATGAGGGAGACAATGCATAGGAGGTTTCAGCTACAAGTCAGATGGAAAAGTTCCATGGTCCTTAGGGCACAGTGGCAAAACATGCTATAATGCATTTTCATTAATGTCATTTTTACTAGGAGCATCATATCTGTTTCCAATGTTGAACCATTTGACAATAACAAGGACTTTAGTGTTGAGGACTTTCTCTTCCTAGTTGTTAATAGCTGTGGCTGTTGAGAAAAGAGAATTATTATTAAATTTATCTAATTTAGGGGGTCATTGAAGAAGACAGAAGTCATGAATATGAGTGGCAATTTTAAGATTACCTAGAGTATGACAAATCACTTCTCTGTTCTTCAGGATGTGAAAATTCATGAAATTATAAAAGCTGAAGTCATCTAATTCATCCTTTAGACCAAATGTAAATTCCCCATACATCTCACAGTGGGAGAGAGTAATTTGTTATTGATAAGAAGTACAATTAGCCAATTTGACATGTGTGGACATGAAATATTTTTTTGTTATTTAGAATATCCATTATTTTTTAAAAGTAGATAGAAAATCAAGATGATAGAGTCTAATACTAATTTATTTGGTGACATTCAGCAGAAATTAAAACAGTAATTCTTCTCAATCTATTTATTAGTTGGGTTCCTTCTTTCCTTTTTAGCGCAAATTGCTAAGATTAAGTGACTATGGCCTGAACATAGTTTTATTATCATTTCAGTTAATTAAATAATATTCTATGAGGCATGAAGTGGTAATTATTTCTCCCCTTTTTTGTGGTTATTAGTTCAAGTCCTTTAATCAATTGAATAACTAATTAATTTATCTATCTATCATCTATTTATAATATAGATTTTACTCAATTAACTAATTAATTGATCTATCATCCAGCTTTCTATTTATAATACAGATTTGAAAAGACAATTTTTTTTTGTTTCTGCTGGGGATATTTCTAATGATTTGTTTTTGTTATATTAGAGCAGATTCTCATTACAAATAAATCTTATAGCAATTACTTGTTCAACATATCCTAAGCTCATCATTTCTATGTAGCTGGCAAGGTTCTCCAGAGTAATTTTCTCCTAAACTGATCTTGATAAAGAATTTAAAAATCTATAAAGTGAAAAATGTTTGAAGATAATTACAAAGGTTGGTTTTTTTTCTTTTAGTAAGTAGCCAATTGTTTGTTTTGTTGGGCTACATTGGTATGAAAGCTAAATGTTTTGCATTCAAACTAGCTTTGCCATTAAATAAAAAAAACAATTAAGCACCTATTGCATATAGAGACAGGGTGAATAGCATCCTGGACTTGGAATAATGAAAAATTGGGTTCAGAATCTGCCTCTAAAATTTATTTTCTGTGTGATCAATCAATCGATATATTTAAATTTTAAAATGTCTGTTATGTGCCAGGCATTGTTCTGGGTAAAAAGTGACTGACCAGTGGCAAGTCAGTCATCTGCTCTGGGCCCCATCAGAACCTCTAGGTTTACCTAATAAATTTTAAGTTAGTTGTGATTTGCAGAGCAGAATCATAGATTCCTGATATACCAGCATCCATCAGAGCACTGTGTGAAGCATTGCATGAGATTCAAAGTTCTGATAGGACATAGTTCTGGCTTTCACAAGGCTTTAATTCTGATAGGACTTGTACACATGCACAGAAAAATATGCTACCAAAAATATTATAATGTATTATGTGATATATGAGGGTGAAAGATTGCTGTGGACTTGGGGAATCAGGAAAGATTTCATGGAGAAGATGACATTTGATTTAGACTAGAAGATGTGGGCAAAAATTTTGAAGATGAAGAATGGAAACAACTTCCTTTTTCTTTTGCTTTTTGGAGGTGGATGGCAAGGCAACTGGGGTTAAGTGACTTGCCCAAGGTCACACTGCTAGTAAGTGTTAAATGTCTGAGGCTGGGCTTGAACTTAGGTCCTCCTGACTCCAGGGCCAGTGGTCTGTTTACTGTGCCACCTAGCTGCCCATGCAAAACAGCCTCTTTCTAGGCATAAGGAGTAGTGTGAGCAGAGGCTTAGGGGTGAGAAAATAGGGCCAAGGTATAGTCTAGTATGGTTGGAGTGTAGAGCTTATGGAAAAGAGTGGTACAAGTTAATAATGGAAGGGCAGGGTGATGCCATTTTGTGAATTTATGAAGAAAACAAACTGCTATCTCTAGGGCACATGTGACCCTAGAATTTATGGTCCCTTAAGCAAATATGTTTTGTGTGGTCCCTGACTATATAAATAACCTATAAACGAATTACAAAAAATTTGTACAAAATGTAAAAAAAAGAAACTATATAAACAACTGTATAAACAAAATGTATTTCCTAGTTCACAGGGTAAATTGATTTATCACGTTGTCAGGCAATAGATATTCATTAGGTGCATACTGTGGGGCAGCCACTGTAACAGATGCTAGTGATGCCAAGGAAGGGGAGAAATGCAGTCCATGCCAGTGAGGAGCTCCCCATCTAACGAAGGAGACAAGCTACAAAAAGGGTAACATGGAAGTAGGAGAAGCAAGGGGGCCCAGGAGATGGGATGCAGCTCTGGAGTCAGAGACTCATCTTCCTGAGCTCCAATCTGGCCTCAGACGCCTCCTAGCTGTGTGACCCTGGCAAACCCTGTTTGCCTCAGTTTCCCATCCATTATTGCTGTTGCATGTCCTTTATTCTTGAAGAAGACCGTGACATCAGGAAAATGATGACATGACTTACAGTTGTCTTGGATTTGAGTGAGGGAGGGCTGTGCAGGGTCACCAGTCTCACTTTCTCCTCCACAGCTGGAGAAAGAAATGGTAAACCACTCGAGTATCTTTGCCAAGAAACTCCTAAATGGACTCGCACAGAGTCAGATACAACTGAACAACGAGAAGAACAACAAAAACTGGAAGTAAGGTTCCACATAATTAATTTATGCTATTTACTTTTCCAAAAGAAGTGTTGTGATTTTAGAATACTGAACTGCACAGAACCAAAAATGACTATCTAAATTGGATTACTATTGCAGGCCAAATGACGTTTGGGTTATAATTCTAGGCCTAGGTCGGGCCCTTATCATCACTTTTAAGGATTACTGAAATAGCCTTCTAAGTGGTCTCTTTTCCGTCTCCAATTCATCCTCCATACGGCTGCTAAAATGATATTTCTAAAGTGCAAGATTGGTTACAAAATAAGCATGTGCCAGAGGCTTGCCTGTTCTAAACCAAGATCCCTTTCAATAGCTCTTTACATTAAGCTGAAATCTGTTTACCTTTCAGAATATACCCGTTACCTTTAAATCTACCCCTTTGAAATAACAAAGAATGAAAAAAAAATATTTTCAAATCCAAATTGACTGTTTTTGAGGTTTCAAAGTCTTGTCTAAGTGGCACAGTTGAGAGAGTGTTGAAGTTGGAGTTAGGAAGATATACATTCAAATATTTTCTTAGACATCTACTTTTTGTGTGATCCTGGAGATGTAACTCCTCATTCTCAGTTACCTCATACCCTCATGATGTCATTGGTCCTTTCTGAGAATGAAGGAGGAAGAACAACACGTAAAAACACGAAAAGTTATCTCTTCCATGGTGTGACTTTCCTTACCATGGTTTCCGTATAAGAAATTAAATGGGAATTTTAGGGGAGTTTTGCAGAAGCAGACAGATGAAGGCCAGCAGACAACACAGAAAAGGTTTAGAAACTCAGAAATGCATAAAATGTATGGATAATATTATATAATGTTAACATATTTTATTCAGAGGCTTCTCTGGTATGAAGGGAGGGCCAAAACATTTTACTTGGATTTTCCAGATAGCAGGGGCACCAATGGCCCTTAGCCCCACTATGTGGAAGAAATAACTATAAGAACATCTGCTTCCCAGGGTCATAGTGAGGACTGAATGAGTTAACATATGTAAAATGCTTTGCAAACCTTAGAGTCCAAAATAAATTCTAGTGGTAGGAGGTGGGTAGGTAGAGCAATGGATAGAGAGGAAGACCTGAGTTCAAACCTTGCCTCAGACACATAGACGTTGTATGACCTAAGGAAGTCACTTAACTTCTGTTTGCCTCAGTTTCCTCACTTCTAAAACAGGAACAATAAAAGCACCTTCTAATATTTGTAATGTGCTTTAGTAGATACTATATAAATGCTTAGACTCTCCCTATTTTGTTATGTCTCCACTGCATACTTGTTCCTATCCAAGGCCTTGAGAGTGAGAGGGGAAAAGGCCATTTCTGCCTTATTCTGCATTTGGAGAGAAAATAAAACTCCATATGGAGGATTCTACAAATTCTGCCAAAGGCTTAGTACCGTAGCAGCCAAGGCAGACCCAGAAGACTCCTGGGTGGTTGGAAAAAAATCATGCTGAGGCAGGAACCCTGCAACCCCATTCCAGCACGTATTGTCCTGCTTCATTCTGTGTCAAGGGTTGAGGGCAGCCTGAGTGTTCTGGGAGGCAGGAGGGTTTCACCTTTAGTCTGTGGCAGAGAAACAGAATAGAGAAGGGGAGGAAAATTAAACTCACATGGACAAGCCTCAGCTGCTCCTTCTGAAGGCACTGGGAGTTGGACCAAAGGCTGCAAGGATACTGAGCTTATTTTTCACATGTACAGGAAACCAGGAGTCTTACCTCCAAACTGGCAGTTTTACCCAAGCAGCCATATTCCACCACCAATTCACTTTTGCCCCCTTCACACCATGACAATTGTCTGCCTTAATTTAGGTCGTTACAAAGATCACTGCAGAAGGCAATTGCAGCCATGAAATTAAAAGACACTTGTTCACTGGAAGGAAAATTATTGAAAATGTGGGCAGCTTATTAAAAAGCAGAGCTGTTACCTTGTCGACAAAGGTCTGTATAGTCAAAGCTATGGTTTTTCCAGTAGTATTACGTGGTTATGTAAGTTGGACTCTATGGAAAGCTGAGAGCTGCAGAATCAATGCTTTCCCATTGTGGTGCAGGAGACTTTTGAGAATCCCTTGGACAGCAAGGAGATTAAATTGGTCAATACTTAAAGAAATTAATTCAACCATTCACTGGATGGTCAAATACTGAAAATGAAGTTTAAATACTTTGGCCACATAATGAAAAGATGAGTATCATTGGAAAAGACCGATGTTGGGCAAGACTGAAGACAAAAGAAAAAAAACATGGCAGCAGATAAGATGATTAGATAGTATCATTGAAACAATGAACATAAACTTGGAAAAACTTTGAGAGATAAAGGATAATAGAAAGATTTGATGTGCTATGGTCCATGGGGGTCACAAAAAGTCTGAGATGACTGAACAACTAAACAACAAACAGACTGTTACTTGGGAGTACAGATATACATCTACCCTGTACAATACAACACATACAAATAAGGTAGGCATTCTCTTGGTTGTTTAGGTCATGAGCAATTTTTTTTTTCTTTTTCGTATCTTACTTTTATTTTTATAATTTTTGTGCCTATGATGAGTATTGGTCTTCTAAAGTGAGGGGCTCCCTGAGGCATGGTCTAGGGTAGGGATCTCCTTGCCCAGGTTTAAGGGAAGTTCTGGTATGGGGGCTTGGTGAGTACACACAGTTGCTTTTATCTGCTAATTACTCCCTTGGCTACTTAGAAAACCTTAAGACATATCATTGCCATTAGTTTCAGAGAAGGCATTATGGTAGAATAAGCCCCTGGATGTATGAATCAGTTTATGGAGCAGGAGAATTATAGTTTTGGTGGGGTTGCTTGGAAGTCAATATGAGTGTGAGTAAAAGGAGCTGAAAGAGACTATTGGATGAATGTGAGTGTGTTCAAGACAGAGATTTGGCTTCAAATTCTGTGGAGAGAGTGAATGCTAGGGCAAATTGAGAAAATGGAAGAAAAAAAAAACTGACCAGTGCATTCAATTGAACAAATATTTCTCAATCACCTACTACTTGTAGAACAATGTGATAGGTACTGGGAATACAGAAACACAAATGGAATCTTCTATACCCCCAAGGAAGATGAGAGATATTGTGTAAGGCTCTGCATCCTAATGCCTTCCTACAGATTGGAACGATTTTTGGGAATCAATGATGAGCTGCTTGGGTTCAAATCCCACTTCAGACATTTACTAGCTACATGACTTTGAATTAGTCACTTAATCTTAAGTTCATACAGAGGGGAAGTTGGACTTGAAGGTTTCTAAGGTTACTTCTACCTCTAGATCTATCATTCTATGAGCATGTGCATAGATTTGGCCTGGTTTTAATTGATACAATCCAGCATTTTCTGCATATTCTGAGACCCATTAAGGGAAGAAATAGAGGATATGTCATCATTGGGCCCTGAATTCAGGACACAAGTATAAGTGGGTTTGGGACCAAGGTCCGGAACATCAAGTAAAAGAACTTGAACTTTGCTCATTGAGTAAATATGAATATTTTTGAGCAGAGAAATGACATGTTCAGATCTATAAATAAAGAAGAACAGTTCAGCATTTGTATTAAGGATGGATTGGAGGAAGGGGACAATTAGGGAGAGTGGAGGCATGAAGAAATCTCTTGGGAGGCTGTTGTACTCAGTGGGTTCAAATGATGAAATGCTTATGAGAATAGTGAGGAAATGGATAGATATATAAGACATTTGGGAAGTCAAGTTGATGGGTACTATTAACATAGTGAATGTGGGGGAAATAGAGGAAAAGGGAAATGCTAACATGGAGATTTTGGTGATGCAAAACTGGGCAAATTGCCAACAGAAATATAGAAGTTAGAAGATGGAGCAAGTTTAGGGAAAATAAAGCAAATTATGTTAATATTAATATAAATGACTGACATTTACATAGAACTTGAGGATTTGGAAAGTACTTTATATACATTATCTCATTTGATCTTGAGATTCCTAAGTCTTGGATGTGACAATGCGATTCCTCTGTTCAAGAAATTTCAGTGGATGACAGTGGGTGCAGATACATAGATACAGTAAAATGGAGATAGTAATCTGGAGTGCCTTATAGGACTTTTGTGAAGACCAATCAAATACTCAGCAAGCATTTATTAACATTAAAATGTTTATTATTTATGAAAATGCTTCTTTGCATTCTTTGCCACTTTAAACTCTTTATAATTTAATCCTCTTCTTGTCTTTGTAGGCTACTATTCATCTATTCTATAAATGAATATATTCCTGTATGAATATATTCCTCACAAATTTTATATGAATGGATTCCTCCTATATTCTATGTATGAATATATTGCCCACATATGCTCTTTGTATATTCTATATATGAGTATATTGATAATATAGTCTGTGTAGGATATTCTCTAGTCTAGCTAAACTAGCCATGATTACTATTATTTGTAAAAATCATTTAATTTGCACCACTATACCTCCATAATTTGCACCTCTATACCTTTGCACAGGATGTCTTCCACACTTAGAATTCTGTTTCTTTTTATTCTGCCTCTTAAAATACCTCTTTTCAAGGATCAGCTTAAAGTGCCACCTCTAATAAGAGGCTTTTGATGATTCCCCAACAAATTCACTGAGGATTTCTTTTTCATAAGTCTTGTAATATCTAGTATTTACTTATCCATAAATATGTTGTGTCTCCATAGTATAATTATACTATTTGCAGACAAGGATTGTCTCATTTAGTATTTGCTTCTCCAGTGCCTCCCTCATAGAGTATCTGGCACAGGGTGGGCTTTTAATAAATGCCCTTTGAGTGCTTGATCTACACAGTAACCCTACAAGCAGTGGTTCTCAACCTGTGGGTGATGTTCAATTTGTAACAATGAAAATACATCCTGCATGTCAGATAGATTCATAACAGTAGCAAAATTACAGTTATGAAGTAGCAATGAAAACCATTTTATGGTTGGGCCTTACCACAACATGAAGAATTGTATTAAAGGATTGTGCATTAGGAAGGTTGAGAACCACTGCCCTACAGGAAGCTACAAATTTCCACCCTTGTTTTATACAGGAAGAAATTGAGACAGAGAAAGTTTGAATGACTTAACCTGGGTCATGCAGTGTTATGAAGCAGGATTTGAAAACAAGTTCTCATGACTCTAAATCTAGATTTAGATTTATCCACTACACCATGGTGGTTCCTCTAAGGAAATTAGAAAATAATAATAAGCTCCATTTTTTCATATGCTGTATATGAAGTACTAGTGGGATACTTGGGAGATGTCTTATAGGGAGAGTGGGGGGGGCCAGCTAGGTGGCACAGTGGATAGAATGCCAGGTGTGGAGTCAGGAAGACATCTTTCCGAGTTCGCATCTGGCCTTAGACACTTACTAGCTGTGTGACCCCTGTGAAAGTCATTTAACTCTGTTTGCCTCAGTTTCCTCATCTGTCAAATGATCTGGACAAGGAAATGGCAAACCACTCCAGTATCTTTGCCAAGAAAATCCCAAATGTGGTCATGAAAAGGAGGACATGCATGAAAATGACTGAACAACAACACTATAGGGATAGCGAAGTGCTGATCTGGAGAAGTCAAAGCTCGAGACTAAAATCTGGAATTTGAATGCAGATAGCATATAGTTAAACTTGTGTCATTTTTAGACAGTGAGTTTTCAGGCAGACAATCCTCTCTTAAAGAGAGATGAAAATAGATTTGGAAATTTGAAAACAAGAGCATCAATACCACTGCAATCTCCGTGAGAAGGAAAGCAGGCTTGCATTTAAAATAGATATATTAAAATATTATTTGCTAATACTCGGCCACCTATTCACACAAATTAAATGTATATATCTTAAGGATGATAGGTAGAAAAATGTAAAGTAAAAGTGCTCAGAAGATGAGAGGTGATTAGAAACAGAAAAGTGAGTTGGGAGAGCAAAAAGTTTCTAAAATGCTGCCAGTTCTCAACAGGACTTTGAATGGGAACAGCCGAGTGATCAGTTTGGGGGTAATAGTTTTTCCACAAAAGATGACTGATAGAATTGAGTTATATATTGAAGGTAAGAAGTCTTGTCTGAAGGTAATTTTCAGGTTTATCAATGTACCCTATTTTTAGGAATTGTATTCCAGTAGCTGAAAAATCAGAAAGGGTAACAGAACCAGTTGTCCATTAGATTCACAGGAACTGAGGAAGGGTATGTAGCCATTGTGATGATGCAATTTCATGCTTTTCCAGTGACCTGCTTATTATCATGTAAATATTATCACTAAAACTACAATTTATGTACAGAGTAGGAGAGTTTCCCAATTCTTTCCAAGCCAGAAAACATTTATTAGAAGCTTTGTCCAAAAGACTGTGTTATCTACTACAAGGAAGATATAGAATTAAATAAGAACTATATCAATGCGTCAGGGTGCTTACACTCTGGTGGAATAGAACACACACACATTTACACATATCTATGTATGTATTTATGTATGTATATATACATGCGCACACAAAAAACTGTAATACAAGATGTAACTTGATAAGTATTCAAGAGAGATACAAAAAAATACCCATTAGCAATATGAGGAAGAAGTACACACGTGCACATTTGAGACCCTCCCTTCCAGAGGGCAAATCATCAAAGACTATTAGTTTTGGAAAAATTCACCATTGGTTTGGAATGTATTACATATAAGGTGATCTTTGAGAGAATGAATATAGAAATTAGCAGCTTCTCCTGTACAAGGCAATCCAAAATGTGTTTTTAAATGACCAGCTGCTTTGGTAGGTTGCTGCAGTGTGGCTGGTGAATGGTGTAACATTCATTACTTTTAGATAATTCAGAACATACACTGAATATGTGTGCATATTTGTGTAACATACATGTATATTTACATCATTAAATTCATGCTCTGATTGTGTACAAATTTATGTGTGTATATGTGTGTACGTATGTGTATGTGTATATAGATGTATATATAATGTGTATGTATACGTGTGGGTGCCCACACACACATATTACTTCAAAAGTTAGCCAAAATGATTTATACACTATAGCTGAGAATGTCCTTGCAGCCAGTCAGCAATATGATATGTATAGTTCACTTCTGATAGCATCTACAAGAAGATGCAGCATTAGACTGTGGAAAAAGCCCTGGATTGTAGAATCCAAGGACTTGGGTTCGAATCCTGACTAGGTTCTTTATGGTCTGTGGGACCATGGGCTGTTATCTTATATCTCTGGGTCCTAGTTATTTATCTCTGAAATGATAAAGTTGGCTTCATTGACCTCTAAGGCTCTTTCTAATTCTAAAGGAGGTACCAATGCAAGGGCATGATATTGAAGTCCAGAAAGTCAAATGCATGACTGGGAGGCCCACAACCAGCACCTCTCCCCAAAATCAAGGCCCTAGGATTGGAAAAGAAGAGCTGCCATAACAGAAGGATATTCCAGGATCAGAAGACCATGGGGGTGAATGGATGTTTCAGAGGAAGGAGGCTCCAGGCACTGAGGAAAGTTGAGGGTGAGTTTGCCACAGAGGCGTTGTATTGAGTGATGTTTAACAATTCTGAGATTCTCCTGAAAATGGAGGTCTTAGGAGGAATTCACTCTTGGAAGAAGGGCACCAGCATGGCAGAAGGATATAGCAAGGTGAAAAACAAGGCTGAAAAAAAGGAAGATGAATGTTCTTGGGTAAAGTGTTCCCTAAGTACTGAGGGAAGTTCCAGGGTGATGCTGCAGCTGAGGTATAGTACTGAAGCCAGAAAAGTTTTAGTTCAATATAAGAAAAAACAAAATAGAACAAAAACAATCTTCCTAATAATGATGGCTCTCTATTAGAAAAATGAGCTGCTTTAGGACATACCCAATCATCAGTGGACTCCAAGTAGAAGACTGATGATCCCTTGTCATGAACATTGTAGAAAGGATATCTGTTCATGTATGGCTATACCAGGTTTAGACCTTACAGGTCATTAATGTAGCTTCCTCATTTAATAAATAAGAGGAAATAGAGGAAATATCTCAAATAACTTGACCAAGATCATCCATGTAAGGAGTGGCAGAACTAAGACTCAAAACCAGATACAATGGTCTTGACCATTACACCACATGGTCCATTCCAACTGTGAGATTCTCTAAATTACTGAAGCTATTCAAGGAGGGATTTGATTTCTGTAAGATACCTACAGAAAAAGTAAAAACAAAGAAACAAACAAAAACATAGGGTTATTTTCACCTAATTACAGAAAGTCAGAATTGGAAAGAAGCTTGGGGACCATCTAGTTCATCTTCCTTGTGTTACAGATGAGAAAAATTAGGCCATGAAATGTTAAGTGACTCACCTAGGGTAACATATATAGCAAATGACAGAACTGGGACTCATAGTCAGATCTTATGACTTCAAGTCCAGTGTTCTTTCTGATATTGGCACAGGAGAGAAAAGAATGATGATGCAACAGACTCAGAAATAGAGGTCATGATGTTGCAGTTAGCAAGTCACACTCTAGAGAACATTTAGGAACTTGAACCAGAGGTGAGAGTGAGAAACCTGAGAAAAAGTCCAGATTTCAGATGGAGTATCAGAGGTGAGCAATCTGTGACTTTGAGGCCACATGTGGCCCTCTAGGTTCTCAAGTGCAGCCCTTTGATTGAAGGCCACATGTGACCTCAAGTTCTCAGATTCCCCACCATTGGGATGCAACTAGGTAGACTAAATTACTCCTTAGGCAGGATATTTTCTGGAAGCCCCCATTCTAATCTTCTTGTCCAGTTGTTTCAGTCATGTCTGACCCTTCATGCCTCTATTTGGGGTTTTCTTGGCAGAGATACTGGAATGGCTTGGCATTTCCCTTTCCAGCTCATTTTACACATGAGGAAATTGAGGCAAGCAGAATTGAGTGACTTGCCCAGGGTCACACAGGCAGGTGTCTGAGACCAGATTTGCACTCAGGAAGATGAGTCTTTCTGATTTCAGGCCCAATGCTCTACCCACTGCCCCACCTAATTGACCTAGGAAGTCCCCAGATTCCTCCTCAAATAAAGGCCGCTAGGTGGCATAGTAGATAGAACACTGGGCTTGGAGTCAGGAAAACCTCAGATACTAACAGTGTGACCCTGGGCACTTGAACTATTTGCTTAGTTTCCTCATTTGTACAATGGGAATAATAGCATCTTCCAGAGTTGTTATGAAGGTCACATTAGATAAAATTTCTAAATTGCATAGCATGGTGTTGGGCACATACTAAGTGTTTAATAAATATTTGTTCCTTTCCAAATGTTCCCCCATTCTCTGACTTAATACTTCAGTTTTATCCTCTATAACCTCAATTTATTTTCATGTGTCTTTAGTTAACATGTCTTTTTATTATTCAATCTGAAGCAAGAAATTACATAAAATCTCTTTAATCTTCTGAACAGCATCATATATTGCTGCCATTATGTGGCAAATTTAGATTTCCTTTGTTAGGAGTATCAAACTCCTCCCAATGTCTTCCTTTATAGAGGAGGGCAGAAACTGGACCCTCAGTTCCCTCTACTTTGCATCTGCTGACTACCTGGGTTCATCTCCATGGGATAAGATGCCTCCACACCAGGTGTCCCTCCTCCTAGACCCTCCTTCCCTTTCCAGCATCTCTTTTTATTTTGTCCTCCTCCACTAGAATGCAAGTTCACTGAGGACAGTGACTATCTTACTTGCTTGGATGAGTATGTGCAGCACCTAGCACATTGTTGTTTGTCCTTCATTTTTGAAGAGAACCAGTGACATTACAGGGTGATGTCCTGATTCATGTGTGAATTGGAATTAAGTGAGGCAGAGTTGCAGGAAGTTGTCAGCCTCAGTCTCTCTTCCAGAGTCATCAAAATCCAGTGGCCTGGGGAGCAATGGATGACCTTAGAATCTTCAATGTCTGACTAAACTCTAAGTGCTCTACA
>CM053591.1:41481422-41497940 GCA_028646515.1 Pseudochirops corinnae | reverse complement strand
GCCTGCACCTCAAAGATTCCAGGAGAGTTCAAGGGGGCTCCCATAGCCCGTACCTCAAAGATTCAAGGAGAGCTCAAGGGGGCTCCCATAGCCCGCACCTCATCATCGTTATCCCCTTGGCTCTTCTCCTTCAAATGAAATAAATGAAGTGGTTTTTTGCATATGAATCAAATATAAAAATTAAGATTGTGGTGAAAAGCTTCCTCTCCACCCAAAAGCCATCCCTGCCCTTTGAACCACTGAGAAAGGTGAGGTTAGAATGGACCAGAGTAAAAATTTGTGAAAAACTTTAATTCTACTATTTCTCACCACCACCCTTGGCAGTCAGCTTTCTTATCCCAACAGCATTCTTTGTTTTAAGGTTATTCATAATTCCCATTTTGTGTATTATTTTTAGGAACTAGCTTCCTTGATATAAAACTCAATGCCAATAGTAACTTCTTTCTGATTTATGTTTATTCTCAATTGTTAGTTGTAGAGCTGCAATGGAGTTACACAGAATTTTGAGATTTAGTTTAATAAAAGCTAGTTGCTTGAGAATCTTATGGGTGTTTTTTTAAAAAAAATTGTTAATAACTCTTTAAAGCTCCTCAGTAGCAGAGGAGATTAACAAAGGGAACATTTACCCTCAGCTAAAGAGGACTCTAGCTTTTCTACAATAAAAAGTTAAAGGCAGAGTTCACCTCTATCACAGTCCCTTCACTGTCTAAGCTAGTTTGTCCCTTTTGAGAGGTGGAATTGAGGCCATCTAGAAACCACTGATTATGGGAAAGACATGCCCTAAGGGACTGCATGAAGGAGAGTAGTAATTCATCCTTTCATTTTCAGCTTTCCCATGTTAAACTATCAAACCCTTCCCATCAGTACCTTTTGCTGCTCATGCTGGTATTTTTCTAAGCTGTAAGGATGGTAATTTTGTTTGGTCATTTCAGTCATGTCTGACTCTGTGACCCTATTTTGGGGTTTTCTTGGCAAAGATACTAGAGTGGTTTGCTATTTCCTTCTCCACCTTTTACACATGAAGAAATTGAGACAAAAAGGTTAAAGGATTTGCTTAGCTAGTAAGTGTCTGAGGCTAGATTTGAACTGGTGAAGATTTCAGAGCTTGATCCATT
This sequence comes from Pseudochirops corinnae, assembly GCA_028646515.1. Lineage (NCBI taxonomy): Eukaryota > Metazoa > Chordata > Mammalia > Diprotodontia > Pseudocheiridae > Pseudochirops > Pseudochirops corinnae. The sequence continues at coordinate 41,496,825 of CM053591.1, read as the reverse complement.
GTACCACTTAGCTGCCCAGGGACACTAATACATAATAATTAATTTATTATAATATATAATATCTGAAGAGGTCAGGGGACTATAAAATGTAGAGGTTAAAGTTGCATGAGACCCCAAAATACCAACATGCCCGGTCCTGCCAAATGAATTCGACTGAAGTCTTCTCTCAGCCAAAGTAAAGTAAAGTTTATTAAAGGTTCACCATAATGGGTAGAATCTTAAGGAGCCTTGGTATCTATGATGCTTGCATTGGACAAGTGGCCCAAAATCATTTGACACAGAGTTAGTCTGTCATAGATCATTCTCTGGCGTCCTCATGGAGGCAAAATGGATGTTATATACTGAAAGGTTGTGGGAGGAATCTTGGGGTAGTCTAGAGGAGGAGTTTGGAGGAGAGTCTTCAGGAGAAGTCAAATGAGGTCAGACTCCAGTAATGAGAAATTAAGGGTGGGAATTAGCTGGAGGCTACCTGGAGATGACAGACAATGGTGGGCTAGCCTAGTTTAAGGTGTATAGATATTTTGGGAGGATCAAGGGTGGGGGCTGGCTGGATAATGGAGGACTAGCTAGTAAAAGTAAGAGATTTGGACCTAGCTATAATGATGAAAGGTTTATGGCCTCAGGCAAATACCTCATGTGGGAAGATTCAAGGAGAGCTCAAGAGGGTTTGCACAGCCTGTACCTCATCAATATCTGTCTTTGACTTTACAGAGTTAATGTGAATCATGTGATGCAGTGCTCAATTTAAAGGACTTTCATTGAAATTCTTTCTTTGCCAACGCTATGACCTTGGGCAACTCACTAAACTCCTTTAGACCTCTGTTATTCATTTGAAAAAGGAGAGTGTTGGAAGAAATGACTCATAAACTCTCTTCTAGATCTAAATCTACAAGCCTAAGAAACCAAAGGCTTTTTGGTGATTTTGTCCAATCCGCTTATTTTATTGATTGGGAAACTGATACCCTAAAAGGCTAATCTCATTGATGAGCCCTGTGAAGCGTGACTGATCAGGATCATGGCTAAAGTCTTTGACTCTGGATCATAGATACTCAAAGGTGTGTCTGGAGATTGAGCCTGCATTCACAAATGACCTTTCAAACACCCTGCTGGAAGCAGAATGTGCTCACCAGCCACAGCTCCCACAGTACAATTGGGCTGCAGCTCCTGCATGGAAGATCCTTTATGATGGCACATTTGATCAAACTGCTTTTGAGAGTTTCTCTGGAGATCAGCTATGTTTGAACACAATAAAAATTCCATTGCCCTGAAAAGTTCTCAAGCATACTTTTCTTTGAAGATAGGCACAACGATAACCTCCATCCTCAAACTACTTTGTATTAATTTTGTCTATATTTTATATAGACTCCAGTTTGTATGTGTTGTCTCCCATTTTAGAATCAAAGCTCTTTGAGGGCAGAACCTGTTTCACTTTTGTCTTTGTATTCCCAGAACTTAACACTGTATGTGGTATATAGTAAATGCTTAATAAGTGTTTATTGGTTGATTGATGCCCTGCTAGTGGATTGATAAAGTAGTCCAACTTCTTCTGGATTTTTAACTTGGAGCTAGATAGGAAAAGTGACTAAAGTATCTCTTGACTTTTTGACCTAGAGATTCCACTTCTGGGTACATATATCAAAAGTAGCAAAATACAGAAACAAAGAGCAAACATAAAACAAAAGATTTATAGCAGCACTATCTGTGGTATGACATATGAGAAGTCAGAGACATCATCTCTGGGTAATTAACAATCATTTAATTAATTATACTTAGAATATAATTAATTTTAAAAAGTCCGTGGCAGTCTTGGGAACCAAACACAAATCATGGAGGCTGTTGAGTATTTATATACCCTTGGAAGTGGGTGTTCTTGAAGGCAGAAATAAACTCTGATTGGTTAACAATTGTTGCTGTTGTCAGATCTAGTGGCCAGATATTCATCAGGATGACTGGAGATGGCCCAGGATGCAGTGGGAGACCCTGGCCCTTTGGGGCTAAGGCCTTTTGAGGTTCTCAATATGAGTTCTCAATATGAGTCAAGTAACACCCATTCAGTGTATAGTCCTTTTTAAGAATTGAGTCAAGGGATGACCCCTTTAAACAAAACACACACACAAAAATCACACTGGGAGAGGATGACCGTCGGAGTTGCTGGCAGAAAGAAAAACAGTTACTATTTATTATTTACATTCACTCTGTGCTAGAAGGGCAGGGACCTATTGTTGTCCAAAGTATGATCTTGGGGTTTTACTGGCTAGATCTCTCTCAAGCCTGAAGGCTAACAATTAATGACATAATGAATATTATAATGAGAATGAGAATGAGAATGAATAAAGTGGGACTGGGTAAGTGACTCATGGACAAAGAGGTACTCATCTTAAATCTCTGTCTGGGCAACCTATGCAAAAGGATCTATCCTTCTCCTAGTCAATGAACAATGGCAGGCTAAGAATTCTACCCAGATAGGCTAGACTTTGAGTAAGGAAATAAAAAGGGGGAAAAAAAAACTGTATTCCCTCTCTGCCACCTATATCAATTGGTTATTAATATAAGATTAAAATATTAATTTCTTTCAGTGATATCTAAGAGTTAGAAACATGGCAAATATTCGTTGATTGAAGAGATGACTGACAAATTAGTATTTATTAAGTCAATAGAAATTATTGTACATTAAGAAATGAATATAAGAAATTCAGAGAAATGTGAGATTTGTGTTAACTGATATATAGTGAAATAAGTAGAAATAAGAGGACATTATACATTAGTTGACTATAGTAATGTAAATGAGAAGATCACTAAGATTTTTAACTATGAGTAATTTTTAAAAATGAAGGTTTTGGAAAAAAGACATAAAAAAATTCACTTATGTCAGAGGCATAGGGACTACTGGAATAGAATATTGAATACCTTGTCAGTTAGGCTTTCTGCATTGAATATTTGGGTTTAATTGTTTTTATTTTTCACAACAGAGTTCTCAGTCTAAGGGTGAGTGGGAAATGATGCAAATAAGGAAAAAAGATATCAATAAGTCATGTTTTTAAAAGGAAAAAATTTTCGCTGGTCACTAAACCATTCACATTCTACATCAATGTCTGTTTTCCACATGTGAGAAGAAGAGATTTTAATGGTTTCCAAATACTGAGAAGCTAAAGGATATTTTAATTCAGTGTGGCACAATAGAAAAGTATTGCCTGTGTATGTGGGGTATAGGGACCCCCCAAATCCCCTACCCCCCAAAATTATAATCAGACGTGTCTAGAGGAAAGAACAGGAAGTTTTATTCAATTCTGGAGAGAAGAGGGTATACCTTCCACCAGTACAGACCAGCAAAATGAGGTGTGTTACAGAAGATGAAACAAGAATTTAAACCCTAACACAGTCTAGTCCCCTCCCAGCACTGTTCCTTCTCCCATTGGCTGGGAGGCGGGCTTACAAAGAACAAGGAAATAGGGGATAGCTAATCCAAATGTACCTATCCTTATTTGGCAAACACCAAAGTGAAGAAGGGGGAAGATCTCTAAGAGATCCCTAAAATTCCTGAAGGGTTTAAGGCTGACTGACAGCAAGGGAAGGGGGGAAGGGTCCTAGGTTGTGTAATTTTTTAGGAAACCCAGGACTCGGGTCTGTCCAGTCTTACAAAAATCTGTCTCTAGTTTCTAAGTAGTCTCTCTCCCTTTTCCTCGTTTTGAGGAGTCTTCACAGAGGGTACAGAGAGAGAATGTACCCCACTGACTGTGGAATCAGAAGTTCTGGATTAGAATTAACTCTGCCAATCACTACTTGGGTAAATTGAGACAAGTCAAGTCATCTCACTAGATCTCAATTTTCTTATCTATGAAATGAAGGATTTGGATGAGGTAGAAATGGTGCTTCCAGGTCTAAGTCTTAAAATAACATCTGCAATTCCTGTAAAAATTCCCGTAAAAAGGTTGGTACCTCCACTTTGCATCACTGTAGAAACTGTACATACTCCTTCAAGACTCCAGGTATGCCAGAGAAGATTGGGATCCAAACAGCAAAAAGGGAAGAGACAGAGTTAGTTTATAGTGCCTCAACTCAAGCATGTTAATCAGAGTGAATTAATGAAAATGCGGGGACGAGACAAAGGAAAAAAAGAAGAAAAGGAATTTTTTATTACTTTCGGACAGTTTCCCTGAAGCTATTTTCTGAGAAGAGTTGGGCCACCTTTTGCTGTGCTGGACAAATAACAGGTGATCTAATCATCAGGCCTATGGTAGATATGAAATAACTAGAAAATAGATCAATAATACATTTCAGGTTATACCGCTATTGGTTCTGTCAAAAGCTCATGCACATCTCTATCTCAAAAATCATTTATTCCTAAAAATATGTATCTGCTTGCTCATTGAGGATATGACTAGAATCTGTAATAGCACATTTATACTTTTTTGACCACATGAGAGTTTGTTTTAAAAGGATTTGTTTTGTGAAATTTGGATTCAGTCAAAACTTGAAGACCTAGATGGTCACGTGTTGCTGCAGGTCCATGTGAGGCCTCGAGGCCACAGGTTCCCTACCGCTGGTGAGGTTAATCATTTACTTCTGTAAGAGCTAATATCCCTTCATACAAATAGGCTTTTCTACTGTAAGGCACAGAGGTTTTTAAAAAAATCTTACTTTAATTCTACAGTTCAGGAGAAGAGATTATTTCAGATCCATAGTTTTGTTTTGGAGGTAGGGGGTAGGGAATTGATAGGTAAAGCATGGAGGGAATCAGGATTTTTATTTCTTTCTTAAAATCTAGCAATTATTTTGTCCATTGTGTGAATTTCTAGTCCATCATTTATTTTTTTTTAAAGAAGAAATAACAAAAGGGATTAATTAATGTATTGAGTATATATACATACATTTCTACACAATATACACATATAAAACAAAACATAGATGTATAATGTGGTGTTTGTTTGGTATTTGGATGTTGTACAAGTACAAAAGGTTATTCTATCCCTTATCTTATCCCCTCTTCCCCATGCCCCCGTGGTCTTCCTTCTACCATCTTCACCCCTTCTCCCAGCTTACCTTGGGTCCTGCTATGCTTGGCATAAGAGCCTTTGTAAAAAAACAAAAACAAAAAAAAAACAACTTAGAGCTGGACACACAGGTGGAGGAACACAAAAATATAAACAACAAAAAAAATTAAGAAGGTTTTACCCCAGGTTATTGACAGGAGCTTTTTGTCCCTGCCTGAATCTTCTCCATATTTTGCCATATTTCATCATCTTTATCATTGTCAATCTTATTTTACAAATCCTGCTTGAAGTACCACCTACTAAGATTCACTTAGGTTAATACAAATCTTCTTTAAAGAACTCAGGTATCTCTGGGACAGTTAAGAGGATGTCAATAAACCACCAGCATTGGTGTGAAATAGTTAAATAATCTTATTTTTCTCTGAATATCTCAGATATGTTACACGAAAGGTATGGTGAATTTGAGCAGATATCAAGAGGGCAATCATGGATCATAAAGTACTTAGACAAGAGTGGGGCAGGCCCAAGTGAGGTGTTAAAATGGGGAACTTAGGGTAGTACCAGGGCTCTAGATGCTTGAGGAAAAGAGTAGGGAGTGGGAGAGGGATCCAGAAATGGAGGTAGAAATGTAAACTTTGTGAGAGCTCTGTGTGTGTGTGTGTGTGTGTGTGTGTTGCCCTTTTAAGATACATATGTCCATATGAGCTGTCCAAATGTGGTTCATCAAGGGCAGTTAACTTGAAAATTTTGCCCATCCCTTTCTAACAGGCATTGTAATTCCTGCCTAAAGGGGAACAGGAGAAAGGGCTTCAAGGCAGTCCTCTTGGTTTTCTTGTTTACTAAAAAAAGGAGTATTGAAAGAGAATTACATCTTCTCTCTTCAACTATTGTTGGTCTATGGATATTTGGGTTCAGAACAAAACCCCTTTACTGGATGATCTCTTAAAAGAGCTAGGATTGCTCCAAGTTTATATTCACCAGTTTGGTTCCTCTCCCACAAAATGAAAATCACACAAAAGACCATCCAAATAATGACTAGCAAGTACACCAATTTATCCAAACAGAAAATAAACTGAAATTGAAGGTCTACAAATTAGAATATAAAAGAAAATACACAAAATAGGATTAATTAACATCTTAGGATAATGATTGTTAAATCAGCCTATTGTATCTAAAACTCTCTGCTGACCTCCAAACTCTCATCTAGATCTTTATTTCAGACATCTTGAATTGGATGTCCAGCAGACATCTTAAACTCAGTTCTTTGGAAATGGAACTCTTCTTTTCCCTCAAATCCTCTGCTCCAACCTCCCCTGTTACTGTAGAGCACAGCACCATCTTCCCATGTCATTAGGCTTGTACCCTAGCAGTCATGCTGGACTCCTTACTATTTCTTAGTCCACAGAGCCAAGCTGTTGCCAAGGCCTGTTGATTTCACCTTTGAAACATCTCTCAAATATGTCCCTTTCTCTTCTTTGGCACTGACCACCCTGGTGCAGGCCCTCATCACTTCATACCTTCATTACTGTACTTGCCTGCTGATGGATCTGCCTGTCTTAAGTCTTTCTCTACTCCAATCAATCCTCTATTCATCTACTGAAGTGATTTTTCTAAAGCACAGATCCAATCATGTCATTCTTTCACTCAGACTCCCATGTCTGTCTCCCTATTGCCTCCAGGAACAAATACAAAGTGCTGTTTTCGGCATTCAAAATCCTTCATAACCCAGCTCCCTTCTATTTTTCTAATCTTCTTACTTCTTCCTGTCACCTACTCTTGATTCCAGTGATGCAAGGCTTCTGGCTATTGCGAACAAGACACTCCATCTCTCAGCTCTGAGCAATTCTCTTGCCATCCTCCCTGTCTGGAATGTTATTTCTCCTCTGCACTGACTACTGACTTCCCTGGCTTCCTTTAAGTCCCAATTAAAATCTCACCTTTTATAGGATACCTTCCCTAACCCCTCTTAACTGTAGTGACTTGCCTCTGTTAATTACTTCCTATTTATCTTGCATATAGTTTGCTTTGTAGATATTCATATGTATTTTTCCTATGCATTTGCATACACATATTTGCACATTTTCATATATACATATACATATATATACATATATATATATATATATATACATATATATATATATATATATATATTTGTGCTCTCTTCTCCATAAGATTATAATCTTCTTGAGGGAGTAATTTGTATTTTGCCTCTTTTTGTATCCATAGCACATAGCACAGTGTCTAATACATTGGAATAAATATTTACTGATTGATTGTAAAATGAATGAGTTCCTTATATAGGATAGACATACAATGTCAGTTCAGTCATGAGGCCCTCAATGTGAATGAAGAGGAAATTTTCTGAAGTCCCTGGAGAGACAAGCTGGAAATTAGACACATGTTGAGGAGCTGGTTTCACTTAAATGTTTGCCACCTCCGCCATCATTCTCTCTCCCTAAAGTGTCTGAAATCAGTCTTGAAAAGAGTCTGAAATCATATTTATCCTCTATCAAAGAAAACAAAAGTCTTTTCTCTCCATAGCTCTATCATCATCTCTGCCTCTCACAGAGATACAACACTCGTATACTGTTGCATCAACTTTCTTTCCATCAAAGAGTCACAGAGTCACACCTAAGCATAGCATCCAAAATAACACAGCCTTGAAAACCTAGATTACATTGCCTATTTAAAACTTTTGTATGGGGTAGCCCTGGATTCAAGATAGGGGAGAAAACTGTTAGGTTGCTAACTCCCTGTTTCAGGAGATAGAACCTAGATTAGACTATCAATGTTCAGGTTCAGCTACATTGGAAGTTAAATAATTCTTTATGAACTCCACCTGGTAACATTAAAGAAATGCTTCTGTTAGAAAAAAAAAATCTGTCCTCAGGTCCAAGCAACTGACTTACAGATAGCACTTAGGAATTAAACTCTTTTCTAGGTTGAGTATTACCTTGATATATAATATTATATCACTTGAGAATGCATGCTTTGGGAAGGCAGGAAATATATTCTATATCTATCAAATTGGAGGGTAGTATAGCTCTGATACATAATGTTTCTGTGACCAGGGGGAGATTACTTCTCCTCCTAGGCAACTCTAAAACTGTAAATTGAAAAAAAAAAAAGTGCCAGCCTATATTGTTATAAGTATTTTCTTCAACTAGGAGTTCCCTGTACCAATGAAATTAAAGGTCCGGGTACTATCCATATTCTATCCAGCATATAATGATTATTCATATAGTATAGTCAATTCATTCCTTTGGGGATAAGAGACATAAATTCTAATGGAATATAAAGTTCTTGAGGGCAGGATCTCTCTCACTTTATTAGCTTAGTGATTGGCATGGAGTAGGCACTTAGTAAATGATCATTGGTTGATTTATATCAAATGTCCTACTGGTTACAGATAGGCAGAAAACCTCCTTTTACCTGCAATCTGTATTTTCCCAGACACAGTTTTGTTCTTTTCACCTAAAGCTCTCCTAGTGATGTCTCATTTTGACATGCCAATGGCTGCAATTTTATGCCAGGGGAACACAAGCTCTTGGAAGTCCTACCAAGTTGGACAGTCTTGGAGTATAGGCTTTGTATTGGATCATGTGTCCACTGCCCCTGGATCAGTCTAGCTATAATTTATAGAGGCTTGACACTTGAATTTGTGGCTATTGTCATTTTTATTCTCACTGCTGTTATTACTGTTTTGATTTTTGCTGACTTGAGGGCCACAGTAACTCATGAAAATTAGAAAAAAGGTTGTAATCTGCATAAACAGAGGAAGTACCCACATCAATGAAGTCAAACACCATGTGGTATTGAAAAAGAACATATTCCTACTAACATGATATAGAATCAACCAAATGGAAGAATATCAAAGCAAACCTCCTATTGAACAGTATAATGGAGACTGCATTTATAGACGGTAAATTGATCTGAGATGGTTTACTCTTCCTTAGCAACTTGGTGGCTCTCAAGGCTCACCATGTTGGTGCTGGATTCAGTTATAACACCTAATCAGCTTTAGCCTACTGAAGCTCAGAACTCAAGATATGTACCAACTTCAGCCTTCCTGATAGCAGGGATTACCACCATGCCTGGACTAGCATTTAGTTTTGATCATTTATTTTGTTCTTATTCTTTCCATTTATATTATTGAAGTCCTTGCTTTTCTTGTTCTACTTACTTCATTATGTATTAGTTCGTGTCTTCCCATGCTACTCTTAGATCTCAGTGATATTCCATTACATTCATGTACCTCAACTTAAGATATTCTCTAATCAGCAGGTATCTACTTTGTTTACAACTTTTTACAATTAAAAATGTCTACAAATATTTTGTCATTTCTCTTTTATCATGACTTTGTTGGGGTGTGTGCCTAGCTCTGGGACATATGGATTATACTGCATGATCATTTTAGTCACTTAGCATAATTCCAAATTGCCTTCCAGAAGAGTCCCGAACAGTTCCAATGTTGACTATTCACATCTTTTGTCATCTTTGCCAATTTGCTCAATATGGAATGAAAACTCAGAGTTATTTTGACTTCAATCTTCTTATTATTAGTCATTTGGAGAACTTTTTCATATGGTTACATTAATTTTGTTTGTGCAAAAGCATTTAGATTTCATACAATTACTATAATTTAATTAATGTTTCATGATCACTCTGTCCTATGTTTATAATTTTTTCATTTTAGAATTGATGAACTTGAGACCCAGAGAGCTAAAGTGATTTACCTGAGGCCACACAGGCAGTAAATAGTAGGGCCAGATGTCAAATTCTGATTCCATATTCAGAACTCTTTCCTCCTATGTTTATGCTATATATCCTCCTTCAAGCTTAATTGGTGAAGTAACTGTAGACATGAACATTTAAGCCACAAGACTTGGGGATAAGTTTGTTTTCTCTTCAGTAGCAACAGTTTTCTACTGGGAAGACGTAATGGCTGCAATCAACAATTGAAATAAAAAAATAAATAATCTTTCTTAACAAGATGCTTCTACCTTTTTCTACACTTGCTTTCCTCTGTTTATATTTAGGCATGACACTTTCCAAAGCACTTTGGAGTCTTCAAAGGACCTCTTCTCCATTACTGCATATTATTATAAATTGTTCTGTATCAAAAAGAAAACTAGTCTATGAGTTTATATTGGTATTCTTGATGTGTATGAATGGCCCTTGAGAATACCACAGTAGTTAGTGTATTTCATTAGCAAAAAGCTAGATATCAAACTGAGAATCCCTGAGGAGAGGTAGGAGTCAATGACAGATGAGTATTATGTTTTGAATGTTAATGAAAACAGCCAATACAAGGTAAGTTGAATTTCATCTATTTAATACCAAAAAAGCCCCCAAAGGCACATATGCAAATTCATAATCGTGTCTTACATTGTTTGAGTAGCCTAGGTGCTCTTTATAAAGCACTAAACTAGACTGTGCAAATTGGAGTTCAGTACAAACTATGAATTATTCATGATTATCACCTAGGAATAGAAGGATAGGAATAGTATGGTCAATCTTGAGCCCTCTGTTTTATTTTAGAAAAAAAATGATATGGTACAGACTATGATGGAGTGATGAGAATAGATGTGTGGCAAAGACTATGATATAGAGTTTATGAATGGGGCCAGAGGATGGAAAAATAAAAGCAGATAATTCTTGTCATACTCCAGATTTAATGTAGAACAAGATGTTGGCCAACCTTCCTACCAGTGGTCCATTGAAAAATAATATATGACCCTCATTGAAATGAAAAATGGATAGAAGGCAGCATTATTCAATTAAGTTCAGCAAATCCTTATTCAAACACATAATATTTTTTCAAGAAATGATACTGGGGTCTGAGAACACAAAGATAAAAAAACTGAAATATTCTCTACCCTCAAGGAACTTAAAATCCAATGAGACAACATGACATGCGTGTAAATAGGATACAAAGTAAAATACGATAAAAGAAGGGTAGAACAGAGCCCACAGGAAGCTGGAAGTCAGAGAAGCTAGGCAGTGGGAGAGAGAGGACATAACCAAGGAGACAGCTAGGTTTGTGAGTGTTTATGGGAAGACTAAAGGATAGTGTGGCTCCCTGCTGTGCTATGGTGTATTAACTTTGTCACTATGATGGAGTTGACTTTCTGGTCTTGGGATTTGATTTTCTGGTGTCTGAATAAATGTTTTGTTTCTGTCTTTTATATGGATAGTCTGTTATGTTTTGTGATTGAAAACTATGCCACCATATTCATAGTCGCCATTGGCACTGTCAATATTTCATTGGAGCTACGAACCCCTATGTGGAAACTGCTCTTTATAGCTCTAATCATTTATCAATCTCTAAATCCAATCTCTTCTTTTTAGTTTTCATACCTCTTGACATTACTGTTGTCATTGCTATTGACACTATAATTTTTCAATACCTTCTTGGATATCATTACTCTTTTGGTTTTTATGAAACTGGTCCGTCTCAGTTTTCCTCCTCCCTGATTGAATATTCTTTCTATACTTATTGCATGTTGCTCTCAGTAGTAGGAACAATTTCTGAACACCTGCCCCAGAAAGTTAAGTTAGGTTTTCCTTAAAAGATATTGAGAAGATCCTGAAGACATGATTGACCTGAAAAGGACTAATGATTCAAGCTCTTGATATCACTTCCTGGTCATGTGAGTACAAAATAGTGAAGAAGAACTTCTGTTTATGACTCTGATTTTAACTGGGGGTTCATGACGGTAGTTCAGGCAAGGGAGCTTCACTCCTGAATCAGCTCAACGTGATCTTCATGTCTATTGCTATCCTTCTTCTGCTATGGCTTTCGTATAATGTTGAATGACCCCATGAGTGTCTCTTTTTGATCCAATAGCATACCTATACTACCAGGGGCCAGCCTGAGTCAGCCCTGTCTAAGAGTGTACTCATTCACTGTGGGTTCTAATCAAATTGCTGCACTTACACTTCCCTGTACATGGCATTTCGTCTTCTACCTTTATGAGGTATATAGGCTGTCCCTCTTGGAATGCTTTTCCTTCAAGGTTTAATTCAAGTGCCATCATCTACAAGAGGTCTTTTCTGAATCTTGTAATTGTTAGTACCCTTCTCATTACATATATGTGTATATATACATGTATTTATCTGTCCACACTTGCTTATATATACATATACATATATAATATGCACACATGAATATATATGGTATACACTGACACATATGCTTTCATTTGTACACATATGATTTTCCTTTTCAAGATTCAAAGGAATTATTGCTTCATTTTTTTGGTTTTTGTCCCCAGTACTTGGCAGATATTGGGCACTTAATAAATGTTTGTTGGATTGAATTATGGATACAGAGATACTTTTCACCTGAGTTGGGAGGGGGAACATGGGAATAAAGACGGGGACTGAGGAAGGCTTCAAGAAAGATATTATACCCGATCGGATCGAAGGCAAAAAGGATTTTAAAAGCACATAATGGATTGTTTAAACTATAGTTTCTTAACCTGGACCCCGCAGACCTCCACGGGTTCCAGAGATTTTAGGAGGTTTGAGAACTTGAGTGAGAAAAAAATATACACCTTTATTTTCACTGGCTTCTAACTTAAAGTTAGCATTTCCTTCAATTATGAAGTTAAACAACCAATCTTATTCTGAGAAGATGGCAATGGACATCACCAGAAGCTAAAAGGGGTGCATAACAACACATAAAATAGGTTAGGAACCATTAACTTTTGAAAGAATTTTCAGATGGAAGGTTGCAGTATGATTTCAAGGAACAGCTAAAAGGCAAACTAGGTTGGAACACTGAGCTCACGGATGGGGATGATATAAAATAATGCTGGAAAAATCTTTTATGTCAGATTGTGCAACACCTTATATTCCAGGCTGAGAAACTGTATTTTATCTGATAAACAATAGGGAATCACAGGGAGGTTTTTAAGAATGAGAGAGACAAGGTTAAACTTGTTCTTTGGAAATTTTATTTCATTTCTAGGTTTTTTTTAAAGTTTATTTAATTTTAAAATGTTCAGGGTTATTTTTAAAACCAGTCATTTCCCTATATACTACTCCCTCGCCTCTAAACTCTCCTTTGTAACAAAGAAAAACAATGAAACAAAACTAAATTATATTGTGAATATTTCTGTCACAATATTTAATGTTAACTATAGTCACCTACTCTCTAGAAGGAGAAAAAAATGTCTTTTATCAACTCTCCTCTTGAAACTGTATTATTCATTAAATTTAATTTACATTTAGTTGGCATTGCTTTAATTTATGGTGTTGTAACTATTGCATACATTTTCTCATAGTTTTGATTCATCTATAACCAAAACTTAATATGATGTTCAGGTTTCAAATGCTTATTTCAACATAATATCAACCACAAGTCTATTAATTCTTGTTCACATTAATTTAGATCCAATATATTTGGCCATGGTAAATAGGTCTCTTTTCCATTCATATTTAGAAATGCCTAAGTTTTTAAAAAAGAATCAGATTTATTTCTAGATAGAACAATATATTGATAGATATAAATGTAGATATAAAATGGTTAAAAAGCAGGTATTTAGTATTTTAATGTAATTTAGAGTATGATAATTTTAGTCATATCAACATCAAAAATATCTTTTTCAAAAATAAAATCACTATCCCTTTCTGGAATGGAACACAAACTTTTAGACTTTGAAGTGATTTATTTAGAATATTTAGTTTTTCAAAAATAACAGCTAAATATGCAAGACTCAAGAGCAAATTTTTGCTCTAAGCTATATTTACTTCATCCTTATCATCATCAATAAACAGGACAATTTATTCTGTTAGTTCAATTTGTTTTACACAGTCTTGCTCTAGAGATCAAGTCAAATTAAAAAAAAATTTGGTACCTATTAATCTGTTTAAGTACTTTAAAAAAAGCTAACTTAAAAAAATAGTAATATAGACATGTGCTACACTCTACCTATATCATCAAAGAATTTTGTGCAGAGGCTTCCTTTAAGTGGATTGTATTTTATAAAGTTGAACATCTTTTAAAGATTTGCAAAAAATTACATTTAATTACTCACTGATATTTCTTAATACAAGTGATCATCCAGACTATACAAAGGCTGAATTTTTAACTAGTGCTAATAGGTCTATATTTCATCCTAATATTGACTGAGATTTTTTCATTTCAAAGTCCAATACATTTCTCCCACATTATATCCTTTTCAATTAAAAATCCACCAATAATATTGAAAATCTCTCTTAATATAGCATTATCAACAGGTTTGCAATATAATAAATCTTCTTTATCATCAAATACACATACACAAACAGAACAAAACAATAATCTTTAACTCCATCTGTTGCTTCTTCCATTTGCATAAAAATAAGAAAAGTTTAGTTTCCCAATTGATTGAAACTTTATTTTAGAGATTTAGACAGTTCTCTTTCCCACCACACTATCTGCAAGTTTGAAATTGTTTGAAGCTGCTTTGCATTTTCTTTGTTTACCAGCCAGTATTTTAACTACCAACAATTTCAATAGCATGATAAATTCCATTGAATAAAGCTTTTTATACTTTTCAATTCAGTTAGAACTGTACAATGCAAGCATCATTTCAGTGTCATAGATGGTTTTCAATAAAATTTATTTTTACTTCTTTAAAAGCACCTAATTTTATTTGGAAAAATTCTACTCTTACCTGCCAGACATGTTACTTGTATGTTTTCAGGTTGTAATTGGAGAGAATGTAATACTCAAGGGATCAAGTCAGCTGGCAAACTAAAAGTTGAGGGCATTTTCTTTCTTTTATATTCTCAAGTTGAGCATTCTGAAAATGAGAATGACTCATGACCATGAAATATAATGGTCAATTCATAAGTGAATTTATTAGCTAGAAACTTCTTTTTAGCCTTTTACATTGACTTCTCCTGGCCCTCCACCTCTACTCTACTCTGGTCCCATATAATTTAATGTATATAAGTTTCTACGTATGATTCTTGTCTTTCCTTAAAATTGTGAGGGAATTAGTTCCTGGAACATGGTGACAGGATACAGGCCCAAGCTGAGACCTTTTTCCCTTTCCCTTTACCCGCTTTGAACTCTCCTGAATTTTCCCACTTAATCTGGCTTTTTCCTACCCAAATCTCTTACTCTTAACCTAGTCTACCCCTCCCATAGTCTGTTACCTCCAGATTGTCTCCAGCTGCTTCCCACTCTTGACCCCATCAAAATCCCATTCTCTTCGTTCCTGGGAATCTGACCTCTTATCACTGGAGTCTGATCAAGATCCTCCTTAAACTCCTCCTCAAGACCCTTCCTAATACCTTCCTCTGGTCACCCCAGACTGTTTGACTATTCCTTGTTCCCTCCCACAGTCTTTCTGTATATAAGATCCTTCTTGCCTCCATGAAGGTGCTCAGATTTGATCTAGCTCAGACCCAGG
>CM053591.1:41456395-41481322 GCA_028646515.1 Pseudochirops corinnae | reverse complement strand
TGCTCAGATTTGATCTAGCTCAGACCCAGGCTGCGTCAGATTATTCTGGCCTGCTTGTCAATACAAGGGTCACAAATGCTCAGATTCCTTAAGAATCTAGCCAATGGTGAGGTTCCTTAAGAGTTTACCCAGGGGAGGCTAGGTGGTACAGTGAATAGAGCACCAGCTCTGGAACCAGGAGGATCTGAGTTCAAATTCGACCTCAGACACTTGACACACTTACTAGCTGTGTGACTTTGGGCAAGTCACTTAACTCCAATTGCCCTCCAAAAAAAAAAAGAGGAAAAAAAAGAGTTCACCCAATATGGTATTTAATAAACTTTATTTTGCTTTGGCTGAGAGAAGGCTTGAGTAGAATTCATTTGGACAGGACCTGGTGTGTTGGTATTTTGGGGTCCCAAGCACCCCTAATCCTAAACCTCAATGATAGTAGGTATTTAATAAATGTTTGTTTACTGATAGATGTATAAATACTGTCTTAAAACTGTGAATAATTATGAGTAGGGTTTGGATGACTACTTTTTTCATATGTTGAAGCTGAAATTTTTTTTCAGGTGTGGGCTGGACTAGATGATCTCTGAGACCCTTTCTAGTTCTGAGATTCCACAATACATTGATCTTTCTTGTTAAATAATCTGTAGCTTATGCTTTACATAATCATCCTCATCAAAGAGAAATACCGTCCTTTGCAAATCTCAGGTGTCAGGGAGAGTCTTTTGGGAAACAAAGACAATCTTTCTAAGAGAATACTGGAAAACAACTCTTCTGGCTAAAAAAAATATGTAGATATAGAAGTACACTGAGTTAGCATAAAGACACAGTATATGATTATCATCTTTCCCTTTTAGCTTCTGTCACATGCAAGGGGGGAGTAAATGCAGAGCAAGAAGGGTAGACTATCAAATATGCCAAAGACACGTGTGATGAATTTCTTATTTCCTCCTTTACTGGATGTTTGCCTCTTTTGCCACCTCCATCTCCCAAACCTTTTTTTTTCCCGTGCAGAAACAATTTTGGGCTTAGAAATATGCCATTTGATATATAATGTCTATTTGATACTTTCATCAGTTGTAGAAAGGATTAGTCATTACTGGTGGTACTGAGAAGTTAAGTGATTTGTCCAAGGTCACATAATTCTTACATGTCAGAGTTAGGACTTGAGACCATATTTTTCTGAATGAAAGTCCAGTTCTCTCTCCACTATTCCATACTACATTTCATTATTTTTATTCTTATCATTCTGTAGTGATTATGAGATATTTTTGGGGGGGTGAGGCAGAGCAATTGAAGTTAAGTGACTTGCCCAAGGTCACACAGCTAGTAAGTGTCAAGTATCTGAGGTAGGATTTGAACTCAGGTCCTCCTGACTCCAAGGCTGGTGCTCTATTCACTGTGCCACCTAGCTGCCCCAAACATGAGGTTTTTCATAAGGTTTGTCTGTCACTGACACTTTGGTTATGGATTTCCTCAAGTTCCCGTCTATAACACAACTGAGCCTTTCTTTTCCCACACGAATTTGATTGGGAACTCCAAATTATGATATTCTTCTGTTAGGACTCATCATGATTGTCCTCACATGCTAACAAAAATCCTGTAGAATCACTAACCCATAGGATGACATGTACAGCATGTGTATATGTCAAACTTGTGATGATTCCCAAACTGTCTTTGTCTAGTTGGTCTGTTATACCCTCTAATGATGATAGAGTTTCTTTTTCTTCCCCTGTTAATTTTCATTCAAATGCTCCATGTTTTGGTTCCTCTTTCCAGTCCCTAGTTTTCTTCACATGAGATTCTCCTTACAATGTAATTCTACCTGTTTTTTGTTTTTGTTTTTTTTTATCTATCTAGTCATTGAATAGCGTATGACTTTTCAGAGTCAGTGATGATGCTCGTCTCATCATGACTCAGTGATTTCTATGTGGAAAGTTATGGTCAGCTCTATACATCTTACACAGAAGGGAGCTGGTTGTAGAAGACAGCATTTGAAGAGATAGGTTCCTAGGTTGTAGAGCAGGTAGAATTACAATCAGCCAGTCAATAGACATTTATTAAGCACTATGTGCTTATTATATGTATTTTGTCTGAACCTCTCTTATGGGAGCAAAGATTCCTAATCTAGGGTACCTAGATATCCAAGGGATCATTGGATAGATTTCAGAGTATCTGTGACCTGGTATGAGTAAAAATTACATCTTTATGTAAGAATACAAAGAAAGCTAAAAATCTCAACTTTTCAGGAGCTCTCAGTTTAATGGGAGATGACATGCAAACAATTATGTACAACCAAGTTATATACAGGATAAATTTGAAATAATCCACAGAGGGAGGGCACTGGAAAGACTGAGAAAGATTTCCTGCAGGTGGAATTTTTGATGGGACTTTAAAGAAGCTAGAGGAGGCAGGACATGGATCTGAAGAGGAAGAACATTCCAGGAATGGAAGGAAGATAGTGAAAATGTCCGGTGTTGGGAGATGGAATGTCACTTTGCATAAGGATCCCAAGTATAGCTTGATTGTTATTCCTACCTTATTCATTTATTTCTAGGTATCAGAGGTAGATTCTGCAAGTGTTATTTTCTCCATTTTAAATATTAGCAAACTAGATTTAAATAAAATCTGACTTATGAAAGATTGTAGCAAAATAAATAGCAAAGTAGAAAGAATCTAGACCTCTGAATCAGAACAACTATTCTATGTGACACCTGGGGGTGGTGGTGTAGGAGCCAGCTTAAACCAAATCAGGAACTGACTGCTAAATTTTCAGTGTGAGTACTTAGACTTGGAAATTTTCAAATGCTATAAATCAGGGCTTGATCTGTTATTGATCATCTAGACCTAAGAAAGTGATGGAGAAAATGTTAATAATAAAGATTAAACTTAAAAGTGTGCCATTAGTAAATCTCATAAACAAGCAAACAACCTGCTGGACATTTATGAGCACACCCCTGATAACACCCTGGACAATTACTACATTTCTGCTAATGCTTCTTGTTTCCAGGTTAATCATTTGCAATTTTTCTACCAATCCTTATATGTTAAGATTTTAGATATCTGCATTCATGGACACACAAAATTGTTGATACACCCAAACACACCATCAAACCCAACCTGCCGTATCTTTCCTATACTCTTTCAAAGAGTATTTGTATTTTAAAAGAGAACCTCAGGGGAGAAAAAGAGATATCATTCATACCCAAAGAATGAACAGCTAAACCAGGGGACCTTTAGTAGTCTTGTGACCCCTTCTCAAAATAAAATATGGTGCCTACCTCCATAATTAAAGGAACTGCTACATTTCAGTTAAAGGTCAATAAAACTACATAGAGATGTAATTTTTACTCATACAAGCTCACAGATACTCTGAAATCTATCCAACGATTCCTTGGATATCTAGGTACCCTAGATTACGAATCTTTGCTCCCATAAGAGAGGTTCAGACAAAATACTAGCAAGCATTCATCATATTAAGATAATCTTTAGAAACTCTTAAAAAATAATGATGGTACCATATAATCACTGAATGGGAAGTTATTTCAAGAGGTCATTTAGCCTAATATAAAAGTAAAGAAATACCTTGTACAACATACCCAGTATAGGGTAATCTAGCCTATGGTTGACAATTTCTGGTGAGAAGAAGATTACCATCTCCTGAAACAGACCATCATTCCACTTTGGCATAACTGTAATTGTTATGATGTTCTTCCAAACACTTAAACCTAAATCTCTATTTTTACTAGTTCTTCCCATTGTCCTTGGCAATGCATTTAGGAACAATGCAGAGTTAGTTTAGTTCACTATGCCATGCTACCTCACTGACAGAGCAGTGTGGGAAATTTTTAGGAAGATAGTAGCAGCCCTTGTGGGTGATATGTAACACTGTGCACAAGTAAGACCAGACCTGCTCAATGGGAGCTCAACATGACTTTTCTCTTTGACCTTGGTCAGTGACAAGGAAAGAAAATATTAAGAATCACTTAGAGCTAAATGAATAAAAAGAGAGACTTTAATTAGCTGAGTTGAGTACCCCTAGATTGGTACTAGTATTGAGTTCCTTAGACTGATATATTTACTGAAACAAAACTGATACTACCATGGTTAGGGAGACTGATGAGTGGGAGTAAAAAGGTGCCATCATTTTCATTGAGGACATCAGCTTCTCACCTGTTCTGAGGCTGCCCGTATGCAGCATGTGAAAGCAGAAAAAGACCAGTCCCTAAGGTTGGTCTTGTAAAACTAGCCTCATACATTGTAGTTGAATATATAAGTATCCTTGAGAAGGAGAGAGAAGAGAGGAGATGGAAAGTGAAGAAGAATGAGATAAGTCTGGTGGTCATTGTTGGTTTTTCTCATGTTTCAGTTTCTCTATTCCCCTGTGGTGTGTAGGTACTTGGGGAAACCTTATGCTCTGGGTTGTACAGAAAGCTAGACAGGGTTTGGGGTAATGAGGACACTGAGTGACCAAGATGTCACAGTTATGTCCTAGATACTATATTTCATCAGTTATCTCCTGTTGGCCTCTAGCACTAGATGTGGGGCACTATTATTCAGAGGTCAAAGAACCTGAACAATAAGCAGGGCCTTGAGAAAAATGATGACAACAAATCACAAAATTGAATATGAAGGAATAATACATTTATATGTGATGGGAAATGGACCCAGCACTATTTCAGTCAGAACTCCATTAACGATGAGGAGAGGAATGAGCTAAAAACAATAATGACTAATAATGGGGACTATGAAATAGTGAAAATATAAGAACAGAATGAATAAACTCTTCATGAATGATAGCTAGATGAAATCAACCAATAATATATGGGTGGAGAAGTATAAAAAAATGGTTATCATGGGGTTGTATTTTTGGAAAAAGAGGATTATCTAATGATAATTCTCACAAAAATATTACAAAAGAGTTATCCTTAAGGAGCCCAGAATTTGTGATTAATGTAGATTATGCAAGAAAATGGTGGAGACTATACAAAACATAACTGCAGCTTGTGAAAGTTTAGAACCTAGAAGGGCAAAACCTGGTGATTAGAATTATAAAATGAGAAGCTATCTTAATGGACTGACAGACAAAAAATATAGATGTCAAAATATTATGGCGAACTCAGCCAATAATCTATACTGTAACTAGGTGTAATGCTAATTTAAATTTGAAGACCCCTTTTCCTTATGTCAAGTAAGCAGGTACTTAGCCCTTAGTAACTAATCAAACCTCTGTGAAAGAAACAGAATGTGTGAACTCTTGTCTTCTGTTGCTGACGTAACAGGAAGGGGTTGGCTGAAATAGTAAGCCAGTGTGTGTGTGTGTGTGTGTGTGTGTGTGTGTGTGTGTGTGTGTGTGTGTAAGAAAAGACCCAGAGAGGCACATTCAGAATTTTCTCCTGACAAGATCCTGGTGGAAGAAGGTGTTCTGCTGAGAGATCTGGTGAAGGCTGGAGTTGCTGCTGGGAAGGCTGTCTGGAAGGCCAGTATTGCTGCTGCTGCCTGGAAGGCTGAGATTTCTTCTGGGTCATAGGGCCAGTGAAACTGCTAAAGGACTAAGGAAGAATGGCTGGGATGCTAAGACTTTGTTTGTGCCTTGGTTGATCCTTGAATTCCTGGTAACAGAAGTTATGAAGGTTTTGAGATGTGCTGGACCCTGTGAACTTCAGTGTGTAGCAGGAACTGCCTGAAGGACTGAACAAGGACCTGGGAGCTGTCTGCCTCTGAATCCAGGTGACTGGTGGATTCAGGGATCATGGAAGGGGATCCAGGGAATCTGAGAGCCCACCCCGAGTCAAGATGAAGAAAAGATCTCTCCTTGGATGTTGAATGCTGTGATGATAACATGGTTTACTTGTTATCTAGAGGTGGGGGTGGGGTTGTGTATTTTCTAATGATTATATTTAGTAATTAATGATATTTAATAATTGTGAATCTGAATAAGTGAAGGAAGGAAGGAACAAAGAAAGAAAGGAAGAAAGAAAGAAAGAAAGAAAGCATGGCAAGAGATTCAAAATTAAGAGGTACATGGCAAATATAGATTATAGCACATGACAAACAGCCATGAAGAAGAGCCAGAGTAAATGATATTATAAAAGAAACACATGACTGAAAAAGAAGATGGATGTGTCATGTGATGAAAGCAAGGAATAGCCAGTGAACAAATACTTGTGGTATATAGAGAAAACAACTAAGTCCTTTAATACAGTGAGTGAATCCCTTGTGGTGAACTTAAAGAAAGTCAAAGATAAGAAAAAAAATCACATAGAATGGGCAAGCATGGACGGGTCATGATATGCATCTTTAGAAGTGACATCTGCATCCAGAGATTACAACTACAATTGTGTATCTTAGCATTTTACAAAACTGAAACTCAGATAGACTGACTTCCCCAAAGTCACCCCACGCAGAGGCAGGAAGTAAATTGAAGTCTTCTGCTTATAAGTACTATAATCTTTTTATTATACAACATCTCAGGAGCATTAAAGAGTTGTTATCCAGTCTGATGCTTTCTTTCCATGCCTTCTTTCCACTCAAGTGACTCTTCAACAGCCTCTTGTAGTTTTTTAGATAAAAGAACAACAGATCATTGGTCAAACAGTTATTTATAATAATCTTAACATCCCATCCAAGCACCATAAGTCAATTGTTGGCTAAGAGTAAAATCCAAATCTATGACATAACCAATTCATTGATGTCATGGAATCACAAACTAAAGGAAAATGGAAGATCTGCTTGTTAAACTTGCTGAATATATCCACTGGCTTTCATAAATGAGATCAAGTTGGGAACGGATCAGTTTGGAGACAAGGACACTGGGGTTGAAGGGAGGAATAGAAGCCATTTCAGAGAAGCTGATTGTTACCTACTCATCTTGGGGGAAACACTTCAATGGTTCTCATTAGGAACTTGCTTGATATGGGGCAACTCAATTTCCCCTGTCCTTTCCTGTCATCATTTTCAAATAATACTTTGTCACCTCTTGATTGAAGTATAGTCCTTTTATTTATGGTTGTCTGCACTTAGACTCAACAGATGACACGTATCTTCAAAGGTAGACATAAATGATTTTTCCATGTAAAATATATTTTTTAAAGATTGCCTCCAGTTTTAGGTGAGACATTTCATTCTATTTCAATAAATATTATTCAGTTATATTTTTAAAAATATTGCTTTGTAGCTATGTTGATTTCCCTGCTAAATGATGTTGAAAATCTGTCTGATTTCCAGTTTGCTTCTTTTTCTTTTTTTAAAAAAATTATTTATTTACTTTGGGTTTACAACATTCAGTTCCACAGTACCTTGAGTTTCAAATTTTCTTACCCTTCCTTTCTTTCCACCTTCCCCCATGGCGGCATGCAATCAAATATAGGATCCATAAATACCTTCACATTAAACATTAGTCAAGTTTTAAAGAAGGATTATAACCAGTGGAGTGAACAATGAGAAAGAAGAAACAAAGCAAAATAAAACAGAAAAAAAAAAGAGCAAGTAGTTTCCTACAATCTGCATTCAGACTCTGTAGTTCTTTCTCTGGATGAGAATTTTGGAGTTATTTTATAATCTGCCATTGCTGAGAAGAGCCCAGTCTATCCAAGTTAGCCATTACACATAAGTTGTGTTTGTAATTGTGTACAAATTTTTCCTGGTTCTGCTCTCCTCACTCAGCAAGAGTTTATATAAGTCTCTCCAGGTTAATATGAAGTCTATCTGCTCCTCATTTCTTATAGCACAAAGTATTCCATTATATTCATATACCACAACTTGTTGAGGCATTCTCCAGTTGATGGGTATCCCCTTGATTTCCAATTCTTTGCCAACATGAAAAGAGCTGCTATAAATATTTTTGTACAAATGGTCCTCTTCCCACTTCTATGATCTCTTTGGGATATAGCACTTAGAAGAGGTATTGCTGGGTGATAAGGTATGCAATTATTTATAGACCTTTGGGCATAGTTCCATATTGCTCTCCAGAATGGTTGAATCAGCTCACAACTCCACCAACAATGTATTAGTGTTCCATTTTTTCCATATCCTCCTTGGCATTTCTCATTTTCCTGTTTTGTCATCTTAGTCAATCTGACTGGTGAGATGTGGTACCTCAGAGTTGTTTTTATTTGCATTTCTCTAATAAAGAGTGATTTAGAGCATTTTTTCATATGCTTATAGATATCTTTAATTTCTTCCTCTGAAAACTGCCCGTTCATATCCTTTCACCATTTATCAATCAGGGAATGACTTGTATTCATATAGATTTGGCTCAATTCTCTGTATATTTTAGAAATGAGGCCTTTATCAGAAACAGTGATTGTAAAAATTCTTTCCCAATTTCCCACTTCCCTCTTAATCTTCATTACATTGGCTTTGTTTTTACAGAAACTTTTCAATTTAATATAATCAAAATTATCCATTTTGCATTTTCTAACACTTGTTTGGTCATAAAGTCTTCCCTTCTCCATAAGTCTGACAGGTACACTATTTCTTGCTTTTTCAGATTGCTTACAGTATCAGTCTTTATACCTAGATCATGCACCCATTTAGACTTGATTTTGGTATATGATGTTAAATAATGGTCCATGCCCCATTTCTGCCATACTATATTCTAGTTTTCCCAGCACTTTTTGTCAAATAGTGAGTTCTTATGCCCAAAACTGGGGTCTTTGGGTTTATCAAACAGTAGGTTACTATAGTCATTGACTGCTGCTTCTCGTGTACTCAGTCTTTTCCATTGATCCATTACTCTGTGCCTCAGCCAGTACCAAGAAGTTTTGATGACTGCTGCTTTGTAGTACAGATTAAAATCTGGTATGGCTAGGCCACCTCCATAAGCATTACTTTTCATGAATTCTCTTGATATTCTGGACCTTTTGTTCTTCCAAATGAATTTTGTTACTATTTTTTTCTAGCTCTATAAGGTAATTTTTTGGGTAGATTGATTGGTATGGCACTAAATATGTAATTTAATTTAGGTAAAATCATCATTTTTATTATATTAGCTTGACCCAGCCATGAGCAATTGATGTTTTTTCCAATTAGTTAGATCTGACTTTATTTGTGTGAAAAGTGTTTTATAGTTGTGTTCATATAGGTCCTGGATTTATTTTGGCAATGGGATTTCTCTTTCTATCTCTTGCTGTTGGATTTCATTAGAAATATATAGGAATTCCAAGAATTTATGTGGGTTTATTTTATACCCTGCAACTTTGCCAAATTTATTTATTGTCTCAAGTAGTTTTTTACTTGATTCTCTAAGTATATCTAAGTATATCATCATATCATCTGCAAAAAGTGACAGCTTAGTCTCTTCTTTGCCTAATTTGATTCCTTCAATTTCTTTTTCTTCCCTAATTGCTACTGCTAACATTTCTAGTACCAGACTGAATAAGAGGGGTGATAGCGGACATCCTTGTTTCACCCCTGATCTTATTGGAAATGCTTCTTGCTTATTCCCATTACATATAATACTTGCTGATGGCTTTAAATAGAGGCTAGCTATTATTTTAAGGAAGATTCCATTTATTCCTATACTTTCTAGTGTCTTTAATAGGAATGGGTGTTGTCTTTTGTCAAAATCTTTTTCTGCATCTATTGAGATAATCATATGGTTTCTATTAGTTTTGTTGTTGATATGATTGGTTATACTAATAGTTTTCCTAATATTCAACCATCCTTGCATTCCTGGAATAAATCCTACCTGATCAAAGTGTATTACTCTTATGATAATTTGCTGTAGCCTTTTTGCTAATGTTTTATTTAAAATTTTTTGCATCTATATTCATGATAGAAATAGGTCTATAATTTTCTTTTTCTGTTTCGTCTCTTTCTGATTTAGGTATCAGTACCATATTTATGTCATAAAAAGAATTGGGTAGGACTTCTCCTCCTCTAATTTTCCCAAATAGTTTGTAAAGTATTAAAGTCAATTGTTCTTTAAATGTTTGATAGAATTTGCTTATAAAACCATCTGGCCCTGGAGATGTTTTCCTAGGGAGTTCATTGATGGCTTGTTCAATTTCTATTTCTGAGGTGAGGTTATTTAAGAATTCTACTTCCTCTTCAGTTAATCTGGGCAATTTATGTTTTTTATAAATATTCATCCATTTCACTAAGATTATCAAATTTATGTGCACATAATTAGACAAAATAATTCCTAATTATTGTTTTAATTTCCTCTTCATTGGAGATAGATTCACCCTTTTCTTTTTTGATATTGGTAATTTGGCTTTCTTCTTTCTTTCTTTTTGTCAAACTGACTAAAGGTCTATCAATTTTATTGTTTTTTTCATAAAGCCACCTCTTAATTTTATTTATTGGTTCAATAGTTTTCTTAATATCAATTTTTAAAATCTATCCTTTGGTTTTTCATATTTCTAGTTTAATATTTGCTTGGGGATTTACAATTTGTTCTTTTTCTAGCTTTTTCAGTTGCATGCCCAATGTATTGATCTCCATTTTTTCTATTTTATTTATGTATGCTTTCAGGGATATAAAACTTCCCCTAAGAACTGCTTTTCCTGCATCCCACAAATTTTGGTATGTTGTCTCATTGTTTTCATTCTTTTGAATGAAATTGCTGATTGTTTCTATGATTTTTTGTTTGACCCACTCATTCTTTAATATTAAATTATCTAATTTCCAATTAGCTTTTGGTCTATTTTTCCATGGCCCTTTATTACATATAATTTGTATTGCATCCTGATCTGAAAAGGATGTATTTAGTATTTCTGCCTTTCTGCACCAGATTGTAAGTTTTTATGCTTTAATACATGGTCTATTTTTGTGTATGTACCATGTCCTGTTGAGAAGAAGGTATATTCCTTCTTATCCCCAATCAATTGTCTCCAGAAGTCTGTCATATCTATCTACCTTCTCTAACATTCTATTTACCTCCTTAACTTCTTTCTTGTTTGTTTTCAGGTTAGATTTATCAAGCATAGAGAGGGGAAAATTGAGGTCCCTCACTAGTATAGTTTTGCTATCTATTTCTTCCTCTAACTCTCTTAACTTCTCTAGGAATTTGGATGCTATACCGCTTGGTATATATGTATTTAGTAATGATATTACTTCATTGTCAATGGTGCCTTTTAGCAGGATATAGTTTCCTTCTTTATCTCTTTTAATTTGATCTATTTTCACTTTTGCTTTATCTGAGATAAGGATCTCTACCCCTGCTTTTTTTTTTTTACTTTAGTTGAAGCATTGTATGTTCTATTCCAGCCTTTTACCTTTAACCTATGTGTATCACCTATTTCAAATATGTTTCTGATAGACAGCATATTGTAGGATTGTGGTTTTTAATCCATTCTGCTATCTGCCTCTGTTTCATGAGGGAGTTCATCCCATTCACATTCACAGAAATGATTAATGTCTGTATCTCTTCCTCCATCCTATTCCCTCCCTTGTTTGTGCTTTTATTTCTCCCTTCTCCTTTATCTCCTTAAGAGTTTTACTTTTGACTTCTGCCTCCCTCAGTATTCCCTCCCTATCAACTCCCCTCCCTTTTCTTACTCTTCCCCTTTACTACTTCCCTCCCTTCTAACAGTCCCCATCCTTTTCTTTCCCCTTTTCCCTCCTATGCCTGTAGGGTACAATAGATTTTTATACTTAACAAGATATGTTATTCTGTCCTTGAATCAAAACCTATGGAAACATAACTCATACAGTGTTCCTCTCCCTCCCTTCTTTCTCTCTATTGTAATAGGTTTTTGTGTCTTTTCATGTTAGAATCCTATACTTAACTGATTATGTTATTCCCTCCTTGAACCAAAACCAATGAGAGTAAAGCTCATAAAATGTTCATCTCCCTCTCTTCTACTACAATATATTTTTATGCCTCTCTGTGTGGAAGAATTTACACTTTTCTGCCTCCTCTTTTCCTTTTCCCCCATAACAGTGCCTTTGCTCTCCTTAATAGGATTCTTTTATTTATCATCACTTTGGTTAATTTTTACCCACACCCTCTATCTTTGTATAACCCTTTTATACATCATGATGATTATATAATTCTCAATATTGGCATAAACTAGTTGCTCTTATTGAATAACAAGTTGTGTGTGTGTGTGTGTATGTGCATGTGTTTTCACTGATTACCTTTTTATGTCTCCCTTGAGTCTTGTATTTGGAGATCAAATTTTCCACTGAGCCCTGGCTTTTTCATCAGGAAGTTCTGGAAGTCCCTTATTTCACTGAATGACCTCCTCCTTACCTGAAAGATTATGCTTAATTTTTCTAGATAGTTGATCCTTGGTTGTAGTCTGAGTTCTTTTACCTTTTGAAACATTATATTCCAATCCCTCCAATCTTTTAATGTAGAAGCTGCTAGGTCCTGTGTGATCCTGACTATAGTTCCGTGATATTTGAATTGTTTCTTCTTGCTTCCTGCAGTATTTTCTCCTTGATCTGATAGTTCTGGAATTTGGCTATGATAGTTCTTGGAGTTTTCAATTTGTGATCTCTTTCAGAAGGTATCCCTTGGATTCTTTCTATAATTATTTTACCCTCTGCTTCTAGGACTTCAGGGCAATTTTCCTTGATGATTTCTTGGAAGATATTGTTCAGGTTCTTTTTTTTTTTCCGTCATGGCTTTCTGAGTAGCCTGATAATTCTTAGATTATCTCTCCTGGATCTGTTCTTTAGGTCAATTGTTTTTCTAATGAGATATTTTACATTTTCTTCTAATTTTTCATTCTTTAGGCTTTTTTGACTGATTCTTGATGCCTCATAGAGTTACTAGCTTCAAATTGACTGATTCTAATTTTTTAGTGAATTATTTTCCTTGATTAATTTCTGAAGTTCCTTTTCCATATTTTCAGATTTTGTTTTTAGGCAGTTCTTTTCTCAAGTTAGATTTTGTACCTCTTTTCCAATTTAACAGATTTTACTTTTTGAGGAACTGCTTTCTTCAGTAAAATTTTTTTCTATTTTGGCAAGCATTATTTTAAAATGATTAGTCAGTTTATCTTTTATCTTTCTAATTTGGTTTTTAAACTCTTTTTTTGAGCTCTCCCAAGAATGCTTTCTGGGCTTGAGACCAATTCATATTCCCTGTTGAGTTGTCAGAGCTGCTGACCTCTTGTGACTTTGGTTCTTCTTGGTCACTATAAAAGGATTCAATTGTTTTCATTCTTCCAAATTACTTCTTTTCCATTGTGATTGCTTATTTCCAGGCCTTTAAAGGGGCCTTTCCTTCTGGGGTATAGAAGGCTCTGACCCATGCTTCTTAGGCTGGGAGCTAGTGGTCTGGTTATTGGCTTTGTGTGTTGTGTCCTCTGGGTATCTAGACTGAGGCCAAGGCCAGGGCTTTCTGAGTTGCCTCAAGGTTACTCCGAAGCTCACAGTGTAAGGTGTGTGGGAGGTGTGGTCTGGCTGTTTCAGGATTCCACCACCCAGGTGCCTGAAACTCAGGCAGGCTCAGCTGCTGGTAGCTGACAATGCCTGTGTCTGCCAGTTCCCCTGCTTATGTGAAGGCACATCTGAGGTTCTGGTATTAGCATTTTCTGGCTCCACCCCCCTGGCATTCAGGATCTCCTGCTTGTCAGCTGAGATGGGGTTTTTTGGGACAGCTCTCACCCTACACCTTAGCCTCTGTACAGCCACAGCCACACCCTTCCTCTAGGACTCCTAAACCTTCCTGGGATTGTGCTATTTCAGGATTTTACCCTGCAGCATTATTCTCTGCATTTTCAGGGTCTTAGGGAGAGGGTGGAGTAGCTAGGGTTTACTCCATCATCTTGGTTCCCAGGAGCTCAGGTAGTTGATTTTTAAACATCCAGGCTGTGCATTGGTAGTCTCAGAATTAGTTGCTGCTGCCATGGGCCCTACACTTTCTCTTACATGCCTCTGACAGATCCCCTGTCCTGTGGTGAGAGGTCTTGGAATTGCCTCTATGGTGGGTGAATCAGCTTGCCCAGCTTGCTGTGGCTCCACTCTGGTCAAGTTTCAGGTCTGTGCTGGTACAGCTCCCACTCTGCGCCTCCCCTGCCCAGTCCCATGTGTGCACCTTCCTATACTGAAAATCTGCCATGCTCCATCTCCCAATGGATTCTGCCCCTCTAATATCCATTTAGATTTACTTTTTAGAGGTTACTGAAGGAATTTGTAGAGGAGTTCAGGTGAGTTCCTGCTTTCATTCTGCCATCTTGGCTATGTCTACTTCCCTTTCTATAACAGTGTTTTCTGTTTTTGTGTCATAGTCCCCTCTGGCAGGTTAGTGAAGCTTATGGATCCCTTCTCAGAATAATGTTTTAAAAATGTACAAAATAAAAGACATAAAATTAGTAAAACAACCCAATTATATTGAAATAGAGTTATGAAATATTTTAAGAAAAAACACAATTACATTGTCCTCAGGTCAAGAATACCTATTCCAGAAGTGTATACACATACACACACATACACACACACACACACACACACACAAACACACCTTTCCTTCCAATTGTTAATTATGGTAGAATTTTTTCATTTTGGAGAAATTTACTTTTGTTTAAATTATAGTCAGAAAACACTATGTTTTTCTTTAAGAACAAAATTATAAAAGTCCTCCTTGACCAATATTTGCTTTATTTCAATCAGTTGACCAGGAAGCCTTTCCCAATTCATCCTCATTCTAGTGCCTTCCCTCTTCTGATTAGTTCTTATTTATTCTGTATATAGTTTGTTCATGCATATGTGTTTACATGTCTCCCCTATTTGCTACTTAAAGACAGGGGGCACCTTTATTTATACCTTATTTACTGGTTTACTAAGTCAAACAGTTTAAGCATTCTACCCAAGACATTTTACAACCTTTATACCATATATGTTCACTATCATTGTCATCAACATCATCATACATTTGTTGAGTACATACTAAGGGGAAGGCAGTATATGGTAAGCACTAGTTGTGCTTTTAAGTTATAAACTCAGCAATGGAGATGGTTTGAGAAAACAATTGGGGCTGTCAACATTTCAGGGCATATTTTTGTGCTGTTTATCCTGGGTTGCTAGTTATTGTTTTAGATTGATGAAAAGATCTAGGGAATCTTAAGAAAAATCATCCAAACTAGCATAAAAGTTGGATTCTCATCTACAAAAGGGTGGTTCAGATTTGGGTCTGCTCCAAGATAGAATAGACCAGATCTCCTCTCTGCTCTGTGTCTTTTAGACAATACCTTCTAGCAATAGCATCAGGATAGTATTATTTAACTCTGCTCCCTGTCTTATGTAAGGCCAGCAAGATTCATTCAGTCTCAAAGGGAGTTAGTTAAGCAAAGAAGAAAATGGAATAAATTGTTTTCATGTTAGTTCCAAATATTTTCACCTGTACCTGTTTTGGCTCTTTCACCTTTGCCTGTCAGTTTGAGGAGTGAGGGATGTATCTTTGTTCATGAAATCACTTTCCAGAATATTTTGAATGTAATTACTTTCCATAATCTTCCATTCTTGTTCTATGAGATGAGTCAGAATGGTTTGGCCATTGCTTCTCTTCTGGAAAGAGAAATGAAGTCCCAAATGAATCTCTCTCACCCTGCAACAATGACATGTGTCTATACAGAAACTGTAAAGTTCTTCTGGGCTAGAAGACTGCAATGGATTATGTAATTTGTGTATGTCTGTCATGTATTTATAGAACAATGAATATTCTTGTCATCCAAAGCTATCTGAGGAAAAAAAAAATATTGTTCTCTCCCATTGGGAATTTATCATGATATATGAACAGCATCATAGACCTTGAAGGAACCTTAGAAACAATTTAGTTTAAATTCTTTATTTTACAGGAGAGAAATTGAAGCATAGAGAACTGAAATAAATGTAACAAGGTCACAAAAATAGTAAGTAGCTGAGTCAGAATTTGAACCCAGGCCCTCAAATTCTAGATCAAGTTCTTTTATCATTTACAATATTCTATGTTACTCATTACTTCTCTACCTTTTCAAATCTTATCCATCTTTCAAGATTTTATTTCAGTTGCTCTGCATCATGAATTGTTCTTCAATTCTTCCAACCTCCATCTACCTCCTCTCCTTTTTTGAATTCCTAAAACATACATGGCATCATATCATCTGAGCGTAAGAAGGGTATCTCATACCCTGAAGCTCCAATTAAAGCAACCAATAGGATGCTTTATGTCTTGACACCTTTATCAGATGTGAACTCTTTTTTTGAGTTATTGAGTCAATCAAAAGTGTAAAATTGGTGTGAAAAACTCTTACTCACCTCTACTGAATCAATGTATCAATCAGCTAAAGCTATGATCTAGGTATGGATTGAATGAAGCATATTATCCACTCAGGCAATAACTTGTGATTGGTTGAAGTCAATCATTTGCAACCTATGGAGCTTGGATAAGAGAGCAAGTCACATCAGAATCCAGCATTCCAGTAGCAGGCTAGTCTAGTGGCTGAACAGCTGCATCCAAGTGGCTAAGATGGAATAATTTGCAGGATGATCTCATGAACTTCAAGAAGCTTCACATCTGCATCTAGGGATTCCTATAAGTGTCTCTCAAATAGCAGTGACTTGTGGAAGTATCTGTATTAGGAGTTGAAGACAAACTAGACATATTGAGGAAAGGCAGCTTCAGCATTCTACAAGGTCATGGACCCCCAGGGGCCAGAAGACAGACGGACAAAAGGGGACATTTATTAGGATTCCATAAAAGAAGACAAGAACTAATATTAACCAGGAGCTGTGAATTACCTATTTGCCAGTTGCACTCAATAAACTTGATAATAAATTCTCCCTTGGTTCCTGTTTGTTCTTTTGGGAGGGAGCATGTTTTTGTACCAACTGTTTGTATTTTTCCTACATCATTTTATTAAATATTCCTTTCTAAAAGTTAATTAATCTGACTGGATGGTACCCCAGTTTTTCAAGGTTACACTGAAAACCTTGAGTGGGATATCTATTCTTGGTGCTGAACCACTTGTGAGAGTGGCAATTACAAGAAGGAGGCCAGAGAAGGTGCTACATATATTCATTACAACAAAGCATTCATTAAGCTCTAACTATATGCCATATTCTGGAGATAAAAAGGGGGGGGGACAGAATACAAAGTAATGTAAGAGGACCACAACCAGGTGAAATTGTAAATGACATATTGTAGGAGCTAGCTTTTGACTCGTGATTTGGAGAGATATAAGGATTCAGAGATGAGAGAACCTTTTCAGAGAGAGGATAGCCTGGGGAAGGAAGGGAAGTTTTCCTTTGCCTCTTTCAATAGTGTGTGGATAGTTAGTCCATATACATATATGCTATGGATAGGCCTTCCAGACAAATAGTGATCTGGACACAAAATGGAGTAGGAAAAGAAGCAGCTAGGTGACCTGGTGGATAGAGCACTTGGCCTGAAGTCAGGAAGAACAGTTCCAGACTGGCCTCAGATACGAGCTGCTAGACTCTTGGTAAGTCACTTAAAATCTGTGTCAATTTCCTCATCTGCAAAATGAGAGTAATAATAGCAAACACTTTCCAGGGTTGTTGTAGGGATTAAAGGGGATAATATTTGTGAAACACTTTGCAAACCTCAAAGCATTATATAAATTCTTGTTGCAGCTAGCTATAACATTTAAGAAATTACAGTGCTTCTCTTGGGTCTTCCTCTTTCACACTTCTGAATCAAATAATCTTATATCTATTTTGTGTCTGTTTTGCGTATACCTATATATGTACATGTTGCCTTCCTTGGCCATATTGTAATATCTGGAAATGTCATGTTGAGAAGGAACAATTAAGTTAGAAAACAGTAAAGCCTAGGATGACTGAAAAGGTAGGAAAGAGTCAGATTAAAAAAAGTTTTATATGCTTCTTTTTGCAAAAAGCATTTTATATTTAGTCTCAGAGGTAACAAGGTATCCCTGGAGTTTATTGAGTATATGTGTGTGGGGATAGGGTAGACGAGGACATGGCCAACTTATTCTTTAGAAAAATTGCTTTAGTACCTGACTGGAGTATGGATCGAAGTAGAAGAGATCCATAAGGCAGGGAAAGCTATAGTCCAGGTGATAGATTATTAGCACATGGATTATGGCAGTGGCTGTATGAGTAGAGAGAAGGTGATGTAGATGAGAGATGTTGGGAAGATAGGAATAAAAAATCTGGCTATTGATTAGACATATGAGATTTGGTGAGGATGATACCAAGCTTGTGAGACTGGCTCACTGGCAGGATTTTAGTGTCCTTGATAGTAATGGATGTGAACAATTATTAGACATCTTTATTGAATCATTCAATGAAATTTAAAAGTTTAGAAGAAGATAAGATCATGAGTGGGAGAGGATGATGAGTTGCAATTTGGAAACATCTTCAAGATGACTATGAGACATCTAGTTCTAAACATCCATAAGGCAGTTGATGTTGGACTAAAGCTCAGGAGGCCAAGACTAGATACCTAAATCTGGGAATCATGGGCCTTAGAGATGGTAATTGAATCATGGGAAGTAATGAGATCACAAGATAGTATAGAAGGAAAAGAGAAGAGGGCTCATGTCAGAGCCTTAGGAGATACCCACAAATCATGGGCAGAAGATAATGAGAGCAAGGGAGAAGAATGTATAGAGCCTGAGTGTTGTACTGGTATCCATGAAATATTCAAGGAATGAGAAGACCTATTGGGTGTATCTTCTATGGAAGATTTATAGAAATACATGCGTAAGAATAGCTTGAAATGAGAAGGTATAGAACAGTTGTGAACTGTACTGTCAAAGGAAGCAAACATTTATGGTATCGTGGGTTCATTAGAATAGCAGTTTTGCACCTGGTCAGTCTGCCTTGATCTTACTATATTATTTAATCCCTTAATCTTACTGTATAACCTCCTTTTTTGAAGTGTCCATTACAATATCTCCTACTTTCCTTTCACATGTGATAATGGCATAATGTTTATATGGGATTTTACTGTTTGCAAATAATTTTACATACTTTTTTTTATCTTATCATAGCTTCATCTCAATCCTATATGGTAAAAAGTAGTTTTATGGCCCAATTTTTTAGATGACAAAATAGAATCAGGGAGGTTTAAGTGATTTGCCCATGTTCATATAGGTCATTAAATATCATATATGGTATTAAAACCACATCCTGAATTCAAGTCCAATACACAATACACTATGTAACCCTCCTTCAAACCATACCATACCATACCATACCACCCCACCCCAACCCACTCCACCCCACCCCATCCCATCCCATCCCATCCCATCCCATCCCATACCATACCACACCATACCACACCACACCACATTACCCCATTGCACACCACTCCATACCATACCATACCACACTAGACTGCCTGACAATATTCTATATCCCACTTTTATTTACCATCTGCCTTTACAATATGTATAATTTTGCATGATCTGTTTTGTATCATTTGTACTCCACACTTTACCACCATGACTCAGCTGGCTTCTTATCTTTGGACTGCCCTCAGAACCTAGTGACTTCTGATTCTGGGACATCTCTTTACTGTGATACTTCACCCTGTCCCATTGGAGCCTTCACTTTGGGAACATTCCATGATAACCATACTTCAGCCACCTTCTGGCTATTCTGACTCTGAAAATTATCACTATGTCAATATGCTTCTAACTCCTCTCCCCCATCCCACTGCATTCCAACCATTTTTCTGTCTTCCTCCATTAGAATGTAAGGTCCTTGGGGGTAGGAAATGCCTTTCATCTTGCTTGCATTTATTTTATATTCTCAGCTCTTTCTAGAGTGCCTAGCACATAGTAACTATATAATAGATGCTTTATGTAATCTAATCTAAGATTCTGCTAATGGGAGTTCCACAGCTGAGAAGAGGAAATTTAGTACTGGCATCTGTTTTTGGAACTCTGAATGCATTTTTCCATAAAACAAGATTGAAAATAATGGAATGCAGAGCTGGGAGGGATATCAGAAATCACTTAGTACAGCAGTTTTCAGCTTTCTTGACTATTAGGATCCTTTTTCCTTATTAAAAGAAATGTATTTTTCATATACAGTAATTGTGTTATTAATATTTGTTGATTTATAAAAGTATAATAACCAAAGCTACTATGAATTAATGTTTTAAAAGGAATATTTATTTTATTCTTTAAAGCATCCACATAATGGCAGCGCATAGGTACCAAACCCTCTGGACTCCTTCCCCAAACTTGCCCAGGATCTGTAGGTTGAGTTCCTATAGGATGGGCTGCTTACTCTCTTTCTAGAGATAACTATAGCTAGGGGTTGTACCTGGCAAATAGTAAGCACTTGGTAAATACTTGTGGTGTTGCTTTGCCATTCAATCCTCTGATATGGGTCAGGCTCTTGGGGAGACAAAAGTATAAATAAAACAGTTCATTTCCTCAGAGTACCCAATCAAGTAGTTCATGGTAAGATATAATATTGACTTAGAAGAATCATTTGATATTAGCCATGGGAATTTTCAAAAATCCCTTATGTTTGGAAAAAATCGTAATTGTGTTATTATTTTGTTATTTTATTCTAGCACCATTCAATCACTTTCTCAGTTTGCAACCTTAATAGTTATCTTTGATTTTTTTCTCTCCATTACTTCTCCTACATAAATGGTTAACAGGTCTTGTCAATTCTAGTTCCAAAATATCTCTTGATTGTTTCCCATCATTTTTGTGCCTGTTGACATCACTTTAATTCAGGCTCATATTACCCTAACTCCAATATTACAAGGTCCTCATAATCATTCTCCCCACCTTCCCAATCTCTCAATTTCATTATCTGACCAATAAAATATACCCTTTTTTCTGAGAGAGAAAAAGAGAGGGAAAAAGAGAAGAAGAGGGAGAGGCAGAAGGAGAGGGAAGGGGAAGAGAGAGAGAAGGAAGAGGAGAGGAGAGGAAAGAAGGGAGGGAAAAGAGAAGAGAAGAGGAGGGAAGGAGAGAATTAAGTCTAAGACTATTAGCATTTGCTCAGAGATTCTTTTTCATCTTTTCCCATTGTATGGTCCACTCCTTATAAGAAACACTGATTCAGAAAGAAATAAAAATCAACTTATCTTTGTTTGGAAACGAGCCCTATTATAAAAATATGAACAAATAAGTAGGAAATGAGCAAAGTTAGAAGAGATCAGGAAACTCCAGATGGCAAGAGATGTCAACTCTGCATGATTAGAGCAGAGTAGCAGTGTCCTTCATTTTTGTCTCAAAATTCCAGTGCTTCTCCTAACCCTTCAGATTTCTGCCTTCCAGAAACCTTCAGATTTCCTAATACCTGGGAATAACTATAATTCTCCTAAGTCCACTGCTGATAAAAGGCTATTTGCTTAATGAGAATATATATTATATGATAATTACTTCCACTGGGTTGTGTCTTTCTAACTAGGTAATCAGATCCATGAGGTAGAAACTATTCCTGGCATAGTGAAAAGTACTGGACTTAGACTTGAGCAAACTTGTTTCAAATCCTAGATCTAGGGCTTAATTGCTATGTGACCGTGGGGAAGGTAACTTACCATATTCAAGACTTCATTTTCTCATCAGTAATGAAAGTAATGATGTTTGTATTACCCAGCTCTAAAGGTCACTGTGAGACAAGTGCTTTGTAAAACCTAGCATTTTGCTCTTCAGGACAAGTTGCACAATGGGTAGAGTGTCTGGCTTGGAGTCAGAAAGACTCATGTCCCTGAGTTCCAATCTGACTTCAGACATTTACTAGCTATGTGACCCTAGATCAGTCACTTAACCCTATTTGCCTCAGTTTCCTCATCTGTAAAATGAGCTGGAGAAGAAAATGGCAAACCACTCCAGGATCTTTGCCAAGAATCCCAAGTAGGGTAACGAAGAGCTGGATGCAACAACATTGTTCTTTTTTGTGGGGGTCAACTCCAGCTCTGGGTTCAGTCCTCTGTTTTACCTCAGTGCTTAGCATAGTTCCTGACATATAAGATATAATAATTATTGACTAATTCAAGTATCATTTTTTCATGATAAAGCAGTTCATAATCAACAATGGAAACACAAAAAAGTGAAAGAAAATAAGTAATTCTTATGAGTGAAGTACAATCCACAGCCACATGTGTGAATGCATATTTATTTCAATTCAATTCCACAAACCTTCACTATAAACAGCATCTATTATATGTCAGACACCATTCTGAGCACCGGGGATACAAAGACAAAAACAGAACCATCCTTGCCCTCAATTTTACCAGAATATATATTAATGTGACTTGACAAAGCAAATCTTTGTTCTTAAGTATGATTTTTTAAAAAGAATTTGTTGTATACTGATAGGTCTCTGGCAACTTAGATAAGCACAATGGTACAATGGAAATCGGTGGATTAGGCGACAAAAGTCTGAGGTTTGATTTCTGCCTTTGCCACTTAATGGCTGTGAAACCTTGGGCAATTCTTTATTTCTCTGACCCTGTTTGTTGTTGTTGAGTTGTTTCAGTCATGTCTGACTGTGAAGATTTTCTTGGCAAAGATTTCGAGGTGATTTGCCATTTCCTTCTCCATCTCACTTTCTTCAGATAAGGAAACTGAAGGAAACAAGATTAAATGACTTGCCCAGGGTCACACATCAAGTGCCTGAGATAGGATTTGAACTCAGGTTCTCCTGACTCCAGGGGCCAGTGCTCTATCCACTATGCCTGGCTGCTCCAGAACTCATTTCCTCATCTGTAAAATACGGTCCATAAATACTTGCAAGATCCCAGAAGTATTGCAAGAATCAAACCAAAAAAAATGTCTACAAAATCTAACCTAAATACCAAAATATTTTTAAAATTTATTTTCATCTAGACTTTTGACTTCATCTATATCCAGAACTCCCAGAATGGAAATGCTCTCCACACATGCAGATCTCGAACTCTTCCATTTTTATAGTGTTAAAGATTTGTCTATGACACTGGGAGGGTAAGAGTCTTACTAATGATCATACATCTCGTATGAGAAAGAGGCAGAACTTGAACCAAGGTCCTCCTGAGTCAAGAGCTGGCCCATTCATCATGATGCCATATTGCAGGTGTAAAGAACAAAGTGCCAATGTGTCTGAATATAGACTTGCATGTCTGAACAGTGAGATGTAAACAAGGACGTGTTTTCAATCTGAGTCCAATGTTTAAATAAAGGACTCTCTTCAGTTTATAGCTTTTAGAGGGACTAGTGCTGGTGGTTTAGTTTTAAAAATTGATATCCATTGGACAGAGCAGAAGCAGTTAAGTCCAAAGGCTTTTGCTGAAATTAGTTTTGATATCTTCAAGAATACCGATAGTACTTTTGAGATGAATTTCTTAACTGACCTAAAATAAAAGGTTTCTAAGGAGAACCTTTAGCTTTATCAGGAGAAAACAAATGAATTTTGCTGCTTGACTTAAAGGACTATAACCATTTCTATTTATAAAACTGCTTGACTAGATCAAACATAAAATGAAAGAGGATGATGTGATACAATATAGCTGAACAATCTGTTTAAATAATACAGCACTTTCAGCTGATAAGCAGTTTTACATGATGTATATAGGTGAAGCATTGGCTGGAGGCAAAAATCGTTAAGTTGGTTAATTTTGTCTTGGGTACCTAACGTCCCCCCTCCCATTCCTGTGATGTTACTCCCGAATGAGGAGCTCATTCCCCATAGCCCCAGAGCTTTCACACTTCCTTGATGTTTTCTATGAGAAAGGAATGGGATAAAATTTTTAAAAAATAGTAGGGATTAATTAGCTAATGCTTAATTAGTTGAATGTGTTACTCCTTCCAGGAGAAACTATTTTGAAAGAGAAAAAACAGGAAAATCTAGTTGAAAGCCTCTTTGGTGTG
Source organism: Pseudochirops corinnae (assembly GCA_028646515.1). NCBI lineage: Eukaryota > Metazoa > Chordata > Mammalia > Diprotodontia > Pseudocheiridae > Pseudochirops > Pseudochirops corinnae. The sequence continues at coordinate 41,457,587 of CM053591.1, read as the reverse complement.
TATGGGATAGATACTCTGTTAGAGATGCTTCTTGGATAAAGAGGGGCCTTTGAGATACCCTTCAAATAACATCAATAGTTGATTACTTGCTCTGCCTACATACAGGCACAAATACATATATAGCATTTTTTATTTTGTTTGTCTTTTTGGAGGGGATAAGGCAGAGCAATTGGGGTTAAGTGACAAGGTCACATAGCTAGTAAGTGTTTGAGGCTGGATTTGAACTCAGGTCCTCCTGACTCCAGGGCTGGTTTCTATTCACTGAGCCACCTAGCTGTCCCCCTTTTTCATTTTTCAAAGCACTTTTCAGCAATCTTTGATGCAGACAATTTGTTTTGTTTCATTTTACCTTGCCTTACTTTCAAATAAAGGTCTACTTTATTCAAGTCTGGAGGTAGAGAAACTACTCATGGGCCTGATCCCACTCTGATTGAGTGGAGCTTAGATATCCTCTGTTTCTGACCTGGGATGCTTTACCTCCCACTAGGCAACCCAGTGCTTTTTTTTCCCTCTCGGGCTTCATCACATCAATTCCAAGCGTATGGATACCTAATTGTTTAGCTCACTGTAGATCAGAAATCTCCAATTCAAGAGATTTGTAACCTCAGCTTCCCTGGAAGCAGGGGTTATGGTATGCATCACCACAGTTATCTAATATAATCCTCCCCCTTTTCAAGTTATTTTTTTTTCAATCAGCAAAAATCTGTCTTCCTTTCTTCCTAACCATCCTGCCATGTGTACATTTTATTCTTTATTTTGAGTTCTTCACTTGACTTTCAAAAAACTGAGTCACATGTTTCATCATGAAGCCTCTGGAATCATGTTCAGTCACTAATTTTCTCCTCCTCCTCCCCCCTCCTTTTCTTCCTCCTCCTTTTCCTTCTTCTTTTTCTCCTCCTCCTCCTCCTCTTCCTCCTCATCTTCCTTCTTCTTCCTTGCAAGAATAAAGTTGAATTCAATTTGAGGTGCATACTGACCTTTTCATTTGCTTGTCCGATCATTAAGTAATTAACAAAACTGTTATATCATGCTATTCTTCCTGAGCCTTCTTCTCTCATTACAATCTCAGGGATCTTAGCTGCTCCTGCTGTTTCAACCATCATCTTCTAAAATCAATGTAGCCATACCTAATGTCTCCCAAATGCCATAACCCCATACCTTAACCTAAATACTGGATATTTGCATCCTGATC
>CM053591.1:41438172-41455895 GCA_028646515.1 Pseudochirops corinnae | reverse complement strand
CTGCTTCCAGAAGGGAAAGCTCTGTCCCAAATCGCTGAGGTCCTCCTGGCTGCCATAGACTTCCGGCTGACTGGATAATGAAGACTTCAAGACCGAGGCCCAAGACGACGTTCCGGATCCAGGCCGCTCAACGCGAGAGCACTGGTCTGAAAACAATCGCTCAGTCCCCCTGCTTTTTGCAGGCCGAGGGCGGGAAGCTACATCGCAGAGGCAGGTGCAAAACCTCTGCCTTTCGCTTCTCTGCTCTGGAGACCTTTCGGCTGGACGCTTATCTCCCTCTTTCACAATCACCCCTCGAGCAGCTGGTGCTAATCCGCGCTCACCTGAGAGCTTTCTCTGCACCTCCTGCCCAGCCGCCCCCAGGGCACAGCCGCAGCGGCTTCAGACCAGGCTGGTTTCGGTTCGCAGTGCAGATATGGTTCCTCATAGCCGAGCTGACTTCAGTGGGAAGTATCTTTGTGTGTGTTTTGAAGTTCTAGGATTGCTCCAGAGTCCTATTCCATGGGTATTTTGGGGTGGCTATGTGAGAGCTGCAATATATTGCTGCTGCTATGCCACCATCTTGGCTCCGCCCCCTTGCCATTTATTTCTTAAGTTTACTCCCAGCCTTGGACAATCTATTCAAAGAATTTATTCCTATCCAAACCTGACTAGGGTACAATGGTTTCCCCACTTGGGTGGGATCTGAATAAGAAAGCTAATTCAATCTCATTATTAATAATGTCCTTCAAGAGACTGAACTTTTAAAATCAGGTTTTTAGGAAAAAGAGGGCAATTCTTAATCCCCTGAATCATCGGTTATTAATAATAATTTCTCTCATTCCTCTTTTTTCCTCCCCACTTACCTTCACTGTCTCTGGCTTCCCTGGTTAAACTCTCAGGCCAATTATAATAGACTTCTGGCTTTTTCTTCAGTTCTGGACTGGACAGCTTAATTCTGTTCCTTATCACCTGTCTCTATCATTATTCTTTCTTGGGCTGATTTCAGATATTTGCTGGAGTTTAAGGGGAGCTATCTGAGCTTCTCTATAACTATTTAAGTGGAAGTCCTTATTTTTATGGATAAGAGAAATGGGACTCAGGAAGGTTAAGTGATTTGCTCAGGGTCCCAAGATTCCAATTCAATTCACCTTTAATAAGCATATATTAAATTCCTAACATGGGCATTATAATGTTCTTGGAATTAGAGGACATAAAAAAAGATTAGATGATTCATGGTCTTTACTCTCAAATGACTTAGGATATGACACATATATAGATAAGTATCAAGAAGGTAGGACATGATAAATTCAGAAGAATTGTGAAATAAAGGTCTTCTTGAGGTTCAAGGGAAACAATTGTTTTTCAGTCTGAGCTCCACCGTCCTGTCCTTGTGTACGCTGACCTACAACTGAACAACTAAATCTACAATTAAAATTATTTACAAACTGGACAACTGACTTGGGTACAAACTATTAGGTTAAGGAGGAATAAATCTAAGAGGATTTCAGAACTCCTTGAACTCCTTTGTCTCCAGGTGGTGCTTCCATGCAACCATTCTTTCACAACTTTCTTTTCTAAGAACATGACTTTCCCCTCCACTTCTTCCTGCCTTGAACCTCATTTAAGACAGAAATCTTCATGATTCTAATTCTCAGGGAAATTAAGGAAGGCTTCCCTGCCAATCCAGAACTTCCTGACCTCCATTCCTGAAATCAGTGTGAGAGAGGGGCAAAGATTTTACATGCCTATGTGCTATGCTGTGTTCCTATGGAAAATGGAAGTTTTGTGTTGTTTAGATCCAGGCTTGACACTTACCAAATGCAATTGAAAGAATATACTAAAAGCATTCCTTCAAAGTGATATACATCATGGGGGTAAGGAGATTTGGGTCGTGGAACTCCTGCAATCTGGAAAATCAGTGTAAAATTTTTTGGCCCTCTCTTCATACCAGAGAAGAAGTCTGAATTTTTTTTTTCCTTTATGGGGTATCTACAGTACCTTACAAAATTTGGGTGCATATTATATAATATTATACATATATTTATATTATATATTTATATATGAAATGTAATGTAATGTATTTTATAAAGTATATGCGATGTATACTATATAAAATATATTATACATTTATGTATTTTTGAGTTTCTAAACTGACCTCTGCATGTCATCCGTGGCTCCTGCAAAACTCCCCCCAAAATTTCTATTTAATTTTTTATGCAGACCTGCAATATATTGAAGCTAGGATGGGGAAAGTCTCCATGTGGAAGGGATAACTTTAGTAGATACAGTTTTGACCTTAGAGTTAGGAAGGCCTTATTAAGAGGCAGGGAAGAGCCTTGTTTAAAATGTGCATATTATCTGGAAGCATAACATTAAGCCATTATCAACCTAGACTACTCCCTCAGCACAGATGAGTTCCTTGTGGTCTATCAAGGATCTGAAAGACTTGATAGTAGATGGCAGAAATAGTGAAGAGAAGAAGGGAAGGAAGGTCTTGAAAAGACCAAAATTTGGGAACACTGTCCAAGAAAGGCAGGCTCAGATGGTGTATAATTTCGACATCCTCATAGCTATGATAGACACCAAAAGGATGACAGGAGGAACAGAAAAATAGACAGTCATAGAAAACAAATTTTATCTAGTTTAATAATAACAGGTTATTTTTATAATGCCTAGTATGTGTCCAGCACTGTGGCAAGTGCTTTATAATTATTATTTCATTTGATTCCCATAACAATTCTGGAAGGGAGGAGCTATTAGTATCTTCATTTTACAAATGAGGAAACTGAGGTCAACAGAAGTTGGTTGACTGTGCAAGATCATGCAGCTAGTAAGAATCAGAGACCGTATGTGAACACAGTTCTTCCTCACTCCAGGCAACGTGCCCTTTCCACTTTGTCTTTGGCCAGCTTTACTTACCAACAGCTTTATTCAGATTCCACACACTCTCCCAAGAAGTAGCTGTATTCCTGTGCTACTCTCTTATTCATTTGTTAATCAGATGAGCTCTGGTCACCTAGAGGTACTGAGAAAGAACAGAACAAAGGTAAGTAAATCTAAATAGTAGAGAAGTTGGAAAAATCTACTTCACAAGTATCTACTGATAAGGCTTAGACAGATAACAGTTTGGAAAAAGATCTGGAGGTTATAGTGAATAACAAGTCTATTATCAGCAAATTGTGTAATGTGATACTCAAGAAAGGCAATTCATTATTGGACAGCCTTAAGAAAGCATTGTTCTTGAAGAGATAGAAGACCCTGTCACTGTACCCTGCCCTGGTTCGGATTACATCTGGAGAACTGTATACAGTTCTGAGCACTCAGTTTTATAAAGGACAGTAGTAAGATGTATAGGAGAGATTCTGATTCAGTTATAAAGTAATCTCAACTTTAGATTGTCTCTGAGGTCCTTTTCAACCTCAAGATTTGGTGATTATCATGGTTATTTTACATTGTATTTATTCATGTCCATGTTTTATTCCCAGCCAGAAGTATCAAGGGAATTGTCTTCCTTGTCCAACTGTATATTGCTACATGTCTGGAATAAGGCTTCCCAGGGCTTAGTTCATTATGCTGTATATACTAGTGGCATAGGAGGGAACATGCATTTATTAAATGCCTATTATATGGCCAGATCTCTGCTAGTTGTTTTGCAAATATTTTCTGATTTATCTTCACAAACAACCTTGGGAGGCAGATACTATTATTATTTCTGTTTTAGAGATGAAAAAAATTGAGGCAGACTGAGGTTAAGTGACCTGCCCAGAGTCATATATCTGATAAGTGTCTGAAGTCAGATTTGAACCCAGGTTGCCCTGACTCCAGGTCTAGAACTCAATGCATTGTGCTACTTATTCACTTAATGAATATTTGCTGAATTTTTAAATGAGATTGTTGTAGGCTCCCAGACTACTGCTGTAAAATTGATTTTTTTCCATTGATTTTCTTTGAATTAGTTTCCATGTTCAGCAAATTGGGATTTTAAAGAAAAAAAAAACTTAGCAAAGCTTTTGGTATATTGTGTTTAAACAAACAAAATACAGGTGGGGTAGGGGGAATTCCCCTGAAGGCTTGAGGACTTTCTTGAGCTACAGAACGTGAAGGATGGTGACTAATGGAGAGAAAGGATGAGGCAGGTTCAAGCTACAGAGGAACTGAGATTGCAAGTCTCTGAGAAAAGCCTTTTGACAAGATGGTGCTGTAAGGCATGTCTTCAAATCATACAGCAAAGATGAGATATAGCAAATGACAGTGCAACCTGGCCTACTGGGAGGCTGGGCAGGAGGAGGCAAAGTTCTGAGGGAGAGCTTCAGGCAGACCCCAGGTCTAGGAGTCACATCTGCCAACGGGGCAGGGCTCTGATGCTGAACAACAGTGTCCTTGCTTCCCAGCCCCATCTCAGTACACAGAACAACATTCGTATTTGGAATCATCCGGGGGCTCCAAATTCCACCAAATTCCACAAAATAAAAAAACTCAGAACAAAGACCGGGAGGAACTCTTTCCCAAACAAAGCAGTAAGCTATAGAAAGAAAACTGTTTGTACGTTCTGGGATTTTCCCCTGTCCCATCACATTGAAGGAAATTGGTGCTATCCATAAGAAGATAACAGAGATCATAGCTGTGTGTTTCTTTTCTGTTCTCCTTCCACAAGACTGGATCTCCTTGCCTGGGCCAACTCATCACATTCATCTCCTGCAAATTCTTCTTCCCTTTATACATAGGCATCCTCTTGCACACTTTGGGCCTAAGAAGCCTGCCAGGATTAGTCACCCAAAGAGTCTGATCATAGAGGGTGTCTCCAGAGGCAACGTTAATAAATAAGCTTTCTAGGCTTAGTGGGTTTTCTTTTGATTTGGAGGAAATAGTTCTATCAACAGGAAGCACTGTGGTTTTCCTTTAGCAGGGACTTCTGAAAGCAGCAGATGTTGTTAAAAAACCAACAGCAACAGTATGTGCTCACAAAGGAACAAAGGGGACAGGTCTGGGGGCTAGGCTTTGCAAACAGCTGAGCTGGAAATGTCATTAATTCTGTCTCGGCCCAGGAGTGACAGAGCCATAAGCTACTACAGATGGGTTAGAAGAGCAGAGCCATCCAAAGGGCAACCAAAACAGGGAGGGTTGAATAAACAGCCTGGCAGAAAACCTGCCCTGACAAGGCCACTCTCTCCCTCTCCCCATCTTTTTTTTTTCTCTTCCAATGGAGGCTAACATACTACTGTGAGACAGAAGCAACTGAGGAGACTCAATGAAGCATCTGTTTAAAAATACCTTAATTCTTTTAATAATACTTTAATGCTTTTAAATAAAAATATTTTTATTTAAAAATAAAAAGGCAGAGATATTGTAACTTCCCTAGCAGTCCCCAGGTCTCAACTGACAGAGGGGCCCGGTGATTTTCACTGGCTTGTGTTAGCTCAATTTTACTTTCTTGTCAACAAATGAAATCCACAAATATTTATTGCAAAATGCTAGTGAAAAGACTAGGAAAAGACCTTCCTTCTGTCCAAGAATTTCAATCTCTCATGTCACTTATAGAGAAGCAGCCTCTAACCCTTGCTTTCCACTGCTCCCTCGCCCTCCCAACCTTAATAAAAAAGAGCAGTGTTGATGTCACCAGAATGCAAATGGTTGCACTGTTCTTTAAGTATTGTGTTTGCACAATAACCCATCTGCCAGGGAAGATACTTGCAGCAGACAATCAATTTATAATCACCTGGAAAACCCTACGAAGCCTGAAACTTGACTGCAGAGTGAAAAAAGGGCAGGGGGATGTTTCAAAAGGATTTCCAGCCCCTCTTCCCCCCACACCCACTTTTCTTAGAAGTATTGGAATGGAATTAAGTTTCTCCAGCATGGAGTGGTAGAGAGAGCATTAGAATTAGAAATTAGAATCAAATGATTTCAATTGACTCTGCTTTTGAATCCCGGATCTGCTTTTTATCACTTATGTGGTCTTAGGTAGATCTAAATCTCAGTTCATTCATCCATAAAATAAAAAGGTTGGATTTGATCAACTCTAAGGTCCCTTTCTGAAACTGAACTGACTTTACCATGCCTCTAACCCTGATGACAAGTCATGCAGAGAATGAGACACAAATGAGAGACACACCAATACTTGATCAAGACTTCAGTGGGAAGAGGTAGATTCCATTGAAATTTCCCAGTTACTGTCCGGGGATATGACAAGTTAGTCCAAAAGTTTCACTGAGTAGGGGGTGCTTTGGGATAACTGCAGAACTTCCTATCCCCTTTGTGGATGATGTTGCTGTTCTCCGTTAGTCTCGGGCAACTGTTCTCAACATGGGGTTTGGGGACCCTGTGGGAATTTTTAAAACCCTTTCAGTGGGTCTGTGAGGCCAAAACCACTTTCATAATAATATTAAGATGTTTTGACTCTTGATAAGGTAAATGTTGATGGATACAGCCTTTATGAACAAAAATACTTTGGGAAGGGGTGCTCAATAATTTTGGGGCAGTATAAAGGAACAAAAATTTTGAGAACTGCTATTCTATGGTTAGTATAGATTATCTAATATGTTTATAGCCTATCCAATAGCTTATAGTCCTTTTCCTACTGGCTTCTTGTTATTCTTTGGCTGTGTGCCTCATTGATTCACCTCTAAATCAAGGTCACAAGCATTTAATGAAATTTAACAGTAATAAAAGTGGAAGCATTACTCATCACGTAGCACAGTCATAGATTGCACTTTCCACTTAATATCCATACCAAGTCCCATGTAAAGTTCTCTCTCTCTCTCTCTCTCTCTCTTTCTCTCTCTCTTTCTCTCTCTCTCTCTCTCTCTCTCTCTCTCTCTCTCTCTCTCTCTCTCTCTCTCTCTCTTTCCCCACTCACTTGGAGATGAGAATTACTCTTGGAAGATCCACTTCCAGGTTAGTACCCATTTAGCAGGTATGTAATAGCTGTATCAAATGTTTCAGGGACTATCATAGAGTAGAGGAATTAACCTTCTTCTGTATCTGCAGAGGGCAAATGTGGACCAATGGGTAGAAGCTATAGGGAAACCAATTAACCTCAATATGTGAAAGTCTTTTTTCTCTTTAAACACTTAGGTAAAGGTGAAATGAACTGGCTTATACGGTGTTATATTCAATGGTAAAGGTGAAATGAACTGGCTTATATAGTGGTATATTCAATGGCACTGGAAATGTTTGAGTAGAAGTTGGAGGGTTGTAACACCATTTTAAGAATGTTGCAATGGGAATTCCACTTTGAAAAGAAGACTGACCTAGATTGTCTCTACTAAACCTCACTTTTCTTTAAGCTGTATAGATAATAAATGCTGTAGTTCAGAGGATCACTGTAGAACACTGTAGAACTGTAGAACACAAATTGTTGTTTGTCCTTTATTTTTTGAAAAGAATCAATGACATCAGGAGGGTGATGTCTTGACTTGCAAGTGGATTGGAATAAAGTGAGGCAGAGTTGTGCAAAGTCATCAGCTTTACTCTCTCCTACAGGGTTATTTGAGTCCAGTGACAAGACATAGGTCAGGATGACTGGAGATGATGCCAGATGCAGTGGGAGACCTTGACCTTTTTAAGCTAACGTCTTTCCCTGGTCTTGGTTTGTCCGAGGCAACACCTATTCAGTGATTTAAAGCTAAGTTAAAAAAAGTAAGGCAAAAGATGGAGTGGTCTAAGAAGGCTTTAGTGAAAGTATTAAGACAGACTTCATGGGATTAGTAGCATTTGAATAGGTATGAAGTAGGGAGGAGGGCATGAAAATAGCCATAAAGAAAAAGAAATAACCCATCTTCTTACTTTGGCACTGACTGATCCCCCTGCTCAGAATGCTTTCCATTTCTTAGTTCTTCTGGATTCCTTCAAGGTTCATGTCAAACCTCACCTTCTACGAAGACTTTCCTGCTATTTCTAGTATTTTCCTCTCTAAGATGACTTTCCATCTATTCTGTACAAACATGGTTACTTACATGTGTAGCATTTGTGCCCAGAGATAGGCTGCTAAATTTGCCTCTCAGTGTTCCAGGTTGCTTTCAGTGGATGATGAAATATGTCTCTATATGCCATGGCTTAAACCCCCACTGGCTGTGTACCCCTACTTTTAGATGACAATGACTAATAATCCAGTTTCATTTAACCACATAATATCAATTAACTTTTCAAAGGGTCATTTACACTTAAGGTTTTTGAGCTGAGGACTAGTAAAATAAAGTAGTGTTATTGGAAGATGAGTAAGATGGCAGCATTAGATAATGGAAACTGGAAGATCAGTTTGAAGGCTACTGCAGAAGTATAAGAAATGTGTTGAATTTGAAAACTAGAAGGGAATTTAGAGATCGTACAATCCATCTCTTTATTTTGCAGATAAAAACAGGCCCAGAGAGAGCAAGTGACTTCCTCAAGGGTCACACGTATTGTAAATAATAGAGCTGCAACTCAATCAGGTCTTGACTCCAAATTTTGTGCTTTTGAATTCTGCCTTTAATATAGACCATTCCATAGCTGAGATAATTATTCTTGTTGTTTGTCCTTCCATCTCAAAGAGGACCAATGACATCATGAGGATGATGTTTTGGCTTGTGCATAAACTGGATTTCAGTGAGGCAAAGCTGAGATAACTGAGATCTTGATGTGAGGAGGAGAATTGTCTGATGTCACCTATCTAGTTAATGGTAGAATCATGATTAGAATCAGTTTTCTTGATTCCCAATCTAGTTCCTCATCCCCACCTCCACTGTCACCCAACACCAGGATGTCTCCCAGAGGTTACAGGAGCTAAAATGAAGATTTTGACAAGGGATAGAGAAAGGAAATGCTATGTGGTTTTGTGGAATAGAATTATGTAATACATTGCTGATGATGGCTTGCATTACAAATAACAAAAACACTTACGCACATCAAATACTTATTGGTCTCCTCTGGTTGAAATAAGGTCAGAAATCTCTCTGGAGCAAGGAAGAGAGTATTTAATCTGTTTTCACACTTTTAATGTTCTGGCTTCTGAGGATTAGAAAAACACATATTACCCATGTTACACATAAACAAGCTTAGTGTTAATCTCTTTCCACCACAGAGGAATCTGGGTATTTTCCCATTGTATTTGGGAATTTATTGGATGTAGCAAAATGGAGATAAACATTGCTGTACTCCATCAAAGATAATAATTACAATAATCTATATCTCTATAATACTTTAAGACCTGTAAAGCACTTATACCAAAATTATCCTTTGAAAGAATTAATAGAGGCCAAGGGGGAATCATTAAAATTTCTGAAAATATCATTAATAAACATTAACAATAATTTAAAATTCTTACTTCCATTTTACAGAGGAAGAAACTGAGGTTGAAAGAAAGTAATTGATTAACCCATGATCACACAGTTATCAGGATGTCTAGATTGTATATGAAAATGATGAGTCTGAGTAAAATATCATCAATAAAATAGTAGAGTTCAAACAAATGAGTTTGAGAAGCATCAAATTCTGCAGTAGAATATCAGTTTCCTGCTGCCACAGACCAGTAGAACAAGTTACACTTTGGGTCTATGTATTTTAGACAGAGTTTATAGGAGCTACAGATTTTTCCAAGGGCACTCTTATTAAACAATCATGATCTCATTTTAAAGTGAATTCAGACAAATTGGCATTTTGAATGCAAACAAGGAGATGATTATGCTAACAAAGGACTTAAAAAATATATTTTTCCTATGTGTACCTTCTCAGTGCCTTGTTTTTTACCTTTGCTGGAGATTGTGTTTCTTAATACAAACAAACAAATATGATTGGATCATCCATCCGATGCCCTCACCAGAACAAGTGACATGCTGCTGAGACACAAATCTTCATAATTATGATTTGAAAAGAGGAGGGACATACACATGTATTCTTTTCCAATGGCATTTTGACTATGTGATTTCCTCCATTAAATCTCCCATCTAACACCTTGTTGTGACATGGGAGATGACCGTGGTTTTGCAAAGGATGTGCTTTTGGAGAGTTATGCTGAAGTGATAGTATAGAATAGATGAAAAAGTGAGAGGTTTGTTATCTGAAAACCTGGGTTTGGATTTGGGTTCAGCAAATTTGAGAAATATTTCTGAAATGCCTATGAGCCAAGACACTCAGCCTTGGTTATAAAATCAAAAATAAATCTGTCTTGGATCTCAAAAAAAATTTTATTCTGCTGGGCTCTGCCACTTAGCAGTGATAGGAACTTTAGCAAATCATTTAAAATCTTAGTGCCTCAGCTTCTTCATTTGCAAAATGGAGAGAACAATGGCTACACTGCCTACCTCATAGATTATGAGACTGAATTGCTATAAAGTACTTTGCAAATATTAAAGTGCTATATACATGTCAACTATGCTGAAGGTAATGGAGATAATAGAGGAGGAGAAGGACAAAGAAGGGAAGGAAAGGAAAGGAACAATGAGGAGAAAAAGAAAGTGAAGAAAAACAGAGGAAAAGAAGGAGGAGACAAAAGAGCAAAAGGAAAATGAGAAGAAAGAAGAGAAGGAGGAGAAGGAGGAGGAAGAAGGTGTGAAGGAGGTGAAGAAGAAGGAGGAGGAGAAGGATGATGATGAGGATGAGGATGAAGAGAAGGAAGAGGAGGAGGAGAAGGAGGAGGAGAAGGCACAAAGTCTTAGCATCCTGGTCATGCTTCTTCAGTCTCCAGCAGTTCAGCTGGCCCTAGGACACAGAAGAAATCTCAGCCTTCCAGGAGGCCTTCTCAGTAGCAACTTCAGCCTTCATCAGATTCTGGTCTCATAGAAAACTCCAACTCAGTTCTCAGTCCAATAGCAGCTTAGCTCCCAGATGCTGGGACAATTCTGCTTCCTCCACCAGGAGTAAAAAATTCTTGATTCTGACTGTCTCTTCTCTGGACTCTTCTTATACAAACACACATACACACACACACACACACACACACACACACACACACACACACACACACACACACTGGCTTCCTGTCTCAGCCAACCCCTTCCTGTTATGTCAGCAATAGGAGACAGAGTTCACACCTTCTGTTTCTTTCACAGAGGTACTTAGTGCTAAATTAATTACCATTACAGAAGGTTGAGATTTCTTGTGGGTCCTAGGGCCAGGTGAAATAGTGGAGGACTGAAGAAGCATGACTGGGAATTCTAAGACTTTCTTTGTTTGTGCCTTGGTTGATCCTTGAGTTCCCAGCAACAGAAGTTGTGAAGGTTTTGAGATGTGCTGGACCCTGTGAACTTCAATATGTAACAAGAACTGCCTGGAGGACTGGTCAAGGACCTGGGAGCTGTCTGCCTCTGAATCCAGGTGACTGTTTGGTGGATTCAGGTAGGAGCTGGGACCATAGAAGGGGATCCAGGGAATCTGAGAGACCACTCTGAGTCAAGATGAAGAAAAGGCTTCTCCTTGGATATTGAATGCAGTGACGAAATTGAAGTTTATTAGAGACCAAGGGGTGGAGGGTTTGTGTAATTTTCTAGTGATTGTATTTAGTGATTAACAATACTTAGTGACTGCTAGATAAGTGACTCATTAAGTTAATTTATAATTGCCCCATGAGTGGAAGACTGACTTGTATTGTGAAATGATTGAATGATTAAGTGAGGAGGGTTTTCCCCTTAGGGACACCAGATGATTGTTCTTTTGTTCTTTGTTCTAAATACCATGACCACTTTGGTGAAAACTATGTGGCCATTCTAATGTTAAACTGCTGTGAACACAATATTGTGATTTTCTTTGATAAGATGTAATGTTGTGAATATTATGTTGTGATTTGTTGTGAATGTTTTCCTTGATTTGTTATGGAATAAATGGAGTATTCACTGTACTGTGTAATCAGAACCTTAGAAGCTCTTCACAGTAGCATTCTTTTGGGAAGCTGCTCATACATGTGTTACAAATCACATGTCCATCAAAATGTCAGAGTGACTTTCTACTCAGAATTGACAATCATGGAATGTGCTATCACCACCTGATAATTAGTTGTGAGGAAATTGATTACATACTTTGGTCTTGTTGCTACTGGGAAACTTACAGAAAAAATAGAAGCGCAAGAGTTATTATAGTCTAATAGTTATTAATCACAGAACATTAAAGATAGAATGGGTGCTAGTTCTCATCTAACGTCCTCATTTTACTGGTGAGAAAATTGAAGCCCAGAAGATGAAATGATCTCCCACTCCCAAAATATCATACAGTGTTTGGTACGAGAAACCAGGTTTCCCAAGTCTGAGAGTAGCACTCTTTATAATTACTCCACATAACTGATGGCATAATTTTTTTTTTCATAAAGACCAAGAGAATAGTTTGGTGGCATCAAGAAATATTTTTAAAAAATTAGTTTAGTCTGATTTACCAAGAACATTTTTTAATGCTTGAATTTCTAAAAAGTAGAACAATCCTTGTTGAGACAAAATGATGTTTCTAAGATCAAGATGTGGATTTATTTTGTGAAAAGTTAATTACTTAAATTCATTTCTATGTTGGAACTCATTTCTATGAAGGGGGATATCATCAGTCATTAATAGTTAGAACAGCCACTGGGACACATCCTCTCGGGGACTGAATGAGACTACCATCTGGGCAGAGGAAGAAAGAAGAGAGTTAGTTATCAGAGAAATTGACTGATTTCTAGCAATGATGTAGAACTGTGTTTGGTGTATAAATTGGTTATTCATTTTCTCAGAGCAATAGTCATACATTTCTTACCAAAAGAAAAAAAGTAGATAAGATAAATAAAAGTAACTGATGGAATAAGACATAGAACTAAGTAGAGAGATACTTTGGTGTAAGTACGTGACTGATTATTTTCATTCTTCCATCATTCCCTGCCCACACCTCCATTTATCTTTACCCTTTTTGAGAAGCTAAGTTTCCCACATAAGACATTTTTTGATTATTATTTCCCCTAACACTTTTGGTAGGAATCCTGCCATCATCTTGTCATGGCAGAAAAATGAACAAGAAGCCTGATCCAGATTTTTAACACATCTACATTCTTTGGTTTGGGATTGAAACTTCTATGGATATAGATCTATATCTATATATCTATATCTATATGTATCTCTATCTATCTATCTATCTATCTATCTATCTATCTATCTATCTATCTATTGGTCTATAATCTATAGGACTGAGAAAATGGAGTGCACTATCTTCAATTTTTCTTTCATTAGATGTCTGCTATTGTCAAGAAGAAGTAGAGTAGAAAACTGCAAGAAGAAATCACCCCACTTGTACTGTTGGGTATTTATTGTGATGATTTCCTTAAAAAGAAAACCTGCCTTTCTGAACCTATGTTGGAGCTCTATAAAGTCAAGGTCTTGCTTATATTAAGCATAGGAAAGTGATGAAGTGCTATCCAGTGTTATCTTTCTAGGACAAGGGAAAGACTAGATGCAACTATGAGACTTGTGGAATATAATGATTCCTTGTGTGATAGGAACATGATGAGTATCAAAGATACTATGAGAAAAAAGAGAAAGATCAGAGCTGGAATAAAAACTTGATATTTTCTGTAAAGGAAAAATAACTTCTTCAAAATATAGTTTCAGAACAAGCTAAAAAACAGCATCCAAGGACAAAGCGAGAAACTTGTTTGTGACAATTTCTTTGAAATTTGTTGGCTTGCCCTCGAAATAGTTGATCCTGGTATAATCCAGGCTTTGATGATCATCAGTAAAATTTGGAATATGGATGGGCAATTTTGATCATTTAACTCATTTCTTACTATTGTGGTTATGATATATGATAGTGTATTTGCCACAGGAGTATGACATCCAAGTAAATGATTTCTATAATTTGGTCAGATGGTTTTCTTTCCAGTCTGAAGAATAATTTGGGGCTGAAATTCTAACAGGGAGAATATTCTCATATTACCAGGTCCAAGTCATCACCATTCAAACTTAAATCAGTCAGAACCTTTTCCTAACTAATGCTTGGTTCATTATGTGGATTTGGCCCCAGAAAAGGTTCTGCCATCTGCATGGCCAGAACACATGGTTAGATTCAATTCATTATCCATGATTCTCTTTCTACATATGGTGTTGGTACATGCTGCCATGGTGTAGGTGCCAAGTTATCAATAGAAACTAAATGTTCATTTATTGAATTGAACTTTACCTGAAGGACATGTATGACTGAAAAGACAAATTTCCAAACAAATGAACTGAGAATTCCTGAACTGGTTCTTCAAACCCACATTAGATTTATCATAAGCCTTGTAAAAATGGCTTACCAGGTAGTTAAACTCTATTCTAGACAGAAGCATTGTGGTTTTTAAAAATCTCTTCACTATCTTTTCCCAAAAGATCTTTTAAAAATTTTTTAGCTTCTACTACATACAATGTTTTAAAAATATGTAAAATATATGTAAAGGCATACATGTAATATGCATGTGTGCATGTGCATCTGTGCATATAATGCATCCATATGTCACTTTACTTCTATGTAACTTTAAAAACGTTTTGTGGGTGCTCTGAATATCTATCAGTGACCATCAACTTTTCTTCCACTTCCCTGAAACAGAAACTTTTTCTTGCAACAAAAATGTAGAGTTATGCAATCTCTCTCTCTCTCTCTCTCTCTCTCTCTCTCTTTTTCTTTCTCTCACATACACACACACACACTGAAGATATTGGCCATATCTGACAACATACATTTCTGTCAAGAGGTTGTAATGACAAGCAAAGAAGTACTTAGTTATTTATTCAGTTATTTATTTTGCACCTTGTTTCAGTTCAAGTGTCTTTGAGCCTTGCCCTGATTATATTAAGTCTTTGTTAAGAAACAGAACCTGTGGCTCCCACAGTGGGAGGGACTTGCCAAAGACAGGAACTGGAAGGATATAAGAGGTGAGAGGAACAGGGAGGAGATAATGACAGATAAAAAACTGAGCACAACTGGTACTGAGCAGAGCTAAAAAGGAGAAAACTTGTGGTGTCCAGCATTCCATTTGTCTGTTCTGTCTGTGTTGATTTGTGTTTGTGATACTTTGTACAGAAGCCCTGAGACCTTACTGGAAGCCCTGAAAGAGGATTTTCTTGTCTGCTTACAGAAATCGTGGAGGAGAGTTTCAGAGGTCTTGGGACTATACTGATAATTTGTATTGAGTTCTCAGACCTTGTTTGTGGGTCTGTGTTGATTTCACAGGTAGATAGTGGATTGATGATGGTGCCGGCAATGTATACGAATGTTATTTTGGCTCTGTTAAGGTTTGTCTTCCTAGAAACAGAAACTGTAAAGGACTTGAGGTGGACTGGCCACTGTGAACTTCAATATGGAATGAGAACTGGATGAAGAACTGGAGGAAGAACTAGATGAGGAGCAGAGAGCTGCCTGCCTGTGAACCAAGGTGACAGTTGGGTAGATTCAGGCAAGAGCCAGACCCATGGAAGAGGAACCATGGAATCAGCCTTGAGCCAAGATGAAAAGACCTCTCCTTGGGTACTTAGTGCTGACTGAGAAGATCATGATTTACTGTGGCCTAGGGGTGGGAGAACTTTGTACTCTGTACCTTGTACCTCTTAAAGATGATTGAATTAAGGATGATTGGAAACTAATCTCCAATCAAGATGAAAGAAGACTTTTTGACTGAGAGATTAAGACTATGTGACCTGGGGGGGGGGCCCCCCCGAGAATTTTTGACCTTTGTACTTTGTGTCCCTTAAGGATGATTGAGGTAAGGACTTACTGAACGATAATTTTTCTTTAAAACTATGTGGTCACTTTACTGATAAATTGTTATGTTATATCATTGTGAATGCCGTATTTTGGTTTCTGTGAATGTTTTACCTTAGTTTATTGCTTAATAATTAGAGAATTTGCTATACTATGTGATCAGAACCTTAAAGCTATTCACAGCAGTAGTTCTTTAGAGAGCTGCTCATGCTTGGCTTTACAAAGGGATAACATCATCATCATCATCAACCTTTTGAAGTCATAATTGGTTACTTCTACAGTCAACCTTCTTAGGTCTTTCAAGGTAATTTCTCCTTACATTATTGCATCCATTGTGTAAATTGTTTCCCATTTTTTGCTCACTTAACTGCATTGGTCCATACAAGTTTTACCATATTTTACAGAATCCATCATAGACATTCTCATGTATTATGGTGCAATAAAATTGTATTGTCTTCATATGACACAATGTACTTACCCATCCACCAATGAACAGGCACTTATATTGTTTGCATGTCTTTTTCGTTAACAACAAAAAAATGCTACCTAAAATGATCTTGTACATATGGTACTTCTTGGTGAGTACTCTATATGGTGGAGACTCTTTTTAAAGGTAGATCATCTCTCTTCATTTTCCATCTGCAACTATGCTTGGTTTGGACTCTACAGAACAAGATATCCACCTGCCAGCTATCTTGTCAGGTCTCCTCTTTCCAACTAACTTTTCTGTATTGTGTTCCACCATTCCCCTATTAGATCACAAACTCCTTGAGGGCAGGGACAATCTTTCTTTTTCTTATTTGAATCTCCAGTATTTAGGATGGTACCTGGCACATGGTAGGTACTTAATAAATGTTTATTGAGTAGAATTGAATTAAGACTGGAAACCGGTGTAAGCAAGAAACAAAGTTTGTGAAGGTAGGGTGGAACCAAGATGGCAGCATAGTAGTAGCAAAACTCCATGAGCTCCCCCCCATAACCACCACAAATACCTATAAAATATGACTATAAATAAATTTTAGAGCTACAGAATGCACAAAGTGACAGAGAGAAACAAAACTCCTGCTGAAGCAGCTCAGCAGGCAGACAAGAAGGGTGCATTGCAGCATGCTGGGAGCCAAGCCCTGGCCCATGTGGGCCTGTGGTTTTAGCCGCAGGACAGCCCTGACCAGCAGCAGTTGGAGTAGACTTCAGGAGAGTGGATCATCAGCAGCTGTGGTGGTTTCTAGAAAAATCAACCCATAAATGCAAGACAAAGTAAAAGATCAGTGTAGACCTCTTTTGGAATGGGGGAGGACAAGGAGTGTGGTCTGCTCTCTCCCCCCAGAGTGAGAAGCTGAGGAAGCATGGAGGCCATGCAGCTGCCTCCACATGGCTGCTTCAGAGCTCCTGATCTGCAGATCGTAGGGGAGCCAAGCGACCATTCAGAGGGTAATTGCTCTTGCCTTAACCTGCCTGGATCTGGATCATGGTCTTGGGTAGTGGTCATGAAGTGTGTGATCAGTGAGCCAGAGCTTGTGGGGGCAGCAGACAGGGCACCCAACAACAGTTCTGGCAGCTGCAAAACCCCCAGCAATTTGGGACAAAGCTACAGAGTTCTACTGTGGCAAAAAGCTGAAAAGTCAAGTAATTGAGTGGCAATACAAGCAAGGAAAGGAAGCAAAGCAAGCACAGCCATCAAACCTTCAATTCCTTTTTTTGGGGACAAAAAGGATCAAAGCATGGAATGGGAGGAAGACAACTAAGTCAGCACTCCTGCACGAAAAGCTTCCAAGAAAAATATGAACTGGTTACAGGCCATGGAAGAGTTCAAGAAGGATTTTGAAAATCAAATAAGAGAAGTGGAGGAAAAATTGGGAAGAGAAATGAGAATGGTGTGAGAAAATCATAAAAAGAGAGTCAACAACTTGACTGAAGAAAATAATACCTTAAAAAATAGACTAACTCAAATGGCAAAAGAGGTCCAAAAAGCCAATGAGGAGAAGAATGCCTTAAAAAGCTGAATTTGCCAGATGGAAAAAGACTTTCAAAAGCTCACTGAAGAGAATAACTTCTTCAGAATTAGATTGGAGCAAATGGAA
>CM053591.1:41420297-41431144 GCA_028646515.1 Pseudochirops corinnae | reverse complement strand
CCATCTTCTTACAGAATTAGACATGAGCAAGAGGCCATAATGAAATGGAACTAATATATTCAAAATAGGTCTAAAACAGGCAAAGTGGAATTTCTGCTCTACATGAATCTATAGCCGATATAGATACACCCCTTGAACCTAAGCAACAGTTGGTATTGTCTTTTGAAAATGGAGTGAAGGATATGGATTAACTGAAGAACAAAAGAAATATGCATGGTTTACTAATAGGAATGCAAAATATTTGGGCCATAAAAGACATTGGAAAGCAGTAAACTATAACCCATATACTAGGCAGCCAATGGAAAGTCCTGGGACAGGTGGAAATAGTCAATATGCTGAACTCGTGGCAGTACATCAAGCTATCAAAACCGAGCAAGGAGGGCTGTATCATATATTTACTGATTCGTGAGTGGTAGCTAATGGGTTAGCTACATGGATGCCCATGTAGAAAAATCAAAATTGGGAAATTAATAGTAAACAAGTCTGGGGCAAAGAATTATGGGAACATATGTGGGACATGTTTTTGGTTACTAATTTGTCAGTTTCTCATGTAGATGCTCACATGGCCTTTACAAACTACAACACACATGCTGATCAACTACCAACGATTGATATTTGATATATTGTCCCTACTCTGACACCAACTGATGATCTTGTACTAGCAAAATGGCTCCATCAAATGGCCAGACATTTAGGGGTCCTGGCCACATATGTCAACTGGAAAAGGAATGAACCATTCTTTGGGTAGTAACTGGAGAGAGAGTAAAGGGAAAAGTTCCAGCCCAGATTTGGCAAATAGATTATATTGTTCTCTTACCCCCAAGATAAAGGATACAAATTTATATGTACTTGTGTTAAGACCTTGCTCTGATAAGAATGAACCCAGAAAAAACACCTGCAAAACTCTAGATCTCATAAGTCTTTATTACAGAAACCCAATGCAGATTCAAAATCACAATGGGTTACATTTCAAAGGTAATGAAATGAAGAGATATTGTATATTAAACAATATAGAATGGATATATCATATTCCATATTATCTACAAATATCTGGGTTAATTGAAAGAATGAGTGGATTATTGAAAGAATAGTTAAGGAAGTTAAGTTCTAATAATTTGTATCAACATTGGAAAGATAACTTGTTCACTGCTTTACATAATTTGAATAATAGACCATTGGGAAGAAGTACATCTCTAGCCAGAATGATGACCCCAAATCTGAAAATTAGAAAGTAGTAGACATATCAGATCCCAAATATTGAGTATTGGACTGTGAGGCAGGATGTCCCAGCAACATATCCAGGAATCCCTGATTTGGCAGGATATTATTTACATTGTTTAGAGGACTTTTAGTTGCATAGAAAAGAAAAAAAATTCCTAAAAATCATTTTGGATGAGTAATCACCTAAATCAGATTTAGCAGCTGTATTGGCTGGAGTGCTATATTCTAATTATCAAGGAGAAATTATTGTGACATTCCAAAATTTAGGCAAAGAACTTATACAGTTTTATAAAAATGATATAATAGGGGTGGCTAGGTGGTACAGTGAATAGAACATGGGCCATGGTGTCAGGAGGATCTGAGTTCAAATGTGGACTCGGACACTTAACACTTACTAGCCATGTGACCTTGGGCAAGTCACTTAATCCTAAGTGCCTTGCCTTTCCCTCTCCAAAAAGGAAAAAAATAAAAAAAATATGAAAGAACAGTTCAAGTGATTGGTATTCCTAGTGAAACAATACCCCTTGTGAAAACCGACCCTCCTTCCAAAATAACTATCAGAGGAACTGAAGGTTTTGGTTCTACCGATAGAATAAAATTGTGAGCTAAAGTATAGGTAGAGCCAAAGCCAGATGATGTTCCAAAAACTGTGGAAATTACAGCACATGGGAAAGATAATGCTGTAAGTGTTGTTTATTTGGGAGAAGATGATTACCAAGTTGGACCCATAAGTCATTTATTCTAACATGAGTGAGGCTATGATAGTGAGTTCATGGACTCCAGAAGTACAGCTGATCCTATGTTTGTTTGTTTTTTGACTTCCTGTCTATTAAACTTGTTTGTTAAATTTGTTTCGTGCAGGTTTAATGCCCTCTACCTACAGATGCCTGATCACTTAAACCAGATGTCACCCCCTGTCCATGACTGTGATGTGTCAACACTGGACCTCTTACATCAGTGGTTCTCAACCTTCCTAATGCCGTAACCCTTTAATACTCATATGTGGGCATATCTGCATGTGGGCAGACTCGCCTGGAGATGGATAGAGGAATAGTGTCTCAGTTCCTAAGACCATCAGAAATATCTGTTTTCTGATGGTTGTAGGTGACCCCTGTGACCCCTGTGAAAGGGTTGTTAGACCCCCAAAGGGGTCGCATCCCACAGGTTGAGAACCACTGTCTTACATTGACCAAGCTCCATATGTTAGCTAAAGAAATGACCTCTCAAATGGGACCTCTTGGAGCAGGGCCAGCTCTACGTCCAATTTCTGCAAGAATTAGCTATGGGAGAAGAGACCTTCACCCCTTACCCTAAGATTTGGAGCCCCATTCATTTGAGGGGGAAATGATGGACTACTTGTGCTCAAACCCCACCGTAAGATATTGTTTTATGTGCTTATTTTCTGTTATCCCTGTTATATTGTTGTAAAGTTCTGTTGACATCAGTTTCCCCTAAAGTTTCATTAACCTATGTAATGAAATGTATTGTTAATGTATTTTTGCTATGAAAGGGACATGAAAGATCTTGGGGTCAAATATAATGGTAACGGGAATACTATGATGGATTCAGTTTCTTAGTGTTGGCTTTGGCTTTCTGGTGTTTGAATAAATGTTTTGCTTCTATCTTCTATATGGAAAGTCTGTTATATTTTGTGATTCAGAACTGTGCTGGTATATTCATAGTCACCATAAGTGCTGTGAATACTGTATTGGTGCTATAGGCAGATGTCCCCTTAAGCTCACTAACCGATTTGAAGTCTATTGGTTACCCTCAACTTTTTCGGGGCATGGGGCAATTGGGGTTAAGTGACTTGCTCAGACTCACACATCTAGTAAGTGTCTGAGGTCAGATTTGAACTCAGGTCTTCCTGACTCCAGAGCTGATGCTCTATACATTGCACCACCTAGCTGGCCTCTCTGCAGAGATGGTTTATTAAGGTGTGACCAGTATGCATCCTGCAACTTCTAAGATAGCGCTACCTTCATGATAGTAAATGAATGTCTATGGTAGATGAAGGATGAGGAAGAGTTGAGGATCATAAGGTTTTGAACCTTGAGGAATAAAATGATGGTGGTACACTTTCACCAAAATAAGGAAATTTTTAAGAGGTGTGGTGTTAGAGGAGAAGATATAATGAATACCATTTTTGACATGTTGAATTTAAGATATCTAAAATGAAACCAATCACATATATGTAAGAGGAAGCTGATAATTTAGGACTGATAGGAGAGAGAGAGACTAGAGTTTGTTATACCTATCAGAGTGTCTTGTGCAAAGAGACTAGCACTCAGCATATAGATTTGAATGTCATCTACAACCCTGACAGCTGATGAGATCACCAAAAGAGGGTCCTCTGGGCTTGCCTTCTCAACCTCCCTTTGGGAGAAGGAGATCAGATGTTCAGGGCTGAGTTACATTTGATGGTTGGACAACTTCATGCTGCCCACACCCTTATGCTTAGGTATTCAGGTTGATTCAGACACAAAGATTTAAATATTTTGGGCCAGCTACCACTACCATTCCCATGCCCCATCAGGTGTAAGCATGGCTTCAAAGCACCTGGTATTGGAGTCTAAGGTGTTGGAATCCAAGATGGAGGATTAGGATATTCTTGGATACAAACAGACATTGGTGGAAAGGAAGTGGTAACCTACAAAAATGTCTGAACTGATAGTGTTGTTTGTTTTGTTTTTTGATTTTTTTGGAAGGCAATTGGGGTTAAGTAACTTGCCCAAAGTCACAAGACTAGCAAGTGTTAAGTGTCTGAGGCTGGATTTGAACTCAGGTCCTCCTGACTCCAGGGCCAGTGCTCTATTCACTGAGCCACCAAGCCACCCCAATAGTGTTGGTTTTCTTACCATTCTTCCATTTCCTTCCTATGTGTGTGAACCATAATTGTTTTTCCATGGCTGCACTACCTTTGGTGCCCTTTTAAATTTAATCTATCTTGGACAAAGTCCTACTTGCTTCACACTGGTTACAATTTGGTTTTTAACTTAACTTTTCTTGGGGTGTTGAGAAGTGAAAGGGGAGACATAAAAGATTATGTCACTAAAATATAGAAAGCATCAATAAAACATTTAAAATAGTGATTAAAAATGAAATCTACAGGGCTCTTATTTTCTTCTGGCTGAAGGACTATAACTGGAAAAGGGAAGGTGTATACTTCATTATAGTATACTACTTGAAGCTGGCTAATTTGAACTAATCACTGAGAATAGCCCTTTAAATTACTCGATTTTATTGTTAAGCTTAGTGAATGAAAAACTACAAAGCCAAATCAAGGAAAAAAACATTTCAAAATGTGCCTTATTTGTCTATGCATTAATTATGTTAAACTAATTTATTATGACAATTTAGTAGCTCTTATTGCACTGGTAATACAGATCATTACAAATGTTAGCTATGAAAATGATTTCTAAAGTAAGAGGAGCATAATTTGCACGTAATATAATTAAGTCATCTGTGAAAGACTATTAGTATCCCTCACTTGATGGGGTCAGTGTTGCCATGCCACAGGAGATAAAACAGTGGACTTGGATTCTGAAAACCTGGATTTGAGTCTTAGTTATGTTCATAACCTCAGGCAAGCCACTCAAATTCTTTGATCCTCAGTTTCCTTATCTGTGAAATGGAAATAGTATTTATACTATGTACTTCATAGAGTTGTGAAGAAAGTATTTTGCAAATTGTGAAGTACTATACAAATCTGAGTTTATAATTTCATCAAAGCTTACTATTAAGCAAGTTTCATTAAGTGAATTATATTTTAAAAACATGTTACAGAAAGTTGTGAAAAATAAAGCAAAATTGAAGTCATGGGAATATATGTTAGAAAACAGAGTACTTTAAATATCTGTAACAAAAGTGAAGAAAATGGTTATATTTAGAATGTCAAAAAATAAAATAATAGAGTAATGGTTCTTTCCTTCTCAAAGAGGACCAAAATGAGGGTGGAGCCAAGATGGCAGCATGGAAGCAGGAAAATTCCATGGCTTCCTCCATAAGCACCTCAAATACCTATAAAATATGACTCTTAACAAATTTTAGAGCTACAGAACCCACAAAGTGACAGAGAGAAAAAAATCCCCCACTGAAGGCAGCCCAGCAGGCAGACAGGAAGGGTTCATTGCAGTGCTCTGGGAGCTGAGCCCAACCCTGTGTGAGCCCATGGTTTTAGCCCCAGGGCATCCCCAACCAGTGGCTGCAGTGGACTGTGGGAGAGTGGATCACCAGCGGCAGTGGAAGTTTCCAGAATTATCAACCCATGAATGTCAAAGAAAAAGTGAGAGGTCAGTTAGAACTCTGTTGGAACTAGGGGGATGGAGGAGTCCAGTCCCTGCACCTGGAGCTAGAGTGGGCAGAGGTACAGCAACCCTGCAGCCTCCTCCACATAGTTGCTTCAGAGCTCCTGGCCTGCAGATTTTAGTGGGGCCAAGCGACCATTGAAAGGGTAATTGCTCTTGCTTTAACCTGCCTAGATCTGGATCATGGTCTTGGGTGTTGGTCCTGAGGTTTGTGACCAGTGAGCTAGAGTTTGTGGGGGCTGCAGAGATGGCATCCTCCTAATAGCTCCAGCAACTGCAAAACCCCCAGCAATTTGGGACAAATCTCTCCCCTCTGGAAGCAGAGTTCTACTGCAGCAAAGAGCTCAAAAGCCAAGTAATTGAGTGGCAACATGAGCAAGCAAAGGAAGCAAAGCAAGCACAATGATCAGACTTTAGATTCCTTGTTGGGGGACAAAAAGGATCAAAGCATGGAATGGGAGGAAGACAATGAAGTCAGAACTCCTTCACCAAAAGCCTCCAAGAAAAATATGAACTGGTTTTTGAAGGATTTTGAAAATCAAGTAAGAGAAGTAGATGAAAAATTGGGATGAGAAATGAGAATGACACAAGAAAATCATGAAAACAGAGTCAACAACCTGACTGAAGAAAATAAGATATAGGAGAGAGCAGATTGTGGAGGGGGTATATAGTGCGATCTCTGTTTTGGGGTGGTGGGTAAGGGAAAGACAGGGAGAAAATTTGTAACTCAAAATCTTGTGGAAATGAATGATGTAAATTAAAAATAAACATACAATTTAATTTTAAAAAAGAAGACCAAAATGATATTAAGGTGCTGTGTGTCCAACTGTGTCTGATCAGACCAATATGAGTTTGGAAGACTACTCATTGCAGTGCTCTGGGAGGTAAGGTAGGTAAGGTACAAACAGTCCATACGAACATTTGGAATGGAGATAGCTCTAAATTTTCACATTTCACTTATCTCTTGAGTTACTGTAATTCTGCTTTGCTCATAGATTACAGCAGGCATGTTATTCTATGTGGTCCTGTGCCAGGGTCTTCCATGTCTCACAACTGCTTCCAAAGTTCTTCAAAGAGACTTTGAGTGTGTCCACATATCACTTCTTTTGACCTCTATGTGAGTGCTTGCCTTATGTGAGTTTTCCTTAAAATAGTCTTATAGACAAACATATGTTTGGCATTCAAACAATATGGCCAGCCCATTGGAATTGCCCTCTCTGCAGAAGAGTTTGAATAGTTAGCAGTTCCCTTCAAGAAAGAACCTGAGTATCTGGTACCTTATCTTGCTAGGTGATCTTCAAAATCTTCTCAAGACATTTCAGATGGAAGCAATTCAGTTTCCTGGTATGGTGCTTGTACACAGGATGGATTTCATAGGCATACAACAATGAGGTCATGCCCCTTCTTTCACACACTTTACTTCAGAACCTTTCAATCAATGAACTACCTCTGGTAATGTGTGTGTCAATATCTCATTAACTATATGTGAACATCTTTGAAAAGTATACTGCTAAGGTAAGTGAATTTATCCAAAGCATTCAAACTTTCTCCATTTGTTGTAACTGATGATTCCACATATGTACAGTGCTGGCTGGAGGAGAACCTCTCTTTTCTTGGTGTTAATTGTTAGGCCAAAATTAGTACAAGAAATAAAAAAATTGATCCATACTTTGTTGCATCTCAGCCTCAGAGGCTGCTTTGAGTACCCCATCATCTGTGAACAAAAAGTCACACACGAATTCTCCCTCTACTTTAGTATTGACTTTTCATCTTTTCAAGTTAAATCATTTCCCAGAAGTGCAGTAGCTGATCTTGATGCTGTTTTCATTCTTGTTGAAGGCATTTGACAACATTACTGAAATCATCATTTTAAAAAGCATGGGAGCAAGCATAGAATCTTGCTTCACTCCTTTGGTGCCTAGGAAAGCTCAAGAGCATTGTTCAATATATAGAACTGGGTTAAGTATACCAACATGAAACTGATGTACAATACTGATGGACTTTTCCAGGCAACAAAATTTTGTCATAATTTTTCACAAGCACTCACAACTGACAGTATCAAAGATGTTGGTCAGATCAATGAATGTTGTATGCATATATCTATTCTGCTCTTGGCATTTCTCCTGGAGTTCTTGGGCAGCAAACAACATATCTACCATTCCTTGGTCCTTTCTAAACCCTGGTTATTAGGTAGATGACTATCTTCCAAGTGAAAGATCAGCTTATTAAGGGAGAATCTGGAAAAAATCTTACCAACAATAACTAGAAAGAGACCCCTCATATAATTGTCACAGAAAAATCCATTTCTTTTATTTTTATAGAGATGGATAATGGAGGCATCTTTTAACTCCTAGGGGACAGCCTGCTCTTGACATATAACCTGGAAAATTTCAGTCAGCTTTTTTATGAACAGTGGACCCCCTGCTTTGTAGATCTCAGCTGAAATAGAATCAGCATCAGGTTCTTTGCCATATGAGAGGAGCATAATGACATTCAAAGCCTCTTATTCAGCTGAAAGTTTGGCTAGAGAGGGATTGACTTCAATCTGTGATATGTGGCCAGTGGCTACTGCAGTGATTGATGATAGTCTATTGAAAGAATTCAGCAGATCTCTCCAGGATCATGTCTTTATTACTAATCAATGTGACTCCATCAGCATTGAGTAGTAGAGATGCAACAGAGGTCTTGACCCACAAATTGCCTTCAGGGCATCATAAAAGTGCTTTAGTTTGTTACTATCAGCATAAAACTGAATTTCACCTGCCTTTTTACTGAGCCAAGAAGCTCTTTGCTTCCATTTTTCTTCTGATGGAGTTGAATGCTGTCTTTTTTAAAGATGGATAAACTATCCTGCAGGTGAACACTGTGGAAGTCTTGTTTTTGTTTAGCAGCTTCTGAATTTCTCCATTATTTCTGCCAAACCAATCTTGATGATTGTGACTATTCTGGCCCTGATGAGTAAATGTGATACACCAAATATTGGAAAGATGCCCATTACTTTTCTGTTCTACTGTATTTAACTGTGTGTTGACTCAGTTTGCCATGAACTGTTCATGCTCAGAGAATGTTGTAATTTGCTGACATTAAGTTTTCTGTTTTATTTATTTATTTGTTTTGTTTAGCTTAGAGAGGCTAAGTCTATGATCAGTCCAGCACTCTGTGCTACATATCACCTTCATCACTCCAACTTCTTGTCTGTCTCTTCTTCTTATAATGACATAATCTATTTAAGTGACAATGTCTGCTGTGAGGGTTCATCCATGAAGTTTTATTGCTTTTAGGCAAATGGAAGACAGTGCTGATGATGGAATACACATGTCTTCAGGAGTAAGTGACTGTGGCTGCTGCTGTTGTATTCCTCCCTAGGACTTTCTGCCACGTTTGGTAGTCTGTGCCTACTGTGGCATTAAAATCACCCAGAATTACAGGCTTATCCTCTTTTGGCACATTTGTGATAATGGTCTTCAGGTCTTCATAATTTTTTTTTCTTTGACTTCATCTGGGTTTGTCAGGATGGGAGCAAATGCACTGATGATGAAGACTTGGCACTTTTCTGCAAGTGGCAATTGCATTATCATGAGTTTGCCATTCTCTCCTTTTGGTAGGAATACAGACTTGTTGACTACGTTAGTCTTGATTGCAAAACCTGTGCCAGCTTCACTGTTCTTCCCATCACTGTGGCTATACCGAAAAAATGTGTATCTAGCTCCAGTTCTGGTAACCTGGCCTTCATTTCCCAGTCTTGTTTCACTCAGGGCTGCTATTTAGATATTATGCTTGCTGAGTTCTCTCACAGGAGGTGTTCATCTTTCAGTTCTACTGTAGTTCTTGTTGTCTACAAGCACTTACCCATTCTATGTACTGATGCTGATCATCTTTGAAAGAAGTTTTGTACACTATTTTATGTTTCATTTTCAGGATAGGATTCATACCTGTTGCAATAAGAAGGTCTAAGCAGAAAAATTTTAGGGTACCTTTTCTAGTTCCTTCCTCACAGCAGGATTTAAACAACGTAGTTTGGAATAAAGGCTGTTCATATACTCACAGGGCTGCCAAATACCACTTGCCTCTTTGGTCCGGTGAGAAGATGACTCCGTGGCCTGGACAACTTGTATGAAGAGTTGTGTATCCACACCTGTTGCTTCATCATATGCCTGTCACCACAGAAATTTGAGATAGGCAAAAATGGTAAAATTGTATGGGTGATGTCTTTTGACTTGAGCATCAATTGAAGTGAAGCAGAGTTGCTTAAAGTTGTAGATTTCAATCTTCCAGAGTAATTGGAGTCCGGTGATAAGACAAAAGTCAACATGATTGGTGATGGCTCAGGATGCAGTGGATAACTTTGGGGTCTTGGATGTTTAACCAAACTAAGCATTCTACAGCACCTGCTTCTGCCACCTTCATGACCATTAGAACAAATTATTCTCATCTGCCCATTTTACTGGGGGAAGTCTTCACATGTTCAGAGTAGACAATTCCCTAACTCACTGAAGGGTTTGTAACCCCTTAGTTACCCTCAAACCAATTTGACCCATTTGCTTAAATGGAGTTGTGGCTCCTGCTCATACTACAGCTTCTTGGAGCCACAGATAAGAGTTGAGTGAATCAGGTGGACACCAAAGATAGAAAGAAACCCTGGAAAGGGCTCAACAGTCTTCACATCAAAGGTTCTAGTATTCTCTTGCCCCCACCTCATACCCTGTGGGTATGATTGTGTGCCTCACAAATTGATACCAGTGAATCAATGATTGTAAAACTGCAGCATTTTACTTAAGTCTTTTATTATCTTCAACATATGGTCTACAGAGAAGAGGAATGGGTTGGGAGTCAGAAGGTTTGGGGTCTAGTCCTGAGTCTTTATCTAATCTTGAGGAACTCAATTAATTTCTCAGTGCCTCAATTTTCTCGTGTGTAAAACATGTACACATGGATTTTATATAATTAAACTGGGATAAAAACAACATTTTGAGGAATTAAAAACACTATAGCAATTCAAGGCATTCTACCTATTTTATTTTATTTTATTTATTTTTTTAAATTAACTTTTGTTAATTTTTAGATTATATCACTCATTTCCACAAGATTTTGAGTTACAAATTTTCTCCCTGTCTTTCCCCTACCCACCACCCCAAAACAGTGATCCCATTGTATACCCCCTTCCCCTAATCTGCACTCTCCTATATCCTCCCCCATCAACCCTCTGACTTTCTGGTAGGGCAAGATGGATCTCCTTACCCCGGTGCCTATACGTCTTATTTCTCAGTTGCATGTAAATAATAACAATAACAATAACTATATATATATATATATATATAT
>CM053591.1:41401257-41419797 GCA_028646515.1 Pseudochirops corinnae | reverse complement strand
CTTTTATTTATTAATTCAATAGTTTTCTTAAATTCAATTTTATTAATTTCTCCTTTGGTTTTCATTATTTCTAATTTAGTATTTAATTGGGGATTTTTAGTTTGTTCTTTTTCTAGCTTTTTCAGTTGTATGCCCAATGTATTGACCTCCATTTTCTCTATTTTGTTTATGTATACATTCAGGGATATAAAACTTCCCCTAAGAACTGCTTTTGCTGCATCCCACAAGTTTTGGCATATTGTCTCATTATTGTCATTCTCTTGAATGAAGTTACTGATTGTTTCTATAATTTCTTGTTTGATCCCCTCATTCTTTAGGATTAAATTACTTAGTTTCCAAATAGTTTTTAGTCTATCATTCCATAGCCCTTTATTACATATAATTTTTTTTATTGCATCATGATCTGAGAATGATGCATTTAAAATTTCTGCCTTTCTGCACTGAATTGTGAGGTTTTTATGCCCTAGTACGTGGTCAATTTTTGTGTATGTGCCATGTACCTCTGAGAAGAAGGTATATTCCTTTTCATCTGCATTCAGTTTTCTCCAGAGGTCCCCCATATCTATCTTCTCTAAGATTCTATTTACCTCCTTTACTTCTCTCTTGTTTATTTTGAGATTAGATTTATCAAGTTCAGATAGGGGGAGACTGAAGTCCCCCACTAGTATAGTTTTGCTATCTATTTCTTCCTCTAACTCCCTTAACTTCCTCTTTAGGAATTTGGATGCTGTACCACTTGGTGCATAAATGTTTAGTAATGATATTGCTTCATTTTAGCCTGCCTTTTAGCAGGATATAGTTTCCTTCCTTATCTCTTTTAATTAGATCTATTTTTGCTCTTGCTTTGTCTGAGATAAGGATTGTTACTGCTGCTTTTTTTTACTTTAGCTGAAGCATGGTATATTTTACTCCAGCCTTTTACCTTTACCCTGTGTGTATCCCCCTGTTTCAAATGTGTTTTTTTTAAACAGCATATGGTAGGATTTTGGTTTTTAATCCATTCTGCTTTCTACCTCAGTTTTATGGGAGAGTTCATCTCATTCACATTCCCAGTTACGATTACTATCTGTATCTTTCCCCCCATCCTATTCCCTTCCCCTCCTTAAGAGTTTCCATTTTGACTGCCACCTCCCTCAGTATTTCCTCCTTATCAGCCCCCTTCCATTTTCCTACCCTTCCCCCTTACTACTTCCCTCCCTTCTAACACCCCCCCTTTTGTTAGCCCTTCCCCCCTCCTACTGCCTGTAGGGTATGAAAGATTTTTATACTTAATGTAACATGTTCTTTCTTCCTCAAACAAAGATTGACAAGAATAGATCTCATGCAATGTTTCTCTCCCTCCCCCTTTCCCTCTAGTATGATAGGTTTTATGTCTCTTCTCCATAGAGTCCTATACTTAACTGATTGTGTTATTCCCTCCTTACATCAGAACCGATGAGGGCAAAGCTCATATAATATTCATCTTTCTCCCTTCTTTCCCTCTACTATAATGTTTTTATGCCTCTCTGTGTGGCATAATTTACCCTTTTCTGCTTCATTCTTTCCTCTTCTTTCATTTCAGTCCCTTTGCACCCCTTAATAAGGTTTTTTTTATCATCATTTTGTTTAATTTATACCCACACCTTTTATTTATCTATATCCCTTCTAAATGTTGTGATAAGTATAGAATTCTCATATCAACTTCCCGTATAGGGATGTAAACAGTTTGCTC
Source organism: Pseudochirops corinnae (assembly GCA_028646515.1). Classification (NCBI taxonomy): domain Eukaryota; kingdom Metazoa; phylum Chordata; class Mammalia; order Diprotodontia; family Pseudocheiridae; genus Pseudochirops; species Pseudochirops corinnae. Next base: position 41,418,086 of record CM053591.1, on the reverse strand, counting down.
TTATTAAGTAACAAGTTGTGCGTGTGTATGTGTGTGTGTATGTGTGTGTGTGCATGTTTTCCCTATTTACTTTTCTATGTCTCTCTTGAGTCTTGTAACTGGAGATTGAATTTTCCATTGAGCTCTGGCTTTTTCATCAGGATGGTCTGGAAGTGCCTTTTATCATTGCCTGAAAGATTATGCTCAGTTTTGCTGGCTGGCTGGCCTATCCTTGAATGTAACCAGAGCTCTTTTGCCTTGCAAAATATCGTATTCCAGTCCCTTCCATCTTTCAAGCTGCCAGATCCTGTGTGATCCTCACTATAGTTCCACAATATTTGAATTGTTTCATTCTGGCTGCTTGTAGCATTTTCTCCTTTACCTGATAGTTCTGGAATTTGGCTACAACATTTTGTGGAGTTTTCAATTTGGGATCTCTTTCAGGAAGTGTCTAGTGAATTCTTTTGATATCTTTTTAACCCTCTGGTTCTAGGATCTCAGGGCAGTTTTCCTTGATGAGCTCTTTGAAGATTTTGTCAAGCCTCATTTTATCATCATGATTTTCCAGTAGAGCAATAATTCTCTGATTATCTCTCCTGGATCTGTTTTCCAGGTCAGTTATTTTTCCATTGAGATATTTTACCTCTTTTTCTAATTTTTCATTCTTGATGTTTTGTTTTACTGATTTTCTTGTGCCTCATAAAGTCATTAGCTTCAATTTGGTTGATTCTAATTTTTAGCGAATTATTTTCCTCAGTTAGTTTTTGAAGTTCCTTTTCCATATGTTAAGATTTAATTTTTAGTTCACATGTTTTTTCTTTTTAAGGAACTAATTTCTTCTTTGAGATATTTTTCTATTTTTGTAATTTTGATTTTAAAAGAATTAGTCATTTTATCTTTTACCTCTCTAATTTGTTTTTTAAAGTCATTCTTGAGCTCTTCTAAGAATGCTTTCTGGTATTGAGACCAATTCATATTCCCTGGTGAGGCTTCAGCCTTGGATGTGGGGTCAGTGCTGTCTCCTTTTGAATTTGGTTCCTCTTGCTCACAGTAATAGGATTCTAGAGTCTTTGTCTTTACAATGTGTTTTTACCCATTTTGAGGCAGGGCTTTAGCCATGCCCTTTCTCTAGAACTCTCAAGCCTTTACTGTTTAAAATTTTTCTCTGGGGCAATAATTTCTGTGTTTTCAGGGTCAGAGAGGAGGATTGGAGCAGCTGGGGTTCACTCTGTCATCCTGGTCCCTGGAAGTTCAAATAGGTGTTTTTTAAATTTCCAGGCTGTGGATTGATAGTCCCAGGAGTAGCTGCTGCCATTGTCATGGGTCCTGCATTTGTCTCTTGCCCAGCTCCAACAGATCCCAGCCCCGCAGTGATAGGCCTAGGCATGGCCCTCGCAGTTGGTGGATTGACTTGTTGTCACATAGTCCAGGTCTCTGCATGCTGCATCCACATCCCAATCTTAAAGAAGGCCAATGCCAAAGAATGTTCAATTCTTGAACAATTGTGTTTATTTCACACCGTACTGAGATTATGCTTGAGATTCTGCAAGGTAGGGTTTAGTAATATGTGAATGGAGAAAAGCAGGCTGGTTTTCAAAGAGACAGAGAAAGTAGCGACCAAATTGACAACATTAGATGGATTACATGCAGCGGTTCTCAACCTGTGGGTTATGTTCAGTTTGTAACAATGAATATACATCCTGCATATCAGATAGATTCATAACAGTAGCAAAATTACAGTTATGAAGTATCAACAAAAATAATTTTATGGTTGGGGGTCACCACAACATGAAGAACTGTATTAAAGGGTCACAACATTAGGAAGGTTGAGAACCACTGGATTACAGAGAAGGCAAGGGAATTTTAGGGGAAAAAAAATATCTACTACTGCTTTATTGACTACATTAAAGCTTTTGACTATGTGGATCACAACAAAATGTAGCAAGTCCTCAAAGAGATGGAAGTACCAGATCATCTTACTTGTCTCCTGAGGAACCTGGATGAGGCCCAAAAAGCAACAGTTACAACCAAACATGGAACAACTAATTGGTTAAGATTGGGGCAAAAAAGTATGACAAGGCTATATATTGCCATCTTATTTATTTAGCTTAAATATAAAGTACATCATGTGAAATGCCAGCCTGGATAAATCAAAAGCTGGAGGCAAGATTACCTGGAAAAATATCAATAACCTCAGATAATGCAGATGATACTACTCTGATGACAGAATATAAAGAAGAATTAAGAAGCCTCTTAATGAAGATGAAAGAGGAGAAAAAGCTGGCTTGAAGGTTAACATTAAAACAAACAAACAAAAAACTAAGATCTCAGCAACTGGGTCTATCACTTCTTGATAAATAAGAGGAGAAGAAATGTTTTATATTCTTGGGCCCAAAGGCCACTGCAAATGATGGCTACAGCCACGAAATTAAAAGACACTTGCTTTTTGAAAAAAAAAAAAAACTATGGCAAATATGGACATCAAAAAGCAGAGACATCACCTTGCTGACAGAGGCCTGCATGTTCAAAGCTAGCAATGTATGGCTATGATATTTGGACTACAAGGAAAGCTGAGTGACAGAATCAACACTTGTGAATTGTGATGTTGGAGAAGACTTTTGAGAGTCCCTTAGACAGGAAGGAGATCAAATCCATCAATGGTTAAAGAAATAAATGCAGACTATTCATTGGGAGGACAAATACTGAAGCCAAAGCTTAAATATGCTGGCCACATAATGAGAAGAAAAGACTCATTGGAAAAGACCCTGATGTTGGGAAATATTGAAGAAGGTGATGGCAGAGGATGAGATGGATAGATAAGTGTCATGGAAGCAAAGAACCTGAATTGCGGAGATAGTGGAAGACAGAAGGAGCTGGTGTGCTATGATCCATGGGATCACAAAGAGTTAGACATGATTTAATGACTGAGTAACAACAATAAAAACCTGAAGCTTCAAATTCACTGAATTTTCAGGAAAATTATATCCTTTGCTAATCAGTGGCATTTGCTGGCAAATCAAATTAGTGTTATGGAAAGAATGCAGGGCTAGGAATCAGGGGATCTGATTCTGCCCCCAGCTCTGTTATGTAGACAAGTCATCACCTCTCTACCTCAGTTTCCTCCTCTGTAATATGAACTTGTTAGATAATATTATCTGTAATTATCTGTTCTAGTTCTGATAGTCTATGACTCTTATTATTCATCAATGTTCATATGAAAAGGGAAAAGGGGTATAGTCCTGGCAGCTGAGTATGGCATATAGGGATTCCTAGGAATGAAAGAAATCCATTATATGATGAGATTGGCCAATGCCAAAGAGCAGGCTTGGAATTCAGAAACATACTGCAAAGTGATAAGGACATTGAGACATAAGGAGATCGTGGAAAGTCCACTATACCTAGAAAGAGGGGACTTGGGTTCAAATCTCTACTCTACTATTTAACACCTCTCTAGGCCTGTATTTACTCCCGTGTTCAATGAGGAGTTTGCATTAGATGAATGAATGAATGGATAAGCATTGATTATGTGACAGGCACTGTGACCCTAAGGTCCCTTTCAACTTTAAATCTATGGCCCTATCACCTTATAAGGATCCTTCTACCTCTGAAGCTGAAAATCCTCTAATTTTTATTGCAGAGTTAAAGAGAAAATAGAATTAATTTTGCAGCTATAATGTGTATGCCCTTTAATGTGAGGGATATCTGTGAAAAGGAAGTCTTTGTTTGAAAATAATCCAAATATCATTGAAATGCCCTACATATGGTAAATTCCTTTAGAGTGGGGATTGTTTTATTCTTTGCATTTCTATCCCCAGCACCTAGCAAAGTATCTGGCACATACAGAATGCTTAATTATTCTTTGCCGATTGATTGACTGATTTATCTTATGAGCCGTCTTAGCCTAGTATATTTCCCAAATGGTACCAAAAGTACTCTGCCAATGTAACAGGTTCATAGCTCTGAGCTGTTCAGAGGAGTAGGTGTTCAGTACGTGTTTCTTCAACCTTTAAACCAACTCTTGCTTCAGAAATGCTAAAATGGTCTGTCTTAGATTTCAATCTTCAGCACAAGAGACTCTGGGAAATATCACCCACCCTCTTTCATCCCAGATCAATGCAGTTATTTGTTTGTATCATGAAACAGACTGTGTTTCCAGTGGTTTAAAAAAAATGCTTTCAGGAGAGAATCAGAGATGAAACAGGGATTCTAGCTTCTTTGCTCCAGGATTGATAATATGATAAGGAGCAGACCACATATAAAAACTGATATAAGTAATGTTTTTGGCTATTATAATACATCAGGAGCACATCTGAGAATATACTACCTCCAAGTGACTGATGTCAAGATTTATCATGAAGACTCTGCGACACTGCAGTGAATTACTGAAGGAAAACTGTATTTGTTGAGTGCTTATAATATGCCAAGCAGTGTTACAATTACTGGGGATACCAATAGAAAAGTTGGACGGTTTAGTTAGAGTGCATGCTCTAACTGGAGAAGACAATAGATTTAAGAAAAGATAAAAAATATAAGGCAGGGAAATTTGCAAGGCCTGGGAGTTCATGGATTGGATTGGCAAGTCAGATGATAGGGTCCAGCAAATATTGAAGGCATAGTGGAAAGCAGTGGTAAAGCCTAGATAACCTGATGACTAGGGCCGATGACTAGACCTGGAGGGTGTCTATCTCACTGAAAGGAATGATGTTGGTGACTCCCTGTCCATCTAAGGGATATGAGCAGTTATGGCCATTCTGTAGGGTAGGACCTGTAAACCCCTTACTTACCACTACTGGGAAAAAAGGGAGTAAACTGGAAGGGGGTTGTCAGTGTTTAGCCAGGAGGGATAAAGGGAAAGAGGCATTATCTAGAAGGTTTGTGGGGGAAGGTATCTTACAGCATTTATTCTTCCAGGCTCTCTGGTACCCTGTGGTACTCTACTCCTACTTGGTGGACTAGGATGTGGGAGGGATGAGGAGGAAGGCATGAAATCATATCTCAACATGTATATTTTTCCTATCAATGAAAACATTTCTCTGATTCTCCCAAGAAGGAGAACTATTTCACTACTTTAAAGGTCACATGTGTGACCAAGCCAACTGTGATAGAGAATCTGTTTTTGTGTCAGTCTATGCAATTAAATGAATCTAAAATTGATCAGCTATGCAACAACCCAAATTTAGAATGGCCATCTTCAATGATACTGACATCATCATTATCGGAGTTCTTTAATCAAAGGTTGACCTAACTACTTGTCATGAATGTTGTAACTCTGCTCGGGCCACATCTGGAGTGTTGCTATTAGTTATTGGTGATATATTTTTGGAAGGATATTGATGAGTTGGAAAGTATCCAGAGGAGGGTAAAGAAGGATGGTACAGAGTCTCAAATTAATGTCTTATGAAAATAAGTTGAAGGAATTAGGGATGCTTATCTTGGAGAAGAAAAGACTTAGGGGAGACATGAGAGCTATCATCAAATATTCAAGAGGCTGTCATGTGGACAAGGGACCAGAGTTATTCCATTTGGCCTCAGTGGCAGAAATAGGAGCAATCAGAAATAAAACTAGGCTTGATATAAGCAAAAAAAAAAAATCATGCCAGTTAGAACTATCCTGAAGTAGAATGGATCACTTTAGGAATTGATGAGTTTCTCTTCATTGAAAGTCTTCAGATGAAGATTGGATAATATTTGTTGGGTATATTTTAGAAGGATATGAACTGGAAAGATGATTACTGAAGTTCCTTTGATCTGTGAGATTCTAAAATTCTCTTCAGTCAGATCATTGTATTAAAACTTCTTAGATTGACCAGGCTATGTGAAAGCTATTTCAGTTTTACACATGACTTTCTACCATGTTCAGATATCCCAGTTGACTGTAATTTCTCCCATCTCTAATATCCTATTCCATTTGAGTCATATTATACACTGTCTTGACTTACTCATTTTCCTTAGTCATTGCTAGATGAGAGCAGGTAATTTTACCTGGCTGCTGTAGTCCTGAGGAAAAGAAAACAAAATGAAATAGGTAGTTCTCAGCCTTGAGGCAAACAAACATTTATCCCACTTCTGCTCTTTCAGATTCCCCTCTGACTGAGGAATGTCATGTAACAACAGGCAGTAGATTCTCCCCTTGGCATTTGGAAACTGACTTCTACTTTTTACCCTTGTAAATGATCTCGGCTTTGACTTGGTATAGCACAGACTCCTCTTCCTCGTTGCCTCCTTGGCAGACAAGGCGAAGTACTGACTGAGACCAGGAATCTGACTGAGTAATGACAGCTTTTAGGTCTTGTGTCCCCAACTAGATGGCAATCTAATAAAACAAGTATTTTTTTTCAGCACCTACTTTATGCCAGGTACTCTGTATACTTGGATAAACAAATACAAATGGAAAAACAACTGTTGTCAAGGACCTATATTCTACTTATTATAACATCTTCTTTCTGTCTCCCCTCTAACCTGTGCTGACTGCAATCTAAGGACTAAATAATAGGTGTTGAATGATTAAGGGTTAATTAATAATTCATTTTAACAACAAGTACAGCACTTCATACATCATATAGATTTACTAAATAGTTGTTACTTTGATTTAAATGCATGTTACATAGCTTTGGATTAAAAGCTCTTAGAGTTTAGGGGCCTGCTGATGTCTTACATTTTCCTCTCCCCCAGTGCTCTAAACAAAGAGGCTCATCAGTCAACCATCAAGTATTCCACGATTATAATATTCATTAAGCACTTATGCATGTTTCTCATTTTTTATTTTAATGTTTACTTTACCTGAGGTTCATCTTTTCTAAGCTTACTTTTCAATAGTTTCTGAGCTGTTATTTCTGTAAATTCTCCAAACATCTTCTCAACACCGTTTTTTGATTGTTGCTAAGCTGTTCTTTTGATTTTTTTTTCTCTTCTGCATAACCTATTAAGTGGCTTATGTTCTCATTGGTGGTGGCATGTGGTTAGTAAATTGTCTTTTTGGAAATGTGGGTTAAATCTCTTCAAAATCCTATTCTGAATAGAATGTGAGCACCACTATACCTAGGATTTACAGGAGCTCATTAACCTGGTTGTTAGGTCAACAGAAAATGAGCCTTCCTTGGAAGTTTTATTTATTTGGAGAATTAGACAAGCTCAAAATTCATTCATTTACTTCCTCTCCGCCATCACTCCCCAACCTCCACTTATCTCCATTCACTCAACCATCACCATGGTTCAGACACTCACAATTTCTTGCCTAGACTAGAGACAGACTACTATTTGGTCTCTTTAAAAATATATATTTATTTACTTTTAGTTTACAGCATTCAGTTCCACAGTCCCTTGAGTTCCAAATTTTTTCTCTCTCCCTCTCCTACCCCTTACCCCCATGGCAGCATGCAATCTGATATAGGTTCTACAAATACCTACACATTAACCATTAGTCAAGTTGTAAAGAAGGAAGAACAATGAGAAAGAAGGAACAAAACACAAAATAGAGAGAGCAAGTAGTTTGCTTCAATCTGCATTCAGACTCCATAAATCTTTCTCTGGATATGGATAGCCTTTTCTATCATGTGTCCTTTGGACTTGTCCTATAACTTTGCATTACTGAAATGAGCTCAGTCTATCAAAGTCAGTCATTACAGATTTGATGTGTCTGTAACTGTGTACAATGTTGTCCTGGTTCTACTCCTCTCACTCAGCATCAGTTTATATAAGTCTCTTCAGGTTATTCTGAAGTCTGTCTGCTCCTCATTTCTTATAGCACTATAGTATTTCATTGCATTCATATACCACAACTTGTTTAGTCACTCCCTAATTAATGGACATTCCCTTGATTTCCAGTTCTTTGCCACCACAAAAAGAGTTGCTATAAATATTTTTTGTACATATGGATTGTTTTCCCACTTTTATGATCTCTTTGAGATACAGCCATATAAGTGGTATTGCTAGGTCAAAGGGTATGCACATTTTTATAGAATTTTGGGCACAGTTCCTAATTGCTCCCCAAAATAGTTGGATCAGTTCACAACTCCACCAACAATGCATTAGTCTTCCAATATTCCCACATCTTCTCCAGCAATTATCATTTTCCTCTTTTGTCATGTTAGCCAATCTGACTGGTGAGATGGGATACCTCAGAGTTGTTTTGATTTGATTTGCTCTAATCAATAGTGATTTAGAGAATTTTTTCATATGCTTTTAGATATCTTTAATTTCTTCCTCCAAAAACTACCTATTTATATCCTTTGACCATTTATCCACTGGGGAATGACTTGTATTCTTATATATTTGACTCAGTTCTCTATATATTTTAGAAATGAGGCCTTTCTCAGAGATACTGGTTGTAAAAATTCTTTTCCAATTTTCTACTTCCCTTCTAATCTTGGTTATATTGACTTTGTACAAAACCTTTTCAATTTAATGTAATCAAAATTATCCATTTTGCATTTTGTAATGCTCTCTGTCTCTTGTTTGGTTATAAATTCTTTCCTTCTCCTTAATTCTGACAGGTAAACTATTCCTTGCTCTCCCAGATTGATTCCAGTATCAGCCTTTATATCTAAAACTTGAACCCATTTTTGTTTTATTTTGGTATATGATGTAAGATATTGGTCTATACCCAGTTTCTGCTATACTATTTTCCAGCTTTCCCAGCAATTTTTGTCAAATAGTGAGTTTTTACCCCAGAAGCTGGAGTCTTTGGGTTTATAAAACAGAAGATTACTATAGTCATTGACTTCTGTGTACCTAATCTATTCCATTGATCCACTACTCTATTCCTCAGACAGTACCAACTAGTTTGGATGACTGCTGCTCTATAACACAGTTTAAAATCTGGTATGCCTACCTTCCCTAACATTTCTTTTCATTAATTCCCTTTATATTCTGGAGCTTTTGTTTTTCTGGTCTCTTTCTTTAAGCCTCTTCTCACTTCAAACTATTTTTCTGTCTAAGTTATTTTCCTGAAAAATCATGTCTGATGACATTAAGCCCTTCCCAAACCTGACTCAATAAATTCTGGTGGGTCCTATTACTTCTAGGATTAAATGTAAACTCATCAGTTTGATATTTAAACTTCTTCAAAACTTTTCTCTTTCCTATCTTCATGTACATTACTACCATCCATATATTCTATAGTACAGTCATATTAGCCTACTTGTTCTATATTCACAATGTTTTGAAATCTTCAGTCTCTTTGCTTTTTCCTTGGCTGCTCCTCCTCCCATGCATGGAATATGCTCCCTTCTGACCTCTGTGTCTTGGAATCTCTGTTTCCTTTAACACTCAGGTGATACATAATACATGAAACCTGTCCTGATCTCCTGGATACTAGTGCCCTCCACTTTAAATGATGTATTCATTGTGTGTATATTATGTATATATTTGTGTATTGGGGTTATTTGTCTTCTCTACCCCTCAACGCAGATCATGCTCAGCTGCCACTCCTTCTGATCTACCACTTTGTGAGCTTGAGAGACCTGTGGCTATCTCCAGTAAAATAAGACTTATCATTGAGAGGTTTGTGCTATATGCAGTGATGAGGAATCCTCCAATTGACCAATGAATGGGATGAAATCATGGGTTAGTCCAGAAGTTCTTAACCATTTTTGGGTCATGAACATCTTTGACTGTTTCATGAAGCCTACTCTCAGTACCTCCACCTCAAGACCATTCCTCTTTTCACTTCTCTCTTTTCTTACTATTAGGAGACACCTTGTTTTCCAGGGTTAAGTCCCAGTCAGCTAGATATTCCTTGAACTTAGCATAGCAATAGTCCTTTGTGCTCTCCCTTTGGATGAACTCTTCTGCAGTTAAACCACAGAACTGGTTCAAACTAGCCCTTTGTGGTCCCCAAACTTGAGTAAGCACTAGCAGGAACCACATCCTGGTCATGAAGCCCTACTACGAATAGATTTTTTTTGTCAACAGGCAAATTTGCCATGTTGCTGCTATTATACCTGCTGTTATATACTGCCGCTGTTACACCCTACTTCCCTGATTCTCATCTTGCCCACATGTACATATGACAAAGTTTAGCCTCAGTGCCTTGGATCTCTTTGGTTCTACAGATCCCAGTATGTATCTAGTTCTACAGATCCCAGTATGTATTCAGCTTTCCCTCCTCCAATGGAATAAAGAAAGCTCTTGGCATGTAACTTCTGTGAGCTCTTCAGTGCTTATTTTTTCAGAGTTAACACTCTAGATTCTAGAATAATGTTTTAAATGCTTAAAATAAAATATATAGGGTTATAAAGGAAAACAATTGTTCTGGATCAAAATACATACTTAAAAAAAATTTAATAGATGTCCTCAAATCTCTTCACCAAGTTAAGAACCCCTAGTTAGGGCTTCTAATAAGAGATGATGAAGACCTCCTTAATTGGCTTCTGAGTCAGAACTCAGTGAATGTATAAAAAGGGCTATTTGCCTCTTTCTGCCTCTGTCTTTCTTCATAGTTTGTTGACATGAAAAATTTTCTGAATTTCTTCCATAGATTTCAGTGGTAGAAAGGTGAGGCTCTGTCTCATATTAGCTCCTTTGAGATTATGAACATGTCTTTCCTAGGCAATTTGAGAACTGAGGCGGGGCTATCTATCTATCTTTTATATTTTCTTTTTTAAAGGTACTTTGTGATTGTGGAAAGTAGAAATAGAAGTAGGAATGATGACTGGGCATGGGTCAGGGCTTTAATGAGAAGAGAAAGAGGAACCTGGTTATGTAATTAGGAATAAGGTTTCCCCAAGAATGAAATAGTTAATGGAACCAAATGTTTGGGTGTGGACAAGGAAGGGTGGGTACCTAAGTCTTTCTACTTCTAGCAACTGTTTCAAGTGAGAATTACATTGGTACTGGTTTCTTCTCTCTTATTAAAATGTAAGCTTCTTGATAGTAGGGATTATTTTCACTTTGTCTTTATTTCTCCAGCACTTATCACAGTGTAAATAGTACATAGCAAATGCTTCAGAAATACTTGTAGATTGACTGATAACCCAATTCTCTCATCTTACACAGGAAATCACTGAGGTTTAGAGAAGTCAACTGATTGGAGGTGAACTGAGAAGATAACAAAGCTACTAACTGGCAGTGTCAGGATCCAAATGCAATGTTTGTGGCATGAAGTTCAGAAAGGGAGAGTGTTGCTGCATCATGGTGGGTATTAAGAAAGTGAATGAAGGCAGAAATTCTGTGTCTCCATTACTACCTCAGTCTTACCAATATGAAGAGTAGGGACAACTTTGGATATTTTTAATGATTTGCCCACGGGTACCCAGCTAGAAAATATCAGAGACAGCATCTGAACCCAGACCTTCCTCATACCAAGCTCAGTACTCTATATTGCCTTCTCCCTTCCCCCAGTTCTATTAAGGTACTATATTAATAGCTACATTGAATCATTTATTCATATCATATCTCATTAAAATAGTAATCTTCAAAATATGCAAGAGTTTAGCATGGTGCCTGGGAAACAGAGGGTATGTGATTAATGCTAGTTGACTGACTAAAAATCTTTTTGGATTTAGTTTCATAAAAAGAAGATTTTCACCTCTATATTTGAGAAATATTTCCAATTACTGTATCAAATATGTACCATGTAGAAATTAAAGAATTTAGGCCCAGAAGTAACCTGGTCCAATCTTATTATTATACTTTTGCATAGACTAATGTAGATATTAAAACATTTTTCTAAGAACACACAGGTAAGTTGGCAAAACCAGCCTTCAAACCTAGGTTCTCTGAGTTCAAAATCAGAGCTCTTTCCATTCCTCCATTCCACCATACTGGAGAAAGCAAGCAAAATGAAGACTAGATGGAGGTATGAGTTTATACTTGTCCCTTGTTCAATATAACTTCCATTTCCAAATAGACACAGATGAAAAGAATGTAAAGAAGCAACATCAAAGTTTTCTTGATCTAAGAATTCTCAAGTTCTAGGTCCACCATAAATAACTTTTGCATAATTGGAATTTGAGAAATACCCAGCACAATGAATACATTCAGGTATATGTGAGAAATTGAGTGTCAGTATAACTGTATCTTCTACCCAGACATGCTGATTTTCTGATTCTCTTTTTAAGGGATAAAAGCCAGAAAAGTAGCTAGAACATTAAAAAAAATCATTTCCCTAGACAGGCATTATTTATGGTTAGGCAGAGAGTTATAGTTTTAGTTCTGTTTTCTTTCTCTAAGGAGAGCAGAACAGACAGTCTCATGGCCCCTTCTTTTCTACATTCCAGACAAGAATCAAAGTATCCCTTGGAAAGAGGTGGGCAAAATTCCAGAAATATCTATCAAAAAATTTTCTTCAAGCCACACTTAGAAAAACCATGTGGGCATTCATAACTTAAATGAGCACATACCCCCAACATCAGTTTTGAAAGGCAACTAGAGGTGGGGTAGAGGAAGAATTATGAGTGAGGTCCAATTAGGACTGAAACTTGTGTGGAGAGGGGCGGAAGGTGAACTAATTCCCACTCCTCCTTTATTTATACTCACAATTCTATATTCTAGATCAGATATCAGCAAACTATGTCCCAATGGTCAAATCCAGCTCACAGCTGATTTTTATAAGGCCATTGCTTGCTAGTCTAAATGGTGAGAGGCAAATGATATCCTCCTTACCTCTTCCCCAGCACAGTTATAGGAAGAAAGAGTTAGTGTTGGAAGGTATAGAAGTCCATGGAAAATCATAGGAAGGACAGATCACCCCCTGAGAGGTGAGATGAAGGTTAGTGGGGCCCCAGAACCACAAGATACAGCTGATTAAGAGTGACCATAGTCAGGGGCAGAAGCTAAAAAGGATTTATGAGGGACAACTCATGGTTGGGTCAGAGGCTTCAATTGTCATGAAGGCATTGGAGACCTCAGATCCTAGAGGGGACAGTCCCTGATCTGGTCACCAGGGTCCAGGTCCATGGGTAGAGTAGGACTCTAAGTTTCTTCTGAGTTGGAGAGGGAACAGGTTAGGGATTGGGACACTATGGGAGGGAAGTTTCCTATGGCTCCTATAGGAGTGCCCCAAACTTTTATGGAGCCCCAGGGCCCCATAAAGAAACCTATGGAGTGAACAGCTCCATAGTGTTGCTTCCTGATGGTGACGGTGCTACCCTAAACTGGTCTAAGTTTGATAATTCTTTTGACTCTGGATCAAAACCCCCTAGTCATTAAAGTGCTGTTGGTACTGTGTTTTGCTGGTGATTCTCCTCAGGGCTGCTGACAAGTGTCCCTCTTGGATCATCAGATTCTCTCTATGAGTCTAGGGTCCTTCATTTCCAGCAAGGGAAACAGGGCCCCCACGGAATCAGCTAGCAGTCTAGGGAGTAAGATAAGTGTCTAGAGGTTCCTTAAGGTTGGAGTAGGAACCAAAAACCATATGGATCATTTTAGGCACAAGGGGGTCCAAGAGAGCTCCCCTAGTGGTGGAATGATGGGACAGCTACTAAGGCAGAATTTTCTTCAGGGACAGTATCATCCAAGGGAACGGAGAGGAAAGAAGGGCCATGAAGACATCATTTGGTTCCAAGAGAGATGTCAGCAGGTCCTCAATCTTGATATTTTTCTCCAAGAAAGGTCCAAGAAGAAACCAAGATACCAGGCTCTGAGATATATCAGATCATCATACATTCCTCCCAGTTTGAAGTAAGGACAACTGAGATTAGATGTTATTCTCATGACCAGAAGGTGGAGATTGATTAGTCTTCTATTCATGAATTACAACCACCTCCTTCTTTCCATTACTCTGGGGTCAGGCTTACTCTGTTCCCCAGGGTGTTCACTGCAGAGGATACTTTGACTATCTGGGCTACTTTCTCCTTTGGTATGAGGGCATGTCCCCCTCATCCTAAGGGTTACCAACTGCTTGGCCTTCCCTTGCATGTTGATGCCCTGGCCTTTGTTATTCAGGTTCAGATACTAGAATTCCCACATCATTGAAGTAAATATTTCTCGTTGCTGAGATACATGCTCAGAGCCAGTCTCAATCATTGATATCAGAGTTTTGTAGACATGACATGGTATAATACAATGCATGATCATTGAGATGCTTATGTTGATGACCTTGAAGAAGTCAAGAATCTAGGTGATGTAACTGATCATGAACTGAGGGAGCTTGAAGGGCTCCTGGGGCCCTAGGGCTTACTTCTGGTGTCCAAGAAAACTTGGCCATCTTTATTTTCACCTCTGAAGGTGATGGCTTTCATGTGATGCTAATATTGAGCTTGAGATCATGGCATCTGGGTCAGCCCAGTTGCTGGAAGGCAGGAGGTCCAGGGTAGATGGACAATTAAAGGAAACAGGGACTCCAGTAATTATTCCTAGATAAGGGGAGAGTTAGGGAAAAGGGACAGGAAGCAGAAGGGAATAGGATAGGCCAGAAATAAAAGGAGATAACTTTTTTCCTCATTTAAATTATTTTATTTTATTTTTTCTCCCTCCCACCATCCTCATTTTGGGAAAAGAAAAAAAGGACTATGTATAGATAGGCAAAATAAATCTCCAGATGGGTCACATCCAAAAATGTATGCCTCATTCTGCATCTTGTGACCTCTGTCAGAAAGTAGATAGTATGTTTCATCGTTGATGCTCTTGAATTGTGGTTAATTGGTCAAGGTGGATTCATGATAGGAATAGAGTTCATGTCCAAACAAAGATTAGAGAGAATCACAGAAGATGAATTGGACAATTTTTATTATATAGCAATACTTCTTTTTTCTTGCACAAACAAAACCAGGACAGCTGAGATTAGAAGAGAAGCAGTTTAAGAGAGAGTAACTTAAAGAAGTGGTATCTCCCTGCTTGTCCAGCTTTCTTTAATGCGAATTTGAGCAAATTTGCCTTTGTAAAATGATTAAGTTGTTTTTATTCCTTGATAGAAGAGATAATGATAAGATGCTGCATGAAATTTTTTTAAAGAAAAATAACATTTCCAACCTAGTCAATTTGCACAAAGTGGTTGTTCAGTTAATTACATTTGTGTCTGACTCTTCATGACTCCATTTGAAGTTTTCTTGGCAAAGATACTGGAGTGATTTGCCATTTCCCTCTTCACCTCACTTTATAGGTGAGGAAACTGAGGCAAACAGGGTTAAATGACTTGCCCGTGGTCACACAAGTAGTAAGTGTCAGGAACCAAATCTGAACACAGGAAGAGGAGGCTTCCTGACTCTAGGCCCAACATTCTATCTACCTAGTTACCCTTGAACAAGGCATTGACTCATAAAAATAGGGAATGGATAAAGATAAAGAAATTAGCTCTGATTGTTAGCATTTCTAAGAGAAATTTAACAAAGATAAATGTTGCCACAAGGAGATCGAAAAAGCCCAGAAATCAACTAACATAGCAAGCTTGATTGCTTTGCCAAGCTAGAAATATTACAGCCAAGGGTAACACCAGTTTAGAGTACAAGCTCATTTGCACAGCAATATGGAACAGAATGATGGCCAACTGTATAAACAATATTGCCTCACAACACGGAAAAAGCAAGGAAGGGGGAAATGAGCCTTCAGAGAGGTGTCCCCCCACTGCTAGCCTCCAGTGATCAGTGCTCCAGTTCCTTTTAACCAATTAACATAGATTAGCTTTTACAAAGAGACTATTACTGTCAAATATAGTAAAAACAGGAGCACAAAATTTTCCCCAACACCTAGGGCACTCACTCTCTAAATAACACAGACTCATTTGCTGGGGATAGTGAGCTCACACATTACTCTCTTTCTATGTGGCATTCACCCCACTACTTTTATTTCTAAATGTTGCATGACTGATAGATGAGTCTACATCTCTGTTTCTGCTGGGATAGAACAAATAAGTCATTCTGGTGCTCACTTCTCACTGTCTGGCTTCTGGTGAATCCCAGCATGTACTCTGATTCTGGGGCTCTGGGCCTCACTCTTCAGACCTTTCAGAGATCATTAGGTCGAGGCTATCGCCAATTTCCTCAACCTAAAACAAGAAAGAACATATACAAAGAGGTAAAGAATAAAGGCCTATAGTCACAGGCCACATGTTGGCTTCATATGGGAGGGACCTGAGCCTTTTTCTCTCTTGTAAATATGTAGCCACCAGGCAGGAAAGAGTCAGACTGAGGTCAAGGCTCAGGCTAAGGTTCCATAGCCAATCAAAAAGATTCTTGTTTACTTCATGGTTAGAGGACTGGAGGTGAGAGGGATATCGATATATTCTCCAATGTCCTAATGAGGATGGAATCAACCAACATGCTCATCAAGGCTGGGTTCACTGGCCAGTGCTCTGAAATTGAGAATAACCCATGATCCTGCTGTTTTTATTGATTATTGATTACAAAAGGCTCTTAATGTGGTAGAGTCAGAGAAAATCTTAACAGTTTTCCTCTAACATGATGTCTCCCATGCATATATTGAAAACATGCAAGATTCCTTGGTGGATGCAACCACAGGGATAAACCTTCATTTAATGATGTTCTGATTATCTTTATCAGGTAAAATATAAATCAGAGAGGCATGTTTCCCAAAGATGTTTATCATTACTATGGAGAATATTCTGAGCAGAGTTCAAATGGATAGAATGTAGGGCACAGAATCAGGAAGACTTGAGTTCCAAACTTGGATACTTCCTATCTTTATGACCCTGGTCAAATCACTTAACTTCTGTTTACCTCAGTTTCCTCAACTATAGAATGAGGATAATAGTAACAACCACTTCTTGGGGATGGTTTGTGAATGAGAAAATATTTGTGAAGTGCTTGGTACAATGCTTGTCACATGATAAATACTTAATAAATGTTTCCTTCCTTCCTTCCTTCCTTCCTTCCTTCCTTCCTTCTTTCCTTCCTTCCTTCCTTCCTTCCTTCCTTCCTTCCTTCCTTCTTTTCTTTCTTCCCACTCTCCCTCTT
>CM053591.1:41382893-41400757 GCA_028646515.1 Pseudochirops corinnae | reverse complement strand
TGTCCATATGGTTGAGATCAAGCTAATTAATAACTCAACAAGAATTTATTAAGCACCTACTATGTGTCAGGTACTGTGATAGGTAATGAAAATACAAATATAAAGAATGAAACAATTTCAAGGATCTTACAGTCTACCAATCTAATTATTTCAATACCTTTATATACTTGTCTAGAGGGTTCTGTTTTGATATATTAATTAGCATGGTACGGAGGTGATCCTGAGTTCTCAAAGGCTACCTTAATGCAAGTTCTGAAAAATCTTACCAAAATAAGTAAATTTGGGCACATTAGTAGACTGGGTAGTTATTGATCACGAATTTGTTTAGTGAAGGCATATTTTAGCTTAAAATTAAGCTTAAATCTTCTGTTCAAGGTTGGCCATGAAGTTGAAAACTAATTTTTCATCTATAACAACATACAATATAAGGAGAACTATTCTGGCAAAGGAAATACTGACTCTGACATAATCAGTGCAATCAATAACAAAATACTTTAGTATACTAAAAAGATATTTAAATGATTGTACATGTTATAACAGAGATGTTAGGACTTAATCCTAAATTCCGGATTAAAACAATAGGTATGATATAATCTGTAAAGCTTAAAGCATCTAGTTCAATGGAAGTATGTTGACATCAAATTGGTATCCATAAAACTGAAAATAAATACCTTTTGCTAGAAGATCAACTACCAACATTTGAAGGATTATTTCATAATGCTTTATTATCAATATAACAAAAAAACCCATATGCCCAGGGGAGCCTATTATAAATGAATTTAGATTATAGCCTCCAAGGAATTATGTATTAAACTACAATGTGCCTAGTGATAATAATTTAATATCATATTTTAGCCAGAGTTTGATTTAATCAAACAAACTGCTCTGATTAAAAATGTCTTTCCTGGGTCTGCAACTTCCAAGACCAGAGGTAAGATTCCCCTTATCTTGGGACTTACTCCACATGAGAGCAAAACAGACATCCTGAGACCATAAAACGTAAATAGACCCTACTCTGGTCCTTGTCAATTTGCATTTACAACCAAGGAACTCTGTATCACATGGTAACAAATGGAAGGCATAAAGTTTTGTGACATAGTAATTCCTGAATTGAGATGGCTCTGAAATGTATAAAGTCTTATAATTCCTTTGTTCATCAGTCAGGACTTTAGTCCTGCACTCCTTGCGCAAGTAAAGCTAGCCTTAAGGGAATAATAAGGAATAAATTCTGTAATTTTTGTATTACTATCTGTTTGTCTCTTTAACCAAACCTTTTCTAGTGGTCGACACTAGTTACAGTATAAATAACCTATGCTGAATGACTGTATATATGAAATAAATTTGACTAAAGCAAAAATTATTCCTTTTACATGAGACTTTGTAATATTAAGTCTTTCATTTCTGGCACACAGTCTAAGCTGTTCACAGATTGCACTGATTTCTTTTTTTTAATAAATTAAAATTCTTAAATGGCAAGGGAAACACTTGTTAGCAAGTTGTACTTTGATCTGAGCATATATCCTTTTATTCGAGCTTTGTTCAACATATATCCAACAGGGTCTAAATGAGTTTTGCAGCTAATAGGATTCAGTACTAGAGAGGACCTTTTAGATCAAGGTAATATAAACGTAGAGGTGAAAGAAATCTTAGAGGTCAATTACCTCATTTTACAAATGAGGAAACATGCCTAAAAGTAAAATAATTTCACCAAGGTCTGATAGGCAGTAAGTGGCGGAGCTAAGATTTGAACCCAGGTCCTTTCAATTTAAATCATGGACTCATTCCAGTGAAACAAGACTACATTTATTTTGTTATAATCTAATTCCACTCTCTTTCAGTCATGTTTCTGTGTCTGGGTTTTTAACATAATTATGAGAATCATATTCTCAGTTTATAGATACATTTTCCATAGATTTGCAAGTTTCTATTAAGCTAGAAATTTCCCTAAAAACCTATGACATCAAAAGTCCTTTTTCAAAGCCTCTTGCCTTCTTTTTCAGCCATGTATTTATTAGGTTAGGGCTAAAGCATCATCTTCTTGATTATGTACATTAAAAAAAAAATTCTCAGAGTTGTTGATAAGGAAGGAAAGTAAGTGGCATCCTTCAAATCTATTCTCAAATCAGTGTGATTAACACTAGTGTCCAGAGGCCATAAGTGTTTCTGAATTTAGCTGGGTTAATCTATAGACAACAGATGCACTCTGCTTCTGGGTCTGTACTCAAAGACTTTCCATGTTAGCGAGATCTATGGGAGTAGTGGGCAAATGTGTATTTGTTAAAAACATATTATTGCTATAAAACAGTTTTTGATTGCTAATGTAAAGTGGATACTAAACAAATAAATGTTCTGGCCCTGGAGCAAGATGCATTATTATCCAATGAGAAAATCTCCTCTTTGTACTCTGGGGTGTGGGGAATGAAAGATCTTTTTACTTGGAGTCTTAAGTTTAGCCAGAGGCTAAATATTGTCAAATATTAAAGACAGTGTATATTGCCTCCCAGAATGAGATATTGTACTTGCCTAATGATACAGAAGCTAGATGACCTCTGATTCACATCAGGAGACAGGTTACATGTTTCTCATGACCGTGTTGGAATGTTTTCTAGGGAGTACACCTACGTTCGTTATTACCTTCTTAAACATAACTCCAACTCAGGACAATTTCAGCAGCCAACCCTATCCTTGTAATGAGATCAGCAGTGTGGATATTAGAATGTAAACATTTTGCACAAGATATACTATACAAAGTTTAGAGAGAAGGAAAGAGGCCTTGGGAGATGCTATGACCTTTTGACTAAACGTTAAGTTTTAGACTTTCTTGTAGCAAAAAAAGAATGATTTAGGAAGAGCACCCTCAGGACTAGAACTACTATCCTTTCTTTTCTCTCTCTCTAATTCACTATTCTTAACTCTATTTTTCTTCTTCCACATTGTAATTTCCAGGCATTCTCCCCTTCCCCCTTTGTTTTCTTGTTTTCATCATCCCTGGTCTGGCTTCATCGGAAAAGGTGGGAGTGGGAGGGGAGGGGAGTAAGAATAGTAATAGATACTTCCTTTGAGAGGTCATTGCAATGCTCCAATGAGATAATGCATGTAAATCACCTTACTTACCTGGAGAAAATCCCAAATTCCTTTTTCCAGAGTCTAATTGCAGTGCCATAATTTTATTTCCAAATGCAATGAAATAAGAGCACTCATAGGGAAATCTGTGACAAATTCCATATTTCAAAGATTGTCAGTTACTGGGTTAGCTAAGCAGTTATAGCCCCAGTCTGCCTGGCAGCACCAGACCAACATTATCTTTCCTGGTTTATTCTCTGGGCCACCTTTTGTCCTCCCTTTTATGTTCCCTGGATGGTGGCTTGGTGCTATTCCTAACTAGACCTTTAATAAAGGTTCTTCTCTAATAAGTGGCACAATGAGCTAGACCTGAAGTCAGGAAGTTATTCAGTCATGTCCAGCTCTTCATGACCTTATTTGGGGTTTTCTTGGCAAAGATACTGGAGTGCTTTGCCATTTCTTTCTTCAGCTCATTTTCTGCAGATGAGGAAACTGAGGTAAACAGGGTTAAGTGACTTGCCCAGGGTCACACAGCTAATAAGAGTTCCTGACTCCAGCTCCAGTATTCTACTCTCTGTGCCTCTGAGCTGCCGGAAATCAGGAAGAATTGAGTTTAAATCTGGCCTCAGACACTTATAGGTATGTGACTTTGGGCAGGTCACTTAGCCTCAGTTTTCTCATGTGTTAAATAGGGGTAATAAGAGCGCCTATTTCCCAGAGTTGTTGTGAGGACAATATGAGGTAATATTTGTAAAGTGCTTTGCAAACCTTAAAGTACAACATCAATGTTTTTGTTGTTAATTCACCACTTTCTTAGAGTAAAATAACATCTTTTAAGATTCCACCTGGTGATGTTCTCTTTAGAAGCCAAATGTTATTTTCTCTCTCTTCATTTGGCTGCAAATGAACAGTCTGGGAAAAAAAAATGAGTTCACGTGTCTACAGATAGCAGAGCTCTCCAAATAAGATCAACAGATAAGATGATTAATTCTTCTCCTAATGAAATTTTTTCATACAAAAGTTCACTGAAAAAGGTTAAGATGATTCTTTGGCACTTGAGGTCTATTTAAATTTGAAAAGGAAGGAAGATTTTCCTCCCATAATATACTTTAAATATTTTTCTTTTCCTGTGTTTTAAGGCCACAGAGCATATTCAGCCTACAAATGTATGCTCTTAAAGACAAAAGGGGCCAGTGAGAGTGTGAAGGAAATGGAGTGAATCCATTTTCATGACATGAAAAATAAGAGAAAACAAATGTTTTAATCAGTCTTCATTTAAAAAAAAAACCAACAACCTCTGTCTGGACTCAGAGTCATAAGACCTAGTTTCAAGTTCTGATTCCAGTATTCACTATTTATAAGACCACTAAATGTTTCTTTTTTTTTTTTAACTTAATGTTTCTGAGTCAAATTTTCTCATCTATAAAATCTGCATAACACTACCTTGCCAGGTTATTCTGAGGAAAGTGCTTTAAGTGTAAAGCACTATAGAGATATGAATTATTATTATTAATACTGACAGTGGTATCTTTATATGTGAAATATAAAGCATAAATCATGGCCAGGGAAGAAATACTTAGCTGTGTGTGTGTGTGTGTGTGTGTGTGTTTTAAAATTTCTTAGTCTACTTTGGGGGAACTTTCAGGAAGCTAGATTTTGACAGTTAAAACTATCCTTAATGCTTATTAGGTTTTCTCAAAATCTGAAAGTGATTTTGGGGTCCCTTCTTTCCTGGTTTAGCTTTTCATTTGAAAAATTCACTGGGGCAACCATTCTTAATGAAAAAAGAAGCCCTAGATTTATAGGGGACAACAGTGATGGAAGATAATTCTGAGTACAAAGGATGGGGCCAACAACTGAGTTTCTGTCCCTAGCTTTTTGGCTGACTTGGGCTTGCAATTACAATTTACTTAAAAGTACCATGGTGGCCTGAATGAGGTAATAGAGACTCCTAAAGCACCTAAGGGACTCATAGGGAATCAGTTATGTGTTTAAATGGTCTTGTTTTGTAAGTGAGAGACAGGGCTGAGGACTCAAGGGAGGAAGGTAGGTAACCAGGACTCATTCTACTCAATGTTTTTTCCTTTCCTAAATTCTGTTCTTTTTGTCCATCTCTGGTTATTATACCAGACCCTTGGGAGAGGGGAAAGGGGCTGGCAGTCCCTTCTATACCTCTCTACTCATGTCAGTAGTTCATGCTTCAGTACTCACCTAACCCACTCGTCGGATTCTCTTGGCGTGGGGACATGTTCTTTCCTTCTTTCCTCTGGAGTGGTTTTGAGATAGGGTTGGGTTTTCCTAAAGTTCTTTATTAGCACTCAATTCAATTCAACAAACACTTATTAAACACCTAGTGTATGCAGAGCTCAGTGCTAGGTGCTAGGGGAGACCCAAAGTTTAGATAAGATACAGCTTCTATCCTTATAACTGCTTATATATAATTTAGAGGATGTTACAATGAACAAGATACAAAATATCTGTTAAGGACATTTGGGAGACATCTGTAAAATACTAGATGACATCCAAGGGGAAAAGTAGATCATTACTTACTTGGGCTTCCTGGAGTAAGTGGAATTTCTTTTGGACTTTAAAATATGCGTAGGAATTTGACAAGAAAAGAGGTAGAGGTCGAGTATTCCAGGCCCAGACAGAAGTGTGAATATAGGTCTAAAGAAGAAGAGCATTGAGTATGTTAGAGAGAGAAGGTAGTTTGGTTTTACTGGAATGTAAGGCATGTCGTAAGTAGTATCAGACTTTTAGGGTAAAGTCATAGTGTGGCATGGGGAAAGAGTCGTGGATGTGGAGTCACATGTCCTGGCTTCAAATCCTGGCTCTGTCATTTTCATAAAATGGACAACCATTCTAAACCTCGCTGCTTCTTCCCTCTGTAACTTAGGAGTGACTCAGCTAACCTCTTGAGATCCCTATTTCCTCAGCTGTAAAATAAAGGATTTGGATTTCATGACCTCCAAAATTCTTTCCAGCTCTGAACTCATGACCTCTTTGAGTCACGCTCAAATACAACTTGACCGGAGTGTAATTTCTTCATAAATAGGGGTGAATCTTAAGCTCTGTTCTCTGGCTATGTTAGGCTCCAGATTACAAATGAGTTGTCGTGGTTAATACTGTTTCTTCTCTGGATACCTACTGTCATTGAAGCTGACTAACTGGGGAGTTTGTGAACATCAGGAAAGCATGTCTTTTTAACCAGAGTAGAACTGAGTCAATTCAGCCTTAGTAGCATTCTAAGGGGCATGGAAAGGAGTGGTCTGGCACGAAGACACGAATTGCTGTCATTTCCCCCTACTATGTAACCTTGTGCCGCCTCCATGTACCTTTATCAGTTCCTTAGTGCATAAGAAGAGCAATGAGTCAACTTTGGTAGTCTCAGAAAACAAAATGGATTGAAGACTCAGAGTGAAGTTTTCAATTTAGTTACATGAATTCTCTCTCTTTTTTTTCTTTGCCCAAGTACATTTTATAGTTTCTTATTACAAAGAACAGTGGGCTGCCACTAAACCAACAAACAATGATTCAAAGGAAACCAAGTAAAGGCCCAGTGCAGACATTGAGATGCCTAATTATCATCTAGGGAGATTACATTCCCAGTGTGACAGTGGCTGGCTGCATCGTACGTGGGACCAGAAAGTGAGACTGGTGGGTATACTCTTAGGGAAGCCGGGAAGAAGTGATACCTCTGAAATTCTTTGTTCCCTGACACAGTGAGATGATTCAAATGACACACTTAGGAAATGCATCTGGGAACTTGACTCTGTGTGCTATAATGAGCATGGATGGCCTCCTCCACCCATCAAATACTTACACGTTCCAATTTGCGATAGATGCTGCTTTCATGAGAATTGAATTTCTCTAAATATGAAAGTTTTGAGGACATTCAAAATTGATCGTTGGTGGTGGTGGTGGTGGTGATGGCGGTCTTTCATTTTCAAAGAAGACCAATGATATCATGAAGTTGATGTCCTGACTTAGGTGAGGCAGAGTTGCACAAAGTCATCAGCTTCTCTCTCTTCCAGAATCACTGAAGTCCATTGGCAAGACAAAAGTTAAGGTGACTGGTGATGGCCTGAGATGGAGTGGATGACCTTGGCATCTTTGATGTACTCCAACAGCACCTGTTTCAGCTGCCTCCATGGCCATTGTAACAAATTGTTTTTATTAAAATCAGTGCTTCCAGGCTGATAGAATGGCTGAATGAGCAGTGAAGTATAAGCCCAACTTCTATCACTATAGGGTTGGCATGAGAAATTATATGTTTGTGGATCTGATTTCTATAGATGTATATTATCTATCTATGTATCTATCTATCTGTCTGTCTGTCTGTCTATCTATCTCAGCCTGGAAGAAATTGGTTCAAGCTACACCTTTGACATATACTGATTTCATGGCCCTTACAAGTTATTTAATCTCTTCATACCCCAAAGTAACTCCCTAAGAATCCACGTGGCAGAGAAAGTACAGCTCTACATGGGTGGAGGGAGTTTCCTCAACAGGAGTTCTCTAAAGAAATAAAATCACAAGTCAGATTAAAAGAAGTATGATGTAGAAATATACTGATATTATAGGGTAAAGAATGTGAGGGGGAAAAAAACCAGTTAATAATGTGTGAATAAATACAACTGGATGGCCAATAATGAGACTGGGTTTTTGTTGTTTGCCCTTCTTCCTCGAAGAGGACCATGTCATTAGGAAGGTATTGCTGTGACTTGCAAGTGAATTGAATTTAAGTGAGAGAAGGCTGTGCAAAGTCACCAACCTCACTTTCTCCTCCAGAGTCATCTGGGTCCAGTGGCCAGCTATAGATCAGGACAACTGGACTAGGACCTGGATGCAATGGAAGAAATTAAAGGAAGTCAGACTCTTAGTAATTGCCCTGATCAGTCTTGATCAGGTAAAGTAGATGATGAAACATTCCTTCTTTTGGTAGTGAGGTGGGGTATTAGGAGTTCCATATACTGTACAAGGTGGTCACCAGTTACTTTCATTTATCTGTTTTTATTTATTTGGGGTGTGTGTGTTTGTGTGAGTGTGTGTGTGTGTGTGTGTGTGAAGGGTGTTTGATCACAAGGAACACAAAAATGGAGTGGGAGGGAGTGATAGGGAGAGGGTGCTGTATAGATGCAGAAAGAACCACTAGGTAAAAACCATCATAATTACTTATTTTAAAATGCAATGATGCCTTCACCTTTAAAGACATCTGCCACAGAGCTTATATGAATTCTTCAATGAGCTCCAGATGTTTGGACTACTTTTTCAAATGTCTTGTCAACACATAAAGGATGGGCTGGGTGTGCCTGGGTACCATATCATGCCCTCGGGAAAGTATAACTATTGACCTTTCCCCTTCCCCTCAGGGAAGGCCTTTCCTAGGTATGTAGTCACACACTAGCTTGTATTTCCCTAAGGGAAAGAGTTATTGCTAGTGCTCTGAACAGAATGTTTCTGCACACCAGCCCAAGCTCTCTGTAAGCATATGCAAAAGATAATAGAATTTAAAGGTTAAAGAGCCCTTACATATCATCTATTCCAATCAACTCATTTTATAGTTGATGAAACTGAGGTTCAGAAAGAAGTGACTTGCATGATTTCTTCTTCTTTTTAATCCCATTTATCTCTATTATTTTTTCCATATAACTATGATTCCTAAAGTGATATTGAAATAATTCAATGATCCCATGAAGATGACCTAGGTAAGTTGCTTCCTTTCTTTGGGCCTCAGTTTCCTTATCTGTAAAATGAAGGTTTGGATAAGATGGCCACTGACATTACTTCTAGCTCTAACACTCTATCATTCTATGCTGTAACTTTCATCAGTCTAGCATGGGTATATATGACCATAACTATTCAATCTGATAGGTCAGTCAGTGGTCAAAAGCCCACACACTCATCTCCAGTAGCCCCATACTTTGGAACTCCAGGGTTACTCTTGGGAGTTCTGTACCATCTCAGGACTATAGGCAGCTAGGTGGCACAAAGGCATAATGGGGAAGAACACTGGACTTGGAGTTAGGAATAATATCTCACCTCAAACACTTATTAGTTGTGGAGCCTATTATTTAACCTTACTGTTGCCCATCTCTAAATCAAATGAGATAACATCTGTAACACTTTGCAAACTCTAAAATTTGCAAATATAAATGCTAGCTATCATTATTGAAATGAGTCTTATCCAAGGGTATTGCTTGCATGTGTATGCGCCATTAGGGAAGTACAACTATTGCCTTTGATTGCTCACACTTCATTTCTATAACCTTGTAAGAAATGGAGTTACATTTTATCAATTTTAAGAGTGAATTCTGTGTCCTCTTTAATTATTTTGATTTTGAGGTTATGAAAACCATGCTATCCTCTAGGGAGGGGGAGGAAGGAAGCCCTTGACCAAAGTTAATCTCCTAACCTGAAGGGTCGAAGCAGCTAGAACAATCATCATTACTCTCAAATCTCATTCCAGTCAATTTAAGGCAGAGTTCTGGAAGAGTCAGGTTTGTGGCCACAAACTTCCCTCAAAGCTTTTCTTTCTTTCCTTTTGTAAGTCATCTCTTTCCCACCTTTACTAAACAGTAAGTCTCAAAGACACATCATTAAGAAAGTCTTTGTTCTTCTCTTAACTCTAGGTTCCTTTCTGTGGGATCTTAAGTCCAGAAAATCATCAGTACATCTTACCTCAGAGTCTTTTTTTGTGAATTTGTATATATGTTTCCCCTAGTTAGTAAATCTGAGAAAATGCATCAATAACAGAGCAATGCATTTGTGCTCTGAAATTAAAATAAGTTAAAGTAATTACTTGATCTTCGAGTGATTATTGGTATTATGTTAATTATCCCCCCACTATGGAAGAGGAAGACATCTGAAATGTATAGGCAAAGGGTTCAGAAGAAGGGGAATGCAGTAGCTAACTGGAGGTGGCAGCAATGGCAGAGGAAAAGGGACAGCTAATTAGGGTTTAAGTCACTAAGAACTGATTAAGCATTCACAAAACATCCAGTTGCATCATTTATAGCAATTTAAAATTATTTCTCGGTATAACTATTATCAGTATCTGCTAACACATCACCTCCAAAGCCTCATAAGAAATAGACCAGCATTTCATTAACTTTAAAGTAAGCTATGTGTTCTGTTGAATTATTTAGATTTTGAAGTGATGAGAGCTGTTCCATTTATAATTTTTGCATTTACTTGTTTCTTTCCTAGTGGAGGGAGTGAGACTAGGTACCTGGTTAGCTAAATGATTATATGATATTCTGGCAAGAGCACAACAAGCCCATGATACTATCAGGATGCTTTCTGATTCCTTAAGAGTGAGTCCCAGATTGAAATGATAAACTAGATATGGAAAGACCATGTAGTCAAATGCCCAATTAATCTTTGATATACTTCAAAAGGAAGCTACAGTTCTCATCTGGAGCCACTAAGGGGTATCACTGCCCACCCCAAAACAATAAAAATGACTAGGTTAGTCCTGGGAGATTCTTGGAAGAAAAAAACCCTAAGAATTCTAGGGATACCTAGTCTGAATGGTCTCCTCCTCTTACCTTGGAGTATTATTTCTGAATTTTTACAAATGTTTTCCCCAAGTTAATAAATCCTAGAAAATGCATCAATAATAGAGTGATATATGTATGCCCTGAAGTTAAAATAAGTTACAGTAATCATTTGATCTTCAAATAATTACTGAGATTGTGTTAATTATCTCCACCCTGTGGAGGAGGAGGGCATCTGAAATGTATAGGCAAAGGGATCAGAAGAAGGGGGATGTAGGAGCTAGCTGGAGATGGCAACAGTGGCAGAGGAAAGGGGGCAGTTGATTAGAGTTCTGTTGTTAGACTGTTGTCAGTTCCATGAAATCAGAATATCAGCTTGGCAACAGACTGAGAAAAATCCAGAGAATCAGGGCATTACGAATTTTAGGAAGGAACAAAAGGTTGAGGTCCAGATGCCCGTCAATATCCTCTGGACCTATTCTTCCATAAGACCTATTGCCTTGGCAATTGGTCATCCCTTTATTAAACATCTATTATATGTCAGGTACTGTGTTAGGGGACATAAAGACAAACATGCCACAGCCCCTACAAATGGACAAGAGTCAGTGAAACCAGAAGTGTCAAATCTGGATCCTGGAACCATTTACAGTTGCCTATTTTTCCATCCTACTTAGGATCAATCCATTCTCCATTCAGCCACTAAAGTGATTTTTCTAAAGGGCAGGTTCAATCATGTCACTCCCATTCAATAGACTCCGGTGGCTTCCTATCGTCCTCAGGATCAATACAAAGTGCTCTGTTGGTAGTTCAAAGCCTTTCCTATACTTTATACTCTCTGACATGTATTTTTCCATCTGATGATACTGGCCTCCTTACCATTCCTTGAACAAAACATTCCACACCTTGGCTCTGGGCGTTGTGTTGTACTGTCCCCCATCCTGGGCATGATCTGCATCCTCTGCTCTAACTGCTGACTTCCCTGGCTTCCTTTAAGTCCCAGCTAAAATTTAACCTTCTATAGGAATCCTACCCTAACCCCTCTTCATTTCAATGTCTTCCCTCTGTTAGTTATTGCTTATTTATCCTGATCGTAGACTGTTCATATGAATTTGCTTGTGTGTTGTCTGCTGAAGGCAGGGACTGTCTTTTGACTGTTTCTATATCTTGAGTGCTCAGCACAGCGGTACACAGTAGAAGTTTAATACATGTTTATTGACTGATTGACTGACCAACACTAACCATCCTGGTTCAACCTTTGGGAGGCAGTTGGTGGCTGTGGACGGAACATTAAGCTTGGAGTCAGGATGACCAGAGCTCCAGTCCTGCTGTGTGGCACTGGGCAAATAACGTAGCCTCTCCCAGTCTTAGTTTCCTACTTTGTAAAATGGGAATAATAGTACCAACCTCAGGGTTGTTGCAAAGATCAAACGAGGCAATATATATGAGACAATATATAGCACTATTATGACGGAAATATGAGCAGATTTCTAGAGTTTGGGAAGCAGGCATAAATGTTTGCTTAAATAACTGGATTTGTGGTTCATCTACAAGCTACTTATATTTCTTGGAAATTCATTGTGTGTCTCAGGCTGTATTCCAGGTGAGAGCTGCCAACCAGAAGAAAGACTTGATCCCTCCATTGATAGAAAGGAACAGATGCAAGAAGTCCTGAGTCGACAGAGTGGCTGTGCTTTAGTAATCATCTGGTCCCTACAGAAGCAGTAACCGCTATCGATGCTGGAAGCTGCATGATTCTTTCAACAGGTGTCTGTCTTTGAAGGCAGTAATAAGAGGTAGGGCAGCATCCTATTAAAACAACAATAAAAAGAACATACACACACACACACACACACACATGCACACACCTTAGAAATGGTATGTTGTTTTGAAAGACGAGTCAGTTACAATTTAATCAATGACTAGTTGGACCACCTTTGGTATCATATCTCCTTTCATCTTCTCTACTGAGTGAATGGGGCTCAGTTTGTTTCCATACCGATTTTGTCTTAGCTGGTTGTGATTTTAGCAGTTGCAGGCTGAGTAGTGAGGTGGATTTCTTTCTGACACATCACAGATAGAATCAGTTTTAGTCAAATCAAACAAGTTCTTCATGTATGATCAAAATCTTAACACCCATATAATAGAAACAAATGGGACAAGAGGCACTGTGGGAATTTGCTGTGGGTGGCAATTATTTTTTTCTAGGTTGTTGATACTTTTTTTCTTTTTTTCTTATAGATGATTACAGATTTTCAAATTCTAGACTAAAATTTTTGAATTTAAGAATTTGGAATTTTAGAATTTAACCACGAAGATAGACTATGGATATAATTCCTTTATCATAAGAGGATCAGCTTTCCATTTCCATTGCTTGCTCCTATGATTTTCATAAGCAATTAATGATGCGTAAAGATGGAAAGCAGGCAGGAGTGGTTGAAAGAACAGAGACAATGCTTCAACGTTTTAAACATTGGATAGATATTATAATGAAGAAACAGGAGAAGGTAGAATTTTAAATTGGATTAAACCATTTAAAAAGAATTTTTCTACTGTTTAAAGTGATAAATATCTATGCTTCAACCATTGGAGTAATTGGTAATTCCGAAGAAAGAAATCAGCTTTCCCATAGCATTTGTAATCATGTCTAGAGAAGCCATGCTTCCTTCAGGAATAAAATCTCAAAATGTATAGGGATAATGGATGAAAAGAAAAGAGCTAGCTCTTCTTTATATGTGGTTAACAGAAAAGAGATACTATGCATAAGTGGAATTTGGTGATGATCCTTAGGGATGGGCTGGAGTAGAGGATGTAGAATTAAGTGTTTTTAAATTCTCATTTCTGGCAACCTGGAAATATCAAGGAAAACATGTACTCTCAGGTTCCTAATAAGCTCTCAGGCTCATTACTGCCTCTGGTCATATAGATAGAAACCACTCATTTGTACCCAGAAGGAATAGAAGGTCTTGAGATTCAGCTGTAGAGAAAGCAGTGCTTTGTCAAATATTTTGGCTAATGGGAGATAATGAAAGGTAAACCACTAAACACTTGCAAGGTGGAAAAAAGAGGTTAGCAGACATCCTTCTCTCCTTATCTAGTGGGAACAGTGGAGATCAGTTTGGAAATGGAAAAATGGGAGGAAGAGGGTATATTTCTAATTCCCAAGAAAACCTTTTTTTTTTTTTTTTGAGTGGCAGAACCTGGACCTGGCAATACTTTTGAGTTGTAATTCAGATGTTTCCCACCATGGTATACAAATTCCAAAGTGCCCTATTCCACCCTAATCTGACATAGAGACTGAGTTTTCAGACTGAAAAAGGGGATTAGTGATGCCACCTGCTGGGAGTTGCCTAGAACTTCAAGAGGAGTATAATGGAGACCTAAACAATAGCCCAGAGCTGTAGGCTCAATGACTGAAAAGCGATAGCTAATGTCACCTACTGTGAACAGTGAAGAGTTGCAGAAGGGCTGGGTGATCAGCATGAATAAGCCTTATCTAGTCAAGGACTATCAGGAGCTCAACAGCAGATGAATTCTTCAATGAGTAACATAGACAAACATAGACTTCAAGGGAAGTGGTTAGGGTTGGCTCCAAGGACAAGGTTTAGATTTGAGTTAAGCTTTCAAGGATCTGTAGGATTCAAATATCAGAGAGGAGTGGGGATGAGGATATATGAACAAATGAATGGATGTGAATCTTTGAGGAAGGGAATTTCATTGGTGACTAGGTATTTTCCATGATCTCTGATAGGATATTTCTTTCTTGGACGTGTAAATAGACTTTTGCTTTCTTGAGTTTTATGACCTAAGTATTTACCAGGGAAAATTTGGTGAAAACAGTGGGCTGTGTCCCATAATAAAGAGTTGGGGCAATAAGACAAAGAGGTAAAAAAAAGTCTTCTGTAATTAAATTTTAGTCAGAAAACCTGAGTTCAAATCATAATTTTGCACTTGTTACCAGTATGATCATAGGATAGCCCCTTAATCTCTGATTACCTCAGTTGCTTCACTTGGAAAGCAGAAGTGTTGGAAGAGATGATCACTAAGGGTCCTCCCAACTATTAAGTCCAGCCTTATGGAATCTCTCAAAATGTGCCTGTGCTCTTTTTGTCATTTGAGAATCTCAAAATAACATGAGGTCTATTATGTTTTACCCATGAGAAATGGGGCAGCCAGATGGCCTAGGAGATAGAAAACCATGCCTGGAATTAGAAAGACTTCTATTTCTAAGTTCAAATCTAGTTTCAGACACTTAGTAGCTGTGTGATTCTGGGCAAATCACTTAGCTGTATTTGCCTCAGTTTTCTCAACTTAAATGAACTAGAAAAGGAAATGGCAAACACACTCTAGTATCTCAGCCAAGAAAACCCCAAATGGGGTCATGAAGATGTGGACACAACCAAAAAACAACTGAACAGTACCAAAATCTATGAGAAACATCAGAGTTTGTGCTGAAAGATAACAGACATTACTATCAACTTAAATGTTAATATCATCATTTTATAGATGGGGATAAGTGATTTATTCAAAATCAATAGGTTGCAGAACTGGAATTTGAGCTCAGATTGTCTGCCTCACAGGGCAATGAATGCTCTTTCCACTGTAGGACAAGCATAGACTGTGTTTAAAGAAAAAGTGCTAGCTATGCCAACATACCCTGGGGAGAATTCCCAGTGGCTTTTATTGTGAGGCTATATTTCATGCATGCTAGTACCCCTCTGTCAAATTTATTTTTGCTAACAATTTTAAAAAATGATCTGGGGACTGATTCTGCTCCTTACTCTTACAAAGTTTTAGAGGGATATGTCAATGGCCAAGAGATTGACAGCTAAAGGGGAGACAGAAATAACAAATCAATCAACATTTGTTGATCACATTCCATGTGCAAGACTTTTTATAATTCTACCTTGGATTTTGACTACTTTATAATTCTCAAAGCACTTTCATATGTATTATCTCTTTGGATCCCCACAACAATTCTATGAAGACAGTAGGGTGGGTATTATTACCTCCCAATTGAAGTTGGAGATGCTGACGTTCAGAGATTGTGCTATATCCAAGATCACATGGAAAATCAGTGATGGAAGAAGGACTAGATGTCTTTGGAATAATCCAAAGTTATTGTCTTTTTCACTCACACCTTCTCTCTTGCCCCACTCCCTGCCCCTACCATGTACCCTGTAATCCAAAGATGCTGGGTACCTTGCTTTTCCCCAAATAAGACACTCCATCTCCTGGCTCACTGAACTTTCACCAGTTGTCTACCAAGCCTGGAATTCCCTTCCTCCTCATCTCTGTCTCCTGACTTCTCTGGCTTCCTTAAGTGCCAGCTAAAATCTTATCTTGTAAAAGAAATATTTCTTGATCCTGCTTTATGCTGGTGCTTCCTCTCTGAGGTTATCTCTAATTTATTATATAACTATGTAACAACTATATAATTATATATAACAATATCTAACAATAACTATATGTAACTACAACTCTATGTGTGTCTGTATGTGTCTATATTTTGTACAGAGCTGATTGTATATTGTCTCCTCATTACTGTGAGCTCATTGAGCACAGAAACTGTTTTTTGTTTTTACTCTATATCTATCTGTCTACCATCTATCTATCTATCTATCTATCTATCTATCTATCTGTCTGTCTGTCTGTCTGTCTTAATGTTTAAATTAGTACCATGCCTGGATCATAGTAGGAGCTTAATAAATGATTGTTGATTTGATTCAGTCAACTGGCATTTATTGTATGCTTAATGGCATGAATAGGTGGCATAGTCGATTTGAGTACAGGCTGTACTTGGAGTCAGAAGTCCTGAGTTCTAATCCTTTCTCTGATGCCTATAGCTGTGAGACTCTGGGTAAGTCACTTAACCTCTCTCATGAACAATTAACTTCCTTATTTATAAATAGTGATAACCTATCTTATAGGGTTGTTCTGAGGATCAATGAAATAATATATGTAAAGTGCTTTGCAAATCTTAAGGTAAATGTTTGCAAATATGTGTATAACACTGTGGGAAATCCTGGAGTATGAAATACAGATGTGACCTCTGCTGTCAAAGAACTTTCAATATAGTTGTATATTTACCTGAAAAAAAAAATCCTTCTCTTCCTTCATGGTCCAGTTCAGATGCTACTTGCTTTACCCCTAGTCCCACTCTTCCAGCTGTAATCAATTAACATCTCAAATCTCTCATTGATGATTACCCTTTTCTATGCAATTTGTTACAGTCCAATTTTTATTATAGTTTTTTTTTCTAAGAAAATTCCCCAAAATTAGACTGTAAGATGCTTGAGGATTTATACCATCCATATTTCTATTTTCCATCTCTGTATTTTAAGCACATAGCTCTATGACTTGAACAGTCTGGATGCTTAATAAACATCTAATTAATAAATTATAAATAAACAATATGAGTTAATTAATAAATATGGAGGATATAGGATACATTCATAAAGTGTTTACAAAAGAAATAAAACAGAGAAGAGAATTTTATAGTAGTATAGACATTAGGAGCTTAAAATATAGTGGTTAGAGTTGACAAGGACAAGGCTAGATTTGAGTTAGGTCTTGAAGGATCTATGGGATTCAAATACACTCAAAGAGGAATAAATATATATTCAAAGGAGGGTATATGGGTGAATGGAGAAGAAAATGATAAACTATTCTGGTATCTTTGCCAAGAATACCCAAAATGGGATCACAAAGAGTTGGACATGACTGAAAAATAACCGAATTCATATGGATGAAAGTGTAGATGTAGAAGGTCATAGAGTGTATTTGAATAATAGATTAGCTAGATTTGAGGGTCAGTATGGAGTAATACTGACAGTTGACATTGCAAAAGTCGACTGAGGTTAGATTATGGGAATCCTTTGACAACAGAATTTCTGGTTACTGTGATATTGTGGAAGTCATAAAGAAGTCCAATTCTCCCATACCAACTCTAGCACATAGATGAAAACAGTAGCAGAAAGACCAGTTATATAGAAATTTAAAAAGACACAGAAGCAAGTACCTTTCTTTAGTCCAGAAATGCACATAAAAATGGCCAGAAGTGATCAGAACCTGGTAGTGGGATGAAATTAGAGAAGCAAGTGCCAGCTCAAGTAAAGGAAGAAAATGGTTAGAGTTGGAGAAAGGCTCAAACTAGGGAAACCAGCTCAAACTTAGCTGTCAATGCAATGATCTGTCATGACAAAAAACGACTGATGATGAAGCATGACTACTACCTCTTAGTAAAGAAGCAATGCACTAATGATGCAGAATGAAACCTTCACTTCCAGTCATGACCATGGGTAA
>CM053591.1:41361074-41373771 GCA_028646515.1 Pseudochirops corinnae | reverse complement strand
TTTTAATTTCTATTTTGCCTTTTGGTTCTAGAATATCAGGTCAATTTTCTTTGAGAATTTCTTGTAGGATGATTTCTAGGTTCTTTTTTTGATTCATGACTTTCATAGAAGTAGTCCAATAATTTTTAAGTTATCTCTCCCGGATCTATTTTCCAGGTTAGTGGTTTTTCCAATGAGATATTTCATATTGCCTTTTATTTTTTCATTCTTTTGCATCTGTTTTATAGTATCTTGATTTCTCATAGTCATTAGCTTCCATTTGCTCCAATATAATTTTGAAGGAATTATTCTCTTCACTGAGTTTTTGAACTTCTCTTTACATCTGGGCAATTTGGCTTTTTAAGGCATTCTTTTCCTTATTGGCTTTTTGGGCTTCTTTTGCCATTTGAGTTAGTCTATTTTTAAGGTGTTATTTTCTTTAGTATTTTTTGTGGGTCTCCTTTAGCAGGCTGCTGACTGGTTTTTCATGATTTTCTTGTATCATTCTAAGTTTTCTTCCCAATTTTTCCTCCACTCCTCTTACTTGATTTTCAAAATTCTTCTTGAGCTCCTCCCTGGCCTCTAACCAGTTCACATTTTTCTTGGAAGCTTTTGATACAGGAGTTTTGCCTTTGTTGACTTTTTATGGTTCCATGTTTTGATCCTTTTTGTCCCCAAAAAAGGATTCTATGGTTTGATTGTGCTCCCTTTGATTGCTCATCTTGCCAGGAAATTACTTTACTTTTGAACTCTTTGCCATTGTAGAACTCTGCTTTCAGAGTGGAGAGAGCTATGTCCAAATTCCTGGGGTTTTCGCAAATGTTGTCAGAGGTCTGAGGAGGGTGCCCTCTCTACACTCACCAGAAGCTCTGGTACACTGGTGTTTCTCACCCCAGGACCACCACCCAAGACAGTGACTCAGATCCCAGCAGGTCAAAACAAGAGTGATTACCCTGTCTCTTGGTCCCCCTACAATCTGCAGATTGGGAGCTCCAGAGGCTGCTATGGCAGCAGCAGCTGCAGCCATTGCACCCCTCTGCTACCTCTCACTCAGGGGACAGAGGCTGGAATGTGTTCTTCTTTCACTTGGTTCAAACAGAGTTCCCCACTGACCTTTTACTTTCTCTTTGGCATTTATGGATAGAGAAGTCTGGAAACCACCACAGCTGCTGGTGATTCCCTCTCCTAATGTCTTCCTTGGCCTGTCTGGGCTGCTGGTAGGGGTCACCCTAGGCTCGGCATGGCTCATGAGTGACTGTGACTGTCCCAACTCAGTGGGATAGACCCTTCCTGTTGGACTGCCAGGCTGGCTTCAGCAGGAGATTTGAGTCTCTCTGTCACTTTGTGGGTTCTGTAGCTCTAAAATTTGTTTAGAGTCATATTTTACAGGTATTTTACAGGTGGTTATGGCAGGAGTTCGTGGAATTTCTTCTACTCCGCCATCTTGGTTACGTTCTTCCCAAAAAATAATTTTCTTAATGAATAAGTTTGACTGTATTATTTCCCAACTAAAAGCCTCCTATAACTGCAAATTTGGTATTAAAATTTTATCTTTTTCAATTGTTAGGCATTTGTTTTGTCTCTCTCAACTCCCCCATCCCAAATGAAAAAGAAAATACAACTCTTGTAACAAATAAGTATAGTTGAGTGAAACCAATTCCTGTACTAAGTTTAAGTCTCATTCTGCATTTTTGGGGGAGGGTGGAATTGGGTTTAAGTGACTTGCCCAAGGTCACACAACTAGTACATGTTAAGTATCTGAGGCCAGATTTAAACTCATGTCCTCCTGACTCCAGTGTTGGTGCTCTATTCACTGCGCCACCTAGCTGCCCCTCATTCTGCATTTTAATCCATCACCTCATTTTCAGGAGTTAGGTAGTGTTTTTATTGTCAGTCCTATGGAATTATGAAGCCTTTCCCAACCCCTCTTATTTCTACTACCTTCCCTCTTTTCATCATTTCCTATTTATTCTGTGTATAGCTTGCTTACAAATATTTGTTTTCATGTTGTCTCCTCCATTAGATTATAAACTCCAGAAAGGGTCTTTTACTTCTTTTTGTATTCCCTGTACTTAGCATGGTGCTTGGCACATAGTAGCCCCATAATAAATGTTGATTGATTGATTAATTGATTGATGTTTGCTCATTGTGTCAATCAGAGTTCTTAAGGCTTTCAAAATTGTTCACTTCAGTGACCCCTTATATCTCCTAGATAAAATACATACTCCTCAGTCTCAAATTCAAGAACAATTACAATCTGATTTTAACCTACCTTTATGACATTATTTTATACCTTCCACCCTTCATTCACTCTACTTCTCAGCTAAATTAGACTACTCGCCCTTCTGTCCTCCTTCTGTATCTTACTTTCATGCATTCACACAGCCTGACTCATACCTGGGATGCCCTCTTTTCACCTCCTCTTCCTATTAAAACCTTTCCAGGCTCATTTCATATGCCATATTTTCTATAAATACTTTCCTCATCTCCTCCACTGAGAACTGTTACCTCAAATTTTCCTAGAGCATATTTTCTAGATCTAAACCCTGCCCTCATGACATTCAACCTTCTATTATACTTGTTTGTGTTTCAACATTATCCTCCATGCTCCAGAAGATCCCAGTTCCTTCAGGACATAGGTGTTTTTTTTTTTTTCAAAATCTTTGTGTCACCTAAGACCCAACACAGTGCTTAGTACAGATACTTAATAAGTGCTTATTCAATAAAAATTAATTAACTAACCAGTTCCATGGCATAGCTTTTGTCTTGTTTTATTCAGTATATTATACTTTTTTTCTTAATAAAACAGTCGAAGTTTAATTTAAAATGATATGAGGCATATCTCAAGCAGTTTCCCTCTCCTCCTTTGATTGGCACAAAACAAATAATGTTAAAACATAAACTTTGTTTTGTGCCCTGAAGGTTGGAAGGTTTAGACTTTGTTAAACCCAAAGAGCAAAGAGTTTTAAAGAATCATTGTCTTGGAGTCCTTTGATTCCTTAGCAGAGGGCCTTGAACTTGAGTGATTTAATGTGATGCTCCAAAAGTGCAATTAGAACCTGAGGAATTGTACTTGTTTGAGTCAGAAGAATCATTAGAACCAGGTCCAAAATTGTGGTTCAAAAGAAAGAGAAAAGGGAAAGTAGAATCAAAGACAAAGAATTTAATTTAATCAGAATTTTTAGTTCAGTAGGTATTTATTAAACTAGTTTCTTTATTTGTTACATGAAAACTCTGTAGTATATGATGTCCAAGGCCACTTTCAGTTATGAGACTAATAGAGGAAACTAGAAATTTGTATGCATTAGCATGTTAAGTGAATGCAATATATTATCAAATTCTGTAATAATAATAATAATAATAATAATAATAGCTAGAATTTATAAAACACTTTAAGGAGCAGCTAGGTGACACAGTGGATAGAGCACCAGGTCTGGAGTAAGGAAGACTCCTCTTCCTGATTCAAATCTGGCCTCAGATACTTACTAGCTGTGTGACCTTGGGCAAGTCAGTTAACCTTGTTTGCCTCAGTTTCCTCATCTATGAAGTAAGTTAGAGAAAGACATGGCAAACCACTTCAGTATCTTTGCCCCCCCCATGGGGTTATGAAGAGTCAGAGAAGACTGAACAAAATATAGCAGCACTTTTGCAAAACACCTTATAAATATTATCTCGCTTGTCCTCAAAAGAACCCTGAAATATAGGTGCTCTGTTATTATCCCCACTTTACAGATGAGGAAAATGAAGATGATGGGTTAAATGACTTGTCCACACACCTAGGAAGTATCTAAGGCAGTATTTCAACTTAGATCTTCCTACTCAGTGCCACATTCTATTCACTGAGCCATCTATCTTCAATAAATACTATGAGAAATCAGGAAGATGAGAGATTAGATTTTATGAAAGATTGAGATGGGACTAGAAGTAAGTATAAGTAAAAGTGGAATAACAGAATGGCTAAGGAAGTATATTTTAGATGGAAGTAAAGACCCTGAGGTGGGAATGAATTCAGCATGTTCAAGAAAAAGAAGCTTTGCCTTGATGGGAATATGGGTTGGGAAACCTAGGAGATGAGGTTGAATAGATAAGATATGGCCACTCTACTATTACTCTACTACTATATTATTTAGGACAACATGTAGGAATGTGGGTGAGGAGGAGAGATGGGTAATAGTCCCACTATACTTTTCCTTGCTGAGACCATATCTGGGGTACTGTCTTCCATTTGGATACCAAATTTTTTGAAAATTTTTTTTGAGGGGAGAAGATAAGGCAATTAGGGTCAAGTGACGTGCCCAAGGTCACACAGCTAGTAAGCATGTAAAATGTCTGAGGTCAGATTTGAACACCTAGCTGCCCCAATATCAACTTTTAATAACAATAATAGCAAATATTTACATAGTATATTAAAGTCTGCAAAATTCTTCACAACTATTATCTTATTATAACTTATTGTATTATTATCTTATTTAAGCCTCACAACAACCCTGATAGGTATGTGCTATTTTTATCCTCATTTTATAGTTGAGGAAGCTAGGGCAGAAAGACACTGAGTGACTTGCCCAAGGTCACACAATTAGTAAATGTCTGAGGCAGGCTATGAATTCAAGTCTTTCTGTCTCCAAGTCCAGAGCTCTATCCTCTACATGACCTAGCTAGAGAACACCTGGAGGGCAATTGGGATGTAGGATATAGGAGAACTAGCTGAAGTAACAAAGGATTCTTAGCCTAGAAAAGGGATAACTTAAGGTCTGTCAATTGAAAAGAATTAAATCTGTTCTGCGTGGCCCCAGAGGACAGAAATAGGACTGATAAATAAAAGTTACAGAGGGGTAAATCCATGGTTATTATAAGTAGGGGACAGCAATTAGAGGTATTTAATAATGGAATAGGCTCTTTATGAGGTAGTGAGTTGCTCCTTACTATAAGTCTTCAAGAAAAGGCTGGATGATGACTTGGGTGTGTTGTAGATTGGACTCTTGTTCAGGTATATGTTGGAGTAGATGAACTGACTCGTCTTCCAAATTTGAGATTGTATAATTCTGTCAAAGGAAGTCTCTTCAAGTCTAATGACATTGGGAAGAATTTGGATTTGATTTTATGAGCAAAGGGCCATCAGGATATATAATTAATTAGGGGAATAATATGATGAAAAGAAGATAGGATATTGATCAAATATGAGATGAGAGTTGGGGATTTGAGGTACTTTAGGTCAAAGAGTGCTGGTGGGCTGGGTTTGAAAAGGAGAGCACTGCATAGAAATACCAAGAAAGCAAGGCGTCTGACTCTTCTTTGATTTGTTTC
Source organism: Pseudochirops corinnae (assembly GCA_028646515.1). NCBI lineage: Eukaryota > Metazoa > Chordata > Mammalia > Diprotodontia > Pseudocheiridae > Pseudochirops > Pseudochirops corinnae. The sequence continues at coordinate 41,368,488 of CM053591.1, read as the reverse complement.
TGATTTCCTCAATTAGGAAGTTTCCTTTTATCTCCATCTTAAAGTAGCCTTTGGGACACTCAGAGAGATCACTGTCATCCATAAGTCTTATTATAACATTCAATTTCTCTTTGCTCTACTCTAAACTTCATCATTGCCCCAAAAGACACCCAGGAGTGAGCAAATAAATTGATTCTGTGTATAGGGTGTATGAGATCACCTAGGCATCCTAGAAATAATTAGAAAAGCTTTGATAATAAATACTAGGAACCCAAACAACTATATTTGTCTAGTGCCTAGTTAGAAACTGATTTGGATTCTTAAATTTAATATACCTTCAAGACATCTCAGGTTGTAACCAATATGTTTGTTCTTAAATTGAGAAAGATGAATGGTTATTCATTTTCTGTTCCTTAATATGTTGAGCTTCTTAGTGTACTGGTGAAGAAGTATTAAAACTCAGTGCTTTTACCCACAGTCAGCACTATAGCCACATACATTTTCACTAACTTCCTTTTGTAAAAATAAAAACCACCCATAACAGGGCTTATCTTCTGAGTTAGTTGTGTTCTACCTTCGGTTATTATTTAGGAATTTACCCAAACTCCCTCACTGCAGCTATGAAAATACTTAGAATTATTAAAATAATAACCTTGAAAATCGAATTTCTCAGGTTTCTTTGAAGAGAAACACAAATCAGATGACTTACTCCTCCAAAACATGAAAGAATCATGGGTTTTTCACTCCCATATCATCTGAATATTGTCGTCACAAGTATAGAAAAATGATCCATCAGAAAAATAATCATTTTAGTACAAAACTAAATGGCCATATGATAGTAGAAAGAATTCATGCCTACTGTTAATACCATACAAAATAGAGTCATAGATGATAACATCTAGGTCAATCTCTTGATGTCAGATGGGGCCATGCTTCAATAAATGATCATTTTTAAAAACCTCTGAAAAACAAAGATTTCACAATCTTCTTCTCTGATTTGTTACAATATCTGATACTTATTGATGGAAAACTCTACTATTTACATAATCTAGATTCATCATAAATGTTTATTCTGAAAGGAAATTTTAGCAAGTTTTAGAAGGTAGCCCTTGAATATTAGATTAATTTGCCCCCAGGCCTTATATCCAGGCTAAATAATGCCAGTGCCTTTGCTTCATAAGTCCTGTTCTTTCATTCATCAAATATTAAAAAATCTACAGTGTGCAAAATCTACTATAGTAGGTTTTTCTAGGGATACAAAGAAGTATGAGGCATGATCCCTGCTTCAAGGAACTCACAGTGGAGGGAATGATGTGCATCTAGAGAATTATAGGTTGAAGTAATCTATGATTCGAGCAAATAAAAAGGGCCCCAGGAGTACAAAAGAAAAAGAAATAATTTTTGTCTTCAGAATCACAGGATTTTAGAGCAAGAAGGGAGCTTAGAGACCTTAACCCAACTCCATTAATTTTACCAATTAGGAAACGGAAACCAAGGGAAGATAAATGACCTGCTAAAAATTACATAGGTAGTAAGTAGCAGAGTCAGGATTTGACCTTCAGGAAGCTAATTTGAGCTGGATCTTTGCGGATGGGTAGGATTTGGATGAGCAAACAGTAGGAAGGATATTACAGGTAAAGATTACATGTTGTATGTATATGTATGTGTGTATGTTATACATATATGTGCATGTGAACATACACACATATATATTGTTGTTCAGTTGTTTCAGTCATGTCTGACTCTCTGTGACCCCATTTGGGATTTACTTGGCAAAGATGCTAAAGAAGTTTGCCATTTCCTTCCCCAGCTCATTCTATAGATGAGGAAACTGAGGCAAACAATGTTAAGTGACTTGCCCAGGGTCGCAGAGCTAGTAAGTATCTGAGGTCAAAGCTGAATTCAGATCTTCTTGACTCTAGGTCTGACACTTTATCCACTGCACCACCTACCTGAGATTTGATATCTATATCTATACATGTGTTCATATGTATTTATATGTATATGTATACATCAGCTATATGTACATATACATACACATGCACATACATGTCTGTGTATGTATATGTGTCCATATATATTAATATTATGTATTATGTGGCATATAACATGTATACAAATAAATATATTATACAGAGATGATGATGGCATAGATCTGTATAAAAATTTTATATAAAACATACAAGGCAATCTAGGGGTGGAAAAAAGCACTAATAACTGGGTAGATTAGGGGAGTGTATGCAGATTTTGACATTTAAACAGATATTCCAAGAGGCAAAGATGAGGAGGGAGCACATTCTATGTGTAAGAAACAGAGAAGAAAAAAGAGAAGGAAGGGAGAGAGGTAAGAAGGAAGGAAGGAAGAAAGGAAGGAAGGAAGGAAGGAAGGAAGGAAAGAAGCAAAGAAGGAAGGAAGGAAGGAAAGAAGGAAGGAAAGTAGAAAAGTAAATAAAGAGAATGAAGAAAGAAGAAAAAGAAGGAAAGAAAAAAGGAAGGAAGGAGAGAGGGAGGGAGAAAGGGAGGGACAGGAGGATGGTTATTAAGCATTTAGGGGTTTTTGTTCCAGTTGGGGAGGTTAACGAATAAAAGAGAATAAAAAACGGAGGAGATGAAGGTAGGAATGTGCCCATGTTGAGCATGGTGTTGAAATTAATGTCCAGAAAAATGGAAGTATGGTTGGAAGAGGATTGAAATTGGCTAGTCTGGGTCCCTTCCCAAAATTGAAACATAGGGAGGAAATTTCCAAAAGGAAAAAAGGGTTCAGGGTTTGAGTATCAAGTGTGAGAATTAGCAAAATAAATTTGAGTGAATTAGAGAGTGTATAAGGGGAGTAATGTATAATGAGTCAGGAAAGATAGGACAGAGAAAAGATGGAAGTAATAGGAAGCCAATAAAATTTATGGAGAGAAGTAGGACAAGATCCGATCTGCCCTTCAGGAAACTCTCTTTGAAGACAATGTGAAAGATACATCAAAGTGGGGAGAGACTTGAGGCATGGAGAGCAATTACAAAGTTATTAAATATTCTAGATGAGAGGATATCGAGTGTGAACTAAAATGGTGGATTTATAAGTAGAGACTATTAAAAGATGTGGAAATGGAGAAATCAGGATTTGACAACTGATTGGATATGTGGGGCAAATAATAGTGAAGTGTCTAGGATGACACTGAAATTGTGAACCTGAGTGACCCAAAGTATAGTAGTGTCTTTAACAGAAATAGGAAAGTTTTGACGAGGGGATGTGTTGTAGACAACTATAATGGCAGCACTTTCTTAGTTCAAGTTCGATGTTGATGCAAAATTAATCAATAAACAGTCATTGACCAGTTAACAAAAAGAGGTTTAATTTGCCCTATAATACCTCAAGCATATATGACAGGAAAATGATGTCACTTAACTTTTCTGGATGTGGCCCCCACTTATTTTTCTATGGAAACAATCTGTTCATCAGGACAGGGTAAGGTAAAGGACATCAGAAATCCACCAGTTCTTGAGGACCTAAATTTCATGTGGTGAATCATTTTATGCCTTTTGATGACTAGAAAACAATGTCAAAGTAGCTGAGCCCTATTAGGGTATGGGGGGATGGGAGGGCACCTCATCTTCATTTAGATAAAATTTCCTCTTGTTGTCGGTGGGTGGAAAGAAGCTGAATCAGGAACATGCTGGTCCTTTCACAAGTGGGCTTGGGAACAGTTAGAAAGTCTGTCTTGGACATGTTAAATTTGAGATGCCTATAAGACCCCCAGCTTAAAATGTTTAATAGACTGTTGGTAAGTAGGTAGAGTATATTCAAGGGAATATTGGAAAATAAATATAGAAAGGTAAAATTAAAGATGATAACAGCAGTTAGAGCTCACATTTGTATGGTTCTTTGAGGTTTCCAAAGCACTTTCCCCACAACTGTTTGGGTTAAGTAGGGGCCAAATCATGAAAGAACTTGATTAAAAAGCTTATAACCATACATTATTTCCTCTCCTGTAAAATAAAATGGTTGGATGAGATGATTTCTAATATCCTTTCCAGTTCTAACATTCCATAAGTCTGTCAATTTTTTAAAAATTTTATTTGGTAGGCAATGATGAGATGTAAACATTTTTAAACTGGAAAGTGACAGGACCATTTTAGTTATCATAAATATTTGCTTAGATGGATGGACGAGTGCTTGTTATGAGAGCTAAATTTTCAAGCCTTTGTTCCTAGTTCAGATAGTTGCTAATTTTAAAAATTTGCCAGATCACCAAATTGCCAAACTCACAGATCATACGATTGTTTTCTCTGAGATTGGCAGGCAAACAGTCTCACAGCTCCTTTTCTGATTTCTAGATCAGGAATACCTGATGTGTCCTTTGTACAATGTGCCTACTCAACCAGTAACCTGTCTAATATGCCACAAAATATGCAGCATGAAAAATGTACTGCTGTGATCACATTTTTTTCTATTTTCTAAAGAGAAATTTCAATGCATTGATCTCCACAAGCAACTATAATGTGAAATGAAGGACGTGTGTAAACTGTAACTGTAAACATAGAGTCCAAAGTAAGGAATTTTTTAAAAAAGAAACATAATATTTGGGGGCAGTGTCCAGATCTAAACTTCCCTCTATCAAAGGAGAATCCGCAAATTCTGTTGCTTGTAATCTTGGAGAGAGTTTCATGTCTAGGGTTGCACAGTCAGTGGGTGTCAGAGGTGAGATTTGAACCTAGGTCTTCCTACCTCAGAGTCTGGCTCTCTATCCACTACTTCATGCTGGCTCCTATTAGAACTATTTGCCCTCAATTAAAAAACACATTTATTACAAAATTAGAGATGCAGCACTGGACAGGACTTTAGAGGCCCCCATCAAATGCAGCTCATTCCTTTCACAAATAAAGGAACCAAGACCCAGAGAACTCACATGGTTTGTGCAAGCTCATTCAAGTAATAAATGGCAGGGACAAAACTTGAACACAGCTCCTCCAACTCCAAATCTATTGTTCTTTCCACTATACCACACTAACTAGGATCACCTTCTTAAAGAGGGTCTTCTTTAATTCCCCAATTATTAATACTTTCTCCCTCCTGAATTGATTACATATTTATTTAACCTTTTATATGTTCTATCTCTCAATAGAACATAGGACCTTAAGGGTATGGACGCCATTTATAAATCCAGTACCTAAAACATTATCTTGCATATAATAAGCTCCTTCATAAATATTTGTTGAGCTCTACTGAATTGGACTGAATTTTAGAGCTCCTGTCTTTATCCTGGAAATAAAGAAACTTTGTTGCAAATAATCACTGGAAATAGAAATTGATCATTTCTTATGATTTCTAATAATAAGAACGATAAAATGTTCCTATAGCACTCCATGATTACCAAGTGTTTTCAGATGCATTGTCTCCTTGTATCCTCACACCAGCCCTATGAGCCAGATAGTGGAAATGATTATTAAGCATTATGCAAGTTCAGAGTTTTCTGCAAATACTGAATATGAACGATTTGGATAGAATGCTAGATGAATCAAGGAGACTAAGTTCAAATCCCACCTCAGATACTTAGTAGCTGTTAGACTTTGGACGAGTCACTTAACTTCACTGTGCCTCTGTTTCCTCATCTGTAAATCTGAGTTAGACTTGATGACTTCTAGGGTTCCTTTCGGTTATAAATCTATGATTCTATCACCTATTTCATTTCCATTATATTTTGGGTTGATAATGTTTTTCTTGTTTCCTTCCTTTCTTCCTTTCTTTCTTCCTTCCTTTCTTTCTCCCTTTCTTTCTCTGTCTCTTTCTTTCTTCCTTTCCTTTCCTCCTTCCTTTCCTTTTCTTCTTTCCTTCCTTACTTTTTTCTTTCTTTCTTTCTTTCTTTCTCTCTTTTTCTCTTTCCTTCTTTCTTTCTCTCTTTCTCTCTCTTTCTTTCTTCCTTTCTTCATTTCTTTATTCCTCTTTCTTTCTTTCTTCTTTCCTTCCTTCCTTCCTTCCTTTCTTCCTTCCTTCCTTCCTTCCTTCCTTCCTTCCTTCCTTCCTTCCTTCCTTCCTTCCTTCTTTCCTTCCTTCCTTCTTTCTTTCCTTCCTTCCTTGATTTCTTGCTTGCTTTCTTGCTTTTCCCTTTCAGGGGCATAGGTGCACCCAGGATATGAAAGAATGGTGACCTTCTTAAATATTTATACTGCACAACACTACTACTGATGCATAAGTGGGGTTTACATAATCTTTCTCTTCCCTATTCCTCGTGTTCTCAAGCATTCTACATGGCAAAGAGAAAAGTAGTGAAATAGATTTCGTAACTCTGTAATGGTAATTAATTTAAATTTGAAGACCTCTTTTTGTTATGTCAAATAAGCAGGTATTTTGCCCTTAGTAACTAATCAAACCTTTGTGGCTAAGAGGCAGAAGGTGTGAACTCTGTCTCCTGTTGCTGATATAATAGGAAGGGTTTGGTTGAAACAGGAAGCCAATGCTTTGTGTGTATATAAGAAGAGGCCCAGAGAGAGACAGTCAGAATCACGAATTTTTTTCTCCTGGCAGAGGAAGCAGAATATTCCCAGCATCTGGAAGCTGGACTTCTACTTGCTAGACTGAGAACTGAGTTGGAGTTTTCTATGAGACCGAATGTGGTGAAGGCTGAAGTTGCTGCTGCCTAGAAAGCTGAGATTTCTTGCTGAGAAGGCTGCCTGGAAGGCTGAGATTTCTTCTGGGTCCCAGGGCCAGCAGAACTGCTGGAGGACTGATCGGGAAAAGACTTTGTTTGTGTCTTGGTTGATCACTGAGTTTCTGGCAATAGAAGTTGTGAAGGTTTGAGATGTGATGGACCCTGTAAGCTTCAATGTGTAGCAAAAACTGCCTGGAAGACTGGAAAAGGACCTGGGAGCTGTCTGCTCTGAATCCAGGTGACTAGTGGATTTAGGTAGTAGCTGGGACCATGGAAGGGGATCCAGGGAATCTAAGAGACCACCCTGAGTCAAGATGAAGAAAAGGCCTCTCCTTGGATATTGAAAGCAGTGATGAAATTGAAGTTTATTAGAGACCAAGGGGTGGAGGGTTTGTGTAATTTTCTAATGATTGTATTTAGTGATTAATGATACTTAGTGACCGATTACTAGATAAATGACTGATTAAGTTAATCTATAAATAAAAAGAAAACTCCTAGGAATGTTATAGCTAGGTTCCAAATTCCCAGATAATGGAGAAAATATTACAAGCTACGAAGAAGAAACAATTTGAATATTGTGGAAACACAATCAGGATAACACAGGATCTAGAAGCTTCTACGTTAAGGGATCAAAGGGCCTGGAATATGATATTCCAGAGATCAAAGGAGCTGGGATTAAAACCAAGAATCACCTACCCAGCAAAACTGAGTATAATGTTTCAGGGGAAAATATGGTCATTCAATGAGGTCGAAGACTTTCAAGCATTCTTGATAAAAAAAAAACAGAGCTGAATAGA
>CM053591.1:41340654-41360574 GCA_028646515.1 Pseudochirops corinnae | reverse complement strand
AATATAAATGTGTGTGTATGTGTGTGTGTGTGTGCGTGTGTATATATACATATATATGTATATATACACATATATATGTAAATATGTATGTATGTATACATGCACATGTCTATTTCAGAGGGCATATATTTGTATGAATACATATGTGAGTGTGTGTATATATATATTTACAGGTATACATAGACAAAGGGCACAGGATCAATTGAATAGGAAGGGATGATAATTAATATGTGAAATTGAGAGGTGAGAGAGGAATGTAATGAGAGGAGACAGGGAAAGACAGATTGGGGTTAATTATCTCATATAGAAGAGGCAAGGGATAACTGTTACAATGGAGGGGAAGAACAGGAAGGCAAAAGGGAATGGGTCAACCTTACTCTCATTGAATTTGGCTTAGGGAGGGAGTGGCATACACTCTAAACTGGTTATCTTGCCCTACAGGAGAGTGGGGGGAAAGGGGATGGGAGGGGGGATGATGGAGGGGAGGGCAGATAAGGAGGGAGGGTTATTAGAAGCACACACATTTGTAAAGGGCCAGGGACAAAGTAGAGAATAGAACAAGTGGGAGTGGGATAGGATGGAGGGAAATATAGTCAGTCTTTCACAATATGTCCATTGTGGAGATGTTTTGCATAACTAACATATACAACCTGTATTGTATTGCTTGTCTTCCCAGTGGGGGTGAGTGGGGATGGAGGAAAGGAAACAATCTACAATTTAAAGTTTTAAAATCAAATGTTTTAAACATATATTATTATTATTAACATGAAACTGGGAAATAAGATATATAGGCACTGGGGTAGGGAGATCCTTCTTGCCCTACTGAAAAGTCAGAGGGGTGATGGGAGAGGATATAGGAGAGAGAAGATTGGGGGAGGGAGTATCAGTGGGATTGCTGTTTTGGGGTGGTGGGTAGGGAAAGGTGGGGAGAAATTTTTTAACTCAAAATCTTGTGGAAATGAATGATGTAAACTAAAAATATTAAATAAATAAATTTAAAGAAAAAAAGAAAATGTAAACAGGAAAGAGAAATCATAAGGGACTTATTAAAGCTGAACTGTTCACATTCCTACATTTAAAGATGATATTTGTAACTCATGTGACCTTTCTCAGTAACAGGGGATTTGGAGGAGATAGATAGATAGATAGATAGATAGATAGATAGATAGATAGATGGCACAGGGTGAGTTGAATATGAAGGGATGATATCTAAAAATAAAATTAATGAGTGAGAGAGCAATATATTGGGAAAAGGAGAAATGGGGAGATAGAATGGGTCAAATTACATCACATGAAAGAGACAAGAAAAAGGTTTCACAATGGAGGGGAAGAAAAGGGAGGTGAGAAGGAGTGATTGAATCTTACTCTCATTGGATTTGTCTCAGAGAGAATAACACATACCCTCAATTGGGTATTTTACCCTACAGGAAAGTAAGGGGGAAAGGGAGAAGAAGAGGGGGAATAATAGAAGGAGGACAGATGGGTGGGTGAGTGGGAGGTCTAGTCTGAAGCAGACACCTTTGAAAAGAGATAGGGTCAAAGGAAAAAATAGAGTAAGTGGGGGGTGAGAGAGGATGGAGGGAAATATATTTAGTCTTTCACAGCATGACCATTATGGAAATGTTTTGCACAACTACACATGTGTCACCTATATTGAATTGCTTGTCTTCTCAATGAAGGTAGGTGGGGAGAGAAAAAGGGAGAGAATTTGTAACTCAAAGTTTTAAAAACAAATATTAAAAATTTTTTTTACATGCAACAATTTTTTTTACATACAGGCAATGGGGCATAGAAATCTATCTTACCCTACAAGAAAGTAGAGTGGAAAGGGGATAAGGGGGGTGGAGTGATAGAAGGGAGGGCAGACTGGGGAAAGGGGTAATCAGAATGCATGCCATCTTGGGGTGGGGGAAGAGGAGAGATGGGGAGGAAATTGGAAACTCAAAATCATGTAGAAACAAATATTGAAAATGAAAAATTAATTATAAATTTAAAAATTAATTAAAAATTTAAAAAAACTTTGAGTTTCAAATTCTCTCCCTTCCTCACCTCCCCCCACTTGACTGAGAAGACAAGCAATTTGATGTAAGTTATACGTGTGTAGTCATGCAATACATTTCCATATTAGTCATGTTGCGAAAGAAAACACAGACAAAAAACACCTAGAGAAAAATAAAGTTAAAAAAAATATCCTTCAATCTGCATTCAAACACTATCAGTTCTTTGTCTGAGGATGGATAACATTTTTCATCATAAGTTCTTCCCAGCTATCTTGGATCATTGTATTTCTGAGAATTGCTAAGTTATTTTCAGCTAATCATCCTACAATATTACTGTTACTTTGTACAAAGTACATTTCAGTTTGTATCAGCTCATATAAGTCTTCCTGGGTTTCTCTGAGAGCATTCTGCTAATCATTTCTTCTAGTGCAATAGTATTCCATCATAATCACACCACAATTTGTTCAACCATTCCTAAATTGATAAGCATCCCCTCAATTTCTAATTCTTTGCCCCCCAGAACAAACCTGCTATAAATATTTTTGTACATCTAGGTCTTTCCCCTTACCCCTTTTTTAGGTCTTTTGGGCTACAGACCTAGTAGTGGTATTGCTAGCTCAAAGGGTACATGGTTTTATAGTCCTTTGGGCATAGTTCCAAATTGCTCTACCGAATGGTTGAATGAGTTCACAACTACACAAACAATGCATTAACATCTCATTTTTTTCCCACATCCCCTCCAAAATTCATCATTTACCATTGTTGTCCTATCAGTCAATCTAATAGATTTGAGATAGTACCTCATAATTATCTTAATTTGCATTTCTCTAATCAATACTGAGAGTATTTTCTCATATGACTGTAGATAGCTTTGATTACTTCATCTGAAAGCATATTATATCTTTTAATCATTTATCAATTGTGAAATGACTCTTCTTTTTATAAATTTGACTCAGTTCTCTATATGTTCGAGAACTGAGACCTTTATCAGAGAAATTTGTTTCAAACCTTTTTCAAAGTTACTCTTGCTAATTGTATTTCCCTCCATCTTCTTTCCCTCTACCTTTATTCTCTCTTTCCTTTCACCCTGTTTCTTCTCAAAAGTGTTTTACTTCTTGACTACACCCTGTCCCAATCTGCCCTCCCTTCTATCACTCACCCCTTTTATTATATTTCCCCCCCCTAATTTCCTGTAGGTTAAGATAGATTTCTATATCCAACTGAGTGTGTATGTGTAATGGGAATAGGAATTTGAAGATCTTCCCTGCCCCATAATAGGCCAAATATAATCACACAGAGCACATGGGGGAGGAGCTTGCTGAAAAGGTGGAATATGAAGTGTGGGGCAGAAAGGAGCAGGAGAGAGAGCCAGAACAGCTGGGAGCAAGACCCATTGAGGCAGAGCAACTAGTGTGAGTGAGAGAGGGGCATTTTTGCTTAAGGGAGCCTGTTTTGTTTTTGAAAACTTGATGGAAGGAAGGCTTGGGAATGTCAGTGCTTACTGCATTGGTCGTGTGAACCAACTTCTTGTTTGCTATGATGGATTTGGCTTTTTGGTATTTGAATAAATGTTTTGGTTCTGTCTTCCATATGGAGAGTCTGGTACATTTTGTAATTCACAGTTACAGCAGCATATTTGTAGTCACCATGGGCACTGTCAATATTGCATTGCATGATAGTATCTTATTCCTTCTTAGTCAGTTCTGATGACAGTAAGGTTTACTCACTCCTCCTCACTTCCACCTCTTCCCCTCCACTGTAAAAGCTTTTATGTGACACTACTTTATTTTACATCTTCCTTCTTCTTTCTACCAGTACATTCCTCTCTCACCCCTTAATTTTATTTTTAGATATCATCATTTCACATTCAATTTATATCTGTGCCCTCTGTCTATATATACTCCTTCCAGCTACCCTAATGATGAGAAAGGTCTTATGAGTTGTAAATATCATCTTCCCATGTAAGAATGTAAACAATTTAACTTTAATAAGCCCCTTATGATTTCTCTTTTCTGTTTACCTTGTTATGCTTCTTTTGAGTCTCTTATTTGAAAGTCAAATTTTCTTTTCACTTCTGGTCTTTTCTTAAGAATGCTTGTGAAATTCCTCTATCTCCCTGAATGTTCATCCCCTCCCCTCCCCCACTCCAAAAGATTATACTCAGTTTTGCTGGATAGTTGATTCTTCATTGTGATCCTAGCTCCTTTGTCCTCCAGAATATCATATTCCAAGTCCTCTGATCCTTTTTAGCAGCTGCTAAATCTTGTGTTATCCTGATTGTGACTCCACCATACTTGATTTTTTTTCCCTGACTGCTTGTAATAGTATCTTCTTGACTTGGGAATTCTGGAATTTGGCTATAATATTCCTGGCAGTTTTCATTTTAGAATCTTTTTCAGGGAATTATCTTTTAATTTTTATTTTCCCCTCTGGTTCTCAAATATCAGGTCAGTTTTCCATGATAATTTCTTTTTTTCCTTTCTCCCCAAAATTAATTAATTTATTTGTTTTTAGTTTTCAGCATTCATTTTCACAAGATTTTGACTTCCAAATTTCTCTCCATCTCTCCCTTTCCCCCACCCCAAGATGGTGTGCATTCTGATTGCCCCTTCCCCCAGTCTGCTCTCCATTCTATCTTGCTCCCCCACACACACTCTTATCCCCTTTCCCCTTACTTTCTTGTAGGGCAAGATTGATTTCTGTATCCCATTGCCTATATATATTATTACCCAGTTGCATGTAAAAACAATTTTTTACATTTTTAAAAAAACTTTGAGTTACAAATTCCCTCTCTTCTTTCCCTCCCCACCTACCCTCATCAGGAATGCAAACAATTCAATATAGGTTTTGTAAGATCCTAAAAAGGGTTATTAGCTGTCGAGTGCTATGTGGCAGCCTGGGGCCGGAGTTGAGGTCCTTGCCTCTTTGACGTCAAGTCAGGGAGGAACAAGAGATACCTCCTTAGCCTTGGGGCGGCACACGATAGGCTCAGTCAGAGATAGCCACACCTACAGAGGACAGGATCAGAGAACAGATTTAAGGACTTGTAGGAGGAAGTTGAAAAGAGAGGCGCGGCACAGTGGGCATATTATTTGTAATAAATATACTCTAATGTGATTGTTCACTTTTTATAATAAATATCACTGCTCACAACCGCCTCTGAAACTGAGTCTTTCTGTGGGGGAGCGTTCTCCGACTCATCGGTCAGTGCCGGCGTATGCTGAAGAGTGGGTGGAAGCTGAAGGCCAGAGGGGTAAGTATTAGAAGATATCCAGGTAAGTTAAAAAGATAAAACCCCTTGGGACATAAGAAGGTTTTACATGTGTAGTTGTGCAAAACACTTCCATAATGGTCATGTTGTGAAAGGCTAACTATATTTCTTTCCATTCTATCTTGCCCCCCACTTGCTCTATTTTCTCCTTTGACCTTATTCCTTTTCAAAAAAGGGTTTGCTTCTGACTAGTCCCTCCCCCAATCTGCTCTCCCTTTTATCATCCCTCCCCATTACCTTCCTCCTCTACTTTCCTGTAGGGAAAGATACCCAATTGAGGGTGTATCTTATGCCCTCCTTAAGCCAAATCTGATAAGAATAAAGTTCATTCATTCCCTCTCACTTCCCCTCTCTTTCCCTCCATTGTGAAACATTTTTCTTGCCTCTTTTATGTGAGATAATTTAACCCATTCTATCTCTCCATTTCTCCTTCTCCCAATATGTTCCTCTCTCACCCCTTAGTTTTATTTTTAGATATCATTCCTTCATATTCAACTCACCCTATGCCATCTATCTATCTATCTATCTATCTATCTATCTATCTATCTATCTATCCATCTGTCTGTCTGTCTGTCTGTCTATCCATCCATCCATCCATCCATCCGTCCGTCCGTCTATCTATCTATCTATCTATCTATCTATCTATCTATCTATCTATCTACCTACCTACCCACCTGCCTGCCTGCCTGCCTGCCTACCTACCTGCCTGCCTACCTACCTATCTATTTCCTTCAACTCTCTTATTACTGAGAAAGGTCTCATGAGTTACAAATATTATCTTTCCATGCTCTCTCTTCTGATAATGCGTTTTTATCTTCCTTGTCACCAGAATAACTTTCTATAGTTGGAGGTTTTTGTTCTTTTATTTTCTCATTTTCCCAGTCTATTACTTGACTTTTAACTGTCTGTTAAAATGGGGCTCCATTTCCAGGATGGAGGGTGACCTGTCCCAAGCTGCAGTTTGTAAAGCACTTTTCAGAGAGTATTCTAGGGACATGCAAGTTTTCAGTTCTTTGAAAGTGGTATGACCTAAAGAGAGATTTTACTATTCTCCTGGCCTGTGAGCAACCACAAGCATTTTTTCTTCCCCACCACTGTGAGGAGGGTCCCCCCTCCACTGTGATCACAAGCTCTACTGTTCTAGAGCTCTTCTTCATCCTAAGACTTCCACCCAGAACTGTGACCCAGATCTGAGTATATGCAAAGCAACTGAGCCCTGCCCCAGTGCTAGCAAAAAGACCTCTGTAATCTCCTTCAGACCAGTTGTTCTATGCCCTTACCCTCTGTGGCCTAAGAGTTGCAGAAGCAGCCACTGCTGCTGCCACTGCTATTTTAGTCATTCTTGCTCCAGGTTTCCTGGGGACTGGTCTGTGCTAGTGTGACCTGCACTGGACTGTGCTCCTCTCTCACCCTGGTGCACCTGACCTTTCCTGCCACCTTCCAATTTTATTCACTGTCTTTTTGTTGGTTCTGCTGCTCTAGAATTTCTTTAGAGTCATTTTTTCAAGGTATTTGGAGGGACTGGAGGAGAACTCCGGCAAGTCCTTGCCTTTACTTAGTCATCTTGGCTCTGCTCCCTGGCATTCTATGCTTAAAACATTCTACCTAAAAGATTTTTCTTGAGGTGGTTGAACTGCTTTTGAAGACCATTCATTCACTGCATGTAGAAGAGTTCAGTCTGGTTTTATAATTGACTTTTTTTAGTAGTACTTTAGCAAATGTACTTTTTCTAAAAGCTAATTACTCCCAATTAATTGGTTTGTATCAAATAATGTCTCCTCTGTGGATTTTAGCTTGTAAACTGTCATATTCTTTCTTGATCTCTGCTTGAAAATTTCAAATGGAAGGAGGGTCTTTTTTTAAGGGTCATGATATTGCAGGTGATGAATGTTAGAACTATTAAGAAATCATCTTATGTAATAAAACATCTAGTACACTTCATATTCTTCCTTTGTAAAATGAAGATTTGACTTTGAGGAGGTTCAGTGTAGATTAATTTAGTTGGTGATTTTATGGTCTCTGTAAAAGTGATGATGCAGACGCTACAACTAAGGAAGTGTTTCCTGAAATTGAACCATGAAGCACAGGTTGCAAAAGGAGAAAAAGGCTCTTGTGAATACATTCCCCTGCAAAAGTCCTACTCTGATATTTTGACATGACTTGAACAGGACTCTTAGTTCTCCAATGGTATAGCAGGCCCTATAAAGGCAGAAAGAGTAGTTTCCTAGTATAGATTGCATAAATACCATCTGTGGAACTCATTGCCTGGGGATTGAATTTCAGGTGATGATTTCTTTCAACCACACCAACTCACAAATCCTACCTATGCACGGAAGCATTGATATTTTAGTCAATAGACATAATGACAAAATCACGACATTTGAAAAAAATGAAAATATTATATTGGAATTCCTTTGAAATTTAGAACTTTACACACACATCATGAAGTGACAGTATGGATTAAGGAGATATGTTAATTGCTTACATGGTTTACATGGAAGGCCATTGAAATAGGTAGCAGAAAATGGAAGGGAGGGGATATTTGGAAAAATCTAAATATTTGACTTCATGTAACTGCTTGTTTGGCCAAAATTATTACTTATTACTCCCAATTGTGAGTATGAAATTCTAAGAGTTTCAGCTTAACTATTTATATAGGAAAACTCAGGTGGATGTTGAATATCTGTTTTTGAAAAGATGATAAATAGTTGTGGCAGCAATCCATTGAGTGTATCTTGGAAAGGAATGGAGGCAGAATAACAAAATTGTTCTAGAATGAAATTGGAGGGGAAAGGCTTTATTGATGTTGGGAAATCATGTGGTGTTTTTGCCTTGAGAAAAAAGAAGGTCCATGGAGGGTAGCTCTAAGATGGCCAAGTGGAGACTGAGACCCAGCTGAACTCTTTGAACATTCCGCTGCAAATGACTTTAAAATAACACCTCAAGTCACATTTTGGAGTGGCAGAGCCAGCAATAGATTTTTTTTCCAGGCTAAGACAAATTAGGAGGGCCACAGGAGATATCTGTAACACCAAGGTGGGTATAGGCCTAAAGCATGGCAGCAACACCAGCTGGGGACCCTGGAGATACTTGCAATACCAGCAGCACAGGCTTCAGGAACTCTCAGTCCAGAGGTAGTAAAGCAGTGCTATAGCAGTGGTCAGAAACAGATTACAGGGGACCCTTTGCTAGCACTGGTTGAAGCTAGCATTAATTGTCAACTCTAGGGCCCATAAACAGTTCTAGGTCAAATGGTGGAAGTATATAAAGAGTCCGTTTTCAGAAGAAGAAATCTAAGCTATCTATAGTAATATGAAAAAAATTCCTAAATGATTATTGATTAGAGAAATGCAAATTAAAACAAATCTGCAGTACCACTTCATACCTACTAGAAATGACAAATGCTACAGGGGATGAGGGAGGATAAATATATTAACGAATTGTTGGCACAGTAGGGAAGTAATCCAACTATTCTGCAGAACAATCTGGAACTATGCTGAAAGGGCTATCAAATTGTGCATACCCTTTGATCCAGCAATACCACTACTAGGTCTGTAACCCAAAGAGATCAAAGGAAAAGGAAAAGGACCTACATGTACAAAAATATTTAAAGCAGTATTTTTTTGTGAGGCAAAGAATTGGAAATTGAGGGGATGTTCCTCAATTGAGGAATGGCTGAACAACTTCTGACATATGATTGTGATGGAATACTATTGTGCTATAAGAAATGATGAGGGGGGTGGTTACAGAAAAATATAGCAAGACATACAAATTGATGCAAAGTTAAGTGAGAAGAATCATAAGATCATTGTGCACAGGATCAGCAATTTTGCAATGGTGACCAACTATGAAAGACTTGACTCTCTGATTAATACAATGATAAAAGACAATTCCAAAGAACTGATGATGAAAAAATGCTTTCCACCTCTAGAGAGAGAACTGATGAACTCTGAGTGCAAATTAGAGTATGATTTTCTCACTTTTTTTGGCCCTTTTTGTGATATAGCTAATATGGAAATATACTTTGTATTATTTCACATGGATAATTGATATGATCTTGTTTGCCTTCTCAGTGGGTGGAGAGGGGTAAGAAGGATGAGGAGAATCTAGAACTCGAAATCTGAAAAGAAAAGAATGTTAAAAATAAATAAATAATGTTTGTTCTTTTTCAGTCAATTAGTCATGTCCAAATCTTTATGACCCCAGTGAGTTTTTCTTGGCAAAGAAGGTAAAGTGGTTTGCTATTTCCTTCTATAACTCATTCTACAAATATGGAAACTGAGGTAAATAGGGTTAAATTTCTTCCCAGGGTCGCACAGATAGTAAGCATCTGATACTGGATTTGAACTCACAAAGTTGAATCTTTCTGACTGATCTTCCCAGGCTCAGCCCTCTAGCCATTGCACCACCTAGCTGTTTGAATAAATAATGTATTTTTTAAGAGAAAAGAAAAAAGTCCATCTTTTTTAATATCAGTATTCTTTTGGTAATGCCAGATGACTGTGATTCATGGAATACTACAATTTCAGAAGAACTGAAGTTGTATATTATCCAAAGAATAAAGGAAGTGTGCCTGAAAGATATGCATGGTTTCCAGCATATGAGTAACAAAGAATGTTTTAGAAGAAGAAATGTGAAGTCTAACATCAGAGTGAGGCATAATTAACAACCAGCCCATGTCTTCCATTTATGGCCACACAATGTCAAGAGATTAAGTTCCTGTAATGCCATGCATGAGCAGCTTCCCAAAAGAATGCTACTGTGAACAGCTTTTAAGGTTGTGATTACACAGTACAGTGAGCATTCCATTTATTCCATTACAAATCAAGGCAAACATTCACAACAAATCACAATATAATATCTACAACACTACATCTTATCACAGAAAATCACAATATAGTGTTCACAACAGCTTAACATTAGAATGGCCACATAGTTTTCACTACAGTGGCCACAATATTTAGAACAAAGAAGAAAAGAAAAATCATTTGGTTTCTCTAAGAGGGAAACCCTCCTTACTTAATCATTCAGTCATTTCACAATATGATAATCAATCTTTCACTCATGGGGACAATCATAGATTAACTTAATCAGTCACTTATCTAACAATCAGTCAGTAAGTATCATTAATCACTAAATACAATCATTAGAAAATTACACAAACCCTCCACCCCTCCGTGTCTAGTATACTTCAATTTCATCATGCCTCTAAGGGGAGGCCTTTTCTTCATCTTAACTCGGGGTGGTCTCTTAGATTCCCTGGATCCCCTTCCATGGTCTCAGATACTACTTTAATCCACCAAACAGTCATCTGGATTCAGGGGCAGACAGCTCCCAAGTTCTCATCCAGTCCTCTGCTCAGTTCTTGTTACACATTGAAGCTCACAGGGTCCAGCACATCTCAAACCCTTCCGACTTCTGTTGCCAGGAACTCAAGGATCCACCAAGCACAAACAAACAAAGGTTTATTCAGGTCATGCTTCTTCAGTCCTCCAGCAGTTCAGCTGGCCCTAAGACCCAGAAGGAATCTCAGCCTTCCCCGAGGCAGCAACTTCAGCCTTCCCCAGATTCTGGTCTCAAGAAAAACTCCAACTCAGTTCTCAGTCTGCTTTTAGATGCTGGGAGAGAAACTCTTTCTCTAAGGTAGCAGCAACTTCAGCCTTCACCAGTTTCTGGTCTCAAGAAAACTCCAACTCAGTTCTCAGCTTCCAGATGCTGGGAGAGAAACTCTCCTTCTCTCTCCCTTTCTCTCTCTCTCAGCTGGCTTCAGTCTCTACAATTCTTCCTCCACCAGGAGCCACCAGGAAGAACATTCCTGATTCTGATTCTCTGTCTCTGGGATTCTTCTTATATACACTGGCCTCCTGTCTCAGCCAATCCCTTCTTGCCACATCAGCAACAGGAGACAGAGGTCATGCCCTCTGTTCACACAGGAGACAGAGTTCATGCCTTCTGCTTCTTTCACAGAAGTACTTAGCCCTTAGTTACTAAGGACCAAGTATCTGCTAAATTAATTACTGTTACAGTTCCTAAGTATGATAGGTATGTCCTTGTGGAGATTTATTGGCAAAAATACGCAAGAGTTGCTTAGGAAGAGAAAGCATTGCTGGGCTGTGATCTACACTGATAGAGGAAAAGTGATCATAGATTCATCAAAATATGATGCATCCTCCTCAAGAGCTAAAGGAATGAAACAAGAAAGTGCCAAGCAAATAGTCGAAAGTATTTGAGTAACTTAGAACACAAACATATATTTAAGAAGCCATTAAACTGAAAGCCCTTCCATAGTTTTATGAACTGCTTTGTTCTGGTATATGGCAAGACTCAAGGCACAAGATGCTTCTGAATTTTATTTGATCATTCAGTAATTCAATTATAATTCTGCATAGACTAACACTAATTATAAATATTTCTATAACATTTTGTTTACAAAACATTTACCCCCAAATTCCTAGAAGCCTTGTCATCCAAGTATTTTTGTCTCCATCTTATATATGAAGAAACTGAGCCTCAGAAAGATTAGATGACTAGCTTACTCACTGCTACACAATTACTAAATGCTAGAACCAAGATTCAAACCTAGAATTCCTAACTCTATTTCCAAAATACTTTCCATCGAACCACATTTTCTCTACTATTAAAGCTGTTCATTTTCATATATTAAAATCTTCAAGTTCCAAATCATGGCTTACTTGGTCCCATGAAGTGAAGATACAGTGCTATAATTTGAATGGATTTTTTAAAAAGTTGCTCTACTATAGTTGTGTTATCAGTCTTGCCATTATAGAATATAATTTCCTTTACTAGTAGAGGTATTTTTGTTCTTGTCTCTGTTTCCCCAGGACCTAGCATTGTGCTTGGCAACAAAAGGGACACTGGATGAATTGAAATAATTTGCAACATATTCTCTCTTTGCCTGATGAGGATTATTCCCAATTGTACATGACACTAAGATGTTAACTGAAAGTATGAGATGCAGCCCTCCTAACTAGATGAACTTTTCTCCTGTCTTTTTTTAATCGATTTGTTTAGTTCCAGAATCCCTTGAGTTTCAAATTTTGTCCCCTCTCCCTCCCCCTCCCCTACCCCCCCCCCATGCATGGCAGCATGTAATCAAGTATAGGATCTGCAAATACTTTTACATTGGACATTAGTCTGGTTGTATAGAAGGGTTGTAACTGATGGAGTGAACAATAGGAAAAAAGAAACAAATCCAAACATGGAAAAGAATGATAGCATGTATATTGCTTCAGTCTCCATTTAAACTCTATTTTTCTAGATCTTTCTCTGAATGTGGGTATCTCCTTCCATCCTGAGACTTATAACTGTGTGTTGCTGAGAAGAGTCCAGTTTATCAAGGCTGGTCATCACACATACGATGTGTCTGTGATTGTGCACAAATTTTTCCTGGTTCTGCTCTTCTCACTTAGCATCAGTTTGTAAAAGCCTCTCCAGGTAAACATGAAGTTCATCTCCTCCACATTTCTTATAGCACAATAGTATTCCATTACATTCATATACCACAACTTGTTTAGCCATTCCCCAATTGATGGGCATCCTTTTAATTTCCAGTTGTTTGCCACCACAAAGAGAGCTGCAACAAATATTTTTGTACATATGGATCTTCCTTCCACTTCTATGATCTCTTTGGGATACAACCCCAGAAGTGGTGTTACTGGGTCAAAGGGTATGCAATAATTTATAGCCCTTTGAATATACTTCAAGATTGCTCTCCAGAATGGTTAGATCAGTTCACAGCTCCACCAACAATGTATTAGTGTTCCAATTTTTCCACATCCTCTCCAGCATTTGTCATTTTCCTGTTTTGTCGTTTTAGCCAATCTGACTCATAAGATGTGGTACCTCAAAGTTGTTTTGATTTGCATTTCTCAAATCAGTCATGATTTAGAGCTTTTTTTCATATGCTTATAGATATCCTTAATTTCTACCCTGAAAATTGCCTGGTTATATCCTTTGACCATTTGTCAATTGGGGAATGACTTGTATTCTTATAGATTTTACTTAATTCCTTGTATATTTTAGAAATGAGGCCTTTATCAGTGACACTGGTTGTAAGAATTCTTTCCCAGTTTCCCACTTCTCTCTTTATCTTGGTTACATTGGCTTTGTTTGTACAGAAACTTTTCAATTTAATGTAATCAAGATTATCCATTTTGCATTTTATAATGCTCTCTAACTTTTCTTTTGTCACAGTCTTCCCTACTCCATAAATCTGACAGGTAAACTATTCCTTGCTTCCCCAGACTTTTCTCCTTTCTTAGAAATGTATCAAGCATGAGCATCTGAATGAGAAAACCACCATCACTGACCTTGCTGAAGTCTGCCTACACTAGGCTCAGAATGGTAGAGTTGGAAATATGGCACAAAAAGGGTTGCATTTACCCGAAAACTTCTCTATATAAATTTTTTAAGGCAAGTAAAAAGGGAGATTTTTCTCATATATTATTTTCTAGGAAATTTCAGTTACAATAATTTATTTCTAAGCATAGATTTTATTTAGTGACCAGAACTGTGGGATAAATTTACCATGGAGTTGCATTAACAGATGATGAGGTGTCAAGCTACAATTCACAAACCAGTATATCAGGAATGTTTCCTTCTATATCATAAATCTTTTTTCATTGTTGGTTATTTTTTCCTAGACTGCAAAGATTCTAAGTGCACTCAAAGAACAGCTGTCTGTTAAGAAGGCAGTGTATTGTTTGAATGAATTGTTTTCTTTGCAAAGTGGGACCTACTGAGGAAAAACTCAGGTTTTGGGGTGCATATTTGGGTGTGTTCAAGTTAAATCTCTCTTTATATATGCATATAGAGATATATATATATATATGTGTGTGTGTGTGTGTGTGCCTATGTGTGTATATTACCTATTTCCAGATCTATATCCTGTTACATAAACGAAATATATCATTTGAAAGTTTATTCTTCCAACCTAATTAAAATCTTCACAGAAGCATATTGTTACTCTCCTAATTAGATTATTTGAAAACAATAGCTACTGTAGTATGACAAGGGTAATTTTAATCTTTTATATACAAAGCCACCTGTAGTTGGGCTTACATTTCACATTTATTTTCCCATGAAGCCCTCCATTCTTCCTTTCTGAGTTTTCCATGTAACCAACAGAAAACATTTGGAAGGCAGTTCCCTAAAATACTATCCTTTAAAATTAACACTTGCCCTCCATTAGTACTTCTTTCTTTGTCCAGGTAGCCCTGGCCTATCACCTTCAGCAAGGGTACAAACAGGTTGCTACTGCCCCCTTCTGGTCTTTTGTTCTGACATATAAATTAGTGAAGTAGTAGAAAATCTGAGTTCCTTTTAAAGAAAAGACACTACCGTGAGTATTGCAGGGGTGGAGTTCAGTTAGAACAGGGATTTCAGGAGATACCTTGCATATCTTAGAAGGACAGAGTTCCCTCTAAAAACAAGAAGTTGTACATAAGAGGAAGGACTATTGCAGTACTATAGAGATAAAAATGGAATCTAAATGAATGTATGGATCTCCTGGACATGTCTAAATGGAAAATTCTTAAAGCTGTGCTCACCTTGCTCTCTTCACTTGCATCCATCCACAAGACTATTTTTTCCCATGTCCTCAGTCCTTTTTCACTACATGAATGAAAATCCCAACTCTCCTTCTTAAACTTTAAAAACTCCAGATTCATTCCTCCATACTTAAAATGTCCTTATGTCCCTTCCCCCATTCTCTTCATTTCTTTTTCATTTATATTTTAGCTCAAATCCCATTCTGTCTATAGCCCCCAGACTCATATTCCTATGAACCTAAGTAATCTCCCTCACCTATTCTTCCTTCTTCAATCTATTCTCTCTTCTTTTCGTCAAAGGACCGATTCAGCCCACCCATTGCTTGCTGTAGGACCACTCTTTGCCGGGGTCTGGACTCCAGTCACGTTCTCCGTTAAATGTTTCTCCCTGTCCCCCGCCCCAACAAGGCTGAAGAAGGAAACATGCGCACTACAGTGCTTGGAGCTGTCCAAGTGCTGAAATTTATAGGCTGGGTAAGATCACGTCCCTGTCTCTTTCTATCTCTCATTCCTGCACAGGAGCTTACCAATTTCCCCCACTCACCCCACCCCAAAACACACTGCCCCTTCTTTACCTCATTTACAACTCCTTTCATAAAGAGAAGATTTTTTTAGGGACAGGATTTTACCAAATATAAAGAGAATAAAATCAAAGCTTCAGCAGCCAGACTTCCAGCATGGCATTGTCACCATTCCCTTTTGCATGGTGATGCGCTTAAGGTAGCAGCGTTTTTATTATTTAGTGAAAAGCAGTTGGGGGATTCACCAGTTCTGATGTTTTTTCTCTCTTTTGTCGGCTGATGGTAGTGAGCCTCGGTTTGACCTGACCATGATTCCCAGGACTGGCACTTTTTATTTTTTCTCCCCAAACTATACAGATCCACATCTTTTTTTGATTTTCAAGGAAATTAGATTATTGACAGATTTTGAATCTGGACAATAAAAGATACTTTCTCCTAGCTTCTTTCTGGCATCATTTCTGGGATATTTTCCACAATCTTCACAGGAAACAGGAATGAACCGGCAGCTAGTGAACATTTTGACAGCCTTGTTTGCATTTTTCTTAGAGACAAACCACTTCAGGTAGGTGATACGAATTTGCATGCTAATATTTACTAAAAGATATGGAACTGAATAGAAAGGAAAATGCTACATAAATCTCTTTTGCATTGTCTGAACCCATCTCATTTTAATTGTATGGGAGAGAGTTAGATTGCTTTTGTTCATTTAAAGAGCTTCTTTTTTTTGGCAAAATATCAAAAAACCCAAGTTTTTAAGATGTATTTTCTTACTCATTGGATTTCAGCACACACAAATATAATATTAAGGTAGTCTCAGTTGCATACTGTTTTAATTTTCCATATTGAGATATATTCTTTTTCCTTTCCTATTTTGTTTGAAGTTGTTTAAAATTATGCCTGCATGTTTTTTTTTCAAGTTAGAAAATTACTTAATCCATTAACTAAAGACGAGTATTGCAATTAACAAAGGAAAAAGGATTCCCCATCACCAATCCCCAGACAATCTGGGGTCCCTATAATATCTCAACAGTCTCAAGCTCACTTACTAGAAGCACTATTCAGAAATTTTCTTGAAACCTCAAACAAAGGGAAAAGATCTCTTACCTCCTTGTAGCTCAGTCTACTTTTTTCCCCTCCCAGATATAATTCTGAGATTAATTGTTTAAAGATAGTACCATTAATGTTTGATATATATTTTTTCTGCATGAAGGGGAAAATAGATATGATTGTAATAAGAGGGGCATTATCATTTGCTTGTTCTTAATTACTACATAATTTACAAGTTGCCAAAAACAAGTGGAACATCAACCTGTCAGTTATTCCCAGTAAGTAAAAAAAAGTCTTCCATACCAAGAGAGATGATAGGTTGGGGCGGGGGAGGGGGGGGGAGGGAGGGAGTTTATACATAAGGAATGCTTACACCACAAAGTGCAGTATTTTTCATTCATTTTCATTCAATATGAAGGCTTTTGTATACAATGTCCATAGAATTGAAAGCAAGAGTGTAGCAATAACACCATGAGTACTTGCACAGTCTACTATGCCCTCATCAGGGTTACACTTCTCACTACAAATGAAGGGGGTGGGGGTTAGGCTAGATTTTAACATCGTCATCAACTATTTGATTCAACATACACACCTATATATGTTTCTATATGATCATATTATAACAATTTTAAAACTATTGAATGGTCAATATATTATCCTGTATTTATTTTTAATATCACTTATTTGAAAAACTGAAAACAATGTGACTTCTTGTGAATCGATGGGCTTAACAGGAGTTAATGGAAAGTACTATTAAAAGTACACAGTAAATACAATTCATGCTTTAAGAAAGAATTGCTGAAGTCCAGTTTTTTTTAAATATAGTTTGTTAACAGGACTCATCTTCCTTAAAACCAATTCATTCATTTCATGAACACTTAATTACTTTTAATGAGGGAATGATAGTTTGGGAATTTTTTAGTTAAACTTGTACTTTATTATTATTTCAAGGACACAATGAATGGACTAACTTAAAAAAAAAAACTTCAGTTGAGAACCCCTAATTTAAGTGTCTAGATAAAAAGAAGAGTTGATAAAAATAATAGGATTGCATTATATGCTCATTGCTGACATAGTTTTCAATGGAATTTAAATTCCATTAAGATGGTACCTTTTAGATAGTGATTGCTTTGAAAATAACTACGTAGCTAGAAAGGAAATTGATAATTGAGAAATAAATAGATGAGTGATTTGTTTCAGTGTTTGCTGGTTATGTACAAAAATTTTCACTAATGTGAAATGAGTTTTTACATTTAGGGCTGAGATACTTGAATACTTCTAAGCTTAAGTTTACTGGAAAATGGTGTTAACAGAAGAGCATGAAGCAAAAGTCAACAATGTCATTAGAGCTTAATGAAACACTCTGCCTGCCAATACCTACCATATGAACAGCATGAACCATAGTGTGAACCATATAAACATGTCATCTCCACTTCCTGATAGCTGAAGTTTGAGATCTTTGGGAATATTGAATGTTTTGCCATTTTCATTGCTTGAAGTTAGCTTTAGAGTATATTTAAGTTCAAAAATTGTTAGGAAAAGTTTGAACTTTTCTATTTGAGTCTTTGAAATGCATCAAGTATTTTGCCTGAAACCAGAGAAATCCTTCCTCCCCCTGCCTCCCAAATAATGTGTTTAATGTGCTTTTCTGACAATAGACTCATTACAAATTGAGCTAATTATCTGTTTAGGGCAGCTTTCTGCAAAGACCATGACTCCAGATCTGGAAAACCCCCCTCACAGTCCATGTCCCCTTCAGATTTCTTGGACAAATTAATGGGAAGGACATCAGGATATGATGCAAGAATCAGACCTAATTTTAAAGGTAAGGTCTTCTAAATTTTATGATGAATGTTTTGGAAGTCTTCTTTAAAAGTAGATGCTTTTCAGGTCCTCTAACTCAGAAAATTTTTCTGAGTGGGTTGGCACCACGTGGTAGCCTCTCTTAGTAGTGATATTTCAAACTCTTAATGACCTGAAGAACTCAGAATTGACTTTTCTTCCTAGATACTTCTGAAAACTCTAATTTATATTCAATGACAATTTTTTTTTAGCAATGTGTCAGGAAATATTTCTGTATTTCCTACATTAAGAAAAATAAGAATGTAGTAATGGTGAAAAGATAAGTATCTAAATCACAAATACACACTAGAATCCTCACAAGCATTTTGAATTGGTATGGACTAAATGGTTATACTAATCAAAATATTTTTTAAAATGTAAATTCCAAGTAACTATAAAACCCCAAACAGAGCACCTCCCCCTCCATACTTTTGTATCTCTAAAATTTCTAGGTTAAAAGACAATGACTAGATTCAGTTTTTTGTTTCTCCATAAATTTTTTGACCTTACTCTGAAATCCTGTAGCTAAGATAGTCATAGAACCATAGAGTTCTCAAATTGGTTAAATTTTTGTCTTTGTCAATAAAGTAAATGATTTAATTTTCTGTTAGGCATAAATTCCAAAGAATTATACATTATTACAATTAGAAAAATGTGGATTTAAGTTAGAGACATACAGACATTATAGCAATATTGACTTGGTTTTTATTTACTTGGTTCGGGTATTTTTCTTCTGGCATGCATCTAACAATGTCACTTTTTTTTAGTGGTTTCTCATTAACTAGATTTTTTTCACATATGAAACTCTAAATTTATAATTATACATTCCAAAGGGTTGGTTTTTTATTTGGAAAAACTTAAACATAAAGCACAGGCAGAAAATGTTTAACATTATTTAAAAAAAAAAAGCAAACCAGAATACCCAGGATATTCTCTATTCATTCTTTCAGAGTACTTCCCTTTCACTCATTAGCAATTCAATTGCATAGCTTTGTTGAAATTTGTGACTGGCTTTATTATTAGCAAACCTGAATATGGATGCCAAAACCATTGCCTCTATGAATTCTACACTTCTGAATGTGTCCAACTACACACACATTTCATAGTGGGTAGAAAAAAGAGAAAAAAAATACAAGTTTTGACAAAGCAAGCACTTGTTTAATTAGCTTGTTTTGTAGAGCATTTTCCACAGAAAGCTGCCATAAAAAGGAGATCTATAAACATTCCATTTTTTATTTGGATCTTTTTATTTTTGTTAAATTTTTTTAGCTTATAAAGTAAAAATCAGTTCTCATAAACACATATGTTTATTAATCATACTGTTTACTAAGGACTATTTCCAGATTAAGTGACTTAGTAGAAGCTACTAATAATAAACTCTTCTTTTTTTCCCAATATTCTGAGGTGGCAAAATGAGAGGATCAGCATAAAGGAGAGCCATTATCACCCTACATGTAACTTCTACTTATAGAGTCAGGGTAGAACAAAATGGTAGCTTCAGCAAAGAATGATCTTGCTTTCAGAAATTTGTCAAATAAGTAATGGACTGAAGAAGCTTTTCATGAGCATTGTACTTAACTCAGAATGTCTTAACAATTTCACAAGGGCAAAACAGTGAATATCAAATACTTATACATTTAGACACTGATGGTCCAAGTTGAATTTTTCTT
>CM053591.1:41300665-41340154 GCA_028646515.1 Pseudochirops corinnae | reverse complement strand
GGGCATGAAAACAGTCTTCAAGTATTCAAAGGACTATTGTGTAGAAGACATACTAGACATTATTGTTGGTTCCACAGGTCAGAATTAGTATCAATAAGTGGAAGTTGAATAGTTGCAATTTTGTGCTTAATATAAGGAAATTCTTTCTAATAATAAATGCTCTACAAATCAGAACAAAAACACTGCCTCAGAAGCCAGTCCTACCAAAGCCATGGAAACTGTACTGTCCTCTTAACAGCAGAGAAACTAAGAGTTAACAGTTGTAACTCACTTTATAAGATTTTCATTGTTATTATTATTGGTGGTGATGGTGGTGGTGGTGGTGGTGGTGGTGGTGTGTGTGTGTGTGTGTGTGTGTGTGTGTGTGTGTGTGTAAATTTAGTTTGAACTAGGAGATAAACTGGAGAAGAGAGAGAAAAAGAAGGTGAAGGAAAGCTTCTTTCTTGTTTGAACTCCCTTAACTGTTATTTTTATGGAGAAATAAAGAAAATTGTGTGAGTAGTGACTGGAGAAAAACTATTAAGATTCAGGGCTACAGAGAGGTCAAAGAGATTGTTTTCCCTCCATAGCTGGAGAGAGGCTAGAAAAAAAAGAAAGAAAAGATACAGAGAAATATTTTAATGAAATTATTATAGCCTTTATCTGGCAAAGAGAATGAAGAGATTTCTTGAGAAGAGACTTTACTTGTTTTCCTAAATGAGCTAACTGGTGAGAGATTATGTTCTCCAAAGCTAAGAAAAGTTACCTGCACTTTTAGGGAAGATTCGTGCCTATTACCTTTACCACAGCTTCAACTTCTGCAATAATTATCTATATATCTTTATTATTATTTCATTGTTATAAAATTGTGTTCCAGTAACTTGAATTTTTAATACTAGGACCTTATAAGTTTATTAGAGAAATCAAGATACAACCACTACTGGGAAAGGAAGTTTTTTCTAGTTGATTAAATAAATAATATTTGATTAAGATGAGATTCTAAGCATAGTTTATATATATGCATATGTGTGTATGTGTGTATATGTGTATACACACATATACTTGTTGGAATTTTAGTAACTAATGAGGGAATACAAAAAGATCTCTTCTGAATTATTGTAGAACTCAAGATGATAACATTAAATATGGGAATGAGTGAAGTAACAGATATCTTAAGTGAGATTGATCAGGCAACCTCAAATAATCCTGCTATGTATGAGAGTTTTTCCTCATGACTTGTCATAATCTTTCTCACAAACTAAATAAATGTTTCTTCTACCCTATTCTGTGATAATCCCATAACCATACCACTGTCTCTCAGAGTTATCCAGAAAACTAGGGTAGAAATTATTCCTTCTTTCCAATGAGAATGCCAAGCAGCTTCTGGTTTATTTCTTTTCAACAAATTTTGTTCCCCTAGAATGAATGAATAGCAGAGGTAATTAACTCATTTCTTAATCTTTGAGATTATAAACAGAAATTAACTATAAATATAAATAAAGCACAGCTAGATTATGTCAAACTTCTCTGTCTTTTTGCTCTTCCTCTGCTACCTCAAGGGGTCTTCCCTCTTCCCTGGAAAAGGAACAACCAGCAACCTCCAATGACTTTGAATCAGTGCTAAGGGTAAACAAGTCTTAGAATCATATGACTGCAATCTTCTCCCCCTCCTCCTAAGAGTGTAAATTAAGGAGTGGTAGCCAGGCAGGAGATCTGACAAATGACACAATACTTTCTACAAAGAGTTGTGAAAGAATAGCAAATCAATTCAACAAATATTTATCAAACACCTTCTATGCGAAAGCAATTGAATTACAAAAGGAACAAGAATAGTAATCCCTGTTCTTAGTTTTCTACCTACGACCAATTTTTTTTTTTTAAATCATACACTCATAGGGGTGGCTTGGTGGTACAGTGAATAGAGCACTGGCCCTGGAGTCAGGAGGACCTGAGTTCAAATATGACTCAGACACTTATTAGCCGTGTGACCTTAGGCAAGTCACTTAACCCCAATTGCCCTCTCTCCCAAAAAAAAGCAACAAAAAAAAGTCATGCACTCATCGGGCAGTAAATTATTGTTATGTTCTATTTTTGGTGCTCCAAACATACTGGTATCATGATTGACCACATGCCAAAAAAAAAAGTACTATTGAGAGATATTTAGTAGAAATTCTGATTTTCTTACTCTTTAAAAGAAGAGCATACATTCTGCTGGGAGGATATAACATGTTTAAACATAAGTAAATGTGAAATGTAACCAAAGTAATACAAATCTACTTCTTGAGAGACAGTGCTAATACCTAGGGGAATCAGGTAATTCCTTGTCAGTCACAGCAGGTGAAATGTAATTTGATGAAAGGCAGGGATTTATGAGACCAAGTCACCTGGCCATAGTTTCCACATTAGTGAAATAATGACAATAATATTTGTACTACTTAATTTATAGGGTTGTTGAGCTATTTATGAAGAGGAAAGAAGAAGAGAAGCATGGAAGAAAGGAAAAGTAAGGGTAGGAGGAAGAGTAAACATGGAAGGAAAAGGAGGAGGAGTAGCCCCATTCTAAAAAAAATTGCTTGATCTGCTTCAGATCAGTTGTTGTCACCAAAATAGTCTCTTTCCTACAATAATTTGTGTATACATACTCAAAATTTCTTTTTTGTGTGAGGCAATTATGGTTAAGTGACTTGTCTGGTGTCGCACAGCCAGCATCGAGTGTCTGAGGCTGAATTTGACCTCAGTTCCTCCTGACTCCATAACCAGTGCTCTAGCCACTACACCACCTAGCTACCCTTTCAAAATTTCCTTAAAAGACTATTCAGAACCTTTGTAGTTATATTCAGCACTACTTATAAGATAATTTCCCCATTTTCAAAGCTTGTTCCATTATTACTCAAATCATAAATTTAAATTCCATGGTTCTGCATTTACTAATGTGCCCTGATGGACACAACCAAAGATTGATCATCTTTGGAATCACCTCTCTGTATAAAGATCAGATTAACATCTCCTTGGTGTGAATCTCTTGAAAATCTGAATTATCGTCAAAGTGACCAAGGAAATCATACTATGGTAAATCTGGATGACTTGTTGTCACGGTGAGTCGCCTTCTCAACTAAGACTTATTACCTTTTTGAACATTGCATTTGCTTTTCTTGCTCCCATATATATTTTTTAAGAAGCAGTAATACTGTTTCAAAAAATAAGAAAATTAGAATCTCTACTAAATATCTCTCAATAGTACTTTTTTTGGTCTTTTTTGGATGGGGGAAGGCTGAGCAATTGGGGTTAAGTGACTTGCCCAAGATCACACAGCTAGTAAGTGTAAAATGTCAGATTTGAACTCAAGTCCTCCTGACTCCAGGGCTGGTGCTTTATTCACTGCCCCACCTAGCTGTTTCTCAAAAGTACTTTTTCTTCTGGCATGTGGTCAGTCATAGTGTCAGTAGGTTCTGTGTACCAAAAATAGAACATACAACAAATTACTGCCCAACGAACTCATGATACAAAATTGGTTGTAGGTAGAAAGCCAGGAAACTATATATTTTAGGAAGCAAGGGATACAGTGCTATGGAAAATCCAAAATATTGCATACACATGAGGCCCTTCTAGTTGGCTTGAGAGGTTGTAAAATAACTTAAAGTCATGTTCTGAGATGTGATGAAAACAGGAAGAGGTAGGGAGCAAGTAGGTCTAGTCCCTGTGTAGATGAGGATGCCATACAAGATCACATAAAAGGATGAAGGGGAGGAAAGTGTGCCTAAAGCTCATTATCTTATCCAAAATGAAGAGAAAAACTGTAAAAATAAGAGCAAGAAAAATTATTTTTGCTCTGATGATGGTAACAGTAATAGTAATATTAATAGTAATGTTTTCATTTCTTTAGGACTTTATGTTTCTAAAACATACAGAACAATGCTTTGTGCTGGGTAATAGGATAAATAGGATCATAGATTTAGATCTAGAAGAAAACTTATAGGATATTTAGCCACACTTTACAAATGAGGAAACTGAGGAAGTACTGTTATTCCTTTTGATAAGAACAAGAGAAGAGATTAGTAAGTAAAGAAACTGAGTTGTAGTGAAAAGAGCATTGCCTTTTAAGTTGGATCAAGAGGGTTTGAATCACTGCCAGTATGATCTTGGGCAACTCCCTTAAGCTTTCTGAGTTTCAGTTTACTCATTTGTAAAATTAAAAAGGTTAGACTAAATGAGCTTTGAGATCCTCTCCGGATCAAAATCTGATACTCTGATCTATGATCTAATGTGAGATTTAACATTTCTAATTTATTGAAATGCAATAGTAGATGAGTATTATTAGGGAAGTGCTAAGGGCAGCTAGATGGTACAGTGGATAGAGTTCTGGGCCTGGAATCAGGAAGCCCTAAGCTCAAATCCAGTCTTAGACACTTATGAGCTATGTGACCCTGGATAAGTAATTTAACCCTATTTCCCTCAGTTTCTATATCTGTAAAATGAGCTGGAGAAAGAAATGGCAAATGGGGTCATGAAGAGTCAGACACAATGGGAAAAACAACTAAACAAAATAATAAGGGGTTAATAAAAGATTCATAGTGACAGACAAGGGAGATGATTTGGACTGAACTGAAGAGGAGGAGAGAAAAGAGACAATATAAAATCAAGGAAGCGACATACAAGTGGTTTTTATAGTACATTATATCGCAAAACTAATGCATACAACAGAAGGGTTTTCCAAGTCCCTTAACATTAGTGCTTTCCTTTTGGCATTATCTCCAATTTATTCTGTGTATATCTTGTTTATACATAGTTGTTTGTGTTCCTTTCTTTGTAGCCCTGGTGCTTAGCACAGTATCTGACCTATAGCAGGTGCTTAACAAAGGCTATTTGATGACTTGAGAATACCCCAAAGATTGTGTTGCTCTATGATTTAGGAGAGAAGTGCTAGGGAAATCCCTGAAAGACATATACATTGAGTAACTTGTCCATGGTAATGTAGTTAATAAGTTTCATAAAAAGATTTTGAAACTGGGTCTTTCTGACTCCTGCTACAGCTCTTCATCTCTATGCTATATGGCCTGTATAAGCACACACGCACACTCACTCACACACACACACACACACATGCACACCTCTTCATTTAATAGAATTGTTGAGTTGCACAAGGCCACATATTGGTAAGTAGGAAAGTTCAATAGAAACCAGTTTCCTGACTCCAGGTTCCATGTTCTTCCAATAATATGAGGATAGTTCTAATCTCTTTACTTTGCAACTCTCACTTCACTAGCACAATATCATGAGCATTATCAAATAGTTACGGAATCTAAGATGATGATGATGATAGTGGTGGTGATGGTGAAAATCATGATGATGAAGAGTACAGGACTGAGATGTAGTCATGTTAAAGGTATTGGAAATAAAGGAAAAAGTCAAAGATGATCCTTAGTCATGGAAGAAATGCCCCTTCTAAGCAACTTAGTGGACATTACCATGGTTTCCCCATTTTCACTCTCCCTTAAAGAAATTGTGAATTTTTTCAAATTGGAATATATTTTAAGCGTATTCTTTCAGATGAGTAAAATTTCTATTCCACCTATTTTGTTCAGAAAATATTTTAGCACTCTCTCCCTATTCAAATGATCATGCATTTACCTACATATCAAATCCCACCTCCACCTCCCAGTAGAATGTTCATAGGTGGGAAGGATTGTTTCATTTTGGTCTTTGGATCCTCATTACCTAACAGTTCCATGTCTATAGTACACATTTAAAAACATTTATTGAGTTAGATAGAGTTAAGTTTTCCATTGATCTGGGTAAGAGTATATACAACATACTCATAAAATTTACAAATGACATAAAACAAAGAGAAAGGTATTTTATACACTGGGTTACAAGTGTCATGATCCAAAAACATCTTGTCAGGTTAGAATATTAGCCTGAATTTAATAAGATTTTATTTTATAAGAATAAACATAAAATCCTTTACTTGGACTTTAAAATGTTTTTAATCCAATATGGGAAGGTATAACAAGGTAATATTCTATCTAAAAGAGATCTTGGGGTTTAATGAGATTGAAAACTCAGTATGAGGCAACTGGGATATATGAAAAGCAAAAAAAAATAATGTAATCTTAGGCTGCATTAAGAGAGGCATATTCTCCTGGATTAGGGAGGTGATAGTACTTCTATATTGTATTCTGGTTACACCACTTCTGGGATATTGTTCTTAGTTATGGGGACAATATTTTAGGGAAAATTATGACAAAATGGACAATGTCCAGAGGAGAGCAAACAAGACAGAGGATAGTCTTAATAGAATATCATTTAAGGTTTGATTGAAAGAACTAGAGATATTTAACCTGAGAAAGAGAAGATTTAGAGGGGACATAATCTCTCTCTCCAATATTTGAAGGCCTTCCATGTGGTTAATAGGTTAGTTAAACTTGTTCTGTTTGGCTCCAAGAGGGTTAACTAGGAGTATTGAGTAAAAGTTACAAAAAGCAGGTTAGTCAGGGTGTAAGAAAATAACTTTTTTTTAACAATGAGAGCTATCCAAAATTGGAATAGCCTGCCTCTCTAGATAGTACCTCCCCCTTTACCAGAAGTCTTCGAACAAAGACTGGATGACTGATTAGCTATGTGACCTTGAGCACATAACTTAACCTTTCTTAGAATCAGTTACCATCTGGATCACATTTGAAAAACAAGGTGGTTAGAGTAATAATTACATTGTATCAGTATTAAGTGTGATGTAACAAGAATTCTTGCTCAGGTATGAATCGGACCAGAATGCTGACATCCCTTTCAAGCTGGTGACTCTTTCATTCTGTGGGTTTGGTTCACTATAAATCAACAAGCATTTAGTAAATACCTACTATGTAGCAGGCACAGTGTTACAAACTGGGGTTGTAAAGATAGCTCTTGCCCAGAGGTAACTTACATTCTATTAGGGGAATAAACATGTACATCTATGGGATTATATAAAATAGATACAGTGTCATTTGTGAGAAGAGAGCACTAGCCCTTGAGATCAGGAAAGGCAGAGCTTGAGATGAATCTTAAAAGAGTTTAGTGAATCTAGGAGACAGAGATGAGGTAGGAATGCATTTCAGGAATGAGGAGGAAAACAGTGCAAAGGTGAGAAATTCAGTGTCATGTATGAGCAAAAAGAATGTGACTTGTTTGGACCATCAGGCACATAAAGGGGAATTATGTCTAATAAGGCTGGAAAGGTAGGCTGGAGTCAGGTGGTGATAGGTTTTAAATGCCAAATAAAGTTTACATTTGATCTTAGAGGTAAGAAGGAGCCTCTGGAGTTTATTAATAAGAATCCTAGACAAAGATGCTGAATTAGTCCAGGGTAGGACTGGAGTGCATAGCCCAGTCCCATTTAATCAGATCAGGAAAGTAATAGCTAATCAGTCCCCTGTAGACATAAAGACCTTTTACTTATTTATGCTGAGTGAACTATCCATTTTTAGTTGATTTATGATCATTATCTTTTTTTATTCTATCAGATATTCTTTTGCCAGAATTTTTGTCTCCTGAAAAATACCATTTTTAAAATTAGGCATTTTAAAGAAACAAAATGAAATGTTCAAATCTGTGCAAAATGCATTAGTTCTGTTTCTCTTTTCGAAATACAGCTTTTATCTATTTAAATGAAATTTTCTTTGAAAATAAAATTAGCTCCTGGCTTGAGTTTGTCTGCTGAATTTTATTGCAATGTGAATAAACACGTTATACAGAGGCATTTCTTTCAGAAAGCAAATCTTTCTGTATGCCATGCACAACATACAAAATATTTTATCTCTAGAGCCCTGTGGACATGTTGTACATTTCATCTTATGCCATACTATTAGGTTCTATAGGTCCAAGAAGACTCCCAAAGGGATAGCAAATGAACAAGATGTTGTCCATAGCAATTATTCCTCATCTATCTGGGGTGTGTGTGTGTGTGTGTGTGTGTGTGTAAATGTGAAGAGAATATTGTTTGTACTAAACCACAAGCCCCAGCTGTTCACACAGTCCAGAGGTTGAGGAAAGCCTAGTACATTAAGTATGCTGAATTCAGTAGTCCCTGCTGTGTGATCTAATTTTGCTTATCTTCCTGTTGCTGAGCTGTGACTTGATACTTGGGATTAGATTTAATTTGAGCCCTTCTCTGCCTCTGTCTCTCTCTAGTTTACTGTGTCTATCTTTGTTTATCTCCTGTCTCTGTCTTTGTCTCTGTCTGTCTCTGTCTCTATCTCTGTCTCTTTGTCTACCTGTTACACGTTCTCTGTCATTCTGGCTCATCTGTCTGTCTCTGTATCTCTCTTTCAGTCTCTGTCTGTTTCTCTCTCCTTCCCTTACTCCTTTCCTTCCTCTCTCTTTTTGCTCTTGCAATGGAATTTGTCTTAAAATGTGATTTTTGAATATACCTTTTGTGCCTTTTGTCCCGAGAATGAAGAATACCTAACTTGTTTCTGTTTCCTCATGAGTTTATAGTCTAATTCAGAGAATAAAATTACAAGAAATTACTATAATATAAAGTAGTATATTAAATTTCAATTAGGATATAATGAAATTTAGTGGGAATTTGGACAAGGAGTCATCCTTTTTGATTGTGGAGATCAGGAATGATTTCATGAAGGAGGTGACATTTCAATGAGTGAAGTTCTGACAGGTAGAAATGAAGTAGGTGATAGGATATGGACAGAAATGAGGGCAGAAGAAATGATGACTGGAGGAGTGAGTGAGGCTGATGAATTTGTGCAACTCTGCCTCACTTAAATCCAGTTCCCAAGCACTACCCTGTGATGTCACTGGTCCTCTCTGAAAATGAGGGATGAATAAACAACAATTTCCAATGTATGGATTCCAGGGCTAGAGTAATGCTTTAGGAAGAAGAACTGAGTCATGTTAGAAGTCTGGAGTATAATCTATAGAAGAATGAGAGAAATTACTCATTACCTTGTTTTATATTTATCTATGTACATTTTCTCCCTCTTCCTTTCTGTCTCCTAGTAGAACATAAAGCCTGTGAAGATAGGAACTATCATGTTTTGGTTTATATATTCCTAAGGACTAACCATGCCTTGCACGTTGAAGGTCCCTAATGCATATGTGTTGAATTTGAATGTATTGAATTCATTATATGCTATCCAGAAGAGGTCCTAAATTCTCTTTCTTTCCCTCCACTGATTA
Source organism: Pseudochirops corinnae (assembly GCA_028646515.1). Lineage (NCBI taxonomy): Eukaryota > Metazoa > Chordata > Mammalia > Diprotodontia > Pseudocheiridae > Pseudochirops > Pseudochirops corinnae. The sequence goes on along the minus strand of CM053591.1, from coordinate 41,331,007 downwards.
TACCTCTCCTTTTGGAAAATTCTTCCTGAAGTGACAGTATATATGGACATGTGAACATGTATGTATGTATGCATTCATACATACATGTGGATATGTATGGGTGAAAACCTGAAGATCAAAACTGATAATGATAAATTTAAAAACAAATCAAGGGCATACTTAGAAAGTGCATAGAAACAGTACTATAACAAACAAAGTGCCAAGCATGAGTCAGAAATGCCAATTGCCAACAGGAGATAAAGATAGTATATGATTTTTTAAAGAGTGGTCATATTTTAGGTGTGAAAAAATTCATCCATGCTGACTTGCCTACATAGCCATAGCATCATTCCAAAATAACTTACAAACCCATTAGAGCTAAATTTGGATTGAGCTATAGTCACAGTGTGGACCTTTCACCAAATGAGCTGAAGCATAACAAGCCTTCTAGAGGTGAAAAGTGAACAGAGAATTAGGTCCTACTCTCAAATGGAAATGAGTGATCCACAGGATGAATTAATTACCAAAACTCATTCACACTCAAGTGTTCATGACTGATAACAATTAAAATGCTCATCCCATTTGCATAATTTGCATTTCATCTGGCAAAATTAAATTCTTTTAAAAATATTTTTCATTTTATTGAATATTGCCCAATTACATGTAAAAATATTAACATTGATTTTTAAAATTTTTAGTTTGAAATTCCTTTTCTCCCTGCTACTCTTCCTTCCTTGAGAAGGCAATGAACTTGATGTTGATTATGCATATGAAGACATGCAAAACATATTTTCATATTATCCATATTACAAAAGAAAACACAACAAACAAATAAAGTTTTATTCATAAATATGATCCAATCTCCATTCAGAGTTCTTCAGTTCTCTCTCTGAAGGTACATAACATTTTTCATCATAAGTCCCTTGGAATTGTCTTGAATCTGAGAATAGCTAAATCATTCACAGTTGACATTTTACAATATGGCTATTGCTATGACAATGTTTTCCTGGTTCTACTCACTTCACTTTGCATGAGTTCATGTAAGTCTTTCCAGGTTTTTCTGAAAGCATCTTGCTCACCTATAGCACAATAGTATTCCATCAAAATCATGTACCAGAATTTGTTCAACCATTCCCCAATTGATGGGCATCTCCTCAATTCCCATTTTTTTGCCAAAACAAAAAGTTGTTATAAATATTTTTGTACTACAGATCCCTTTACCATTTTTAATCTCTTTGAGATGTAGACCTAGTAGTACTATTTTTGGGTCAAAGAGTATGTACAGTTTTCTAACCCTTTGGGCATAGTTCCAAATTGCTCTCCAAAATGGTTAGATAAGTTTACAACTCCTCCAACAGTGCATTAGTGTCCCAATTTTCCCAGGACTAGGATTTTAATTTTTTCTCCCCTACTTATTCAGTACCACACCAATCAAATTACCAAAAATTATTTTATTCAGCTAGAAAAAAAAATAATGACAAAATTCATCTGGAAGAACAAAAGGTGAAGAGCAATAAGTGAATTGATTAAAAAATGTGGAAAAAGGTACTCTATCAGTTATTTCAAAGTATATTATAAAGCAGTAATTATCAAAGCAATCTGGCACTGGCTAAGAAATGGATTGGTGAGTCAGTAGAATAGTTAGATGCAAATGCACAGTAGTAAATTAGTTTGTGTCAGAAAAGGAATTTGGTAGGATTCCTTCTTTGACTATTTTTCCAAAAGTTCCCATATTATTAAGATTAATTGTTCTTTAAATATTTAGTAGAATTCATTTCTAAATCCATCTGGTCCTGGTATTTTTTTTTTCTTATAGAGTTTCTTGATGGCTTGTTGGATTTTTTTCTTTCTAAGAATATTTAAGTATTCTATTTCCTCTTCTGTTATTCTGGACAGGTTATTTCTTTTAAAAAAATGTTCAACCATTTCACTTAGATTGTCTGTTTTCCTGGCTTATAATCGAGCAAAATAACCTCTAATAATTGTCTTAATTTCACCTTTATTGGTCGTGCATTCACTCTTTTCATTTTTGATTCTGATTATTTTGTTTCCTTCTTTTTAAAAAAAATCAAATTGATCAATGGTTTACTTATTTTATTGCCAACCCAGCTCCCCATAAAACCAGCTCTTAGTTTTATTTATTGGTTTAATGTTTGTTTTTACTTTCAGTTATATTAAACTCTCCTTTGATCTTCAAGATTTGCATTTGGGTGTTTAATAGAAGATTTTTAATTTGCTTTTTTTAGTTGTTGTTTTTTTTTTAGTTACATGTCCAATTCATTGATCTGTTCTTTCTATCTTTTGTCTTGGATCATTGTATAGCTCAGAGTATCCAAGTTTTTCATAGTTGACCATCATTACAATATTGTTATTATTGCAAGGTCTCTTATGTCTTCTTACTTCCCTTTGCATCAGCTCAGAGGTCTTCCCATGTTTTTCTGAATCCTTCCTTAATTTCTTACAGCATTCCATCACAGTCATATGCCACAACTTATTTAGTCAATCCCCAATTGATGAGCATCTCCTCAATTTCCATTTCTTTGCCATCACAAAAAGAACTGCTGTAAATACTTTTGTACGTATAGGTTCCTTCCCTTTTCTTAAATTTCTTTAGGGTGCAAAACTAATGGTGATATTACTGGCCCAAAGGGTATATCCAGTTTGATAGTTTGTTAGACATAGTTTCTGATTGTTTTCCAGAAGACTTCACTACTTCACTAACAGTTAATTAATGTACCTATTTTCCCTCATTTCCTCCAGAATTTGTTGTTTCTGGTAGGTGTGAGGTGGTACCTCAGAGTTTTTTTCAGTTTGCCTTTCTCTAATCAAGTGATTTAAAGCATTTTTCATATGACTAGAGATAGCTTTGATTTCTATTTTTCTGAAGACTTGCTTGTTTATATTCTTTGACCATTTTTCAATTGATGAATAGGTTTTATTTTTTATGAATTGCCTCAGTTCTCTACATATTTGAGAAATGAGGACTCTCTTAAAGAAACTTGCTATGAATTTTATTACTACTTCATTGTCTATGGTATCTTTTAGCAAAATGCAATTTGCCTGCTTATCCCTTTTAATTAGGCCTATTTTTGCTTTTGCTTTGTCTGAGATCACAATTGTGACCTTTGCCTTTTTTCTTTCAGCTGATGCATAATAGATTCTACTCCAGCCCCTTATTTTAACCCTGTGCTAGTGTCTCTGTTTCAAGTCTATTTCATATAAACAACACTTTGTTTGATTCTGATTTATAAATGAGTCTTTGATTCACTTTCATTTTATGGGATAGTTCATCCCATTCACGTTCACAGTTATGATTACTAATCGTGAATTTCCCTCCATCTTACTTTCTTTTGTTTATCCTTCTCTCTCTTTATCTTGTCCCCCCTCTAAAGTCTGTTTTGCTTCTGATCACTGCTTTCTTTCATTCTACCCCCTCCTTTCTTTTATCATTCCCACTTTTCCCTTATCTCCTCCCCCTTCTAATTCCCCATTGAGCAAGATGGATTTCTATTACCAATTCATACACACACATACATGTATATACATATATGTGTATACACATGCATATACATATGTAATGGTAATGGAATTTGGAAATGCCCCTGTATTGGCTTGGTTTTTGGATTGAGTAAAACCCAGAGTTTGTGAATCCTACTTGTGGGATGGACTTGTTGACGTGAAGAGAGAGGACTGAACTGGGAGGAGTTGTGAATTGGGAGAGAGGCCCAAGCCAAGAGAAGGCCAGAATGAGCAATATCCAGTATCGTGGAGCCTGAGTTGCTGAGAGAAAGACTGTTGAGGGCCCATTGGAGCTGCCCAGGACTTTTGAGAACGGCTATCCAGAGCTGCCAAGAACTGAGGAGGCATGGCTGTGATGCCAGTATTTTCTTTGTCTGTTTTGACATTGTTTTGCCAGATTCACCTGCTGGTGAAGGACGATGGTGCTGTTGTAGAGGTCCTGGAATCTAGCTGTTGGTTCAGAAGCCCTGAAGGAAGATTTTCTTGTGATATGTTTGCAGAAATCCTGGAAGAGGGCCTTGCTGATATTTTCAGGGGTTCTGGGACTGTTCTGCAGGCAGAGAGTGACTTGATTAGGACACTGGCTATGGCTTTGTTGAGTCTCGTATCCCTAGGAACTGAGATTGCTGAGGGCTTGCCTCCAGTCAAGATGAAAGAAGGGCCTTTCCTTGAGTATTCAATGTTGAGATGATATCTTAACCTTGTTGTAACTTAAGGGTGGATGGTCTTTTGTGCTCTCCTACCCCTTTTGAGAAAGAGCTTGGTGTTAATGGATGGTATTGTAATTCAGTAGTGTCCAGGGGTGGAAAACCTTTGGACTTTTTGTGCTCTGGGATTGACTAAATGAATGTACTTTGTTTATGATTGGAAACTATTTTCCACTTAAGAAGAGACTAAATAAATGTACTGCCCAGAAGTGGGCTACTTTGACTACTGATCCAGGGATGGGATACCTAGATCTTGGTACTTTGCAACTGAATTGAGAACTTACTTGCTAAAATGAATGAGTTACACTGTATTTTGACTTTCTCTGTTCTGTGAATGTTTTGCTGAATAAATGGGATTTGCTATGCTGGTAATCCAAACCTTGGAAGTTGCCTTTGCTTGGCATTACAACATATATGTGTATCCACATGCAAATACACATACATATATACACATATCTCTGTGTATGTATATATATATATATATATACATACATACATATACATACACACATATACACACACATATATACATATGCATATGCATATACATATGCATGTACATGTACATATGCATATACATATACATATTTCCCACTTTGAACCAATTTGGATGTAAGTGAGGTTTAAGCACTGCTTGCCCCTACCATCTTCCCCACTGCTCTGAAAGCTCTTCCTTGTAGACCTCATTTATGAGAGATAATGTCCCCTCCACTGTAAAAGATTTTCTTTGTGTGCATCTTTTATGTGATATAATCTTCCCCATTCTTTCTCTCACTTCTCCCAAGGAATCCCTCTTTCTTGCCTATCCACTTTTTTTATATCATCCCAACACAATCTACATACTCCCATACCCTTGTTTCTTTTTGAATACTTCTATCTGCCCTAAAAACCATAGTTCTTAGAAATTACATGTATCATTTTCCTATACAGGAATATAAACAGTTTAACCTTATTTGAGTCCCTTACAACTTCTCTTTCACTTTGACCTATTTTTTTTTTTAGTTTTCTTGAGTCTTGTGTTTGAAAGTCAAAATTTCTTTCAGTTCTGATCTTCTTATTGGGAATTCTTGAAAGTCCTCTATTTCATTAAACATTCATTTTCCCCTGGGAGGATTTTATTCAGTTTCTTTGGGTAGATAATTCTTGGTTGTAATCTCAGTTCTTTTGCATTCTGGAATATCATAGTTAAAGCCCTCTGCTCATTTGAAGTGGTAGCTGCTAAATCTTGTCTGATCTTTACTGACTCCACAGTATTTTGAATGGTTACTTTTGGGCTGGTTGAAGAATTTTCTCTTTGACCTAGGAGCCTGGGAATTTACCAATAATATTCTTTGATGTTTTCATTCTTGGTTCTCTTTCAGGTACCTATCAGCGGATTCTTCCAATGTCTATTTTACCCTCTGGTTCTAAGATATTGGACCAGTGTTTGTGATAATTTCTTAAAATATGGTGTCTGGGCATTTTCTTTGATCATATCTTTCAGGTAGTTCAATAATTCTTAAGTTATTTCTCCTTGAACTATTTTCCAGGTCAGTTATTTTTCCAACAAGATATTTCACATTTTCTTTGATTTTTTTTTTCAGTATTTTGACATTTTATTGTTGCCAGGTTGTCATGAAGTCATCAAATTTCATTTGCCAAATTCTAATTTTTAATAAATTATTGCCTTGAATGATCTTTTGTACTTCTTTTTCCATTTGTCCAATTCCATTTTTAAGGTTTTATTTTCTTTAGTATTTTTGTGCCTTATTTACCAAGCTGTTAACTTTTTAAAAATAATTTTCTTGTTTTGCTCTCTCTTTTTTTTTTTTACCTAATTTTTCCTCTACCAATCTTATTGGCTTTGAAAATAACTTTTTAAGCTCTTTCAGGAAGTCTTATTGGTCTTGTGTCAAATTTACATTTTTCTTTAAGGCTTTGCTTTTAAATCTTTTGACTTTTTACTTTATTGTACTGGCTTCTGAATTTGGTTCCTACTCTTTCCTGTCACTTTTTATAGCCATGTCCTTGTGTTATTGTTGTTTGCTTATTTTCCACCCTATTTCTTGATTTTGAACTTTATGGTAAAGTTGGTTCTATTCTCAGCTTGAGGGAAGAAGGGTTCTTTCTCAAGTTTCAGACTTTTTTGCCCTGCTATTTTCAGGGCTAACTCTGGAAGTTTGAGTATTTTAGGTGCTTCAAAAGTGGTGTGATCTGGGGAGATGTGTGGTTACTGCTCTCTTGGTCTGCACTGTAGTCCTTACCCAAGAAGGATCCCTGATACCTTGGGACTGCAATCAACACTGCACTTCAGGGCACCCACTGCCTTGGAACCAGAAAAGATACTGCTCCTCCAGACTCCTGTTCCCTCTTGACCAAAAGTTCTCTTCTCCACTTTTGAACTATGACCCAGAAGTGGGCATAGGCGAAAGAGGTGCCAAACCATGTCTGGTCCTGTGCTCAGTGCTAGTGCAAGAGTCCCCTCTAATCTCTTTCATACCACTTGCCAGGCACCCCTACCTGGCTTGAGAGCTCCTAAAGTTGGTGCTGCTTTTGTTACCACCACCTAGCTCCACTACTGGTATCTCATTCACAAAGACTCTGTGCCAACCTCTACTGCCATAGAGAGCTCTCTTTCTGACCTCCTAAGTTGTCTTTGGCTGGAAGAATATCTCACCCTGACCTTTTGCTAAGTCTCACATTTGACTTGTTCCATTTCCAATATCTGACTTCAGCATCTCCTATCAATTGAAAAATCTTTATAACAAAAGATTTTTCTGAACAATGCTAAGATTGTGTATGCTGATATCATCCCCCCGATTTCATTGCAGGACATCTCATATGTGTGATCTTGTATTATATACCATTTATTATCTTATCCTATAATAATGCCTACCAATCAATTAATCTGTATATCTTGAGCACAGTAAATACCCTGTCCTGTGCTATCTCAATTTCAAGATGAACAAATTTACTTTTGGATAAATTGTCTGTGACTACAGTAAGTATGATCAGTACAATGACCCTTATACCATAGATCAGACATTGGTCTTGTTTTCTCTTGATGGATTTTTCAAGACTTAAACTTTATAATGGTGATTATTCCCACTCTAAATTTTTCTTTAAAATAAGCAGTTCTTAGAAAACTTCAGGTTCAGTTAAGTGGTACAGTGGATAGAGCTTGGGATCAGGAAGATTCATCTTCATGAGTTCAAATCTAGCCTCAGATATTTACTAACTATATGACCCTGGGCAAGTCATTTAACCTTGTTTGCCTCAGTTCCTCATCTGTAAAATGAACTGGAAAAGAAAATGGCAATCTATTCAAGTGTTTTTGCCAGGAAAACCTCAAATGGGGTCATGAAGAGTTGGATATGACTAAAACCAGTCAACACCAAGAGCAAAAAGAAAAATTCAAAACCCTGATTCTGCTGTCAGAGCAGAGTTACAAATTATTTTCCCCTGGTTGAGTACAATGAAAAGTCATGTATCCTAATAAATACTTTATTGGATTCCTGTCTGTGGAAGGAAATAAGGCTCCATCACTCCTCCACCTCCCCCATTCCCACTTCCCAGAGAATTTTTGTCCATATTCATTCAAATCCCATCTCTGTGTGTTTTCATCATGCTCACTTTTGATACAAGCCCAGTAATAGACAAAGAAGCAGTCCCTGGCAGGAGGATAACAGAATTACAAAAAGATAAAATGACTGTCACTCTCAATGTATTTTCCTGCCCAGGTAGTGCCAGTCCTGAGTGCCAGTCCCCACAAGAGTCTTAGATTGATTTCCTATTCAAGATTTTAAAAGAGACATTGAACTTTGAAGCACAATAGATTAATGACCCTAGAAATGAAAGACTGTTATTTAGTCTGAAAATAAGTGAGATGGCTGTTGCCTATTTGCTTCTGGGTATAATTCACATTAATTCTAATTTTTGTTTTAAAAATAGCCTTAAAAATTGAATTCTGTGTTAATTTTGGGACTGCTGATCTTTACCCCCATTGGGACCATCCATTCGATTTGGCTGACAGTTCTAAATTTTGATTTTGACGATGGATTATGGCAGTGAATTCTCTGGGTGAGGGGGAGATTTTAATCTCAAATGTGTTACTTAGCCTGCTGATCAACATCAGGGTGTCTTGATGATTGGCAGCAGACCAAAATACTCTTTCCAGCTAGGACTTCCAGATCTAGAGTGGAAGGCAGCAATCGATGGCTTGAGCCTTGGTGGCTTTAGTTTTTTAAAAATACGTATGTTTAGAAGTTGCTCTAATGCCTGCTCCCCAATTTTCTTTTGGAGACAATCAGGGTTAGACTGGCTTGCCCAGGGTTACATAGTTAGTAAGTGTTTGAGACCAGATTTCAACTCAGGTCCGCCTAAGTTCAGGGCCAGTGCTCTAACCACTGTGCAACCTAGCTGCTCCCTTTCTCCCCAGTTTTTAAATAAATAGAAAGAAGCATGACCCTCAAACCTTGTAGTACTGGGATTTCATAGAAGCCTCAAGGCACCTTAGGAGTAGTCTACTTCAGAGTTAGATTAGCTTTCTCTTAAAGGAGTTTTAACATGTTTTAAGAGGAGTTTTAAAACCTCATTCCTAAAAATACTGTGACCACCACTCTCTTTGATTACTTTAGACTTTTAGTCTTGTAGATAGCCCTGGTCAGAAAATTAGAAGCATGGATGTCTAAGTAGTATTCCTTCTTAAGAGAGCAGGGAGTGGGTCTAGTCAAAGGCATTAGCCATCTCAGGATATCCAGTCTTCCCCAGAGAACTTGGAGAGACAGCTGTGCAAGTAGCAGAAGAACTGACAACACCAAGTCAGCACATGACTTAGATGTTTCCAGAGCAAGAATGACAACTCTTCACACATAAGACAATGAATGGCTCCATTAGCTTTTCAACATGCTCATACAAGAGAACAAATGTGAGCCTCATGGATAGTCCTGACTTTATATGTGGCTTTCAACTTCATGATTTGATTGTTTTGAATATATAATGTTAGGAAGGCTTAGTTTCTTTCTCCATCACATTAGAAGAAATTACAATATAGCTTTACAATTTTTCAAGGAGGAAAAATACACATTTGTTTATATGTTACTGATGCTGTCAAGTAAAGCTGGTGTCTAGAGATCCCACATATGGGCAAATAATAATTAAACTGACAAGACTGATGGAGTTATGTTAGAAGTAAACTAAAATGGGGAAGCAGCAGAATTCTAAGCTGCAATGCTACTTCTTTTGTATGACTTTAGTGAAGATCACAGAATTATATTTTGAATTATAGTATTATCTAGAGTTTCAATGTTGGAAGGGACCTCAGAGGTCATTAGATCCCACTGTTAACAAGTGGGCTTCCAGCCTTTATTCAAACAATCTAGAGAATTAAGACTCATAGCTCATGAAGAAATCCGCTGCATCAGCTTTGGACAGCATTAAAGACTATACCTGAGGCAGGCCACATCAGTGCCTTTAAGTACCTCATTTTTAGAAAAGCCATTGATAAAATGGAGAAGATGCAAAGGAAGGCAATGAGAATTGTGAAAGACCTTGAGTTCAAGCCATTGGAGGATCTATTGATAATGTCCTTGTTTAGCCTGGAGAAGAGAACTCTTGGGGAGTGATTTGGACTGAGGAAGGAAGGGAAGTATATGATAATTGACTTCAAGTATTTCAAAGATTTTCACATGGAAGAGGGATTATACTTGGTCTTCTTGGTACCAGAGGGAAGAACTGAGAACAATAGGTAGAAGATACAAAGAGGCTAATTTAGAACTAATCTAAGGAAACCTGGTTTAACAATTAGGGCTATGCAAAAAGTGAAGTGGACTTCCTTTGGTAGTAGATAGCTCCCTACTACTGAAAAGCTCTCTCCAACAAAGGACAATATAGATGACATGAGGACAATTCTTTTTCTGGTATAGGTTGGACAAGACAGTCTCTGAGGCCACTTTCAATTTTGAGATTCTGTGATTTTATGGGTCATTATGAAGTTCTCCTTTACCTTAAGCTAGAATTTCCTTCCCTGTTTTAGTAGCTTCCACTCATTGGTCTTAAACTTGTCCTGTCTACCATGTCAACACACAAACAACCATGTACAAACAAAATGTAAATATACAGGATAAATTGTAGATAATCTCAGGGAACCAGAAAAAGTCTCCTTCCTCTTACCAATGCACAATATAAAGAAGGGGTGAAAACTAAATTGTTTGGGAGTTCTCCATGAAAACTACTTTGGAAGAGATATGATGTGGATTGGGCTTTAAGGATGGCAAGGTTTTTGTGAGGTAGAAGGGAGTGGAGAGAATATTCTAGGCTAGGGAAATCACTCAAACAGAGTCATCTAGCCAGCAAAGGATGAGGAGGCCCAGTGGTGGAATGGGAATGTTGAGTGGGAAGTACTGGATTTAGACGTGAGATTTAAAGTTCAAATCCTGACTTTGCCACTGCTGATGCTTGTGATCCTGAGCAAATCACTCAATGTACATAGGTCTCAGTTTTTATGTCTGTAAAATGAGGAGGTTTTACCATATAACTTTCAAGGATGTGATCTTACTATAGTTAGGGTCAATCTGGAGTGGATAGTTGACAATAGGGTATTATGGAAGTTCACGTGGAAAGTTAGGATGTGGTCAAATCACAGAGTTCTTTGAAAATAAATAACTATATATATATAAATAAGCATTTATATATGTATAAATTTACATATATATATATATACACACACACACACACATATATTTTAGCACTCATAGGTAGAGTGCTAGAAGAGACTTCAGGAATTACCTTATCCAATTCCTTCATTTTACAGATGATGAAATGATCTCAGAAAGGTTGAGGAATTTTTTATGATCAATTGGTGGTATGTAGTAGTGAAGGGACATTTGAAACCAGTTGCTCTGCCTCCAATCCAGTGTAATTTTCAGTATTATGCATTCAGGTTTTATTTTGTGGGTGGTGGTGTTATTTTGAATGTTTTTGAGCTGAATAGTGATATGTTTTAGGAAGATTCATCTGGACATTTGTGTGGGAAATGGACTAAAAAGGAGAGGTCCATATTTTGGGACTATAATTTGGAGGCTATCACAAGAATTATTTTAATTTTAAATCATAGGATTTTAGAACTGAACTTTCTTTGAAAATCATTTAATCCCAAGCAATTCCTATTTTTATAGGTGCATTAAGATTTGCAAAGTAATCTTCTCAACAACAACCTCATGAAAAGAATGGAAAAGAAAATTTCCTTCTCTCTCTCTCTCTCTCTCTCTCTTTGGATATACTTATTCCAATGAGTCAAAGATTGAATGTATTTTTACATAAAAAACTATTTTATGGAGAACTTACACAAGGCAAGAACTTATATGAAAGTCAGAAGAAGTGATATAAAGACACTTTTAAGATCTCTCTGAAGAACTTTAGTATCAATTGTGAGACATGGGAGATGCTGGTATAGGACCACCCATCAGGGTGTACCTGAACCAAAGAAGGCACCATGTTCTATGAGCAAAGCCAAATCGCAGTAGCACAAAGAAAATATGAGATGTGCAGATCTAGAGACCTCTCTATCCTAAATATTCAAATCAATTGCTTGTGCCCAAGCTATGGTAGAGCCTTCTGAGCTCATAGCAGATAGATCAGTCACAGTCAAACCCACTGCACATTGATCCCAACATTGTAATATCATTGGTCCTCTTCCAGTATGGAGGACAAACAACAAGAACATGTTCACTAATAGTATGTAGCAGTTGCCCCGCTCCCACCCTATCTCTTCTTTCTCTTCCTCCTCTCTCTCCTCACTCTCTCTCTCCCTCTCCCCCTTCTGTACATATGTACTCACTTATAGTGATTCATTTGGAAATGTAATACTGAAGAACTTGACTTAGAGCCATATTTATGCTAGACAGTCTTTTCCAAACTTCTGTATTTGGCCCCACTTTTTCCCTTTTCCCCTTATATGCTGTTGTTCCGCATGAATCCAAAGTAGAGAGTTCACAACCTGTAGTGAGGCTATTCCATAATGTTATCCTGCAAAAGTAATTTGCATTTGTCTATATGAGTTAAGATCTACAATGCAACAACTCCAGGGGTAGTGAAGGTGTCATGGTCCCCATTTCTCCACTCAGTTCAGAATCATCTCTACTCTCTACCACAGGAAAATGAGACTCAACCTCTCCTTATCTTATTCCATTCCAATCCTACCACAGAACTTCTCCAGTCATGCCATCTTTGCTCTCTTTCCAGTCACTTTTCTCCATTAGACTGTAAGCTCTTTGAGGGCAAGGATGGTCTAGCATGTTTTTATTTGTATCCCTAGCAATTAAGAGTATTCCTAGAATATAATAAGTATTTTGTAAAGTGTTCTTTCTTTCTATCTATCTATTTATCTATCTATCTATCTATCTATCTGACTGTTGTACAACTGCCCCATGAGAAAGGTAGTAAAAGCAATATTATTCTCATTTTGCAGTTGAGGAAACTGAGATTCATCAAGTTACAGTGACTTACCCAGGGTCACATAATTAGGAACTGACAGAGTTAGTATTCAAACCCAGGTCTCTCCAGAGCATTCTTGCTGCTCCATCTGTTGCCTCTTTCACTCATACGTTTTGACTACCTTGGCTTAATTGCTTCCCAGTACCTGAACCATAGCTATACTCTTGGGCCTTCTGTCAGTTTACTAAAACTTCATGTCTCGTTTACAGGCAATTTTTCCTTTCTATTTTAAAGCCTGAGTGTACCCAGGAGGAAATGTACTCTATCTCTTTCTGACGTACTGACACGGAAATACCTATATGTTGATTTCTCTGAATTATTGGATGTCCAACAAGATAGTTGAGATTATTTTTTTTCATATTTTCTCATAGAAAAGGTACTGTTTGCCAAGAGAAGCATATTCAGGAAACAAAAGGTATTTTCATTTACGCTGATTTTCTGAAAACAGATTGGCAAGTTTGGGGAAATCTCGTTACAAACAAGGAAATGATCTGACATATATGAGTATAGGTCTGTGGCTGGAAGGATCACTTATTCCAACAAATAAGGAAATTGAGGCCAAAGGAGTTTGTAATTAGCCCCAAAATTGTGCAGGCAACAATTGCCAGAGATCAGATTTGAACTCAATTCCTCTGATTCTACATAAGGTGCTCTTTCCCCTACAATATGCTTAAAAACACATGCAATCTGACTACTCTGAAATGATTCTTTATATTCTGATACCTCATTCCATATAACTTGGATTTTTCAACTTTTTATACTTTATATAGGGACTTCATGACAAAATAACTTTTTTAAAAAAAATTCACTGAAGCTGAAGGGGGAAAAATTATTATTCTTTTCCCTAGGAAATAATGTACCAAAAATCTCCTTGTGACATGTCTGTACTCCTCATTCAATGAAGAAAATTCTCATGCTTGTAACTAGGCATATCTGTTTTATAAAATATTTCTTTATTCTCTGGCCAGTTAGGAAGCACCTAAACTTTCCAGAAAACAGCTATATCCCTCAGTAAATGTATATATCTTGTAGAGAGAAATTATTTTATAATAATAGCTGATGTGCATATTTATTTTAAGATTTTTAAAAGTGCTTTACATATATTTGGTCCTCACAACTACCCTATGCAATAGCTACGAATATTTTATTATCTCCATTTTATAGACTGGAAAACTAATGTTTAGAGAGGTCATGTGATTTGTCTAGGGTTACATATCTAGTAAGTAACAGAGACAAGATTCATACCTGGTGATTTATGAACTCTAAATTCAGCCCTCCATTCAATCAAGCTACCTCTTCTTCACATAATCTACCAGCAATAGCTATAAATAAAGGAATGACAAAGCCTTGGGAAAGTTAAAATTGCAATTAATGCAAAAAGCAATGAAATGATGCATGTTAGTATAAAGCCTGCTAAACTACATTACTTATGATAGCTTATGATTGTGAAGTGTGCTAAAAGACATCTGGGACCAGATAAGGAGATGGGACAAGAAATTCAGCCTGAGTTCTGATTAGGTACAGTCAATTTTTTTAAGAAAAGAGAAAAAGGGGGGCTCCAACACTTTGGGGACATATCTTTTAGGGGATATCTGGGAAATATAATCAAGAATCTTTCATGATAAAATGAATTGAAAGGGTCAACGATAGAGGTGTCAAATACATGCCTGAGAACTAAATGCAGGCCAGCAATACTCACCAGTGAGACTTGAAAGAGATTAAAATATAATTGGGAAACAACTAACAAAATAAATAAAAATATAATAGAACACAGATAATGTTAACATTTGATTTTCTAAGTCAATATGCAACCTGTAGGGATCCTTATGTATAGTTTTGCTGTTTTTCAGTCACATCTGACTCTTCGTAGTCCCATTTGGGATTATTTTAGCAAAGATACTAATTTGGTTTGACATGTCCTTCTCCAGCTAATTTTATAGATGAAGAACTAAGGCAAGCAAGATTAAGAGACCTGCCCAAGGTCACACAGCTAGTAAGTGTCTGAGGCCAGATTTGAACTCAAGAAGACAAGTCTTTCTAACCTTTCTAACTCCAGGTGCTCTATCCACTGGGCCATCTAGCTGTCTATATGTGTGGTCTCCTTTTCTGTTTGAATGTGATGCTATTGGTCTACATGAAGAGAAGAAATACCCACACTGTTGGAAATCACAGACCCAACAAAGTACCATGTATGTTATATTTGTATATGATTTTGGAGCTTTCAAAACATTTTCCCATGTATTATCTTATTTGATCCTTTCAAACCTGCCTCTTAGGTAGACAGAACAGTAATTATTATTATTCCCATTTCACAAATGAAAAACAGTCTCTGGAAGTGAGTGTCTTTCTCAAGATCACAGTAAGAGGGTATTGAAACAACAATTCACTCCCAATTCCTCTAAGTCCAATGTTCTTTGCCTTATAAGATATTATCTCTCAACAATGTATCTTATTATACATTCATTTCCCTTACCCCACATATCTCAAGAATGATGATTATTTCCTCTTTTGGAGGAAGGTGTAGGTTTTTGGTTCTGTAGGGGGATTTTCAAGAGCAAAAATTTAGAAATCTCAAATTTCATGCTTATTTTTGTATTGGAGGAAGATATTTTCCACTGAAATAGATATTGGTTGTTAAATGAAGAAGTAGAACTATCATGTTAATCAAATCTTAAACCTGAAAAAATATTTCTGGCAGCAGAATACTTTCTCAATGATAGACTAAATATAGATAAAACACAGTGATTTGCTAGACAGAAGGTAGTGTTAAGAAGGCTGCTCCATTCTGTAATTGGGATTTTCATTCTGATGAATTGTCAGTGTTAACATTCTGGTTGAGTTAAGGAAATTAACTTGTTGAGTAGGAATATTGTTACAAAATATTAGTCTAATTTAAATAATAAACAAACACAGTCAAGTTATAGAAAATGCATTTTGAAGAAAGAATACATGGAAGTCAGTGGAGCAAAAGTTATTGAGATCATCCTATTTTGTCCATTTTCGAGTGACAGATAAATGTGTCAATCAATTATCTCTAACTTCCTAAACCTGTGTAGATACATCTTCAGATTATGATACTTCCAAATTCTTCCATTCTGTTCTCTTCATTGTACTAGATTGGTACCATGTTCTCACACAGTTTGGTAAAATTCTCTTTATTTCCTAGAAAAAGGGCCCAATCAAACCTAATGGATAATCTAGGTTGGGAGATTAAGTATTTGAATCCTTCTATGAACATAGTATAATAAAGTGTTGTCAAATTTAAAGAAAAAAAGATCCCATGTGTCCCACTGCCTCCACAAATATTTTCAAGAGAAACAAATTCACATTTTCAATGTCTGAAAATGTATGTATTATTCCGTGCTCTAATCTATCACGTCTCTGCAAAGATTTGGGAAGCATGATTCATTATCAGTCTTCTGCATTTCTAATTTATCATAGTTCTTATATCTTTGGAGTTGTTTTCCTTCACACTGTTATTATCATGGTACAAATTATTATCATGGTCCTGCTCAAATCACTTAACTTCATTTCATACAAGTGTTCTCAGTTTTCTCTGAATTTTTCCTTATTGTTAGTCTTTATGGCACAGTACTATTACATCATCTCCATAGGCTATAATTGCTTCAACTATTCCCCAATTGGTGGGAACTCACTTTGTTTCCAGTTCTTTGCTATAACAAAAAGTGCATACTTTGCGCATATAGGTCCTTTCACTTTCTGTGTGATCTCTTTTGGGTATAAGCTTAGAAGTAGTGGCTCAGAATCGAATAACATTCCAAATTTAATGACTTTAGTGAATGGTTGGATCAATTGGCAGCACCATTATATTAGTGTGTCTCTCCTCCCATAGGGTCTCCAGAAATTGCTATTGGCCTTTTGTTGCATCAACTTTAATAGTCTAATAGGTGTTAGATAGATTTTTCTGATGACTGTTCGAAACTTGCTTTCATCTCATTTTCCTATTGAGGAATGGCTTTTATTTCAATTTTCTATATAACTAAAATATTAGAACATTATCAGATGTGAGAGTGAATGTGCATTAAAATAATCATTCAACTGTCTCACCCCACTGAAAGTAACTACCTTTGTGAGGTTACAACACCTCCATTTAGCCAACCAGCGTTATGATCTAGGTGTGGACAAGGCAAACTTCCCTGCTGAACCAAACAATAAATCAAGGCATTTGGTGCGGTTCCAGTTCTTGAGAGTCTTTGGGAGAAATAAAGTGATATGCTACAGGAGTTGTATATGTACTACCTGAGGGCTAGGCCCTATTGGTTTTGTATAAAATAGTGTACCAATTTAGAATACAAGAGATTCCAGTGGAATGTTAGCAGAGAACAGTTACAACCAAACCTCTGGGAAGGAATCAGTGGAAGAGAAGATTCTCAACTCCAAAGGGTGAGGATTTGGACTTCTCATCAACACTCTAGCATTGTTCATGAGACATCAGTGGACAGCAAAGGTGTAGGCACTGGGAGCTGAGAACAAACTAGGCACACTGCTTCAAGAGTCTAAAAGGAGGCCATCATAAAGCTTGAAAAGCTAAAGGGAAATTCATGAGGCTTTCATGAAGGAGAGTAAAGGACTTCTAGCAACAAAAGGCTGTGGGTTACACTTTTGGTATATGTGTGTTCTAAGCTTAAGTTCAATTTCCCCTTGAGATTATATGTTCACAGTTGTGACACAGACCTTTTTTTTTTTTTTTTTTTTTTTTTTTAGTATTGTACTCACTTTTCTTACTATATCATTTCAGTTAACAAGAGTTCTTAATCTGGGGTCCATAAGCATGCCTTTTAAATGTTTAAGTAATTGCAATTCAGTATAATTGGTTTTCTTTGTAGTCTTATGTATTTTACTTAATGCACTTAAAAACATTCTGAGAAAGAATCTACGAGCTTCATAATGCTATTAAAGGAGTATAACACACACACATTCACATACAAGATTAAGAAACTGTTAATAAATGCACTTTTTTAAAAGATATTAAGTCTAGATGACTTATTTATGTAAACTGATAAGCAATGGGGTACCATGCTCATTGGAGCTCATGATTTACAGCATTAAAAAGTATCTCAACCCCTTCTTTGCTATTCCTAGAAGTCTGAGGAGAGGAGAACCTAACCTCCACTCCAAGTGGAAGGTGAGAGCATAACTTCAGAACATAAGCTATATAGTCAAATTTGCAGCAAAGATTTTTCTATAAATTAGTGGTTTTGTTATTAATTCTAATCCTGTTGATTTTGATTGTGCACATGCATTTTAATATTGTATAATCCAAATTATCCATTGTATTTGCTGGGGGAATTTATCTCTTATTTTTTTCATAAACTCTTCCACTATCCATAGTTATGATAAGTATTTGCTTTTCTTCTCAACTAATTTGATAAATACTAGTAATTTAGTAATCTGTAGTTGAAGTATGGTAAGCTAATAATTTATAGTTGAAGTGTTCTCTTCCTACTCCCCGTCCCTCCTCTTTAGCAGAACTAGACACCAGTTTCTGGTTCTTACACTTTCTTCCTTTCTTTTCTCTTCTTAATATTTAAAATTTATGTTCTTAATGTTCCATTGTTTGAAGGTGATGATTTTTTTTTGTTGCTCATTTAGAATCTTATAGCTGGTCAAATATATTTACCTTTCTAGCCTTCTCTTGACTCCTGTTTCTTTCACAGTTTCTTTTAACTCTGATCTTTTCATTTGGGAATGCTTGAAAGTTCTCTAGTCTTTCAAGAACTCATTTTTTTTTTCCCTACAAGATTACTCCCAAACCTGTTCCACCCACCTCTCACCTCTGGTTCCAAGAAGCTGTAGCATGTGCAGTGATCACACTCTGGAAAAATGTTTCAGCAGATGGGCTAAACCAGGTTGAGAGTAACCAAGGGATCTCAAACCTGTGAGTTAGAGGGATATCTACCCCAAGCATGTGAACACTTCACCTGGTAGAATGAGTGGATGAGAACAATTTGTTCCAAAGGCCATGAAGGCAGCCAAAGCAGGTGCTGCAGAATGCTTAGAACTTGGCTAGACATTGAAGATGCCAAGATCACACACTATATCTTGAGCCATCACCAACTGTCTTGATTCTATCTGACACTGGACTATGAGGACTGGAGGAGAGAGTGAGGTTGATGACTTTGTGCAACTCTGCCTCACTTAAATCTAATTTATGCACAAATCATACTATTTTACCATTCAAATTTGGAGTATCCACCCCAAATGATCACATGGAGTATTTCTGCCTGACCTGTGGTAGAGCATTCTAAGCTCCTATTGTTCTGATTAGTCACAGACACATTGAAACCTGACTCTAGCATAGTGGTGTCATTTTGATCCTCTTTGAGAACAAAAGACAACCACAAACCAACCAACCAACCAATCAGCTCACAGATTATCAGCTTAAGTTGTTCGTGGTTGTAAGCCTTTATCTTTTGGCTTTTGTAGTATTGTATTTCCAAGATTTTCTTTCCTTTATTAGTTTTATCACTGTCTGTGATTCTTCCTGTGATTTTGCAATACTGAAAGTCTTTCTTTCTGATTGCTTGCAGAATTTTTGTTTGACTGAGAACTGAATTTTGGCTATAATATTATTCCTGGGTGTCTTCAATTTGAGATTTTCTTCTGGAGTGGAATGGTGGATTGTTTGTCTTTTCAATTTTCCCTCTAGTTCTAATATATGTGGATAATTTTCTTTTATGTTTTCTTTAATTATAGTGACAAAGGTGTGTTTTATTATGATTTTCAGGGAGTCAAATGATTTTAAATCATTTGATATAGATATGTCTTCCAGATCAGTTGTTCTTGATAACTAAACTTTCTGGGTTTTTAAAATTAATTAATTTTTAGTTTTTAACATCTGTTTTTATAAGATTTTGAGTTCTAAATTTTTGCCCTCTCTCCTCTCCCCCTCCACAAGATGACATTCAATGACATAGGTTATACATGCACAATCATATTAAGCCTTAATCATGTTGTGACAGAAGAATCAGACAAAAAAGAAAAACCATGAGAAAGAAAAAAAAAAAGAAAAATAGTATGCTTTGATCTGCATTCATACTCCATAATTCTTTCCTCGGTTGTGGATTGCATTTTCCATCATGAGTCTTTTGGAATTGTCTTGGATCATTACATTGCTGAGAAGAGCTTAGTCTATCAAAGTTGGTCATTGCACAGTGCCACTGTTACTATGTAGAATGTTCTCCTGTTTCTGTTCACTTCATTCAGCATCAGTTCATGAAAGTCTTTCCAGGTTTTTCTGAAATCCTGCTCATAATTTCTTATAGAACAATAGTATTCCATTACATTCATATACCACAACTTGTTAAGCCATTCTCCAACTGATAAATATCCCCTCAATTTCCAATTCTTTGCGAACACAAAAAGAGCTGCTATAAAAATTTTTTTACATACAAGTCCTTTTCCCACTTGTATGATCTGCACATTTTTATAACCCTTTGGGCATCGTTTCACATTGCTCTCCAGGATGGTTAATCAATTCACAACTCCACCGACAATGCAATATTGATCTAATTTTCCCACATCTTCTCCAGCATTTATTATTTTCCTGGTTTTTCATGTTAGCCAATCTGATAGGTGTGATGTGGTACTTCAGAACTGTTTTGATTTGCATTTCTCTAATTAATAGTGATTTAGTGTATTTTTTTCATAAGACTATAGAAAACTTTAATTTCTTCCTCAGAAAACTGCCTGTTCATATCCTTTGACAATTTATCATTTGGGGAATGACTTGTATTCTTATGAATTTGATGCACTTCTCTATATATTTTAGAAATGAGTCCTTTATCAGAGACACTAGTTGTAAAAATTCTTTCCCAGTTTTCTGCTTCCCTTCCAATCTTGGTTGCATTGGCTTTGTTTGCACAAGAAACTTTTCAAATTAATGTAATTGAAATGATTCATTTTGCATTTTATAATGTTCTCTACCTCTTATTTGATCATAAATTCTTCCCTTCTCCACAAATCTGACAGATAAACTACTCCTTGCTCCTAATTTGCTTATAGTATCTCTCTTTATTTGTAAGTATAAGATGTTGGTCTATGCCTACTTTCTGCCACACTATTTTCCCATTTCCCCATCAGTTTTTTTTTTCTTCAAATAATGAGGCTTTTATCCCCAAAGCTGTAATCTTTGGGTTTATCACACAGTAGGTTACTATACTTAGCCAGTAGTAAGTAGTTTTGATGATTGCTGCCTTATAAAAGTTTTATACCTGGCATGGCTAGGACACCTTCGCTAGTATTTTTTTCATTAATTTCCTTGATTTTGTGGACCTTTTGGTCTTCCAGATGAATTTTACTATAATTTTTTTTCTAGCTCTGTAAAATATCTGATTGGTATGGCACTGAAAAGTAAGTTACTTTAGATAAAATTGTCATTTTTATTATATTATATATATTTATTATGCTTAGCATATGAGCAACTGATGTTTTTCAATTGTTTAGATCTGACTTTATTTCTGTGAAAATTGTTTTGTAACTGTGTTCACATAGTTCATTGGTTTATCTTGGTGAAAGACTCCCAAATATTTTATATTATCTATAGTAACTTTAAATGGAATTTCTTTTCCTATCTCTCTGCTAGACTTTGTTAGCAATATATAGAAATTTCATTTATTTTTTATCCTGCAACTTTGCTAAAATTGTTAATTATTTCAAGTAGTTTTTTAGTTGATTCTCTAAGTATAGCATCATATCATCTGCAAAGAATGATAGCTTTGTTTCCTCATTGCCTGTTCTAATTTCTTCAATTTCTTTTTCTTCTCTTATTGCTAAAGCTAACATTTCTAGTACAATACTGAAGAACAGTGGTGATAATGGACATCCTTGATTCACCCCTGATCTTTTTTGGAAATACTTCTAGCTTATCCCCATTACATACAATGCTTCCTGAAGGTTTTAGGTAGATGCTAGTCATCATTTTAAAGAAAATTCCATTGATTCCTATGCTTTCTAGTGTTTTTAATAGGAACGGGTATTCTGTTTTGTCAAAAAGATTTTTCTGCATCTATTGAGATAATTGTATGATTTCTTCTAATTTTGTTGTTGATATGGTTAATTATGCTGACAGTTTCCCTAATATTGAACCAACCCTGAATTTCTGGTAAAAAATCCAACCTGGTCAAAGGGTATTATCCTCTTTCTAAGTTGACATAATCTCTTTGCTAATATTTTATTTAAAATTTTTGCATATGTATTCATTGGGATAATTGGTCTATAATTTTCTTTCTCTGTTTTGGCTATTCCCAGTTTAGGTATCAGTACCATATTTGTAACATAAAAATAATTTGGAAGGATTCCCTCTTTGCCTATTTTTTTCAAATAGTTTATATAGTATTGGCATTAATTGTTCTTTAAATTTTAGGTAAGATTCTTGTAATTCCATCTGTCCCTGGAGATTTTTTCTTAGGGAATTCATTGATGGCTTGTTCAATTTCTTTTTCTGAGATGGAGTTGTTTAGGTATTTTACCTCCTTTTCTTTTAATCTGGGGAATCTATGTTTTTGCAAATATTTGTCCATTTCACTTAAATTGTCAGATTTATTGGCATACAGTTTGGTAAAATCTCTCCCAATTATTGTTTCATTTTCCTTTTCTTTGGTGGTGAATTTACCCTTTTCATTTCCAATACTGGAAATTTGGTTTTCTTCTTTCTTTTTTTAAATTAAATTACCCAAAATGTTATCTATTTTGTTGTTGTTGTTGTAAAACCAGTTCTTAGTTTTATTTATCAGTTCAACAGTTATCTTCATTTCAATTTTATGAAGCTCTCCTTTGATTTTCAGAATTTATAATTTGGTATTTAGTTGAAGATTTTAAATTTGCTCTTTTTCTAGTTTTTTATAGGCATATTCTTAATTCATTGATCTCTTTTTCTGTTTTATTCATGTAAGAATTTAGAGACATGCAATTTCCTCTAAGAACCACTTTCACTGCATCCCATAACTTATGATATGTTGTTTCATTATTGTAATTCTCTTTGGTGAAGTTATTGATTGTTTCTTTGATTTGTTGTTTGACACACTCATTCTTCAGGATTAGATTATTTATTTTCCAATTAATTTTTAGTTTACCTTTCCATGGCCCTTTATTACATACAGTTTTTGTTGTATCATGATCTGAAAAGGATGCATTTGATATTTCTGCCTTTCTGCAATAGAATTTATAGTTTTTGTGCCCTAGAACTTTGCCAGTTTTTGTGCAGGTGCCATATACCATTGCGAAAAAAGTGTATTCCTTTCTATCCCCATTAAATTTTCTCTAGAGGTCTACCATATGTAACTTTTTAAAAATTCTATTTACCTCCTTAACCTCTTGTTTATTTTGTGGTTAGATTTATCAAGTTCAGAGAGGGGGAGGTTGAGATCCCCCACTAGAATAGTTTTGTTCTCTCTTTCTTCCTGTAACTTTCTTAACTTGTCCTCTAATAATCTGGATGCTATACCACTTGGTGCATATATGTTTAGTATTGATATTGCTTCCTTGTCTATGGTACATTTTAGCAGGATGAAGTTTCCTTCCTTATCTCTCTCTTTTTTTTTTTTTGCTTCCTTTTTTTGGAGGGGGCAGAGCAGGGCAATTGGGGTTAAGTGATTTGTCCAAGGTCACACAGCTAGTTTTGTGTTAAGTGTGTGAGGTCAGATTTGAACTAAGGTCCTCCTGACTCCAGGGCTGGTGCTCTATTCACTGTGCCACCTAG
Source organism: Pseudochirops corinnae (assembly GCA_028646515.1). Lineage (NCBI taxonomy): Eukaryota > Metazoa > Chordata > Mammalia > Diprotodontia > Pseudocheiridae > Pseudochirops > Pseudochirops corinnae. The sequence continues at coordinate 41,307,610 of CM053591.1, read as the reverse complement.
CTGCTCCTATATGCCTCTATATTTCAAATGTGTTTCTTGTAAACAACATATTGTAAGATTATGGTTTTTCTTTCTTCCATTTTTCAATCTTTTAAATGTTTTCTGATATAGCTTCTGGTACTATGAAATTATTAACTATAAAGGGAAGTAAGTATCTTAGAACAGAAAATGCAAAATGTTACCTAAATAATAAACTCCCTAAAATAATGGGGTGGAATATTCAGAATTTAGTTCTTCTGTTATAATCCTACCACAAACACACAGACACACATGTATACAAAATGTGGACATATTGCAGGCATTTAGTTGTCTCTGTCTCCTGATGTGACCCCAAATTCTTGAACGGGTACAAAGCTGAATCCAGTGTCCTAGCAAAGTCATCTATGGTAACAGGTTCTATATCCCATTTCTGTTTTGACAGGCTAAGCCCAGGAGTTGACTTTATACTCCTGATTACTGGCGCTTATGCTGACTTACAATACACAGCTCCCTTCAGGATCATTCACCAGATCTCATGTGGCTTCCTTGGTGTAGTCCCATTCCTGTCCTCTCCAAATTTCCAGAGTTCTTGGTCTAGACCTTCTGCCTGTGCTCACCTACCCATTTGTCAAGAACATCCCCTCTCACGTAACCCTTGGCTCTAGACCTGGCTTTCCTGGTAAGACCCCTATTCTAGCCTCTGCCAGCTTTTAGACACTTTTCTTTTCTGGAAGAGAGAGAGAAATTTAGTCTCTCTCCCTCTCCTTCTCTCTCTCTCTTTTACTTTTTTTTTTGTATTCAAATATTCTATTTAATTAAATTCATAATTTAGTGTTTGTAAGTATCATGTAGTGCCACACCAGTTGCTTCTTTGTCAATTTTATATACAACAAGAACATAAGAGAGTAGCCAAACCCAGTTCTGAAGTAGATCCCATCAGCCAAGGAAGCCCTTCCCTCATGCCCTAAACTTGCTTTCCCACCAATGAAATGACCAGCATCTCTCTACTCAAACTGTACCTTAAGTTAAATAACCTGTATATCAATAGCTACTTAGAGCGAGTTTTGAAATCATGTATACAAAAAGCAGCACAAATTTAGCATTTCCAAGGTAGGTGGGGAGCCTCCAAAAAGTTATATCCAGCCACGTTTGCTGGGATCAGGGGAAGCTTTTATGACCCTGGTCCCCAAATCAAAGTGTCAGGGTGCAAGGTAAGGGCTACCACATATCCTAGTCTGCCTATGCTGAGAGGACAACTCTCCTCATTCTTGAATTAATTCCACCTCCACATTGCGGCCTGCCTTCCCAAGCAAAAGGCCATGAGAATCAAGCAGTTTCTGCTTGGAATCTGGGAGACAGAAGGGTTAGAGGAGAGGAGGAGCATGAGACAGAACCAATGGGGCCAAGGCCAAGCCTGGTTTTATTTCATGCGAGGTTTTCGACAATTGCAAGAAGTTCAGGTTTCAGAATTCTGGGGATCTGCTCAGCCCTTGATGCCTTAATGTCTTCCAAGACTCCTGTGTCCCAAGTGAAAGTCAGAAGAGATGAAGGCACCAGCCCATGTTCGTTGAAAGCTAGGTTTTCATTCAACACTTTATGCCTGCTTGTGGGAAGCAGTTCAAAGGGCAGGGCCTCCCTCACAAAGCTGTAGAGTGCAGACAGCCGTTCCAAGAATAGAAGGTACCCTGGAGGATGTGCCCATCTGGAAAGCGAACCCGTAAGAGGGTATAGGTGTATTTTCGCATTTCCTGCTGCTCCTTTTTCTCCCTCATGGCTTTGGGCCAAAGCACACTCAGCCGTTCCGTAGTGTCGGCCCTTAGCTTCTGCTCTCGTTTGAGCTCCTCTGCTGTGAGGTTGAAGAAGTCCCCAGGTAGGTCAAACTGGGCGGCCAGGGGGAGAGGGCTTGAAGATTCCTCGCTGCCGGGCCGGTGGAGCCCGCACTGGCTTTGAGCTCTGCAAGCTGACTTTGTGCTGTTCCAGCTTCTTTACCTGGGCCAGGGCATCCTCACTCAGCACATAGTATTCCTCGGAGGTCTCTTATTCTGGAACAGGGAGGGTCATCTTAAACCCAATGGCCTTGAAAAACTCATTAGCCCCTTCTAGGCAGTTGATCCGCGCTTGAAACACTTTATTCTGAAATTTGATTTTCCTGTATTTTTCCTCTTCTGGGTGAAGATGGATGTTATCCAGGTACTTTGGCAATGGTGTGCACCCTCAATTTCACTTTCTCTCAGTCCCTGTTGAACGTATGGGTCTTCATGATGGAAACAGCCACTGCGTCTTTGTTCGAGTGCTTGTTAAGTGGCCTCTCTGATATGGGCATCCCGCTGGTCTTTTCTCAAGATAGCTCCAGTGAACGGGCAGGTAAAATAAATCCCACTCACAGACAGGTTTGAAGACCCCTCCTCCTTCGTATCGGGTACCATATTTGCTCCAGAAGACCCAGCACTCCCACTAATGGGGGCTTCCGCTTGTAATTCCTTCTTCATTTGGTTCCGGATAGAATCTTGGGACGTGGGCCCCGGGATGGTGGTTGCTTCTGCTCCAGCCTGGCCAACGCCGCCGCCGCTGCCATTTGAGCCTCATTGGTTGGTCCTTGGTAGGATTGCTTGGTTACTTGCTGGCTCTGCCTTTCCCTGGTGACTTTTTCCCTCACCGTGTGCATGAGTTTCTGCCCTGGCCCCGTGCTCTTGAACTTGATGTCCGCCTTGATCTCCCAAAAGAATTCTTTCATGGCGGCCGAGGGGAAGGGGGGAAAGAGCAGCAGCGGTGGGGCTGAGACAGGCCCTGGCTGGAGCCTCTTTCTCTCTCTGTCTCTCTCTGTCTCTCTCTGTCTCTCTGTCTCTCTGTCTGTCTCTCTCTCTCTCTGTCCCTGTTTCTCTCTGTCTCTCTCTCTGTCTCTCTCTCTCTCTCTTTGGTTTTCTTTATCATTGATGCAGCAAATACTTTTTGGAAATTTACTGGGGTTTGTGGGGGAAACCTGAGCTCTTCTATAACCTTTTCCATGGTCATAAACTAGATATACTACTTTAGAAGCTTGAACCTCTGTTTCCTTTTTTGTAAAATAGGGAGATGATCTCTAATGTAGCACTAGACTTTTTGATATGTAGAATTTTAAAATATGATGTTCTACCATAGTCTTATTATTGTTGAATCATTTTTCAGACATGTTTGATTCTTCATGACCCCATTTGGGGTTTTCTTGGCACAAATACTAGAGTGGTTTGTCATTTCCTTCTCTAGTTCATTTGAAAGGTGAGGAAACTGAGGAAAAGAGGGTTAGGTAACTTGGCCAGGGTCACACTGCTAATAAGTATCTGAGGTCAGATTTGAACTCAGGAAGATTAGTCTCCTAACTTTAGGTCCAGTAGGTTACTCCCTGGGTCACCGAGCTGTCTTTCTATTATCTTCAGGTGACCAACAAATCCCTGGACCCCAACAAGTACCAGTAGCAGTTTTTTTTTTCTTTCTACAGTGGGTTTTTACTTGGCCAGTGGTCATCCATTATTTATAGGATTTATAGTATAGAGATAGAAAGATTCTTAGAAGCCATTTAATCCAAGCCCCTCATTTTTATATAAAGGTGGAGAAACAAAGTCATTTATGTAAGGTCACATTTGACTACTTAATATCCAGGCCAGAATTTACACCAAAGCTCTCTGATTCCAAATGATGAGCATTTTCCACTGTGATATAATAGATGGGAGGAAAGAAGGAAGGGAGGGAGAAAGAGAAGAAGGAAGGAAGGAAGGAAGGAAGGAAGGAAAGAAGGAAAGAAGGGAGATGGAAAAAGAAGGGAGGGAGATGAGGGAGGGAAGAGAGAGAATGAAGAAAAGATACATATTTTCTTGAAAATTTACCTTTAGCTTTTTTACATTCACACTAATAGTGTCTAGTCAAAAAAAATGTAACTTTGCTCCATCTTCCTTCTCATGCCCTTGGCTTCTTACACAAGTGGTACTACATCAAGCATGGGGGTGAGGTTAGAGGGAGTGGTTGCTATGGCAATTTCAGTTTCATTCCTATACTCCCGAATCATCTGACCTATATGGTAAAGTTGAAACTACTTTAGTAATAGAACCTTCACTCATCCTCCATAAGCCTAGTCCCTTTCCAAAGAGGTCAGCTCTGTTAACATCCACACAGATGACCCTTGACACTGATACTGTGTTCTCTGATGCCCAGATTGTGGCACACATTTTTTTAAAGTTTCTCTGGTGGGTGTAGAATGACAGAAGCTTATGGCTTTGTTCTTAGAGCAAATCTAAGAGCAATTTCTCTGTGAAACATCAGTCCTCCAGTGTATGCTTGGCTCATGTGAATCTGTCTTCAGGATTTGTTTTGACCTTCATAACTACTACCACCCACCAGCCCAATTGCCTGACCTAGACTGCAAGCCACATTACCACAAATATTTGCTCATGCTCTCCTGGCTGCCTCTCTATTTCAATGATGTCAGAGAGTGGTTGTCTCTATTTGGGAGGACTATAGTGCTTCAAGTCAAAGAAAGGGGATTATGAGATAAACAGGTGGGCTGACCCATTCTTGAGAGCCCTCTGGGATTTGCCTTTTGTTTTAGATAGTTGAATCATATGAGTCAAGATGAGAGATGATGTGGATTTGAAAAGAAGAGGCAGATTGACTAAAATGTCAGTACTTACATAGAATGTAATCCTTCATGTTTTCCCAACTTTTATTCCCCATTTTTAAAGGAGGAATTTTTCTAAGTAAACCACAGTTTGTCTTTCAAAAAATAGTCTAGCCAGAATGATCTAGCCAGAAAGTTTAGGTGCTACCATGTATTTATTCTCTCCATCATGTCCATATTCTATGACCACTTGACCTAGATCAGAAAGTTCAGTTCACCCTCTCCAAACTCTTCTTATTACATTATTAGCAGCAGCAGCAATCATAAACTTGTTCTTTTTTGAAGAACACGAATGACTGTCAGTTACTTGGGAAATGTGCTCAGATAGTTTCTGAAATACCGCAATGCCAATATTTACATTTCTTCATCACTTATACTTATCCCATTCAGGTCAACTGGTGGGGGTGGAAGGATTGAGACAAGTATGACACTTGGAGAAACTTTTAAGAACATGATTCTGAACAAGATTTAAGGAGTAAAGATTTAGATGACAGCAAGGTTAGTCTGTATCTAGTCATCATTCTCAATAGTTCCTTGTTCTCTAGATCTCCTGGCACCAATAATGCTTAAGATGAATTTAGCTTTAAGCCAAATAATCTGGGAAAATAATACAATTGCATATTTCTCTGACAGACTCCTCCCTCATGTATATGTGCCTGTATTTCACTAGAATTGTCTACTTTGGGAAAAAAGGGATTATATTAGGGTCTCTACTTTGTTTCCAGGATTTTGCTACTAAAAACAAAAGAATACTGCTATAAATAGGTGGGGATATGAGAGATCTTTCTTTTTATCACTGATATCCTTGGGGAATGTGCCTGAAAGTGCATGAGTTAAAGATATGGACATGTTAGTACCTTTCTTAGAAAAATTCCAAATCATTTTCCAGAATAATTAAGTTCATTCACAACTCCACCAACTGTGCACATGTGCCCGTCTTTCCGTAACCTTCTAACATTGACTACCACCATCTTTTGTAATTTTTGGCATTTTTCTGTGTGCAAGCTATAATTGAAAAATATTTTAATTTTCATTCATTATTAGTGATTTGGAGATTTTTTTCATATGGTTGTTGATTTGATAAATTATTTTTCATATCCTTTGATTTTCCTGCTGGAAAAAAAGCTTCTAGTTTTATATATTTGTTAGTTATGTATCTTGTATGTCAGAGATGATTGATGCAATTTTCCCCAAGCTGACAACCTTAATTTTGTTTGTGCAGGGACATGGATTTTTAAGGTAGTTAATAAGCTAAACTCAGAGGGATATGTGGAGTCAGAGCCAATATTCAGGGTCCTAGGAAAGAACAGATTTCATTCTGGGAAGTAGTGGGAATGTCCAAAGGAGGCTCTTAGAGGATGGGGAGGTGCCATGAATATATATCATGTTAGTGAACCTGGGGAAGGTAGTTAGACTAAAGGATATATAGGAAGTTCTAGAGATGCCTAATTAGATATTGGACAGATGTCTGTCTCATTTGCCCCATACAATTTGTGAAATTCCTCTCTTCCTTGTTCCTGCTGTTCCTGAATGTTCCTGCTTAAAACTCAAAATGTTTTGATTGGTGATAAAGGAGAGAGAGAGAGAGAGAGAGAGAGAGAGAGAGAGAGAGAGAGAGACAGAGACAGAGAGACAGAGAGACAGAGAGGCAGAGACAGAGAGAAACAGAGACAGAGACAGAGAGAGAGACACAGACACAAAGAGAGAGACACAGAGACAAAGACAGACACAGGGACACATAAACAGAGACAGAGAAAAAGAGATAGAGACAGAAAAAAGAGACACACCGAGAGACAGACAGACCAGCAGAGAAACAGACAGATGTTTGGAGCTATGTCTAAAAGGTGGAAGCACTTTGAGTGTGCTCTGAGATAAACTAATCAGTCAGGACCCTAGAGCAACACAATTGCCACGGCCCGTCCAATGCAAAATGGAGCTTTTCCTGGAACTCTTTAAAGGTAAGGATCCTTTTTGCCGTTATGTTAAACTGTGTCTGAGCATCAGGCTTAGCTTGGAATTTAACTTGTTAGTTTATCACAAAATACATGTCCCTGCTACTCTTCTGTTCTCTCAATGTGCTGCCACTTTTCAGACTTAAGGCTCCAAACATCTGCTTCTCTCTCTCTGTGTCTCTCTCTCTCTGTGTCTCTCTCTCTCTGTGTCTCTCTCTGTCTCTGTCTCTGTCTCTCTCTCTGTCTCTGTCTCTCTCTCTGTCTCTCTGTCTCTGTCTCTCTCTCTGTCTCTGTCTCTCTCTCTGTCTCTCTCTCTCTGTGTCTCTCTCTGTCTCTCTGTCTCTGTCTCTGTCTCTCTCTCTCTGT
>CM053591.1:41283660-41300165 GCA_028646515.1 Pseudochirops corinnae | reverse complement strand
AAAAAAAGAACTTCACAAACTGAATAAGGCAAATGAAATAAACATCTGTCCAATATCTAATTAGGCATCTCCAGAACTTCACTTCGGAAGGGTGAGGAGGGCCTTGGGCTTCGGATACCAATGACTTCCTATTTCCCTCTAGGATCACATAAAAACTCCTCTAGCATTTAAAGCCCATTCCACGTGGCTCAAACCTGCTGGCGTACTATCCTTATTCTGGTAGTTCTCATACTTATTTTCTGGCACTTTTTACTGACTCCTTCAGTCCTTGCTGTTTCTTACACGTTACACCACCACGCTCCGGATCTTTGATTAGACCAAACCCCTTGCCTGCCTTCTTCTCTACTTCATCTTCTATCCATTGCTAATTTCCTTTCAAAGCTCAGTTTAAAATCCTCACTTCAGCATGAAGTTTTTTCTGATCTCCCCCAATTTCTAATATCTCCTCTCAGAGGAGGCATTGATATAGCACCTACTATGTGTCGGACATGGTACTAAGTATTTTTTACAAATATTATCTCCTTTGACTCTCATAATAACCCTGAGAGGTAGGTTCTGTTATTATCCCCACTTTATAATTCAGGAAACTGAGCTGAACAGAAGTTAAGTGACTTGTCCAGAGTCACACAGCTAGTCAGTATCTGAGACTGAATTTGAATTTAGATCTACCTGATTCTAGTTATACTTTAAAATATACATTATATATGCATTTATACATATATAAAACATATATTTATAGTATGTAATATATAGTATATATGTATATAGCAGATAATACATATGTATACAGCAGATAATATATAGTATATACTTACATGAATATATGTTGATTGTCCTCTAAAATATGATAGTGCTAATAACTAGTGTGTATGTAACACTTACTTGCTTCTCATATATTACCTAATTTGAGCATCATAAGAATTCTATTAGGTAGATATTACTATTGATTCCATTTTACAGAAGAGAAAAGTGAAGTAGACAAAGGTTAAGTGACTTGACCAGGGTCTCACAGCTAGTATGTGACTGAAGCGGGACGTGATGAATTCCTACTTCATGAGAGGCTACTAGGTGGCACAGAGGATAAAGCACTGGGCCTGGAGCCAGGAAGATCTGAGTTCAAATGCGACCTCAGCCACTTACTAGCTACATCACCCTGGGCATTTTACTTAGCCTTTATTTCCCTCAGTTTTCTGAGAATAATAACAGCACCTACCTCCTGGGGTTGCTGTAAGGATCAAACGAGGCACTAATTATAAAGTGCTTAACAAGGTGCCTGGCACATAGTAAGTGCTGTATAAATGTTGGCCGTGATGATGATGATGAAGATGATAGTGTCTTCTTGAGTTCAAATCTAATCATCACTTAGCTGCCTACAGCACAATAGAATATAAGCTTTTTGAGGACAGGGGTAGTTTGGTTTCTACCTTTGTTTCACCAGCGCCTAGCACAGATCTTGTTACATTGTAGGCCCTTAAGCATGCTTGTTGATGAAATGATTGGTCAGAGCCTTAAAACAACAACATGGGAGCAGCCTGAATGCTTTTCATCTTTGGCATGAGTCCTATGTTCCATGTTCCCTTCCTGGGGAAGCTGTGGGTTCAGCTGGGTAAATGTGGATTTTATGAAATTGAAAGAGAAAAGCTTCTTACTGAGTAGAAGCGGAATCCACACACATGTCCCCTTTCCCCAGTGAGTCTACTCAGGCTTCTCGACTGAGCCAGTGCCAGTGATCCTGCTGATTTCAAATAGCTTGGAGCTTGTTTCCCCTTTATTTGGACAAATCCAATCAGTCCATTTGTAGATAGTTTCTTCCCATTAGTGAATGTGCTGGATGGAGCAAAAGGCAAGCAGCTGCATATAGAGGAATGAATACCTTATATTCTGGAATCTGGTATAAGTAGCTCCAAGGGTATCATGTAAGAAACATTAATTAAGCACTCATCTTATTCAACGTGCTCTGCAAGACACTGAGTATACAGAAATGAAACAAAACAGTCCCTCCCTCATAGGATTTACAGTCTAGAAGGGGAAGTACACAGGACAAGTTAAAACATGAGAGCAACAATGTGAGTCTGTGGCAGAGGAGTTACAATGTGAGCGTATCACAGAGGTCCAATGGGAAGGGAGAGACCCTTTGCAGTTGGGAGACCAAAGAAGTGGTACCAGAGCTGGCCAGTGAGGGAAGGGAAGGATTATAGTAGGTAGAGATATGAGGAGAAACTAATTCAAGTGTAGGGGAGAGCTTATGTGAAAACAAACTCCGGAAAAGGCAGAGGAATATGAGTGGCACAGTTTAGCTACACTGTGGAGTAAGTAAGGAAGATTACAGTAATAACTAACACTGATGTGATGTGACACTTTAAAGTTTGTAAATCTCTACCCATATTAAACTCATTTGATCATCACAACAACCCTGTATAGTAGGTGCTATTACTACCTCCATTTCACAAATGAGGAAATTTAAGCTGAGAGCAGTAAAGTGATTTCTCAGTAGAATAAATATCTGATACAGGCTTTGAAAATATTCTACTCTGACTCCAAGTATTTGTGGGGATTGGAAGAAGGGAATAAGCATTTATATAGCACCTACTATGTGCTGGATATGGTGCTAAGCCCCACTTTACAATTGAGGAAACTGAGGTGAATAGAGGTTTAGTGACTTGTCCAGAGTCACACAGTCTGAGACTGAATTTGAACTTAGTTCTGCCTGATTCCAGGCTCAGTGCTCTGTCCACTGTACCACTTAGATGCATTTGAGATTGTAGCTGTTACTGTTCATCTTTCTTTCTCCAAGAAGACCAATGACATCAGGAGGGTGATGCCTTGACTTGGAAGTGAATTGGATTTAAGTGAGGCAGAGCCGTGCAAAATCAATAGCCTCAATTTCTCCTCCAGAACCATTGAAGTCCAGTGGCAAAACATAGGTCAGGATGACAGATGATGGACCCCTGCATTTGACATAGGATAACTATGGAAACCCCAATTGGAGCTAAAGGACAAAGGGCCTTGAATGTCAGACTAAGGAGGTTGTATTTATATTTTGTAATCAATAGAGACTCACTGAAGGATTCATTTTTAGAAGAAGGACATAGTCAGATCTGTGCCCTAGGAAGACTATGGTGACAATGGTGTGAAACATGGACTGCAACAGTATATAGGCTGGTGGCAGGGATAGTTAGAAGGCTGTTCCAGTAGTCAAGGTGAGAGCTAAGAAGAGACTGAACTTTTTTGGTTTTGTTTTTGGAGCGGGGAAGGCAGGGTAATTGGGGTTAAGTGACTTGCCCAAGGTCCCACAACTACTGTGTGTCAAGCATCTGAGGTTGGATTTGAACTCAGGTCCTCCTGACTCCAGGGCTGGTGCTCAATTCACTGCTCCACCTAGCTGCCCTGAGAGACTCAACTTCTGAAGTAAGAGTAGAAAGGAAGAGAATGTGAAACACTGTGGAAGTAGAATTGGTAATGGCCTGGGCTTGAAGGGTAACAGTGAGAAGGAACTTTCAGAGATGAAGGGATTTCAAAGAGTAGCTTACTGAGAAACCTCAAATTTCTCACATAAACTGAAGGCATCGTCTTTCCCTCCCAAACACATTCCTCTTCTAAATTTTCTTTTTACCATCTACAGAACTCAGAATGGTGATTCTGGTGTCATCTCACCAAAAGTCCCTCCCTTCCTTCAAGGCTCAGCTCTAAGACCACCTTTGACATGAAACCTTATGGTCTCTGCTACCTGCCACTGCTAGTGACCTCTTTCCCAAACTGCCAAGTAGTTCGGTACTAGACAGTCTGGCATTGGCACTCGTTTGCATTTATTCCTTTTATACGTATTCTTTCCATATTTGTATATGCACTTATCTACCCCACTGGCATGTAAACTCCTAGAAAGAAGGGGTTATTTCCATCTTCATTCATTCATTCTTAGTCTTTGCCTCCCTAGCACCTATCACAGAGCCTTGTGGTAGGCCCTTCATAAATGAGCGTTGATTGATCGACTCCTCATTCTTGCTTGCTACCAGAGGTCCAATAATAATTTCTGTACAAGCGGTTCTCAGTTCTATTTATCCAGCCCTAAGCTCTTCCCTGGCTCTGTCTCATATTGTTAACCGCCTGTTCAGAATTTCAAGCTGGATGTCACACAAACATCTCAAACTCACCATGCCCCAAACAGAATTTGCCTCCAAATCTTTCTTCCTTCCCAAATTCCACTTTACTTTTGGGGGCACTGCCATCCTCCTCACCCTTATAACTTTGGGGTCATCCCTGCCTCCTTACCTGCATTCATCCCGATTATTGCCAAGTCTTACAGTTTTCAATCTTCATATCTTTTTTTTTAACCCCAACTGCTGCAAAACCCACCTATTTGGTTTTCCTATTTTGTTTTTTCTTTCCCCCTTCAATCAGTCCCCCAAAGTGCAAATGGGATTTTCCTAGACCAGGGGTGTGCCTGACCATTGGACACTCACCTACCCTTCCTCTCCTGTCAAATCAATGAACTTTGATAGTTCCTGATTACCATTATGATCAAACATAGTCTTCTCTGCCTGACACCTAAAGTTCTTTATGACCTTGCCTATTCCCACCTTTTCAGTCTGCTCACACAGTTTATACTTATACTCCTTACTCCACTCTATCCTCTTTGTGGTCTAACCATATTGGTCAATTTGCTGTTTTTCAACACAACATGGAATCTCCCATCTCTGAGCCTTTGCACTGCATGTGCCCCATTACTGGAGTGCCGCCAACTTCACCTCCACCCTGAAGATCCCTCTTTTCCTTAAAAACTTAGTTGGAGCACTGCCTTTTACACAAAATATTTCCTGATTTCCTCAGCTTCTGTAGTACACGCTACTCTTAAATTTATTTTGTACGTGTTCCATATTTGTGTTTCTGTGTGTGTGTGTTTTGTGTCTCCCATTAGAATATAAGCTACTTGAAGGCAAGTCCATCCCCAGCACTTAACACGACAGGCATATAGTAGAAACTTAATAAATACTTATTTATTGACTGATTGAGAATTGTAGTTTTAGGAGAAATAAGACAATTAGTGGGAGGGAAGAAAATCCATTTGGATATATGAGTTTGAGATGACTGCAAGATATCCATGTGAAATCTTTCAAAAAAGTGCTAAGAAAAGGAACAACAAAATTAATCAGAAAAGTCATTGTATGTCTTGATAAAGGCCTCCTCCTCTTTTGTGGAACTTACTTAGTAATATATTTTTTTTCTTCCCAGTATGTTGATTTTTAAATGGCCAACTTTCATTTGCAGGGTTCATATTAATTAGTACCTCAGAGGGAATGAGTGAAATCCAGAATAATCTTCAAACTATATTTTGACCAAGAATTTCAACCATCTCTCCCCCCAAAGTCATTACTAAGATTTCCAAGGAGCTGGGACATTGCCAGGCTTGTTGTCTCCCTGTTTTCCTTGCCTACTCCTAGATAAAGAAGTTAATGAAACCTAAAATGATAATGAGGAATAGGCATGAAGAAGAACAGGGAAGAATGCAAATAGTTCTCAAGTGTTATAAATACCTCTATAAGTATCTACTTGCCTCAGTTTCCTCAGCTATAAAATGGGGGTGGTAATAATAGCACCTACCTTACAAGGTTTTTGTGAAGATCAAATGAGATAATATTTATAAAGTTCTTATCATGGTGCCTGGCACATATCGGCCCTTAATAAATGCTTCTTGCTTCTCCCATACACTTATATTTAATTCTTATTAAATTAAATTTATTAAAAAGAACTGAATTATTATTAAAAAGAAATGAATGGATTGCAGTCTACCCCAATGAAGTGACCATCCATGTCAGTAAGATTTGGCATCCATGCACATGTAAAAGTATAAGAAGGTTTGGTGGTTAAAATTCCCATAGTTGGAGATCTAGTTCCCTATCCTGCACTTGATGGAGGATGGGGGGAGAAGAAAGGAGGACTGTGTAGGAGTTATGGATTTGCTTTTTTAAATGTTAATTTCACATATTTGACAACTGGCATTTTTGTAGTAATTTTTCTAACCTTTTATCAATACAGATTTGTGATGTATTTAACTTTGTATGGAGAAAAATGCCAACTGTGAAGCAACATATTAGAATGCCCTTCCATCTGGCACTTTTATTATATACCAAGACCCATCTCTTCCAGTAATGACATCTGATGCTTTGGGGAAAATATACTTACCAACCTCAATCAAATTGACAAAAAGGGAAAATTCTTTTCTGACTCAGCATAAGGCCTGAAGTCTACGATTAGATTCTCCTTATAATTTCCTTCAAATGTTAATGAAATCCTGAGATTGCCTAGGGAATAGAGGAAAGAAAGCTTTGATGGTTCCCTACTGTGGCACACGCTATATTGAAAATAATGGCTGAGCCTGAGTCTGCTGTTTGAAAACATTGCATTTGGTCTCTCTAAGTAGATATACTTGTACCTCCACTATTTGGAGTTGAGTTCTACTCTTAGCTGTCATTTCCTGTGTGATGAATCACTGAGAAGTTATTTCCCCTCTCTAAGTCTCAGTCTTCACATCTATGAAATGGAGGTAATAAAAGATGCATTACCTACTCAATGTGTTGCTGTGAAAAGAGCTTTACAACTTTAAAGTGCTATTTAAATGCGTGGAGAGATATGGTCAATTCATAGCACTTCAGAACGTTAATGGTGCAACTAACTGCATATCTTCCATGCACAGAAGGGCAAGTGGTTCCCAGCACATTGGAGATAGTAGCTTATAACAGGATGTGATGAAGTGAGGTAGTGAACCCAATAGAGGATTCCTTCAGTCAAGTTTCTACTTCATCTTTTCATAAGGAGCTTTTTGCTGCCTACTCCCAAGGGTCATTGGAGACAATGTCTACTGGCAGACAGATGATTCAGGTACCTCCTGTACTGACCCCTTGGGGACTCTGAGGTTGTGCTCATGTTTGAAAAGATAATCTCTCTTGCCATCTGAAAGGAAGGTGAGAACTGAAATCTCACATAAGACAATAGTTCTCTCCTTTGCCCTAGCACTCTCATTAATCCTATTTCACATTTCTTATTTCTGTTTTTAAAATTTAATCTCTGTTCACTTCCTATATTGGCCAACTATTCTTGAAAAGAAACCTGTTCTCTACAATATCATTCCGTATGTGTGGGTGTGTCCTTGGGGAAACTGTACTGACACATTGGAGAAAGAAGCTGATTTCCCAGGGACACACAAGAACACAGATTTCCCAGGGACACACACATAAATTGTCTTTCCAAATCCCTGTGATATCCTTTCCTCAGCATCCTGGGACTTAAAATTAACCTCTGTGATTTTATTGATAATAGTATATGACTCCTTAAAATTAGAGAAAAAAAGAATAAACCACATGAATCTGAACCATTTTGGATTCTCCTGGAAAAAGAATGAGTTAAGCAATGATTTTAGTGGATGGGGGTTATGTATAGAGAAACTTTCTTTCTAAACTCCCATGAGGCAGTTGGAATAAGGCAACCTCACTTCCCCCTGTTTTCTTTCTTCCAGATTCAAAGAAACTTCTCTTCCTCATGAGGGTCAGAGAAAACATGTTGCCTAGGACAAAAATAAACCCATAGGAATACCTGAAGGAAGAAACTAGAAAAGAGTGGCTTCACTTCTAGAGAGTGTGGACCATCTAAAAGGAAGCTTGAACCAAACAATACAAACCCCAGTCACTGTTATGCTTCAAATACAATGTACCTGAGCTCATGGCTTTCTTCATTTTGGTTTTTCCAGTAGAACCTCTTCCCCACTGTGTCTACACTGTATAAATCAACCAACAATCATTTACTGATGACCTACTATGTGCCAGTCACCACCTAAGGCACTGAGAATACAAAGACAAAACTTAATTAGTCCTTCCCTCAAGGAGCTTACTTTCTTTCTATCTAAATGCAGTGCTCTTAGAAACCCTTTAAATGCTCAAATAATCATTATTACCCTGTGAGACATCTTGGGTATAAACTATGCACAATAAACTAAAGTGTAAAATATCATATTATTCAACAGACTTGGTATAGTTTTGAGCATTAAACTGTACCTTCCAGGCTTTATTTTACTCTGATTCCAGTTAGGGGTGTCCTCTTCTTAGCCTGACCTTTACAGTCATTGTCTTTTCTGCTCTTCCATCCTACCATAGCTTGCAGCCCATACTGAGCTCTCTTTTCAGTCAACTCTCTAGATCACTGGAGAAGGGACTTTCTTTTATGTTTGGTCTCCAGATTTACTCCAGTAGGCTTTAATTTGAAAAAAGAAAAAAGAAAAGGAACACACAACTCTTCCCACTTCTGCCTCATCCCATGTTTTCCTGCATTTGCTTCATTAATAATTTTTAATAAGCATTCTCCTGGTTCCGGATATTTTATTACCCTATCCTCTTACTGAAATGAGTTACCTCTGTCAATACATCTTTCATAGCTTTCTCCCTTAACACTCACTTCTCATTTCTGCTTTCAATGTATTTCTTCTTCTGTAGGTAATTCAAGATTCTACAACTTCATTTAGTTCATTCTGTGCTTCCTTCTCTTTTTCTGAACTTTGAATTTCTTTTTCAGGCCTTGAAAAATCCCTCTTAGTCATCACAATTCCATTTACAGATATTCTCATTCCATTTGTCCAACCTCCCTATCTGGAATTCTCCACACCCAGCTTCTAATTCTTAGTTCAAATACTTCAGATATATGATTGACTAGTATAGGTAATTGAGTCCTTCTTGAGTAGTACTCTGTTCAAGGCTAGGGGTAAGTAGTGTTTTATTGGACTAGACATAGGGTAGTTGTTATCATGGGAAACCATATCTATAAATAACAGAATATGACCTGGTCAAAGATTTTGTCAGACTAGAAAGTTCTTCTGTAAGGTCAATTGATGTGCAATTGAATTTTTAAAATATTACTATATGTAAGGAACTGTATGATATCTGGGAGATACAATAATGAAAACTAGCATTATCCCTACCCTCAAGTAGCTTACAGTCTAATACATGAATATGGCAGGTGTATAAGTAATAATAAGAGTAAGAGGATGCAGGTATTAAGGAGATGTTCAGACAAAATACTCTAAGAATATTTGGGAAGGGAAACGTTGCTTCCAAATGAGGGAACTAGGAAAGTTGTATCTTTTTTTCTAAGGTAAACTAGCCATTTTGTTTTCCCCTGAGGGGTTCAGATGTGTTGGTGTACTTACAGCTTTTTACATGAACTTTGGAGGCAAACTTGGGGCACCATCTACATTTCTGAATTGGGGTGGAGAGAGTGTCCAATCTTTTCCTTCTTACTGGGATGGGTTCTTCATCATCCTGCTGTGAACTACACAGCTGACACAGAAACACAGTTTCATTTGTAACTTAAACAGCACATAGGAGTCAATGATACTAGTTTCAGAAAGATCCTTAAGGCAGTAACTGCTTTGATATTGCAGGGGATGAACTTTTTGATGACCTTGTCCCTGGAAAGTACAATTAGTGAAGTGAATAGACAATATATGGCCTTAGCTCTTCTTAGTGAGCTCATTATTGCTAACTCTCCTCTTCCTGATCATCTTGTAAGCAAGGAACAGTGAGGTCTTCCTAGAAGAAGCAGAACATTAGATGAGACTTGAAAAATCTCATTTCATCCATGAAGAATGAACTACATGAATGCAACAGAATACAAGAGAGTGCTGGACAAGATGAAGGAGTAGGAAGTATGTTCCCATTTGACTAAAATAGAGATCTTGTGAATGGGAATATATATAATAAGCTTGGAAAGGCTATATTTGAGGTACATATGGAGAAATTTGAAGGCCAGGCTATCCTATAGGTAACACAGAGCCAATATGTGGAGGAGGGCAGGGTAGGTGGGAGAGAGGATGTAGAATTATAATGGATTCGGGTTGTAGAGGTGAAGCACACTGAAGAGCTAAGGGTGGTGCCAAGGTTTCAAACATGAGTGACTGAGATGGTGTGGTGGTGCCCACAAAACAGCCAGGGAAGTTGTAGGGAATGATAAATGTAGAAGGAAGATGATGGCTGCTATTTTGAACATGTTGAGTTTGGGAATCTGATGGAATATCCGAAAGGAGAAATAATAAGGAAGTTGGGGAGTTACTTGAATATAGAACCTTTATAGATTAAGACTTTTTATTCTGAGCAGCTTACCCTGGACAGCTGAGAGGCGTTCAGAGGTCTTAAAGGTTGCAGGTCAGTTCAAGTAGCCCTGGTTTCTCTGAGGAGAATTTGTCATCCTGACCCTTTGAGAAACCTTCAGTGTCATTGTCTGAGGATGTAATCATGTCCTTGGGCCAAACAGGAAGCTCTATTGCAGTCTCAATTTCTTCTCTGGTAACCGATGTGCTCTTCACCCTGCTTCACCATCTGGGTTATCCCTCTGTCTTTAGAAAATGAATCCTTGTACCTTGTGACTTGATCATCCTATGTCAGAAGAGATGACACGCAGTGTGCCATGTGGTCCTGACATAGCCCCTGTACTACTTATGAGAATAGTTGGAGGTGGAGAGAAAGTGGATAGTGGATTAGAGTGATCTTGAGTAAGAAAAATATATGTTTAAATCCTGCCTCTGACATGTATGGGCCCATGGCCCAACACAATCACTTAATTTCTCAGTGCTCCTAAGCAACTTTCTAAGACTATAAGTTGCTAACCACTTGCCACTCTGCCTTGGTGGAGAAAGTTTCCTTGCCTGGAGGTTCCTTTGTTGTTGATCTGTATCTGATAGAAAAATAAACAAGAACCATCAGACAATGGGGATTCATTGATCACTATGGCTACTAATAAAGGTAGAGAAAATGGGATACTCCAGTAAGAAGATCGGTAGACTGAATATTTGCCCCGAATTTTTTTTTTTTAATTTCCATGCGTCACTAACCTTCTCTGTGCTTCCGTTTCCCCACCTGTGAAATGGAGAAAAGTCCTTCTTTTTTACCTTTCATAGGAAGCAATATGCAGTGAATCAAAAGTTAGGCTTGCATTTATGAATATCTGAGTTCAAATTCTGCCTCTAGCACTATCTATGGGACCCTGGGCAAATCACTTGACTTCTCTGATGTTGGTTTCCTCATCTGTAAAATGGTGATGATAATTCACCTACTTTACAAAGTTTTATGCAGTATCACAGATAAAATGTGATTGTGTCTTTAAAGTGCTTTACAAATATGAGAGCTCCATGAAAATTAAGTTGTTACTAAGGATATTCATGATAACAAAAGAGAGAATAACTGTGAAAACACTTAGGAAATAGGCTATGCAAGTGTGCCAGCTGGGTACTTATTCCTTGCACATGCATGAACATATCTTGCATCCTAATTTCAGGGTGTTTCCCTTTGCTGAAGGGGGAAAAATTATGCTGCCCTAGTTGTGAGCATAGGAGAGCGCAAGTCAGGAATTCTGGCTCCTATTTTTGGTTCTGTTGCTGACACAGAAAACCTCCAAACAGTAGAATGGTGACCTTCCCACCCTCAAAGCCCTAGTGAAGATTACTTAATTAACAGGACAAATTCCTACTTGTTGAAGCTGAACATGAACAGATGAGAAAATGAGAACCCAGATATTTGTTGGCAAAGAAGGTGCTACTAGACCTATTTCTTCAGAGACATGGACGGCCCAAGGCTACCCAACCCAGCAGTGCTGGGGGTCCAGCAAAGGACAAAGGTCTCCAAACTCCCAATGTTCAGTGCCTAAAATCCTGTAATCTCTTTAATAAATCCTTCTGAAAAACATCAGCCTCTTTTCAAATGAGCTGTTATCAAGCGGGTTTATATAACTAACCAAATAATTTTGAGAACTGAAACAGAGATGATTGGATAAATGATTCAATTTATCCAATGATTGCTTTCAATGTGGGCTTTCTTTTTTCTCTGAGTTATTACTCATGATTAGTTTTTATCCTGGTCTTTTCTTTGATCCCTTGTGTGGGTAGCAGGGATTTTAGGAAGAATGACAGAGTTGAGGTGGCAGTACAAGTTCATTTGACCTCTTAATAGTGTGAAAATGTCAAGGTTGAGATCAGAAAATCCTCTTTTGATGAGGGAGTGAGACAGGTCTTCAGCAAAATTGACTGCAGGTAAATGGCTCAAAGAACAATCTTAGTAGAAAGTCAAAGCAAGAAAAGATGTTTGGACTCTTAACCTGGCCACTCTTATTTTGTAAATGAAGAAAATGAGGCTAGAAGTCAGGTACCTTGCCTAAAGCTGCATAGTGTCAGAGCAGGGTCTAGAACTGCGACCCAGGCCAGTGAGATTATCTCTGTGTCATTCACTCTATGAGGTTATATTGGAACCCTCCAGAGTAAAAAAAAAAAAAAATCCTCCTCAGTCTTCTCAAAAAGAGATGAGACAATTGATTTAATTATGAGAGAGAGAGAGACAGAGAGAGAGACAGAGAAAGAGAGAGAGAGAGAGACAGAGAGAGAGAGAGTCAGAGAGAGAGAGAGAAGGAGGGAGACAGGCAGACAGAGAGCTGCCTTGTGATGCTAGAGAGATGAAGGCAGATTGATAGGACCAAATGACTTGTATTACTAGAGAGGTTGATTTTAAATGAAAGGAAAAGAAATGAGAGTTTCTAATGAGTACATATGGCATTTTCCACAATGTTTAAAACTACAGAGACAAAAGAGCATAGATAGATCCTTGCTCTTTATTTCTAATGATTTGTTCATAATTGCCAGTGCATTGAAATAAAAGCATATTCATCCATTCCATAAGCCTCTATTAAGTAGACATCAGCTAACACTGCGCTAGGAATCAGTTTTAGCCTCAAGGAGCTTTAAGTCACTCAAATATTCATATTTATCTGTGGCTTTATCACTTTGGAAGTCCCCTTTCACCATACTTGCCATCCTATGCAATTCTTGTCCACATTTTCCAATAATATCAGCAAAAGTACCCACCCGACATGCTTGATAAGCCTCCCTCACTTTCCCCTGACATTTTGAGGGTACTGGAGGAACAATCCACCATCTCCCTGTTATATCTCCTTCTCTGATTCCTCTTCTCATCCTGTCATAGAATTCCTTGGTGATGTTTTACTCCTATTGCTGACACAGAAAACCCTCAAACAGTAGAATAATGACCTTCTCACCCACAGAACTTGAATTCTTCATTAAATTAACAAGACAAATCCCCACTTGTTGAAGCTGCACATGAACAGGTGAGGAAAATGAAAACTCAGATATTATCAATCAGCAAAGATTCATCTCTTATTCTTGCCATGAGACCAATCAATCTTCTCTTCCTATTCCTTGATGATGTGTTTTACTACCATTCTTCTTCAGAGTTCATCATTGATTATGTAGATTCTTAGAGCCTGCTCCCACTCTCTGTATACCTCTCATTTACTTCCCATATAATACTCATTGTTCATTCTTTAGAGGTATTTGTATTCCATATCTCACTGCTATCGAGCAATATTATTAGACTGTTAGTATTTAAATGATGGTTCTTTGCTTTCATGGTAAGCTTGGGGTGAATAAAGCAGCTTTACAGTTTTCTAGAGGCAATCCAGCTTACTCTTCTCTCCCAGTTCAACTCTGGGCCCAAATTGCTGTCCATCTGTACTGTCTATCCCAAATAGACATATTAATGTACAAGCTCTATGGGGTGTCTATCCAAATGCACGTTAAAACATGAACAATAGGACAGCTATGTGGCACAGTGAATAGAGCACTGGCCCTGGAGTTAGGAGGACCTGAGTTCAAATCCGGTCTTACTAGCCGTGTGACCTTGGGCAAGTCACTTAACCCCAATTGCCTTGCCTTCACCCCTCCAAAAAAAAGAAAAACAAAAACATGGACAATAGACATCCTTCATCCACTTGGTCTTTATTGTGTGGCTAGACAGGTTAAATTTCTTTGAATAATTGGAACCTCTATAATGTTCTGGAGCCCTACATAATCAGCACAGAACCATCAGGAGACCTTACCATCTACAGGGAATGAATGCCTACTTGATGTAGACATATACATATTCTTCATAAAGATTTTGTATAAATAGGAGAGTAGATAGGTCAGTAATTAGTATTGTTCTCTTGGTTACTTTTTTCAGTGTTATAGGATCATATAATTAGGGTTCCAAGGAGGTTTTACAGGCAAGGGAGAGATGGAGCAGCTGACAAAAGTTCATTTGAGATTTTAGAAGCCATCAAGAGACCTTAGGGGTCAGCAACTCCAACCCTCTTATATTACAAATGAGGAAACCAAGACCCAGAGAGATTAGGTGGCTTGCCTATGGTCAGACAGTTAGTAAATATCAAAGGTAGGATTGGAATCTAAGTCTTACGGACTTTAAGTCTAGTACTGGATCCACAATATCATAATATTATTAATAAAGTAGAATGTGTTTTTCATGCCTTTGGTATCTTCCTTTCCTGTTATTTGACCTCTTCATGATTTTTATTAATTCTTTGTAGGCAGGCGTATTTTTACACCTTTTACAGAGTGTATTGGTTCTTCAATGATCCTATAAATAGGTCACTTCCATTATGGATCTCCTTTGAATATACTTCATCCCATCCAACTGCTTTCCCCATCTTTGGTCTCTTGAGCATCATTTATATTGCCTTCGTATGCACCTCCATGACTCCAAAGTGGTCCAAGGAGAGTGGTTCCACTGTCATTGACTGATATAATAATTTGTTAAAATGGATTTTGCAAATCTTTCATGTTATCCTTCAGCCTATATTCATCCTTCCATTTTTATCTCGGAATGCCTTTGTGTTGATGTTGCTTAGTTGGATACTTTGCCACGCTTTCATTAAACTGTTGTTGTTTTAGCTTTCATTGCTTCTTTCTGTTTTGAGACAATACTGTTCATAATCATTCACCATTCTTCTTCACAAGATTCTACAAACAAGTCTATATTCTAACCCAGAGTTGTTTTTGGTAGACATCTCTTTTTATTTTGCAAGTAAGTCGGATGTTTATTGATTAAGATATTTTCTGAGCTCTTTTGATCTCCTTGTGGTAATTTCTTTACATGAATCAAATTTCTAGATAAAATTAATTGTATAAGTATCAGTTGAGTTTATATCAGTGTCTTTTCTCTTATCTATTCTCTGCTTTTAAAAAATGTTTAATTACTTGCTTAAAAAGTTTAGAGTGAAGTCATTTCACTTGTATATCATATCTTTTTCTCATTCTTCTTTTTTTGTTTTATTTTAATTCTGTTCCTTGCTCTGACAAGTTCATTGTCTGACTGTACATGGATAGCTGGCTCAGAAATAAGTCCTATCTCAATAACAACTCTTTTCCTTTCTGTAAGATATAATCAATTGCATCCTTTATGGAGTTTTTATATACTCCATATCAAGCAACTACCGGTTTTGAATGATGTGAAGTTTCCTTGTAATCTATCATTCTTTGATCTTTCTTATTCCATCTCCTGGAACCATGTTTCCTTACACATTTCTCCACCTTTACCTTTTCCCACTTTTGAATTGAATTTAACAACTATCACAGTGTATGTTGATTTGATTTGGTGGATCTTTTTTAGATCTTCATAGAATATCTCTACTATTTCATTCTTAGTAATCACTCTTAATGAACAAGCCACAATTATTTTCATGGTGCCCTTTTTCCTAATGCTTCTCATTAGTACTGTAAAAACTTAATAATCAAATATTCTATGGGATATTTGTTGTTGTCTTGGGGTACATGATAATACCCATAGCAATAGTTCCTTTGTTTTTATCTGTAAGGAGTATGCACGAGTCATTCTTTAATGTGGCTGTAACTTCTGTGTTTGGTGTCATTTATATCTCCTCTATAAGCACATCCAATAGTGAGAACAGCATGATTTATAAGATTCAGCTCCTTAAGCAGTATGTCCACTCATTGGTCTCTAGATAAGGATCTCATATTTAGAGTCCTATTAGTAGAGTTAAAATGTAATGATACTCCAAAACTGTATGATTCTTAATGTCTTCTGTCTACTTTCCCACAAGTCCACTACCATATTATAGAATGAGAAGGGGCAATGCAGGACAGAGGCAGATATTATTTGAACTGATCTTTGAAGGGAATTCACAAGCAGAGGTGGAAAGAGGGAACATTCCAGGTACACGAAATAGTATAACTAAAAGCACAGAGGTAGGGAAAAAAAAACACATTTTAATGGATAAACTTCACTTTTGTTGTTGTTCAGTTGTTTCAGTCATGTCTGACCCTTCATGACTCCATTTGGGATTTTCTTGGCAAAAATATTAGGTTTGTCATTTCTTTCTGCAGATCATTTTACAGATGAGGAAACTGAGGCAAATAGGGTTAAATGACTTCCTCAGGACCTCAGATATGAAGTCAGGTCTCCCCGACTCCAAGTCCAGCACTCTTTTCCCTGAACCACCTAGCTGCCAAACTTCATTTATTATGCCATTATTTTCTGGGAATAATTATACCATCCTTCCTTCCTAACTGATTTTGAAAGGTTGGGGAAAAGTTTGAAATTTACCATTAACCAAATGGTTTATAGATATGGTATTTATTTAGTAAAATCATGAAACATGTAGCTAAT
>CM053591.1:41272028-41283560 GCA_028646515.1 Pseudochirops corinnae | reverse complement strand
GGGGGGGGGGGGGGAGGGAGGGGAGAAAATCTGAAACTCAAGTGATTGTGGAACTGAATCTTGTAAATTAAAAGTAAATGAGCAAATAAAAAAAAATCTGCAAGTCACACATTAGTGTCTGAAATATTCAAAATACATACATATTGGGCAGGAGCATTCTCTGTCACTGGCAGAGAAGATGCACAAGAGTGACCAACTCCTTGCCCCACATTTTAGTCCTGCTTCTATGGTGATATACATGGATCATGATGGACTACATAGAAGTGGAAAGAAGTTGAGAGGAATTTTCTCTGACTTAGTAAAAAGATGGCTGAGCTCAAGGAGGATCAGTTCCAAAAATATCAAAGGTTTTCATAAAGCATATTTAACTAAATGTTGTCTTTTGAATACCTTTGAAGTAATACTGAATGGGGCTAGCTGTACATAATGGCCTTTGCCTTACTTCCGCTCCTTGCTGATCCATGAAGAAGACACTTATTTTATAATATATAATATAATTATATATACGTGTGTATATATATATATTTATATTTATATATATACACATATATATTCACATGCATTATTTGACCTGTGGTAGCCTTTTGAGTTCGTATTTTTCTGATCAGCCACAGTTGGACACACTGTACTTTAACTCCAACATAGTAATGTCATTTTGATCCTCTTTGAGAATGAAGGACAACAATATATCTCTCTCTTTCTCTCCATATAAATACACACATATATATGTATACACATATATGTATATACACACATATATGTGTGTATGTGTGTAATAATTGAAAGACTTGTGTATTAAGTCACTCCATCTCTCGGTTCTGGCCATTTTTCCCCCATACCTAGAATGCTTTCCCTCTTCAATTCTGCCTACTGATTTCCTTGGCTTCCTTTGAGGCCCAACTAAAATTCTACTATCTACAGAATGTCTTTCCCAGTCCCTTTTAATTCTAGTGCCTCCCTCCTTTAATAATTTCCTGTTTATCCTATATATAACTGTAGCACCAACACAATATTCAGAGCATCAACAGCAACCATGAATATGCTAGCATAGTTCTAAATTGAAAAATATAATAGACTCTCCATATAGAAGACAGAAGCAAAACATTTATTCAGACACCAGAAAGCCAAATCCCAGCACTAGAAAACTGAATCCATCATAGCAACAAAGAAGTTAATACACCATAACAGAGAGCCACACCACACCTAGATGTTCCCTTGTCCGAACCCTCTCCTCCCTAAAGCTCTAACTGCTCTGACTCCCAGCTTCCTCTGGACTCTGCTCCACTCATTCAGCAAACTCCTACTACCACAGGCTCCACATGATTACATTTGGCCTTTTAGGGGGCAGGGAAGATCTTCATTGAGGAAAAGATCTTCAAATTCCCTTAGGCCTATTAAGGGGCTGGGAAGATCTTCAAATTCCCATTGCAATTACAATAGCTTATGTGTATGTTAGATTGTGAGCCCCTTCAAGGCAGGAACTGTGTTTACCTTTTTTTTGTATTACCTGTGTTTAGCACAGTGGCTGGTATAGAGTGGGAGTTTAATAAATGTTTACCAATTGATTGATTCCCCACACTGAGGACAATGTCTAACACATTTCAGAGAGGATAGGGTGAGTGATTTGACCTAGAATTTCATTAGAATGTGGAACTCCCAGATGAGGAAATTCACTTTTCCAATGCTTCTCACCAACTTTTATAGTTTTTGAGAACTGTATAGAGCAGTGTTGTCAAACCCAACTAGAAACAGGGGCCACTAAATTATATTTAAAGATATCTAGGAGAATACCTTTACTTAGAAAACAACATATTAAGATTATCTATGTTTTATCATATTTTTATTTATTTTGTTAAATATTTACCAATTATATTTTCATCTGGTTCAGGTCTCTCTATAGGGAATGTTGTAAACTTAATGCATGTATGGGTTACATCTTTGACATGTCTGGTGTAGAGTACTGAAAGGTCGAAAGGTCAAGCCACTTATTCAAAATAACATAGCCAGAAGATTTCAGGGGCAGAACTTGAACTTAGGTCTTCCTGACTTTAAGACCGACTGTCTATCCGTTATCCCACTCTGCCTCTCAAATATAGTAGGTACTAATAAGTGTTTGTAGAATTGAATTGACAAATTACCTATCAGTGACAAAGTTTCTATCCTCCTAATCCTATTGTCACTGTTGAGAATTCACCCAGAATCCAATATGGATTCATGTAGACGGATATACAGTCAATGTAGATTTATTACTCAGTGTAGAGGCTGCATCTGGGAGGAAGTTTAGCCCTTTTAGAAATTGTAAGAACTCTGTCAGGATATAATGTGCATTAAGCATATAAAAGCAACAATAGTACTGGGACCAGATCAACCTCTCTAATTGCACATATTTCTGAAGGAATATCTATCTCCTTCTAACAAATCTCATTTGATATGCACCTAAGGCTGAAGTTTCTCATATTCTTCTTTTCATTTCCACATCTTACTGGAAGTAGTATTTAGAAGATTCCTAAGATAAAATACTCTTCCTCCTCCTTCTCCTACCACTACTACCATTACCACCACTGCCATCACTACTACTTAATTATTACTATTACTACAACTACTAATAATGATAATGATGATGGCAGCACTTATATAATTCTTTTATATTTGCAGTAGACTTTACTAAGATCTCATGTGATTATCACAACAAACCTGGGAGGTTGATGATATTATCATCCCCTTGAGAAAACTGAGGCTTTTAACTGAGGTTAGGTGATTCACCCAGTGTCAAATACCTCTGAAGTCAAATTTGAACTCAGGTCTTCCTGATCCTGTGTCCAGCTTTCTGTCGAATCTGCCATATAACAAATGTCCCAGACAAGGAGGAAGAAACAAATTTCAATTTGTTGGCTCTAGATGAAAATGTTCTATGAAGTGTATGGCTCCTATACTGTTGACATATCCCAAACCTAAAGAATGAAATACCACGAAGAAATGCTAAATTTCCCAAATTATCTTTTTTGTTACTGATGCTAAAGGAGAGCAGACTAGAGCAAAGAATGATTTCTCTGCCAAAGAAACCATTATGACTCCTGGAGAGAGAGATACACTTTAATATTAAATTGCCTGTGGTTTGATGAAATTGGAAGAAAAAAAAACCTTGGACCTTATTATATTGTTGCATAAAATTGTATCATCACTGACTGGGTACTCCAGGAATCCCTGATATCTTTCCGTTTTTCTTTCTTAATGGATCCAATTGTCACCCGTAAATAGCAGGAACAATCTCAAGCATTTGGTGGCTGCATGGTTTATTTTAATGCAAAGAATGTTTCTAAATAAGCACTGGGAAGCTGGGAGCGGGTGGCAGAGGTTTGGATTTTTGCCATGAATCATTGGAGTACTGAGATAAATGAGATGATAGTCTCAGGGCTTGTAGTGAAAAGAAACAAAGGAAATGGGAGTGGATTTAGGCATCATTTCAAGAAAAAGTATCAAAAGATTAGCCTGGTTGTAGTTTTAGTTCTTCTATTAATTTGCTTTGTGACCTTGGGCAACAGTTATTTAACCTGCCTGAGTTTTAATTTTCTCAACTGTGAAAGAGAGAATCCTTCCTGTCTAGTCGGCCTTAAAAGAAACTTTGGGAAATTAAAGATCATAAATTTGGAAATTCAGAGGATCACAGATTTAGAGCTAGAAAGCAATTCAGAGGCCATCTACTCCAACCTCTTTATTTTAGCAAACATCCAAGTCAGGATTTGAATCCCAGTCTTTTAACTCCAAAGTTGGTGTTCCTTCCACTGTAATGGGTTACTTTCTTTTTATTTGGGAAAGAGATACAATAAATCTTTTGGGGGGGAGGGAACCAAACTGTTATTTCAGTGGAAGAACTCATGACATAACATGGCTATCAAAGAGCCCCATTCTTTAAAAGTGTCCGTTAATAGATAAAAATCTGAATTGAGAAGAGGGAATGATCTCTACCACCCTCACCCCTACCATTGGCTAAAGAGAAGAAAATGGGAAGGTGTAGAGGGAAGCTTTTCATCCCTGCTGGGCATGTAATGCCACCCACGAGCAGCTTTCCAAAAGAATGCTACTGTAAACAGCTTTTAAGGTTCTGATTACACATTATAGTGAACAGTCTATTTATTCCATAACAAAACAAAGCAAAACATTCACAGAATATCAAGGTACAGTATTCACAATATTATAACTTATCACAGAAAATCACAATATAGTATTCACAACAGCTTATCGTTAAAATGGCCACATAGTTTTCACCAAAGTGGCCACAGTATTTAGAACAAAGAACAAAAGAATAATCATCTGGTATCCCTAAGGAAAGTTTGCCTCCTTAGTCAGTCATTCAGTCATCTCAGAGTATAATAGTCAGTCTTCCACTTATGGGGCAACTAAGTTAACTCTATCAGCACTTATTCAGCAATCAATTACTAAGTATCATTAATCACTAAGTATAATCATTAGAAAATACACAAACCCCCCCCACCCCTAGGTCACTAGTAAACCATGTTATCATCACAGCATTCAATACCCAAGGAGAGGTCTTTTCTTCATCTTGACCTGAGGCAAGTTCTCAGCAATCTCTGTTCCTGGGGAGACAAAGCTTAACAAAGCCACAATATTCATTGCCAGTGTCCTTATCAATTCACCGTCTGCCTACAGAACAGTCTCAGGACCCTTGAAAACATCAGCAAGACCCTCTTCCAGGATTTCTTTAAATGTACATCAAGAAAATCCTTCTTCAGGGCCTCTGAGCCAACAGCAAGGTTCCAGGTCCTCTGCAACAATAGCACAGTCCTTCACCAGCAGATGAATCTGGAAAAACAACATCAAAACAGACAGACACGATACCGGCACCACAGCCATGCTTCCTCAGTCCTCTGGCAATTCAGCTGGCCCTAGGACCCAGAAGAAATCTCAGCTGGCTCCCGGAATCAAAATCACTCCTCCCAGGTTTTCAAGATCAAAATCATTTTCTCCAGCCTAGAAGGTGGGTTGGGGGGGGAGAGGCTTTCCTCTTCAGCCTTCCCAGCAGCAGCAACTTCAGCCTTCATGATTCTTGTCTGAAGAAAATTCTGACTCAGTTCTCAGTCCAGCAGTAGCAGCCCAGGCTCCAGATGCTGCTGAGAGAAACTCTCTCTATCTCCCCAGCAGAACAGCTTCTGCCACTAGGTTCTTGTCAGAAGAAATTCTGACTATGCCTCTCAGGGGTTTTTCTTATTTACACACAACATTAGCTTCCTGTTTCAGCCAACCTCTTCCTGTTAGTAACAGATGAGGGTTCATTCCTTCAGTTTCCAAAACAATGGCTTGATCAGTTACTACCTGCTAAGTACCTGTTACCTTTGCTTAACTTGAAACAAAGTGCTAAGTACCTCCTTACTTGCCAGTACAAAAAAAAGGGTAATTACCATTACAGTGCATCATTCCACAAATGAAGAAGGAACTAGAGTATGGGATTAAAACTAAAATAGGTCTTTAATAACAGTTTATGGGGAAGTAAAATTGTATTCATGCTCCTTCAACCACCTTAACCTCACATTTCTCAATTTACTCATTTCCCATGACCTACTCCACCATCTAACCTCAACTACATGCAAAGATGGCCATAGCCTGATCTTGCCATTTTACAAATGAACCACTTCCATGTTGGTGAACTCTGATATTTTTTTATCTCATCACACTCTAATAGTATTCTACCTCACCCTCTGCTTTGCAACCCTGAGCCCTGTTCTTCATCCACATGATTGCTTTCTAATATCTTGATCTGCAAGTTCTTTCCCAAGCCATTAGTCCTGCACTAGTTATGCTTTCCTCTCTTTACCATATTGACCCCTTAGTGAACCAGTCCAACTTTACACTGACCTTTTGTCTTGAATCCCTTATCTTGTCATTGATCCGGCTCTGCCAAAACTCAATCTTGGATCATTCCACCATCTGCTGCCTTTGCTCCTGTACATGCTAAATGAAACCAGGGAAAAACATGAAACCATACTGACTGGATCCACTGCAAATTTATATTATATATTCCCAACTTTACCCTCACTGCTGCAAGGCATTCCTTTTACATCTCCCCATTTAACTCATTACCCCATTCAGTTCAATGAATCTGTTATGCCTTTCATCCCTTTTCTAACCATGGTTCCCCCTCCATGACCCTTTCAGCTCAGAATTCTTCTTCATATTTTGCTAAAAATTTTGAAGTCACTCATTAAGGGCTTCTTCTTCTCCTTCCTCCTCCTCATCTCACATCACCCAGATGTAGGTTGACACTATCTCTTCCTTCACTCCTGTCTCACATAATGAGGTAATCTTTCTCCTGGTGAAGGTGAACACTTCTACTTGCCAAACTGATCCTATTCCATCCCATCTATTACAGCAGATTGCCTCTTCTACTACACCCATTCTCTCACTTACCTTCAATCTCTCTGTCTAAAGGCTGCATCCCTTCTTTCTATAAACATGCATATGTCTTCATCCTAAAGAACAACAAAAAAAACCCCATCTTCACATGATCCACCCATTCTTGTTATCTATCATTCCATATCTCTGCTTTTTGTGGCTTAATACTTTGAGATGACCATCATATAGGTTGCTCAACTTTCTTTCTTCTTACTCTCTTCCTAATTCTTAACAGTGTGGCTTCCAATCATATCATTCAGTAGAAACTGTGCTCTCTGAAGTTATTATCTATTAACTGATGGCCTTTTCTCAATCTTCATCTTTCTTGTCCTCTCTGTAGCCTTTGACATTGTTGATCACCCTCTTCTCCTTGATAATTTCTACTCACCAGATTTCTATGAAACTATACCCTCTCCTTGTCCTTCTCCCACCTTTGGGATCACTCCTTTTCAGTATCCTTTGCTGAATCTTCATCCAAATTATGCCTGCTCCCACTGTCCATAGGTGTATTTCAGAGCTCTCTCCTTGGCCTTCTTCTCTTCTGTCTCTATACTATTTTACTTAGTGAGTTTATCAATTCCCTTGGGTTTAATTATAATCTATATGCTAATGTTTCTCAATTTTACTTATCTAGCTCTAACTTCTTTGCTCCAGTTGCCTATTGTATATATCAAACTGCATAGCCCATAGACCCCCAAAACTCAATATATCAAAATTGAATTCATTATCTTTTCCCCAAATGTTACCGTCTTCCTTACTTTATTATTACTGTTGAGGGCACTATCATTCTCCCATTAGCCTGGACCCATAACCCAAGTGGTATCCTTGTCTCCCCACTCTAAATTCCTATACCCGATCTGTTGCCAAGGCTTGTTGATTTTTTACCTTCATAACATCCCTTACATATACTCCCTTCTCACCTCTGATGCTGCCACCTACATGGTGCAGGCCCTAAATACCTTGACCTGAGGACTGAAATATCCTGGTAATTGTTCTACTTTCCACAAATCTCTCTCCATTACATTCTGTACTCCACTCAAATGCTAATATAATCTTACTAAAGTGCAGATCTGACCAAATTGTCTTTCCTACTCTATAAACTCCAATGGCTCCCTATCATGTTTAGAATAAAATATGAAACCCTGCCCCCTCTACCTTTCCATTCTTCTTACTTCTTATCCCACTACTCTCTCTCTCTCTCTCTCTCTCTCTCTCTCTCTCTCTCTCTCTCTCTGCAATCAAGTGACATGGACCTTCTTGTTGTTCCTTGAATAAAACATTCCATCTCTCACCATAGGCATCTTCATTGGCTGTGCCCCATACCTAGGATGTTCTCCCTCATCGTCTCTGCTTCCTGACTTTCCTGGCTTCTTTCAAATCTCAAGTAAAAATCCCCTTTACAGGAAGCCTTTCCAAATAGTCCTTAATGCCAGTGCTTTCCCTCTTTTAAGGGTGATTCCAATTTTTTCTACATAATGCTTGTTTGTACACAGTTATTTGTATGTTGTCTCCCCCATTAGACTTGAGATCAGGAACCAGTTTTGTTTGAGGTTTTTTGAGTCTTTTTTTTTTTTTTGTATCCCCAGCACCTAACACAGTGACTGGCACAAAGTAGGTGCTCAATAAATATTTATTGAATGTCATATAACCCCAGATGATAAGAAGAGAATTTTGAGCCATGATTGAAAGCATTGCCCAATGTTTCCAAAGTATCTTTCCATCTGTCACCATAGTTATATTTAACCTATTGACAAACCTGTTAATAAGTATAAATGGACTGACTTTCTAAAGCCCTCTTTTGGATATGACACACTCAAAATGAAGACATGAACTAGATGGACAAATACTTAAGGTACCTTGGGCACTAATTAACAGATTGGGATCAAAACTTCATTTTCTAAGAATAAATTTGTTAAAGTGAATGTCTTGCTAAAAGGTTTCTCTAATAAGATATTTTGGTTTCTCTAATAAGATATGATCACCTCCATGCCTATGTTTTCCACAAATACTTGGGACTATTGCATAGGCATTGTTTTAAGCATCTAAATGGTATAGTATGATATAGTGTGTCATATGGTATCTATATAGTATGGTACAATACGGTATGGTATGGTATGGTACAGTATGGTATAGTACAGTATGGTACAGTACAGTATGGTATGATATGGTATGATAAAGTATGATGTGGCATGGTATAGTATAATATTGCCAAACTAATCATTTTTACCCTCTTCACAATCAACAAAAATCATAATATGATCTACTGAATTCTGATGAGTCATCTAAAATTAGAAGTTCTTTATCTTTTCTATGTCTAAATATTTTTTGGCAGTTTGGTGAAATCTATGGATTTCTGGTCAGAGTAATGTTCATCGCATATATTCATAATTGAAAGAAATGCTAAATTTCAATTAGAAGATAATAAAAACATAGCTATATTTCCCCAATCCAAATTCACAGACCCTTTGAAATATATCGTAGTAGATCACAAGTTAAGAATCCTTGATCCAAATGGTCAAAAGGGCTCATGGACCTATGGAATTCATTGGCTGCATCTAAATATTCTCATAATGCTTTTCACAATTTCATCATTGTTTTATATCTTTCCTAGGAAAGTGTTATAATTCTCCACTTAAAGAATAATGATGAATGAGGCAAAGGACAATCATCCTTCCTTCTCCTCCTCCTTCTTATTCTCCTCCTTTGTCTGTTCTCACCCTACTGCCCTTTCTTTATAAGCAACAAAGTACAAGAAGACAGAAGAAACTACTGTAAGGAGCATTGCTTCTTTGTATTTTGATATCAAGGCTCTGACCTTTAATTCTACATTTTCTTGATTCCTTACCTTTGATCATCTTGCATTATATCTTCATAGCATGAGCTAAAGGCAAGTTCATTTCTCTGTTAGTCCAGATCATCTCATTGCAAAGGCAATTTAATTTATGTGCATCAAACACATGCACTTAATATTTCATTCCAGGCCAAGGTTCACACATTAAAGTACTAGTACTTCTAAGATGTTAGTGTTAAATTATGTATTTTTTCATAGAAAATTTCAAGGAATAAAGTACAAAATGAAAATGTCATTCTTATCAATGTGTTGGAGGAGAGTTAAATAGCATATTTTCATCTTCGAATGAAAGGTTGTTTGCATTACCCTCTGCTCTCCAAGGGTTTTAAGATGAGGTTTAGAAAAGATTGGAAAAAGAGAGATTGTGAAAAGCAGGGGGAGGGAACTTATCACTAATGACCAATGGCATTGGTCTTGAGTAACATTTTTCAGCTGATATTGATCATTCTTTTTTTGCTGCTTAATGCAAAACTGAGAGTTGAGGAGTTTTGAGAATATGTGAATAACATGTAAGTGTATGATTAACAATTGTCTTTAAACAGTTATTAGAAAACTAAATACAGTTTCTGTTACCAGGGTGAAAGTGAAGTCATAGGAACAGTGCCTGGGCTCATATTTGGGATAATTTTGCATGATGCCAGATGCACATTACCACTGCTGCTATTCTGCTATGAATAGCAAGATATGAACTATTTCTGCAAAAAACACTGGGTGGCAATTTCCATATTACTTTTCCTTTAGTTATTGCCTTAATTGAAAGAATTCTGATTTGGAGTCAGAGGACCTAGATTAAAATTCTAATATCTATGCAGTTTTAAGCAAGTCATTCAACTTTTCTGGATCTACTTGTCTTCATCTATGAAATAAAGAGATGGGGCTAAATAGTCAGCATTATTCCTTTCAGATTTAAAACTGTGTCCCTGTGAGCCTATGACATTATCATAGAGAATTTGAGAGTTGGAAGAGACATTATTGGTGAATCCAAACACAAAAGGAAGCCCTGCTATAACATACCTAACAAGTGATCAGCTGACTTCAGCTTCAAGACCTCTAGGGGAGGGGAACTATAACAAAACTCCAAATAGTCCATTTCATTTTTCAGAATTAGCAGTTTTCATGTTGTTGTTTTTCCCCCATGACATCTAACCTAAATTTCCGTCTTTGCAACTTTCAACTTTTGTGTCTGTTTCTGCCCCGCCCCCTCCCCACTTCCTCCACCCTTTTCCCAGGACAGACAGAATAATTCTATTTTTATATGTGATAGCCTTCAAATACCTAAATACTGCTATCACATCTCTCACATGTCTTATCTTTTCCAGCCTATACATGCCCATAGTCTTTATTGAATCCCCATAGAACATGGACTCAAAGCCTTTCCCATCCTGGTAGCCCTATTTTGGATGCTATACAACTTACCAATGTCCTTCTTAAAGTGTGTCACCCAAAACTGTACACAATACTCCAGATGCAGTCTAATGTGAACAGAGAATTGTGGGCCTATCTCTATTCCTGAATGATAAATCTGTCTTCATGTAGTCCAAGAGCACATAAATATTATCCCACTGCTGACTTATCTTGACCTTGGGGGCTACTAAGTCAGTGAGATTTTCCTTCCAGAACAATTGTTCTCCAACCACACCTCCCATATCATGTACTTGTGAAGTTGTTCTTTTGCCTACATATAAGATTTTACACTTATACCCAATGGATTTCCCCCATTCAATCCAATGATCTAGTCTGTCAAGATAGTTTGGCAGCCTGACTTGATCACCCAGGATATTAGCCACCCCCCCCCAACTTTGTTTCATTTACAAATTTGATGTTCATGCTATGAAAAGACACCAAAACTCGTTTTTGTCAGATGTTTGTTTGATAGCATGTTTTACTTGCTGTTCATAGGACTAGAAATGAAAAAGCAGTAGTATACCTTTCTAGGGGTACTGCTTTTTCAATATATTCACATTTATCAATATACTCACAATTCAGTGAACTCTGCTTTCTGGTCATTATAATAAGGTATTTCTACATGAAGTATTAGCTCCTTTCAGGTATAATCATGATCACTTTAGGTAGGGAAAACATTATTTGAGGACATAGAAGGACATAGCCAGAGGACTGAATTTTTTTTTTTAATTTTATTGTAGTTTGCATCATTCATTTCCACAAGATTTTGAGTTACATATTTTCTCCCCCTCTTTCCCCCACCCACCGCCCCAAAACAGCCATCCCAGTGTGACCCCCCCCCCCTTTCCCCAGGCTATTCTCTCCTATGT
>CM053591.1:41255427-41271528 GCA_028646515.1 Pseudochirops corinnae | reverse complement strand
AACCTGCCATGCTGAGTGGTCCTGTGCTTCCATGTGTAGCAGCAAGCACCCTAGCATACCCAGGATGGCTGCTAGCACAGGTTCTTAGATCTGCTTTTCTAAAGGAAAGCAACTTAAAATGGATTAGTAGTCCTACTTTAATCAAACATATCGTTTACCTAGTTCAGGGGAAAAAGTCAGCACCCTGAACTTCAGAGAATATAAAAAGAAGTTACAAGCAGACAAAAAAATACAAACAGAGAAACAGATCAGCAGACAGGGCTTCCAACTGTCTGACCATTACATTCATACCTAGTTAGTTACCAGAGAGGGAAGCACCAACATCTGTGTTTTCAAAGCCGGGGTTGGGGGAGGAGGGCTTAACGACTGCCCAGAGTCTCATCTGGCTAAATCACACAACTCTTTCCAAAGTGAGCCCAAAAGCAAAATCTCACATCAGGGTATATATAGTCTTCTCCTGGATCAGAGAATGTCAGGACCCTCTTGATCCACTGCTCAATTACAAAGTAACAGGGTGTGGGCATTCCTGAAAAACAAGCCTCCCACCACAGGCTCCATGTGACCACATTAAGCCTATTATGGGCAGAGTATATTTTCAAATCAGGGAAGGTTCTCAGAGTCACTTAAGCTTATCAAAGGGCCAAAGGGCAGGGAAGATCTTCAGATTCCCATTCCCATAACTCCATGTCACACAATCCATTTTAAAGTCCTTAAGAGAGACCTTGAAAGTGTCCTTGTATCACTTCTTCTGACCACCATGTAAATGCTTGCCCTGTATGAGTTCTCCATAAAACACCCTTTGTGGCAAGCCTACAGTTTGCATTTGAACAATGTGCCCAGCCCTTCAGAGTTGTAACTCTCTGAAACAGAATTTGAATGCTTGACAGTTTAGTTTGAGTAAAGACCTCGGTGTCTGGTACCTTATCCTACCAATTTTTGGTAGGATATTCAGAACTCAGAATCTTCCTAAGAGATCTTTGTAATGAGCACAGTAAGCATGGTAGTATGACTTCCTTTAGTACTATTGGCATGTGAGTAGTGGTCATATGGTGGAGATAACACAGGGTTTGTGTTTGACAAGGCACAAATGGTAGCAATTATTACAACCCCAGTTTATATTTAGGTTAGAATAAGTAAATTCCTTTCCATTCCCACCATACTCCTCGTAGATAGAACCAGAGCAACGTAAATTACAGTACCAGTCAAGCGTGCAGAGCTGGCAAACTGCACTCATTTCCACAAATGCCGCCAAGTTGTGATCCTCCTTATGTAGTTTTATAGCTATTTTTGTGTTAATCTTCCCTGATGAATTGGAAGGTCTTTGAGGGCAGAGGTCATATGCATGTTGCTTAGCTTAGAGTAGTAATTCAGTAAAAATTGAATGAATTAATAAATATGCTAATTCGAATGAAGTTAACAATAATAGAAAGTCTGGAAAGGTAGAACACAATATGGTCTAGGGCATTTTGTAGGGAGGAAGTGAAGACTCAGTTGGAATTTGAAGGCTGTTTGGAATTTGGATCAGTTCAGAAAAGGGAAGAAGGGCACATAAGGCTAAGTAACGCTGGAAACAAAGGCAAGATGTGACATTAATTTAGTGTGTGGGGAAGTCAGTGAGGGAATCACACAGACTAGAACAAATCTTTCATGTTAGAAAGTAATAGGAACTAGAAGTGCATAGTTGGTTTGGGACCTGATCATGGAGGATCTGGGAAGGCAGGCTGAGAAATTTGGATTTGATACAGTGGGCAATAGAGAAGCATTAGTATTTTCCTCACATAAATGATAGGATGAAAAAGTATGCTTTTTATTTTATTTTTTGGAGGGGGGAAAGCAAGACAATTGGGGTTAAGTGACTTCTCCAAGGTCACACAGCTAGTAAGTGTCAAGTGTCTAAGGTCAGATTTGAATTTAGGTCCGCCTGACTCCAGGGCTGCTGCCCTAATTACTGGGCCACATAGCTGCCCCAAAAGTATGCTTTTTAAAATTCAATTTTATTTTATTTTCACTTTCAAATTCTATGGACCTCATGTCCCGCACTCCCGCTCACTGATAAAGCAAGAAAAAGAAAACCCATTACAAATATGTATAGTCAAGCAAAACACATGCCTGCCTTAGTTTTATATGGATAATATTATATGTATATATATATATATATATATATGCACACATATATATACACATATATACACACACATATATAGTCACACATATATACATATATGTGTGTATACATATGTGTATATATATGTAGTCATTATATATGTATACATAAATATTAGAAGGCTATTGTTATAGTCTAAAAAGAGTTAATGAGGGTCTCAATTAGAGTCCTAGTTCTATGAGTACAGAGAAAGGGAGAAATAAGAGTGCTAGAGATAGATTCAACTTTGTAGAGCTGACATAGGGGTGAAGGAAGGGATCTGAGTGAGCTTAGGGTAAATTTTAGTTGAATTTTTTAAAATTTCTTTTTTATTTTAGGTGCTCTAGACCATGGAGACAGCTCAAGGTGCTTTATCTTTGACATATAATTTCTATTTTGGAGAGGTTTGAATGTCGTGGGATCAAAGAAAGTATCTAGTCTGCCATCTTGTTGGTCATGGGACCTGGAAGGCTAGCACAAGAGCATTTGTTGGATAATTCTTTTTTTAAAAAAAATTATTTATTTAATATTGTTAGTTTACATCATTCATTTCCACAAGATTTTGAGTTACAAATTTTCTCCCCATTTTTCCCCTAACCACCACCCCAAAACTACAATCCCACTGTATACCCCCTCCCTCAATCTGCTCTCTCCTATATCCTCCCCCATCACCCCTCTGACTTTCCAGTAGGGCAAGATGGATCTCCCTACCCCAATGCCTGTATATCTTATTTCCCAGTTGTATGTAAATAATAATAATAATAATAATACATATATATGTATGTATTTTTTAAACATTTGATTTTAAAACTTTAAATTCTAGATTCTTACTCTTCCTCCCTCATCACCCAGCCCCACTGGAAAGTCAAGCAATTCAATACAGGCCGTATATGTGTAGTTACGAAAAGCATCTCCACAATGGCCCTTCAATCCCTTAATGTAGAAG
The DNA here is from genome assembly GCA_028646515.1 of Pseudochirops corinnae. Taxonomy (NCBI): domain Eukaryota; kingdom Metazoa; phylum Chordata; class Mammalia; order Diprotodontia; family Pseudocheiridae; genus Pseudochirops; species Pseudochirops corinnae. The sequence goes on along the minus strand of CM053591.1, from coordinate 41,268,439 downwards.
CTGCTAGGCAGCTTGTAATATTTTCTCCTTGATGTGGGAACTCCGGAATCTGCCTATAACATTCTTAGAAGTTTCCTTTTTGGGATCTTTTTCAAGAGGTGATCAGTGAATTCTTTCAATTTCTATTTTGCCCTCTGGTTCTAAAATATCAGGACAATTTTCCTTGCAAATTTCTTGAAGGATGATTTCTAGGTTCTTTTTTTTTGGTCATGGCTTTCAGGTAGTCAATAATTTGTAAATTGTCTCTCCTGGATCTATTTTCCAGGTCAGTGGTTTTTCCAAGGAGATATTTCATATTGCTTTCTATTTTTTGATTTGTTTGGATCTGTTTAATAATATCTTGATGTCTCCTAAAGTCATTAGCTTCCATTTGCTCCAGTCTAATTCTGAAGGAATTATTCTTTTCAGTGAGCTTTTGAGATTCTTTTTCCATCTGGAAAATTTGGCTTTTTAAGGCATTCTTCTCCTCATTGACTTTTTGGGCCTCTTTTGCCATTGGAGTTAGTCTATTTTTTAAGGCGTTATTTTCTACAGTCAGGTTGTTGACTATCTTTTCATGATTTTCTTGTGTCTTTCTCATTTCTCTTCCCAATTTTTCCTCCACTCCTCTTATTTGGTTTTCAAAATCCTTCTTAAGCTCCTCTATGGCTTGTAACCAATTCATATTTTTCTTGGAAGCTTTTGGTGCAGGAGTTCTGACTGTGTTTTCTTCCTTCTGTTCCATGCTTTGATCCTTTTTGTCCCCAAAAAAGGAATCTAAAGTTGGATTGCTGTGCTTTCTTTGCTTCCTTTGCCTGCTCATGTTGCCACTCAATTACTTGATTTTTGAGCTCTTTGCCATGGTAGAACTCAGCTTCCAGAGGGGAGAGCTTTGTCCCAAATCATTGGGGTTTTTGCAGAGGCTGCCATCTCTATAGCCCCCACTAGCTTTGGTTTACTGGTCACACATCTCAGGACCACCACCCAAGAATACAATTCAGATACAGGCAGGTTAAGGCAAGAGTGCTTAGCCTCTGAATGGTCACTTGGCCCCCTGCAATCTGCAAGCCAGAAGCTCTGAAGCAGCCACATGGCTCTGAGGGCAGAGGGCCGGACCCACTCCTCTGTCCTGCCCTAATCCAGCTGAGTCCCACTGACCTTTTACTTTGTCTTTGGCATTTATGGATTGATAATTCTGGAAACCGCCACAGCTGCTGGTGATCCACTCTCCTGAATGCTCCAGCCATGGCTGGTCCTGGCCGACCTGGGGCTAAAACTGCTGGTTCATGCAGGGCTAGACTTAGCTCCCAGCACGCTGGGATGAACCTTTCCTGTCTGCCTGCTGGGCTGCCTTCATTGGGATATTTTTTTCTCTCTGTCACTTTGTGGCTTCTGGAGCTCTAAAATTTGTTTAGAGTCATATTTTATAGGTATTTGAGGTGATTATGGGGGGAGCCACGGAGTTTTCCTGCTTCTATGCTGCCATCTTAACTCTACCCCTTGTTGGATAATTCTTGAAGAACTAGATGATAGATCTCCCTTTCCATCTTTTTATGATAAAAAAATACTTTCAATGATGTGGATTTTTAAAAGTTTCTGACATTCATTAGCTTTTTTCCTCATTCCAAGTTTGACCACACTGTTTATTGTATTTCTCTTGTGTGTCCTGGTTATCTAATGGAAAGAGAGCTTGATACCTGACTTACACAGGCTTCTACAAAAGTCTTAGTTTGATTTTCACTATTAAAATTTAAATTTTCACTAAGATTTTTGGGACACTATGCATACTAGATCAAATAGGAGTTAGAGTTTGATTGACAATATCAGAAACACTATCCCAAAGTACTATTTCTCCTTTTCTACTCCCATTTTCTGTTTTATTTTTATTCATTTTGACTCTATAACATTATATGAATTTGACATTTTTTTTCTTAAATTCAATTTACTTGGGCAATCACCCCACAAAAAATTTAGCCCTGAGGAAGGGAGGGGAAACCAACTACAATCCAATTTCCATGTCTTGACATTTCTCCTTACCTCCTCAAAAAACATTTAGTTAGGAAATAGAAATGTAGGCAAAAGAGTATATACCTATTATGTTGCTTTATAATTAATAGTTTTTAAGAAAGTTAAACAGTGAAATTGGTAATGTTTAAGAAAGAAGGTAAGTAGAAAAAATTTAGACAAGGTAGGGACCAACCACCAAGCTGGAGAGTCATCTGGGTTTTGGGGAAGGCAGCAAGGAGAGCTGTGGAAGCTTGAAAGACCAAAAAAAAAAATCTACTTAGGTTACATTTACTATTGCTAAAATGCATTTTGAAAGAAAAAAAAGAGAGAGAAAGAAAATGGTGGGAATGAATTGTTTTTCTAATATTTCAAGACTTCCAAAACATTCAACTGCTGAAATATGTTTCCTCACTATATATTCTAAGAAAGCCAAAATGACGACCATTTTCCTTTTACCAAGACTTTCCCTGCATGCTCCCTAACTGACTTATTATGCTGCTAGTGTATGTCAGTCCAAGAGGCTGCCTTGACCAATGCTGTCTGCTCTGAATTTGAGTGCCTAACTTGGAGCAGTAGACTTCAGAAAAAAAAAAAAAACAACTATGTATAACTTGTGGTTTGGCTAACCTTCTAAGATTGTACCAAGTCCTGTTCCATTTAGAAGCGCTGACCTGTGGGTGCAGGGACATCTGAGTCAGATATGGTAGTAGGTATTGTACCTTGGTGAATAAGGAGAGGGAAATTCCTGCTGAGGTGAACAAATGAATGAAAAAAAAAATGAACATTTCATTACTATAATTCAGTCTTCTGCAAAAGCCGTAAGAAAAAAAATCATTGATAGCAAATAGTATTCCCCTTGGCAAAGAACTATACGATGAAATAAACAGATAATTACTTATAGACAAAAAGGGGGAAAGAAAAATACTAAGAGGCACTACCAAGCTTATCCTTGAGTCTAAAGAGAGAAGACCAGGTAGGGCATAGCTTCTGATTCACCAAGGGTCAGCTTCACAAGGGCTATAAAGCACCCCAACCTTGTGCCTCAGATCATCAGTCAGCAAGACAAGTGTCCTACACACCAATTTGTTAATTTCTTAAGATACTTTGGTTTTTGCTTTTAAAGTTTTCTTAAATCCTATTTTAATCCTGTTTTCTCCTTAAAGTTTGCTTTTATTCCTTTATATGTAGGCAGTTATTTAGTGCTGCTGAATGAACTTAGTTCAGATTTCCTGACATAGCATTTCCTTGCACATTTATAGTGGTATCCAGAAGCAGACATGCTTTCTTAGTTTTCACCAAAAGAGCTGTTGGTTGACAGCTTAATGCTATATTACTGCTGCATCTGCACTGGGGGTATTTAATGTGCATCAAATTTCAAATTGATGATAATATTAATGATCTTTATGACCAAGGAGCATGACCATCCATAAAAAGGGAGCTATGTAACCTTTCTGCCAAACTTTCCCAGCAAGGACACACAAAATACCTTTAGTTCAAATTTTTTCAGAATATTGCTTGGTACACAATTGTTACTGATTTTAGTTATATTCCTCTCGGTGGCCTCTGCACTTGAAATCTCCCTTTCCTCTTTGTGGTGTCCACCTCTCTCCACCAGTTGGCACAGATGTTGATGGGGCTTTCCTGTTGGCTCAATGTCTATTGCAAAATTCTTATTGCATTCCACAGGTCCTCCAGTAAACGTTACTTGCAATATTTTTATCAACAGTTTTGGATCAGTCACAGAGACCACAATGGTAAGTGCCACAGTACCATGGGCAAGAAAAAAACAATACTTGATGTCTGTCATGAACACAACCTGTCAATTTTTTTCTATTTATTGTTCAACTTGCAGGGCCTCCTGTAAATGTTACCTGCAACATATTTATCAACAGCTTTGGTTCAATAGCAGAAACTACAATGGTGAGTGGGACTGACCATTGAAGCCATCTTGTGAAGGAGTGCACTGTGGGATAGAAAAGAGCTGTTACATATTTGGGAGAGATTTTACTGAGTGTCAAGTTCCTGTTCAGTTCACATTTAAGAAGACCTGTTTATCATCATACATAGTTTATTAAAAGACTGTTAGTTCTGTGGCTAAAGCTTGAAAAAAAATCTACCTCTATCAGTTAAAGGACTTCTGAGAACAATGGCTTGAATAGATTTAAGAAAGATTGGCTAGCAAAGAACAGTCACATTTATGAATATTTGAGTTAGCTGAATAAACCTGGAGTTCAAGCTATAGGAAGGTTGTTGTAGATGTGATAGAAGTTTAAGACATGCAAGCTTCATTATAATTTAATCCCAGCAAGAAGTACAGGCTGCCTTTGGTATTTAATTAATAAGCGTCCCAAAGACAGACTTACTTTGCTATTCCATTACAGAGCAAAGTGTTTCATATCAAGATTCCAGGGAACACGTTCATTTAACTCTCCAGCAATGTTCCCTCTAATTTTTATCACCTATACTTCCATGCTTCAATATTTCAATAATCTGTTATTTTCTCAGAATGGATGTTCCTTCTATGCCTGTTAATGAAGAGGTTCTCTGATTGTATCTAGGATGGTTCTCAGACCACAGATTGCAATCCATTGTTGGACCCGTATCTGAAGCATTTATTAAGTGTCAGGTGCTGTGCTAAGCTCTTTACAAATATTATCTCATTTGAGACTCGCAACGACCCCGAAATAGGCGCTGATTTTGTTCCCATTTTACAGTTAAGAAAACTGAGGCAGAGTTTAAGTAACTTGTCCAGGGTCATACAGCAAGTGTCTGAGGCCAGATTTTTAACTCAGGTCTTCCCAGCTCCAGGAATTTTCAGTCATATTTCTCAAGGACCTGGGGTCATCTGCACACTATTATGAGGAAATGGAGGAAGATGTTACTAAGAGATACTTACTATGATGTAGAGACGCAATTGAAATGAAGATTTAAAAAAACAGGCAAAAATTTTAAGGAAGTTACTTCAGCTAGTCTCTAGAACTGGGCCTGGCACATAGTTGGTTGTTAATAAATGCTTGTTAATTGATGATATGACAACAATACAAATGAAGCTTTAAATTTCCATATTAAGGAACAACACTAAAATTTTAAAATGTTATAAATACATTTTCTCTTGCTTTGACATTGACCTGTCTGGCTAATGTTGGTTAGGATTTGGTCTGCTAATAGAGCCAAGGAAGTAGGCCACTGTAACTTTCCATACACACAAGATTTTTCAAAAATAAAACAAATACAAAATCATAGGAATGTAGATTTAGAGATTCCAGGGATATTCAAAGTCACCTTGGACATTCTCTGTCATTATTCCCACACATACACATGCATAATAAACTCCCTATTACGTCTAGGACCAAATATAAACTCCTCTTTGGGGCATTTAAAGCTCTTCACAATCTGTCCCATTGTACCTTTCAGACTTCTTATATAGTACCCTCTTCCACACAACTACAATATAGCCATATTGACCTACTTGCTGTTTCTTAAACATGACACTCCCCCTTCCATCTCTGTGCTTTGTGTTGATAACCTTATTTGGTATATACTCTCTTCTCATCTCTGCCTCTTAAAATCCCTATCTTCTTTCCTTCAAGATTTATCTCAGGCGTCAACTTCTGAAAGACTTTTTCTAATCTTCTCAGCACTTAGTACATTCCTTACTAAGGTTATTTTGCATGTATCTTACATATACCTGCAAATGTGCATATTCTCTTTCCCAATAGAACATAAGCTCCTTCTGGGAACTTTTGCTTTGGCCCTGCCCCCTCTGCTTAGCACAGTGCCTGGCACGTAGTAAGCACTTAATAAAGAAATGGATTGACCTAGTCCTTCTCCCTCATTTTACAATGAGAAAGCTGATGCATAGAAGAGTTTAAATGATTTTGCAACGTCATACAGGTAGTAGGCGATACGGCTAGGATTCAGTTTCAAATTCTTTGACGCCAAATCCATTAAAGACAGTAGATGATATTAAGCTACTTTTCCAGGCAGGTTAAAAAGACCTTTGAGACAATTCTTCCTCTATTTATTATAGTGTCGTGAGAGATAGGGTCACAAAATATGTTATCTAGACACAATTAATACTAGAAGTTGCAGGTTGAATTTTAGATCTTCAAGAAAATTTTTTTTTGCTCACAGGCTGTTTTTTTAGGCCCTGGGATATTAGAGGAGTTCACATTTTTATAACCCTATATAATAGTAGGTTTCTTGAGATTTTATTTATCGGAGGCAATCAAGATTAAATGAGTTGCCCAGGTCTCACAACAAGTAATGTCTGAGGCTGAATTTGAACTCAAGTCCTCCTGACTCCACAGACAGTGCTCTCTCCTGCTTGATAGTTTAAAAACCAAATCAGTTCACATCTTGGAAAAACATTAGAAAGGCTTATAGGAAAACATAAAGTAAATTACGAGTCTGTTGGCACTGGATTATGAGGAGCAAAGAGTTTATCTTTGGAAGTGTGAATGATATCTTTTAGGTTGCTAGGGTATGTATCATTTAACAAATTATTATTATTGGGAGGGATTCTAGAAATGAAAAGGGATGAATTCAGTTTTATCGTAGGAATACTTTGCTTCTCACAACCAGGATTGTTAATATTACCTTAAAATACCTTAAAATCAGGGAATAAGATAAGAAAAGGACTCATAAGAGGAAATGGAGTTATTAAGAATTCTAAACCAAATAAGATTTATTTTCATTAAGACATTAAAAGTGTCATAGGAAAAGGGATTATACTTGTGATTTTATTAGTATAGCGATCTCCCTAACAAGAAATTTCTTTTACCACTGCAGATCAATACAACTTAAGGTCTCCATGCACTATAAAGTTAAGTGACTTGCCCATACATCAGAGCCAGTATATGTCAGCATTGGAATTTGAACCCATGTATTTCTGGCTCCAATTCCAGCTGTGTCTCTGCTATACCATATATACCATATATCTCTCAAGATTTCATAAAGGTCCCCCAAGAAACACTGAAAAAAATGGGTAGCTTTGGCATTCAATTTCAATCTCTACCCATTGCTCTTATCCTACAGAAAAAGGGGCAAAACTTGAAGTGGCCCACTTCAGTTTCATCACCGGCTTCACATGATGGCATTCAATGACAATGTTTGCACGACCTAATGCTGATTGCATTAATTAGACTTTCATTGCTTTGATTAAATCCCCTCATTGCATTTTACTGTCTATCAAATATGTAAATGTGCACCTTTTCAATGTTCATCAATGCAAGAAGGCTAAACATTTAAGTCAATGAAAACAGAAGCTGTCGGTATCTTTGTTTTCCTTTATCTGTAATATCTGCAGGTGTTTGGAGGTATGGTTAAACAATGGGCTGCTGAGTTGCTTCCTAACGATTTAGGGAAGTGCCCCCTTGATCATGACCATTTCTAAAGTATTCTGAAACTGTTGCTAGACCTGATATCAGTGGCACATCTACTTTGCTATTTAGAATAAATTGAGTTGCATGGTCAAAGGAGAGATGCATTTGCTGCTTTCCCCCACTGCCTTCTTTGTGACGACAAAGTTCATCTGGCTTTTAAAACTCATTTTTTCTTTTTCCCAATTGTGGCTTTGATATGAAATGAAAAGGTTTGCTTTCAAAAATGAAATTTCTGCCCTAAATCAAAGGTATGGTCCTCCTATACCCTAGGAAAGAATGCTAAAAGTAGACGTTGTTCAAACCCTCGTAAAAACATGAGAGTGGTTATATAGCATTTAGTACCGTGTTCTTCCAGTTCAGTGTACTGTCTGGTGCCAGTACCTAGTCCCACTTCCCCTCTTTTTTTTCTTTTCTTTTCACGGTGGGCCTTTATGATGTCACTTCAGATGTTTGATAGCCTTACTTTAAATTTTAAACAGCTTAAACAGTTTAAAAGGTCTTATAGACCACAAAACCATTATGGATCTTTGAACATTGTATATCTAAAATGAATGATTTTATTAAAGCCTTCATCTTTGGAAGAAGTGATCAGAAATAATAATGATAATGACAACTGACCCTTCAATAGGACTGTAAGGTTTATGAACCACTTCACACACTCCCACAGACCAAATCCTAGGAGCTAAATCACAAAATCCCAGAGGCAGCATTTGTTATAATCTTGAGGTTGGTTCATATATTTTAGGGGATTTCTTGGTGCTTTCTAGTTGATAATAACAGATACATATTCAAAGTTCTAAAATCTTTGAGATGAATCCTCCCTCTTGTCTTGTGGTTTTGAAGCCCAAGAAATAAGATTCACCTCCTGATATCAGAAATTTTTTGCATTGAGGAAAGAACACCAAGAACTCATTTTCAACCATCTTGGCATTTCTCCACATTTGAATGAAATTTACAAAGATGAAATGTAAAGATTTTTGTTTTCAGAAATGTGGCAAAGGTTTTTTTCTTTAATTTTTTTTTTTTTGTGGCAAAGGTTTTTTATCCTGAGAACTCTTTTGATTACTGCCCAATTAGCAATTTAAATGTTGGGCAAAAATCTCCCTGAAAGGAATGGTGATGCTGCCACCCACGATACTTTTATATTAGATGACAATTTTTAACTTTGAAATTTTCACATGAGGATTGGATGTGTACCCCCAAATGGGCTTTTTTTTTTAGTCCAAGGAGTACATTTCTAATGGATTATTATGTTGGTGTGTATATTATTCTAAAACATTCATGGCCTCATGAAGGTATCAGGGGATAGGAATGAGAAAATCTGTGGCTAGATGACTTTGTACTTGTAGAAATCCAAGGCAGAAGCTTTGCTCAGTCCTAAATTATACTTTTAAGCTCAAAGATGTAGTGAGGGATCAATAAGAAGAAGATTAATAAACATGCATAGTTTCTAAGGTTCAGTTTTTATTGTCATTTTTTCATAGCTAATGAGAGCAGATATATTTACCAAGAGTTTGTTCTTGTACCAAGAAACCTGGCATTCTTCATTTTGTGAGCATTTTAATGATAATATTCCATCTAGCAGGATATCTTACACATAGATGTTTAATTATCATTCCAGAGCTGGAAAAAAAATAACAGAACAGGGAAGTGGGGAGAAAAGGGCAAAAGGCAAGAAGATGGCCAGGACAGAATGTAAAGCATTACAAGGGCTGGCAAGCTATAGTGGGCCACACCATATTTTCAGGACAGTAGGCCCTACAGAGAGTTTTCAGAGGTTATAAGGTCAAGTCCCCCAGATCATACATAGGTGTTTCAGGGGTCCAGAGGGTATAGTAACAGATAGACAAAAGACAATGCTAAGACTCCCCACATTCCCTGTTTAAGGAATATATGAATGTCGTCCTGGATACTGTTGCATAGTAGACGGCATAGAGTTTGATAGCATCTGATTTGATCTTTAATTACAAAGGATATTCAGGATGGGACATGACAGTAGTCTTTCTTCCCTTTGCACCCAAGGGCATGTGGCTGATTTTATCATGAATGTAGTGTCACATATTACTTAAGGAGGACTATATATTCTCCAATATTCGCAGTAGAAATGATACTCTTCAGTGGTAGCAGAAAGCAAAACTTGCAATTTTTTACTTCACCAGTAAAGAAATGAGAGTATACTATATATTGTGGCATGTAAAGTGATCTACGGTATAAGCTAAACTTGATTTTTAAACTAAAAATTTAATGCTAATGGCTATACTTACCATAAGAGACAACTTCCATCCAACTCAAACTGATTTTGCCCTAACAGAGGCTAACAAACTGGAAATGAGGAAAATAATGTTCTCTAGCTAAAAAGAGAACTCAGCAATCTGCTAGGTAATCTAGGAGAATGAATGCAGAGCTTGTCCTGGAAACCTCACAATCTAGTTGGAAAGATAAGATTTACATACGAAACAATGAGGACATTTTTGCAAGACAATGTAATTGCAACGTAATAACCATGCAGTTCAGTCTGTTTGAAGAAGTACTGAATGATTCAGAAAAAAGGAAAAATTATTATAAGACTGAATTGTTCACTGAATGTTATAAGGTCACTTGGTAGATAGAATACCAAGCCTGGAGGTATGAAAACCCAAATTCAAATCTAGCCTCAGAAACTTTCTAGCTGTGTCACTTAATCTCTCTTTACCTCAGTTACCTCATCTGTAAAATGGGGATAATAATATAGCTCCTACCTCCCAGGATCAATTGAGAAGATATTGTGATGACAGTTGTGAGGATCAAATGAGATAATAATTGTAAAGCAGCACAATGCCTAGCCCATAGCAAGCACTATATAAGTATTGGCTATTATTATTAATAGTTGTACATCTTAATTGCTAAATCTGATACAAAATGGCAGTAGGATATGGGAATACTGTTATAGCTGAGGTTGACTTAAAAAAATGTGAGTAACTTTTGTTGGTTTTTTTTTTCTCTTTTAGGAGGGGGGAAGGCAGGGCAATTGGGGTTAAATGACTTGCCCAAGATCACACAGCTAGTAAGTGTTAAGTGTCTGAGATTGGATTTGAACTCAGGTCCTCCTGACTCCAGGGCCAGTGCTCTATCACTGCACCGTCTAGCTGCCCTTGTGAGTAACTTTCGGTATAGACACTATACACAGCTACAGTTGGGCAACTTCCCCAATAACTCAGTCATATAGAGCTGCCCAGGGGTGCTGAATGACTTGCCAGCAACAGGCAGCTACTATATGTTAAAAGAGGACTTGAATCCATGTCTTTCTGCCTCCGGCCTGTCCTTGGTCTATTCCTCCATGTTACTGATAATTGGAAAAATGGTGAATACACAATACAATTGTTTCATTAAGGGCTGATTCATATTATGATAAAATAAGAGGGAATGGGGGCAGCTAGGTGGTGCAGTGAATAGAACACCAGCCCTGGAATCAGGAGGACCTGAGTTCAAATCCAGCCTCAGACACTTAACACTTACTAGCTGTGTGACCTTGGGCAAGTCACTTAACACCAATTACCCTGCCCCCCCCCCCCAAAAAAAAGGCAACAAAAAAATAGAGGGAATAAATAAGAGAGAAGTAAAGTTTGGTGTGAGACAATGTATCACGGATTCAAGGTAGAATCTATTCCCGGTGAATGAATATAGTTCAAAGGGAATCATGGTACCTATTTCAACATGGTGCTCAGTACTTACTTTCCAATTCAATATTTCATGTATAGAAACAATGAAAAATTAAAGTCCCATTTAAGCATTCTCTTGTGTTTGGGGATGTCAGACAAGGAAATGTTATAGCATACATGTACTCTATCACATTTTTTCACCTGCAAAGCAATATTAGAGAATCATAGACTCATAGGATAGTAATAGATTTCAGTAGGTTATCTACTGTCTTTGGAGAATTTACACAGATCTCCAAACATGTGGGTGTCTATACTCTATCCTGAGAGCTTTTGAGATGCTTTGACTTAGAAGTCCACTTTTGATTTAATGTTTATCATTATTTGCACAATTTGAGAACATCTTAAATGGCTGCATATTGGAAGAAGGAAGGTGTGTGTCCTCTAGTTATATGAAAAGTTGAATTTCACTTATTTTCTATGGTAACTTTATACTATTAAAATCTATTTTTCTACCTCTCAGACAGTACCTTGATTTTTTTAATACGTATATGTGTGGTATTTGTTTATCTGTGTGTACATATATATACATATATGTATGTATTCACATACACATACATATGCATGTATACACATACATATACATGTGTCTATACATACATAGACATATACACATATAAGCATATATGTATATACACATATACACACATATAAATACATATATCTACAAATGCTATAGCTACAAATCTACAAATCTATTTTAAATTTATCTGTAGCTAACTAGTTTTAACCTTGTAACTGAAAGGCACTCATGTGCTCCCAATTTAAAAGCACCTTGTAAATTAAGAGAATCAGCTGCATTTTTTTCCTTTGTACAGATCTCAAAATTGAAAACCAGATGAATACTCACCAAAAAGACACACCTGAGACTAATGTATCGAAATGCCTAACTACTAATGAAAACCTGTATTTGAAAAGATTTTCTAAATTGTCTGTTCCCTCTCACACTCTTTATCAGTGATGTAGTTGACTACACTGTGTATCTAAGTATGAGCCTGCAGAAGCTCATAGAAAACAGAAGAATAACGTTCCTGCATTGATCTCTGTTTCTCTAATGCTCCCACCCTTGTGTCGCAACAAACTGCCAAACCACTTGCTTCCCATGAGATCAAGGTTCTTCCATATTCACAGCACAAACTCAAAATTCTGTTGGTCCCATTGCGTGATTTGGAAAATAGTCATTGGGAGCAGTTTAAAAGGCTTTGTTTCCTCCTGTGCTTAATGTGATCACAAACATAGTAGATAAAAGCCTTGGATGAAACCATAGCATCCTGCTGTGGACTTGGCAAATGTCTTGCTAGGGAGCTACTCAGACAATGTTTACTCTTGGTTTAGGGTTATTAGTCTACTTGGTTTAATCTGCAGGACATACAAAAAAAATTTAATCAATTTTCCAAGTCAAAAGACAATTTTTCAACATAGTCAGTGAAATATCTCAAACTCATGTCCTGTACTCTAGCATTTCTTAGAGGAATTTGCTTTGTGGACATTTTTTTCTTAATTCTAAACTACATACAGCATTCTTCCTAAGAGCAGTCACTGACCAGACCCTGAAATGACCTAGATCAGTGAAATAATTAATATTTGTCGATCTCAAGTTTAGCCCATACTTTTGACATATAGAAGCATATAAATACTAGCATGTTGGAATTTTGAATAAATCAGGCACAATGGCCAGGAAACAGGAGATCAAAAAGACAGCAGATAAGTATAAAACCATTTCCTATAGCCACCACTCCTAATACTTAATGTTTCTCATGGTGCCAAGGACATCTTCAGATAGGCCTCAGTCATAAGTGATTCTTCTCATATAGTCTCCGTGGCATAAATAATTTAGGCAAGACTGAATGCTAACAATAATCTAAGTTTCTTTTTCATTGTGAAGGAAAAGAAAAAGTGAGAAAAGAACTGGGTAGCTATATGATAGAGCCATAGATAAAGATGATA
>CM053591.1:41229263-41254927 GCA_028646515.1 Pseudochirops corinnae | reverse complement strand
CGACGATCCAGATCCAGGCTGCTCAACGCGAGAGCCCTGGCCTGAAAACAATCGCTCAGTCCTCCTGCTGTCTGCAGGCCATGGGCGGGACGCGACAAAGCGGAGGCGGGTGCAAAACCTCTGCCTTTCGCTTTTCCGCTCTGGAGACCTTTCGGCCGGACTGCTTATTTCCCCCTTTCACAATCCCCACTGGCAGCTGGTGCTAATCTCCGCTCACCTGAGAAGCTTCTCCCACCCAGCCGCCCCCGGGGCATAGCCGTGGCTTCAGGCCAGGCTGGTTTCCCTTCGCAGTGCTGATATGGTTCCTTGTAGCCGAGCTGGCTTTAGTGGGAAGTATCCTTGTGTGCGTTTTGGGGTTCTAGGATTGGTTTAGAGTCCTATTTTATGGGTATTTTGGGGTGGCTATGTGAGAGCTGCGATATGTTGCTGCTGCTACGCTGCCATCTTGGCTCCACCCCTAGTCCTGCTCTTTGGATGATGGCTCTATAACCTACAAGAGACTGATTTCTAAATGAAAAAAATTGAAAAAGGAAAATCTTAATCTCAATTAATAATTGGTTATTAATTTAAATAAGAAATAATCATTTTTCTCAAAATTTAATCCCTCCCTCAAGGAGCTTGCATTCTAATATGAGGAGATCATGCAGAAATGGAGGTAATGGCCAGGGTGGAGAATTTTAGTATGGAAAATATCATAGATGGTGAATGGGGCCATAGGAAATTGGTTATTAAGAAGGATTGCAGGTGGAATGATGTTCAACGAGAATTTGGCAACTAGTAATACCCAACATTTCAGTAACTTGAGAGATTTCTAGCATTTCATTTTTGATCTAAAGGTTGGAAAAGCATGCTTTTTAGTCTAGAAATACAGTAAATGATAAGAAAAGCACAATATTGGTACCCATGAGAGTACCAGCACTAGAGATTTTTATAGGATATTTGTTCTGAGATGTTTTTTTCATCATTTTCATAGGAAAATAGGTACCTCATCCAAGAACAAAGTCAGAGTTGATTTGATCATGACTTCTGGAACTGAGTGGGAAAGGGAAAGAAGAAAAGGTACAAGTGATTTACAAGACTGAAGGGAGATGGCTGGAGAGTATGGAGTAGATTTTTCTGAGACTTGGGGTCCAGTCAGAACAGAATAGTCCCCAATCATTGATTGGTGAGGTTTTAAGACTGAAGTTCCTGTGATAAAAGTTTCAACAACTCCAGGGCATGTCCTATTCTGTGATGGGCAGAGAATAAATAGGTAGATGAGAAAATCACAAAACCTTTAAAAATACAATAATTGCTTAATATAAAGGCTGACTGACTGAACTGACAGTCAGGATATGTTTATTCTTGTCTTGTCTCTTCAATTAAGTATCTGCATGACTTTGGGCAAACTTCAGCTTCTCTGTCTGTGAAATGTAGTGTATGGTCAGGGTGGAAAACCTTTGACCTTGAGGCCACATGTGGCCTTCTAGATCCTTAAGTGTGGCCTTAAGTGGATTTGTTCTATAAAATCTGAATTCAGTCAAAAGGCCAAACTTAAGGATCTAGAAGGCCACATGTGGCTTCAAGGCCACAGGTTCCCCACCCCTGCTCTAGGTGATATCTAAGTAACTGATCCAATCAATATTTCTATCACTCATGGACTGAAAGTCCTTTTTCTTCTTTTTTCTTTCTCTATCAAGTTTAGATGGCACAATGGATAGAGCAGCGGGCCTGGAGTTAGGAAGACCTGAATTCAAATCCTGCCTCAGATACTTCCTAGCTATGTGACCCTGGGCATGTCATTTAACCTCTCTCTGCTTCAGTTTCCTCATCTATAAAATGTGGATAATAATAACACTCACTTCATAAGGTTATTGTGAGGATTAAATGAGATAAAAATAGTAAAGCACTTAGCACAATGCCTGGCACAATGTAAAGGTTAGCTGTTATATCATATTATATATACATATATTAAATATAATATATTAAATAGAATTAGATTATATTGTTATTTCAAAGTTTGATCAGTTATATTAGTCAAAAAATATTTTTTAATTGAAAATAGTTCTTTTATAAGTGATGTATCCTGATGACAACTTGTCAATTCTACTTTTGAAATGGAGCATGTCCACTTTGGTTCTTGACTTAGGTTCCCTTCCTCCATATCATTTGGTTACTTGCAGGCTTCTATTACTTAAAGGATAAAACATTGTCCTGGAACCAAGAGTTCAATATTGAAGCACTAATAGGGGCGATTGTTTAATTCATTGTTTAACAAGTAGCCACTGTTTGCTTGCTCTTAGAGTGAAAGAGAGTTGTTCTGTCAAGTCTGTATCATGCTGGGTAGGTTTAGGCTGACTTCATTTAATATGCAGTGTTGGACACGACATAACTTGCTGTGACCTGATCAAATGGGACATATGCAGAACCTCACAATGGAAAGGAGAGTTATAAAAAGCAACACATGGGTATGAGATGCTCCAAATAAGCCTCCAGTGCCCATGTGACATTCAGGCTGGTGAAGACCTGGCGTGACCCATAACTAAAATGCATCAGGATTTTTCTGTCTGCTACAGGAAGGCATTTCCATCCTGGCAGAGCTCAGTGAGGTAAGGTTCCAACAACATTGATACTGAGCTAATCCCTTCAGGAGTCCTTTCCAGTTACTCCTCATGCAGACTTTGAAATGGCATAGCTATTGTCTCTGACAAGAGGGGCTTTGTTCTGTAGCAGGCAGAACAATTCACTCCCTTTGTTGCGGCCATTCTGTGAAATGAAGGGGAAAAAAATATCGGTGATTGTTGAACAACGCACCTTAGAGTAAACCACTTCTCCTTCACTTGTGGGCAAGGTCTGATTTTTATGGAAATTTAAAGAAAATGGAATAGCATAGTAGAGTCTAGCTGTGGGGAGTCTAATTGCTTGCTTGGAACTGTTTTAAATGGCCTCATCCATTGAGAGTGACGGAATTATGGGGGTGGGAAAATAGGGAAAGGAGAAATGGATTCAAGTCTGCATACAGAGATGTCACTTTCCCATCTAAGTGACACAAAGCTGCCTCTTTAGAGATTGAAGTGCAATAGATATTATCTAAGGGAACCTATAGGACTGACCTTAGACTCAGAATGGGAGGTGTGATTTCATGGATACAGGGAAGAGGTTTTTGTGCCCCAAGTACTTCCTTCTCTTGCTTAAGGATGATTGAATCTAAGGATGATTAAACCTTTTATTACTCCACTAGAGATAAGGAAATTTAAAATGCATTTAACTCAGCTAAGTTATAAGTGACTGATATCAGAGTTTTTCCTGAATGGATTTTAATGGAATTTTGATAGGGGTTCTGAGAGGGAAAGAGCCAACTTGGCACTTAAAAAGTTAGAGGAGTTATTGAGTAGGGGTGGAGATGAAGTGGTGGAATAGAAAAGGAAAACTGAGTGAAATTGGTCTGGTTTAAAAAATCAAATTGACTTGCCATAGCTGAATAACTTCACAACATTGATCCATATCTCAAGAATATTAAAGTCAAGTAATTGTTTCATATTTGTCAGTCTCCTAAGTCCAACTGGCTATTGGGTATCTCCACTTGGACGTCCTGTCAGCACTTCAAATTCAGTGTCCAAAATTGAACTCAGTGTGCACCCTAAAGTTGTCTTCCCTCTCAACTTCCCTATTTCTATTAATAACACCAAAATCCTGCAGATGAATTAGACTTGAAAATTTATAGTTGTCTTTCACTCTCTCCCTCTACTCTATCTCTCATCCATCTCATAAGTTACCATTTCTTGTCAATTCTGCATTAACAATGGCTCTCACATCTGTTCCTTTGTCTCCCTTCACACACCTCTGACCTGGACTATTGTAATAATGGCCTTCCCAATTTTGGTCTTTTCCCTTGCAATTCTTATCCTTCAAAGAAATACTCAAATAATCTTTCTTAGACATAGGTCTGACCCCTTTCACTCCCCATTCAAGAGCCTTTGGTGTTTCCCTATTGTCTTTAGACTCCTCTTCCTGAGTTCAAATCCAGTCTCAGACACTTGCTAGCTATATGACCCTGGGCAAGTCACTCAACTCTGTTTGCCTCAGTTTCCTCAGCTATAAAATGAGCTACAGAAGGAAATGACTAACCACTGCCAAGTAAACCCCAAAAGGAGTCACAAAGAGTCAGAGAGGAATGAAAAACAACCAAACATCAATTGTATTTAGAGTAAAATACTCTTCATTCTGACATTTAGAGTCCTCTGCCCTCCGAATCCATCCTACCTTTCCAGCCTTATTTCACATTTCTGGTACCTTCATGTGCTCTATCTCCAGTTAAACTGGATTTCTGGCTGTTCCCTAAGGTTGCCCTCAACTATCCTACTTCCATTATGTCTAAAATTCATTCTTTCTTCATCCTCTTCCTGATTCAGTTCAGTGTCAGCTAATTCATGAAGCTTTTCCTGCTCTCTGCTCCCTTCTCCAGTTTCCTCCAGCTGAAAGCAATCTTCCCATCCTCAAACTTACCTAGTCATAGGAGTTCTTAATGCTTTTTGGTGTCATGGTCTCCTTTGACAGTCTAATAAAGTCTATGTACCCCTTCTCAGAATAAAACTTTTAAAATACGTAAAATAAAATATATATAGGATTGCAAAAGGAACTGATTATATTGAAATATAATTATCAAAAATGCTAAAATAAGACAAATTCAGGGAACCCAGGTTAAAACCTCCCAGTAGCACAATTTGCCTAGATACCTCTCTTGCCCTTATAACTTTGTACAATGCATTTTTCCTGTGTGGGTTTACATTATAGTCTCTCTATTAAAACTGTAAGCTACTTAAGGACAAGAGACTATGTCATTCATCCTCTCTACCTATAGGAAGTAGTAGAGTGTCTTTCTGCAGTGCCCCATATATATCTGGTCTGTAATAAGTGTTTATTGAATCATATTATTATTTTCATGAAGCCCAAATAAAAGGCAGTTACAATTCAGCAAATGCAGGTGATGTTTTGTTGGCTTTTTAGTTTTGTATGAGCACAGTAGTAGTATTCTATATCAGAAGTCAAAGTTTTAAAGAGGCGATGAAGAGCAATAGAGAGAAAGATTAAGATCGAAAATCAGAGAGAAAACACAGAAAAAAACATACAGAAAACATATACAAAACATTTTCTTTAGTTCTATATGTTTTGAGAGAGAAACAGATAGAGAAACAAAGACAAAAAAGAATAAAACAGAACACAGAGAAAAACATAACAGGAAAGGAGAGAAAGGGAGAGGAGAGGAAAGGAACAGGGACAAAGACATAGAAACAGATGTAACCAGAGGCTCAGAGAAATAAAAAACAGAAACAGACAGGCAGACAGACACCACACACAGAAATCTTAAAGAAGATTATATTTCCTTTCCTAGCCTTGTCTATAAAAGGGAGAGATGCACACACACACACACACACACACACACAAATAATACCATTTATCAGAGATATCGTTAGATCTCATTTGCTTTGAGCAGGAAGTAGTTTCTGGTGAAATTCAAATATATCATTTTGTGCTCCTGAGCAATCATCTTTGCCAGATGCACATTAAAAAACAAACAAACCCTGAAGATCTGTGAGAATTTTTGCCTTTCCCCTCCATGGTGCAGTCCTTTGGTGAGGGGGCAATAGCCAGAATGAAGAACCAAATCTGACTTTTTTTTTCCCCTTTCCTACTTACTGATCCAGTATGCTTATATTCACTCTCCCAAACACTTATTTTATTGGCACTATCATTTGGCCCCTAGCAATTCCTCCAACCAAAATCCAGAACACACACACATACACACACATACACCTACACACACACACATGCATACATGCACACACACAGGGATTAAGAAACATACCTTAATTGTGCATTTATATAACTAAAAATTTCATAAAACAGATAGTTATAGGTAGAAACCCAATGAAGGGAAAGGCAGGTAAGAAGCAGGAAAATGACGGACTATATATTCAGTGGGAGTCTTGGGAAGACAGAAAATTTGGAGAAAAAGGAGGAGTTTGGGGAAAATGCTAGTGTCCTGGGTTTTTTTTTTTTTTCAGTCATCCTGAACAAAGGAATCTCTGAAAAATAAATTTTAAATAATCTTGGATTAGCAGATTCAGAACTGAATTTCAGAAAGCCTGGGTTTAAGTCCTCTCCCTATTCTCCAACTTATCAGTTGTGTGAACATAGGTTAATCACCTCATCTTGCTAAATCTCAATTTCTTTTTTAAAATTTTTCAATGATTTAATATTTATTTAATATTTTATTTTCCCCCAGTTACATGGAAAAACAATTCTAACATACATTTAAAAAAAATTATCAGTTCCAAATTCTCTCCTTCATTGAGAAGGCAAGCTAAAAAAAATATAGGTTATACATGTGCAGACATAGAAAGCATATTTCCATGTTAGTCATATTATGAAAGAAAACACAAATAAAAAAGCCAAGAAAAATAAAGAATAAGTATGCTTTGATCCGCATTCAGACTCTATCCACTCTTTCTCTGGAGATGAGTAACATTTTTCATAAGTCCATCAGAATTGTCTTGGATCATTGTATTGCTGAGAATAGCTAAATCATTCACAGATGATCATCACACAATATTGCTGCTCCTGTACACAATGTTCTCCTGGTTCTGTTCATTTCACTTTGTATCAGTTCATGTAAGTCTTTCCAGGTTTTTCTGAGGGCATGCTCCTCATCATTGCTTATAGCATGATAGAATCCCATCCAGCTTGTTCAGCCATTGCCCAGTTGATGAATAGTGCCTCAATTCCTAATTTTTTGTCACCATTAAATATTTTGTCACTAGAAATATTTTTGTACATATAGGTCCTTTACCTTTTGTTTTTATCTCTTCAGGATACAAACCTAATAGTAGTATTGTTTGGTCGAAGGCTATGTATGGTTTTCTAGCCTTTGGGGAATAGTTCCAAATTGTTCTACAGAAACGCTGATTCAGTATACGACTTTAACAACAGTGCTTTAGCGTCTCAATTTGCCCACATCCCCTCCCGCATTTACTGCTTTCCTTTTTTGTCACATTAGCCAATCTGATAGATGAAATTTGGTAGCTCAGAGTTGTTTTGATTTGCATTTCTTTAATGAATAGCGATTTAGTGATTTTTTTTTCATGATTATAGATAGATTATAGATTATTTCATCTGAAAACTGCCTATTCATATCATTTGACAATTTATCAATTGGGGAATGGCTCTTATTTTTATAAATTAGACTTAGTTCTCTATATGTGAGAAATGACATTTTTATCAAAGAAACTTGCTGTAAATTTTTTTTTTCACAATTGTGATTACTGTGTATTTCCTTCCATCTTATTTTCCATTTGTTTATCCTACTCTCTCTCCTTTTACTCTCCCTCCCTGTCCATTCTGAAAAGTGTTTTGCTTCATTTTTACCAACACCAGTCCACCCTCCCTTCTCCTGTCCCCTTCCCTTTCTACTTTCCTGTAGGTAAGATTTATTTTCTATAACCAACTGAGCATGTATATTATTCTGTCTTTGAGCCAATTCCAATGAGAGTAAAGTTTGCTCACTCCCCCCAACCCCACCCCACCACAAATTCCCCCATCTTTCCTCCCACTGTAAAAGCTCTTTCATGCCTCTTTTATGTCAGGTAATTTACTACCCCCATTTGATCACTCTCTCCTTTCCCCTTCTCCCAGTGCATCCATCTTTCTGATCCCTTGATCATGGGGTCATCCCAAGATATTCAATTCACACCCAAACTCTCTGTCTAGGTATACTCCTTCTAACTGCCCAAATAATGAGAAAATTCTTAGGACTCATCAATCATTTTCCCATGTAGCAATGCAAACAGTTTAACCTTATTGCAACCCTTGCGATTTCTCTTTCTTCTTTACCTTTTTATGCCTCTCTTGGGTTTTGTATTTGAAAATCATAATTTCTATTTAGCTCTGGTCTTTTCATCAGGAATGACTGAAAGTCCTCCATTTCATTGAAAGTTTATTTTTTTCCCCTGAAAGATTATACTTAATTTTGCTGGGTAGGTAATTCTTGGTTGGAATCCCAGCTCTTTTGCCTTCTGGAATATCATATTCCAAGTCCTCTAATCCTTTAATGTAGAAAGTGTTGAACCTGGTATTATTCTGACTGTGGCCTCACAATATTAGAATTGTTTCTTTTTGACTGCTTGAAATATTTTCTCCTTAACTTGTGACCTCTGGAAATTGGCTATAATATTCCTTGAAGTTTTCATTTTGGGATCTCTTTCAGTAGGTGATCAGTGGATGTTTTTTAATTTTGATTTTACCCTCTGTTTCTAAAATATCTGGGCAGTTTTCCTTGATAATTTCTTGAAAGATGATGTCTAAGCTCTTTTTTGTATTATGACTTTCAGGTAGTTCAAGAATTCTTAAATTCTCCCCTGGATCTATTTTCCAGGTATTTCCAGATATTTCACATGTTCTACTATCAGTTTTCATTCTTCTGATTTTGTTTTATTGTTTCTTGATGTCTTATAGTCATTAGATTTCACTTGCCCAATTCTAATTTTTAAGAAATTATTTTCTTCTGTGAGATTTTGTATTTCTTTTTTCATATGGTCTATTCTACTTCTTAAGGAATTCTTTTCTTCGGTGACTTTTGGTACTTCTGTTTCCATGTAGCCAATTCTGCTTTTTGAGTGCTTTTCTTCAGTGAATTTTTGCAATTTAGTCAATTCAGCTTTTCAAGGCATTCTTCTTCTCATTGGAGATTTTTGGACTTCTTTTACCATCTGACCTACTCTTTTTTTTTTAAGGTATTATTTTCTTCAGTATTTTTTTTTTTACCAAGCTATCGACTCTTTTTTATAATTTTCTTCCCCATTTTTCCTCCATTTTTCTTGTTTTGTAAAATCCCTTTCGAGCTCTTCCATGACCTGAAACAAATTCATATTTTTCTTTAAGGCTTTGGATTGTAGGAATTTTGACTTTGTTGTCTTCTGAGTATGTATTTTGATCTTCCTTGTGGCCATAGTAACTTTATGTAGTCAGAATTTTTTTTCTGTTGTTTGCTCATTTTTTCCAGGCCATTTATTTGAATTTTAATTCTATGCTAAAGTGGGGCTCTATTTCTGAATGGAGGACACACTTTCCCAAGCTTCAGATTTATTGTACAACTGTTTTCAAAGCTAGTTCTTCCAGTGTGGTATGATCTTAGGAGAAGCGTGTTTACTACTCTCCTGGTCTGTGCTTTGATCTGTGAGTGACCATCCACAAGCACTCTGTTCTATCCTAGAATTGTGCCCAGTGTCCCAGTTCCACTGAAGCCAGAAGTTCTGGTGTCCTCGTGCTCCTCTTCTCTCTGGTACTGCCACACATGGATGGGATCCAGATCCAATTATGGGCAAAGCAACAGATTCCTGCTCCAAGTGCCAGCAAAGAACCCCTTGCAATTTAGTTTTGACTAGTTGTCCAAACCCCTTGCCACCTGTGGACTGATAGTTCTGGAAGAAGCTGCTACTGCTGCTAAGTCAATCATTCCCAAGACCTGCTCCTGGTTTGCTGGGGTTGCATCTGTGTTAGTGCTCCCTACATTGGATTGTACTCTCACCCTGGTGCAGCAGATCTTTCTTGCCAATCTTCTAAATTGTCCTGGGCTAGAAAATTGTTCCACTCTGTTCTTTTGTGGATTCTGTCACTCCAGAATTTACTTTGAGGCATTATTTCAAAGTTATCTGGAGGGAAGTTTTGGAGAGCTCAGGTGAGCCCCTGCCATTTCTTCACCATCTTGGTTCTGTCTCTTAAATCTCAATTTCACTATATAGGGGTAGTGAGACTGGTGCCACAACACCTTGCATTGTTGTTGTGAGGAAAGTATTTTATAAACATTCAAGTGCTATATGAATGTGAGCTATAATATACTTGATCACAATGCAACCTGTGGCTAATAGCTGGTCATCCTGAATGTGAGAGATTAATGTTGGAAGCAAAAGCTCAGTCCTTCAAAAGCAGAGACAAACAAATAAGTTGTCCTACAAAAGGCTAAGGGAAAAAGTGAACTTCTGATGCTTTGAAGTGGAGACTACTACCTTGAAAAAGAATGAAGGCAATGTCTTGGAGAATCCAATAGTCCTAATAGTCTGTATGTCTGATAGTCATAATGAGAATAGACACAAATGTAAGGTTGGCAAAAATTAATCAAAAGATCACCTTGATAAGATCAGATAAGAACAAGTCAGTGCCCTTGAATTCACATTCTATTTGAGTGTCTGCAACTAATATTGCATAGAACACAGAATTTTGGAGCTCTGGTTCTTATTTGAAAGACAGAAATAACATCCATCACTAATCTTCTTCTTCTTCTTCTTCTTCTTCTTCTTCTTGAGTTCCAAACTACTTTATGGTCCTTTCTTTACATAACAGTAAGAGATACAAAGTCAAATTCTAAATTCAAGCCATAGAAATAGACATGGTGAGAGAAGACAAGAAGAGGAAAAAAAATTACTGGGATTCTGCGAAATAGATACCTTTCTCATCACCATGTCCCTATGGGCCCCCATCCTCTCTTTGTCCTCTTTTTTTTCCTTTCTTCCAAGGAAATTGTATATATTCAGTCAGAATTCTGAATTTTGTGGACTCATAGGCTATTGGAGCAGTGGTTCTCAACCCTCCTAATGCCATGACCCTTTAATACTCGTATGTGGGCATATCTGCATGTGGACAGACCCACCTGGAGACGGATACAGGAGCAGTGTCTCGGTTCCTAAGACCATTGGAAATATGTGTTTTCCAATGGTCTTAGGCGACCCCTGTGAGAGGGTCATTTGATTCCCAAAGGAGTCGCGACCCACAGGTTGAGAACCACTCTATTAGAGCCTCAAAGAGACCTCAAAATTACTGAAGCCATCTTTCTTATTTGAGTACTACAGGAGTGAAGTGATATAGCCACAATCACACACCTAGTGACAGAGCTAGGACTCAAACACAAGACTTACATCTCTTAGTTCATGTTCTTGCAACACCATACTACTTCCCTATTTATACCAATAGTAGTTTCAAGAATAAGGTGAAGTATGTTTCTAGAGATGCTTTTTTTTCTAAAATAATTAATGTCTGCTTATTTAAAAAAAACATAAGGAGGAGAAAAATGTGTAGAAAGAAGTCAAAGGGATGGCAGAAGCAAATGTGTTTTGAAGTGTCTCAAATATAGAAAATGATAACTCTAAGTTGTCTAAGTTGGAGAAAATAAGAAAGACTATCAGACAGTTTTGAGCTTATAAAGCAAATTTGTTTTCGGGCAAATTTTACCATTATAAAATCAAATGACTGGAAGAAACTGATGTAGCACTGGGGATATAATCACAGTCTGTTCTTCCAAAGCTGTATCCAAGTCTTCATTATTAGCCACCAAGTTTATCCCTCTGGCTTTGGCCTGTACCATATTTGAAGTGTTCCAACCAATTCAGATTCCCTTCTATTTCAAAGACTTCCAGAAAAGGAGATTCCACATCTTTTCTTGACCATTCATATGTCTTGTAAATCACTGACACTCTCAGAGAATACACAATAAGCTAAATGCTTTTCATTGCAACTTAAATCTGTTTTCTATTATTCTGTCTGTAGAAGAATTTGAAAACAGTTGGCCCTCATTGTCTCTCTGTCTCCTCCCTGTCTCTTTCACATCATTATCTTATATATTATAATATGTTTAATATTTATAATGTGTGATGTATCATATATTATATATAATAGAGACATATACCTATATCTATATCTATCTATTGGTATTGACATCTTAAGGAGAACTCTTGGATATAATAATACCTTAAATTAAAGGAATACCTTCTTTAGAGGCAACAGGTAGGGGAAGTATTCTAGAATGGGTCCCTTTGGCACAAGTTAATACCTGTTTTGCCCACACTAATGATCAGCCTTATACATATGTACATATATGTATCCAAATTTTTTGAAGCACTATGTTGTTGATTTGTATTTTTCTGGTATTCCATTTGTACCATTTATAGTGAAAATGATGAAGTGAGTAACATTCATGGATGTTTCAGTTGGATGGGTAGTGTGTTATGGGAAAGGGTACAGAATTTTTAATCAGAGCACCTATATTCAAATCACAACTCTGCTGCTTGTTAGATAAGTGATATTTTTGCACGTCAATTAATTTTCTTTGGCTTCAGTTTCTTCATAAATAAAGGTATGATAAGATGATCTCAAAGGTCCATTTTAGCTCCAAATAAAACATTTCATTTAATCAAATTCCTTCATTTTACAAATTAAGAAACTGAGATACAGAGAGATTAATTCTCATACTCAGAGACACACAAATAATAAGTAACTGGATTCAAACCCAGATCCTCTGAATCTTGGTCCAGAGATCTTACCACATTATCTCTTGTCTCTCATGTTCAGGGTCTCTCCAAGAACAAGAAAGTTGGTGCTCCTTTTCCTTGGCAGCATTCTATCTCCCAGATCTATCTATCTGAAACTTTCCACCACCAACTTTTTTTACTTGTGTGTCTCATTTTATCAAGATCTCTGGAAGTTAACTCATTTTCTAATCTAAATGAATTAATTCACCAAACTGAACCATACTAGATAATAATCACTTGACTTATTTCCATGTTTTTAAGCTTTACTTCATTTGTAGACTTGACTAAAACAAAACTCATTATCTTTTCCCTCAAACCCTCCCCCCTTAAAAACATCCCTATTTTTACCAAGGACACCACCGGGTCCTTAGTCACCAGAGCTTATAACCACAGTGTCATTCTCCCCTATTCACTCTCACCCCACATAGCCAATCCAGTGCCAATTCTAACCAAAAAAAAAATCTCCTCAAGATGTCTCCCATGTATTTTCTTCTCTTAGTTTATATAGTCACCACCCTAACTCAGGCCTTTTTCATTTATTCCCTAGAATGTTATAATAGCCTTCTAACTGACCTCTCTGCCTCATGTCTCTCACATTCCATTCCATTCTCTACTCAGCTGACAAACAGATTTTCCCAAAGTATATGCTTGCCCAGATCACCCACCTACTCAAGAAATTCCAGTGGTTCCCTATTACTTCTTGATTCAAATATAAAGTCCTCTAATTGATCTTTAAAGATCTTTACAAATTAGGCCTCTACATTTACAGTCTTACATTTTTTTCCTCTCTAAGCGGTCTACTATTCAGTCACACTGATCTACTCACTGTTCTTCTCCCATGATTCCCATCTTAGTACCTTTGTATTGCTGTCCCCTGTGCCTTAAATGCTCTCCCTTCTCACCTCAACCTCTTAGAATCCTTGACCTTCATGAAGATTCATTTTAAGTCCCAACTTCTAAAAAAGTTCTTTTCCTGTTTCCCCAAATGTTATTTTCTTCCCCTAAAAAGTTTACCTTTCATTTACCCTGTGTATATCTTGTATATCCCTAATTATTTATATATTGATTCTTTTTTTAGAATATGACATTCTTCAAGACTGGGACTATATTTTCCCCTGTCTTTATATCCTGCTTGGTGGCGGGGTAGTGCAATGCTTAGAGAGGCAAGTCTGGAGTCAAGAAGACCTGAGTTCAAATCCACTTACTGTGTGACCCAATCATGAACAGCAATCCTGAGGACTTCTGCTGTGAATAACTTTAAAGTTTTAAACACTTAGTATAGTGAACTTCCTATTCAGCAATAATCTAAAGCATAACATTGAAGAAACTAAAGCACAACATTCACAACAATATAACAGCTTATTACTAAGGTGGCCACATAGTCTTAAACAAAACATATTATTCAGTAAGTCACAATCTCCTCAATCAACACACAATATGGAAGTAAAATCCTCTTTCATCTTGACTGATTGACTGATTTCCAATCATCCTTAAGGGATGGCAGACAGTAGAAATACCATCTACTCTAGGTCACAGTAAGGTACTCTATTATCAGTCAATAGAGTATCCAAGTAAAGTCCTCTCTCATCTTAACTCAGGGCTGACTTCCAAAGCCCACAACTCCTTCTCCAGGAGCTGGCTGCTCCCAGCTCTTGCCTTTATTCACCCGACTCTTGACTGAACTCACATGTAGGCACCTCTCCACTCCTGTTCCATATCTCTACGCACAGGGACCGTTCTACTCCAAGCTCTTTGAATTTTCTCTTTCTAGGAAGGTAAAACTTAAGAGGGCTACAATAATATTTACATACATTAAGCTTAATAGAGCTACAACAATATGTACACACATTGCCAGCATTATCATCTCAGTTCATTTTCTGTCTGAAAAATCAACACAAACCAACAGACAGAATGTTTCTGTCTGACAAAGTAACATCAACACAGAACAACAGATAGTACAATAGAATGTTGACATCACAAACATTCTCTCTCTTAGCTCTGCTCTCTCCTTTCTCTGCTCTTCTCCTTCCTGTTTTACCCTTACTGGTCCACTCTTTCATGTAATTATGTTAGGCCTATTAAGTGCAGAAAAGTCTTCAAATTCCCTTAGCCCTACTAAGGGCAGGGAAGGTATTCAAATTCCAGTAGGCCTATTAAAGGCAGCACAATGTATATATTTCCAACAAATACTTTTGATACAATGAAAGGTGAGGCTCCAAGGCACTTGAATAGCTGAAACAAGCAGCAAAATACTACTTTACTTGCCATCACACCCTGGACAAGTCACTTAACCCTGTTTGCCTCAGTTTGCACATCTGGAAAATGAGATGAAGAAGGGAATGATAAACCACTCCAGTATCTTTGTCAAGAAACCCCAGTTGGGGGCACAGAGAGTCAGAAACAACTGAACAATAAACTCCCTGCTTAACAGTGCCTGGAATATAATAGGGAGTGCTTAATAAATGTTTTGCTGACTGCCTGACTGTATAGGAAATAGGGGGAGGAAATTCATTACTTAGATGCTGTAGATGAAAATAATCCCATAGTGGATTTGTCTAGCTCAAATATGATCTGTGATTGTGCTTTGGTTATATGACTTGTGTTGCTACACATGGGATGGAACAGAACTTCCTAATGGAAGCCAAATAGTAGAAATTACAAATTATTTTCCTTCTGAGTATATTTTATGTTATGTTTGCTTTATATCCTGCGATCCAGGAAAAATTGCATTTTCCTTTTCCAAAGCCATATCTAAACCCTCGTTATTTTTATGACTTGACTTAATGAAGTAATTTAGAATGTACAACCCCACTAATTTAATGACAGTTGCATAAATGCCATCATTTAAATAAATACTGAGGTTTAGAAGAGCACCCAGGAAAAGCCATGTAACCATAGAGATTTAAGGAGCCCAATTCTCCCCACAAGGGAAAGAGTGAAAGGAGAGAAAGAAGCCGGCAGAGGCAGATAGGAGTGTGTCACTGAGGAGTTATAAAGAGAAATGGAGAAGGGTAAAGAGTCTGTGGAGGTATGGCTGAGAGGAGGTAGACTGGGTGGGGCCAAAATGTGCATGCTCACATTGGGTCCTCAAGGTGCGATCCCAATCTATGTGGAGTTGCTCTGGATAAGGTTTTTCATTATACCGGGTGTATGCAAAATTAAGTCAAACAAAGAAAGGGAAGGAAAAAAAAATCTAAGCCCTGAGATGCTGCTGTCCTCATTAGAATGCCACTGGAGTGACCACTATCCCTATTATGGCCAAGTTTTGTGTGTGACGCTGCCAGTGTGTTTTCATATCTTTTAAAGTACCTTTCCAATCCTTTGATTGGAATCCAAACATTCTTTTGAGCTTGATGTTCAGACTGAGCAGCCCTTGTAAATGTTTTTCCTGTCTCTGTCATTTACCCTATGTTGCTTTTATACTAGAGATTTCCAAATCCATCCACCTCTTTTCCAAACCCAACACCAAAACTCAAGATCCAACTCTTCCCTTGGCTTCTGTGTTTGTCATTCTAGCAGAGGACGTCCAGATTTAAAAAAAAAATCACATCCTACTCTTGGATCTCTGACCCTCTCACCTTAGACTGGATGCCCAAATTCTGGATAATAGAGTTTTTCTGTATGGGACAGATTTGGGGTGCCAGAAGGATCTCTATGCAGCCTATTGATATGCTATAAATCTCATAGCATAAATCCCTAACAGTTCAGAAATATGCTGACTCCCTGGGCCACAGACCCAAATGAGAAATCTTCCAGGTCCAGAGTAGATCTTTAGTAAGCATCACTGTAATCTGAGAGAATCCCTAGAGACAAAACACAGACATAAATATAGCCTCCAGAATGTGTTCACAGATGAGGGCTCTCACAAATGCTTTTATACAATCATACGAAAATGTTTGGCCCGGAAAATAATCGGCTGCATTCAGAAGCTGGAACAAACCAAACCAGCAAGCAAAATGACAGTGCCATTCCGTTAATCCTTCTTCCTTGAATCTTCTTTCTGTCAAGAAGCCAAAGGAAAGTTTGGGTTTATGGTGAAGTTTAATTGAGTTTATATTTGGCTCACCCTATCTGCTGCTCTTAAAAGACTCTTCAGTTTCTATTGAGTCCAGAATAAACATTCAAACCTTCATAGTGGCCCTTGTGGGACACATGGAACATTTCAGAGTTTTCTCTTTGCACATATTTCAAAAGAAAGAAAAATATGAAAAAAAATTTCTCATCTGCAAATCTAATCATTCTCTCCATTGCATCTCTATCATCATGACTATATGAATTAGAAATTAAACCTACATTGGGTCTAAAGCTTGACATTAGATTTTAAGATAATACTTTAGGATCCAGTGTTCTAGCTAGGGATCATCTAGTCTATCTCCCTCCCATTTTATAGCTGTGGAAACTGAGGCTTAGAAAGGAAAAATGATTATCCAAGGTCAAATTGACATTGAAGGTATATAAGCAGAGTTTGCATCCAGGTTCTGGTCTTCTGATTCTAAATATAGTTTTCTTTCCATTGCAACTTACTCTCCACCAAGATAACTTATGATGCTCAGAATTTTTATATGAGACAACTTCTTATAGTAGAGCTTTAAACAGGTCTTGTTGACCAAACTCTTCCTTTTCAGAAAAACAATAAAGCCGGCTCTTTGTTTTATTGTTGTAGTAATGCTACAAGAAAATTAATAATGAAAATTTACATTTAGATATTGTCTTAAAATTTGTAGAATTCTTTGCAAGTATCATGCTATTGGAGCTTCTCAGTAATTCTGAGAGGTAGACATAACGGGTATTATTTTCTCCATTTCACAAATAAGGACCTAGTAATCACAAGAGATGAAGCAATTTGTCAATGTTATTACAATCAATCAGTCAATAAACATTTATATTAAGTTAATATGTGCCAGGCGTTGTGCTAAATTCTCAACAGAGAGTAAAGATCAGAGTCAGGATTCAAACTCAGGACTTCATTAGCTACAAGTATAGTCTTCTCTTTGGTTAGGAACACCTCAAAGTAAAAATGACATTGAAATGGAAAGTAAGATTTTAGTTTGTGTGAACTTTTCTAGTACCTAGAGATCTTTCCCCCCTTGTTTTTCGTTTGGCTTTTCTTATTCATTATCTTCAAAAACCTTTCTTTCTTCAAAAAGAGAAATTATTGATATCTTTTGGCCTCATTATCACTTTTATTTCCACATACCTCCTTCAGTGAAACATCTAATATAACAAAGTATTTATTAAAAAGAGAAAAAAAGTAGTTTAGCAAAACTTAACAATACATCAATTGAGAATGACAGGGTATGATCCACTCCCATATTTCCCTAGCTCTAAAAAGATACTAAACACCCCAAGCTAGACTCAGTCATTATCACTACATAGTATTCAGATTTGTTTTTTGTTCTTTCCATTGATGTTATTGTAGTCATGTGAATTGTTCTCATGTTTCTGCTTTCTTTCACCCTGTATGAGTTCAGAAAAATCTCTCCATGCTTCTCTGAATTTTCCATATTCATCATTTGTTTCATATCAGTAATATTCTACTTCATTCAAGTACCACCATTTTTTTTTTAGTGTTTTCTTGTTAATGGGAAACTACTTTTTCCCCCATTTCTTTTTTTTTTTGCTTCCTCCAAAATTATGAGTATATTTTGGTGTATATCAAATTTTTCTTTCTATCTATGATCTCCTTGAGGGAACATCCCTACCACTATGTTCTTTTGGTCAATATATATAGAGGTTTTAGTCTTCATTTTTAAGCAAAATTCCAAATTTCTTTCCAAAATGGTTGTATACATTCATAACACAATATTGTTTCACTAAACCTATCTTTCTGTAGCTATTCCAATATTATTTTCATCTTATGTCACCTTTGCTGATTGGTTAATGTTAGATGAAACCTTAGTATTTCGTTTTTTATTAAAGTTTTTCAGGAGCAATTTTTTACAAAGTCATTAAGAGTTTGGGATTCTTTTTGAGAATTACTTGTTTATGTTCTCTGACTATATACAATAGAAAATTACTCATAATATTAAAATTTTATGGGGTGGCTAGGTGGTACAGTGAATAGAGCACCAGACCTGGAGTCAGGAGGACCTGAGTTCAAATCTGGCCTCAGACACTTACTTACTAGCTGTGTGACCTTGGGCAAATCATTTAACCACAACTGCCCTGTCCTCCTCCCTCCAAAAAAAAAAGCAAAAAGAAAAAATTTTATGTTCATTCTCTATATGTCTTGTATATTAGTCCCTTATCAGAGATATTTGGTACAAAACAATATCTTTATTTTCATGTTAATTAAAAGAGTCATTATTACAGTTAAAAAATCTAGGCACAATTTGCCTTTAGAAGACATATCAGGTAGCATATAAACTTAGTTCTCCTCCATATTAGATCCTAAATTAACTTTAGTCAACAACATATGAATGTGCTCTTTGAAGGTACTGAATATAGGTAGTATTCAATAGCACGTTTTTCTTTTACTTGGCAAGTTTTTTCCAATGCACAATGGATGTCTTCTGTGACAGTTTTATAAAATTGGATAAACATAACTCCACCTCCTCAAAATTGGTTTATATTTGCTTCTCTTTTAATGAAGGAGTGAATGGCACAGGTCAGCAAATAAACTGAGTAACAGCGGTTGTCCGCTATGGCCCTTGCTACCTGAATATTGCATTTGGACAAATGGCCTACTGCTGCCAATGGCAGAAGTGTTTATGGGCTACTGTAAAGTATGGCTCTCCTGCCCTGACTTAATTGAACTGGGGCAGCAGCACAACCTGTGTTTCTAAGCCCTAGACAAAATTGTGATACAAAATGGGGTTTGTCTTTGAGCTCTCAGCCTCACTATTTTGAGTCTCTTCTTTCCACCAAGAAGCACGCTTATGAGTGACACTTCAGGCTTCTAATATCTTCACAGCATCCCTTTTTTCACCACTATCAAAGTCTCTTCTCCAAAAAGAATCTATTAACTCATTTCCACTGGGCCATAAACAACTGATAACAGCCAAAAAGAAGATCAAAGACTAAAACTGAAGAATGAAATTCAAATAGAATTTTGAGAACTAGACAAAGGTTAAGGGAGCAAGACATGGGAGTATGAGGGTTGAGGGCAAGAAGACAGAGTATGGCAGCAGGGCCTTCCAGATCCTAATAAAACCAATAGTATAGGTTTACTATTCCATATATACATAAGACCAGT
Organism: Pseudochirops corinnae; assembly: GCA_028646515.1. Lineage (NCBI taxonomy): Eukaryota > Metazoa > Chordata > Mammalia > Diprotodontia > Pseudocheiridae > Pseudochirops > Pseudochirops corinnae. Next base: position 41,235,397 of record CM053591.1, on the reverse strand, counting down.
CCTGTTGAGAGCTATGTTCCTGTCTGCCATTTGACTAATTTCAGCAAACATTTGTTGAACATGTATTATGTGCAAGATTCTACGTGCCAGATGCTAGGAATACAAAGCTGAAAAATGATGTAGCCCCTGCCCTTAAGGAGTGTTTTTTAAAATTATTTTTTGTTTAAGTTTTAGTTTACAACATTCATTTCCACAGGATTTTGAGTTAAAAATTTTCTCCCCATCTTTCCTCTAGCTGCCACCCCAAAACAGTGATACCAGTGAATAACCCCTCCCCCAACCTGCTCTCTCCTATATCTTCCCCCATAACCCCTCTGACTTTCTAGTAGGGCAAGATGGATCTCCATATCCCAGTGCCTATATATCTTATTTCCCAGTTGCATGTAAAAACTCTACTACTACTAATTTTTTTTAAAACATTTGATTTTAAAACTTTGAATTCCAGATTTTTTCCCTTCTTCCCTTGTCACCCATCCTTACTGAGAAGATGAGCAATTCAATACAGGTTGTAAATATGTAGTTACGCAAAACATTTCCACAGTGGATATATTGTGAAAGACAGACTATATTTCCCTCTATCCTATTCTGCCCCCTACTTGTTCTAGTTTCTACTTTGACCCTATCCATTTTCAAAAATGTGTGTTTCTAACTACCCTCCCCCCAATCTGCCTTCCCATCTATCATGCCCCCTCATCCCCTTCCCCCTACTTTCCTGTAGGGTAAGATACCCAATTTAGTGTGTATGTTATTCCCTCCTTACGCCAAATGCAATGCAAGTAAGTTTGACCCATTCCCTTTTGCCTTCCTGTTCTTCCCCTCCATTGTAACAGTTTTCTCTTACCTCTTTTATATGAGATAATTTACCCTATTCTGTTTCTCCCTATCTCCTCACATTATATTTCTCTCTCACTTCTTAATTTTATTTTTTAGATATCATGCCTTTCTATTCAACTGATCCTGTGACCTCTGTCTATGTGCACATATATACATATATATACAGACACTCACATATGTATTTATATGCACATATACCCTCCTATATAAACATATATATGTGTGTATACATATATGTACATTTATATTCCCTTCAACTATCCTCATACTGAGAAAAGTTTCAACAATTATCATTTTTCCAAGTAGGAATATAAATAGTTCAACTTTAATAAATTCCTTATGATTTCTTTTCCCTGTTTACCTTCTGATGCTTCTCTTGCTTCTTGTATTTGGACATCAAATTTTGTATTCAACTCTTGTTTTTTCATCAGGAACACTTGAAAGTCCTCTATTTCACTGAATGACCATATTTTCCCCCAAGAACTTTTATACTCAGTTTTGTTGAGTCGGTGATTCTTGGTTTTAATCCTAGCTCCTTTGACCTACAGAATATCATATTCCAAGCTTTTTGATCCCTTAATGTAGAAGCTTCTAGGTCTTATGTTATCCTGATTGTATTTCCATAATACTCAAATGGTTTCTTCCTGACTGCTTGCAGTGTTTTCTCCTTGACCTGGGAACTCTGGAATTTGGCTATAATATTCCTAGGATATTTCTTTTTGAGATCTTTTTCAAGAGGTGATCAATGAATTCTTTCAATTTCTGTTTTACCCTCTGGTTCTAGAATATCACGGCAATTTTCCTTGACAATTTCTTGAAAGATGATGTCTAGGCTCTTTTTTTGTTCATGGCTTTCAGGTAATCCAATAATTTTTAAATTGTCTCTTCTGGATCTATTTTCCAGGTCAGTGGTTTTTCCAATGAGATATTTCACATTGCCTTCTATTTTTTTATTTGTTTGTATCTATTTTATAGTATCTTGATTTCTCATAAAGTCATTAGCTTCCAATTGCTCTGGTCTAATTTTGAAGGAATTATTCTCTTCAGTGAGTTTTTGAAATTCTTTTTCCATCTGGCAAATTTGGCTTTTTAAGGCATTCTTCTCCTTGACTTTTTGAGCCTCTTTTGCCCTTTGAGTTAGTCTATTTTTTAAGGTGTTATTTTCTTCAGTCAGGTTATTGACTCTCTTTTCATGATTTCCTTGCATCATTCTCATTTCTCTTCCCAGTTTGCCCTCCATTTCTCTTATTTGATTTTCAAAATCCTTCTTGAGCTCCTCCATGGCCTGTAAGTAGTTCATATTTTTCTTGGAAGCTTTTGATGCAGGTATTCTGACTTCATTTTCTTCCTCTTGTTCCATGCTTTGATCTTTTTTGTCCCATAAAAAGGATTCTATGGTCTGTTTGTGCTTCCTTTGTTTGCTCATATTGCCAGCCAATTACTTGACTTTTGAGCTCTTTGCCATGGTAGAACTCTGCTTCCAGATTGCAGAGAGCTATGTACCAAATTGCTGGGGTCTTCATAGCTGCTGGAGCTATTAGGAAGGCACCCTCTCTGCAGCCCCCACAAGCTCTGGCACAATGGCCACACATCCTAGGACCACCACCCAAGACCGCGATCCAGATTCAAGCAGGTTAAAGCAAGAGCAATTACCTTCTGAATGGTCACTTGGTCCCCCTATAATCTGCAAGACAGGAATTCTGGAGACAGCTACACAGCAGCAGCTGCAGCCACCACTTCTCACCCTGGGGCCAGAGGCCGTACCACAGTCTTCACCCAGTTCCAACAGAGTTCCTGACTGACCTTCTACTTTCTTTTTGGCATTTATGGGTTGAGATGTCTGGAACCCACCACAGTTGCTGGTGATTCACTCTCCTGAATTGTGCTCTGGACCTCACTGGTGAGGGCTGCCCCAGACCCAGGCTGCACAATGCAATAGACCCTTTCTGTCAGCCTGTTGGGCTGCCTTCAGTGGGAGATTTGTTTCTCTCTGTCACTTTGTGGGTTCTGTAGCTCTAAAATTTGTTTAGAGTAATTTTTTTACATGTATTGGAGGTGGTGGGAGCCAGAGCCATGCAGAGGTCCTGTTTTTACTCCACCGTCTTGGCTCTGCCCACTTTGATCTGTGTCCAGTCTTGCTTCTCCTATATATTAACCATGTCATTATAAGCAAGTTACTTGACCTCTTAGTGCCTTAGGCAAGACTAAGAAGATAAATTACAAATTAATTATCTATGAGGGGATTTTCACACTGACAGTTCTTACATTGATAAAATCATAAGTGATGACCAAAAAAATGAGAAAATAAAGGGTTGACCATAGTGTGTAGTGGGGCAGGGTATGTATATCTATACTGATTAGATTATGATTAATCCAAGGAAGAATTCGTATGTGGTAGATTTTCTAATTACCTTATGTCCAAGCTCCAAGGTTCCCTAAAGTCATCTTCCTTGTCACATCACTGGTACTACTGCATATTTTCAGTGCACATAGAGTGCTCTGGGGCAAGGTAAGCTAGTGGATAGAGAGATGACCTGGTGTCAAGTCCCACTTCTGACAATTTCTAATTTTGTGAACCAGGGCAAATCATTTAATGTCTCAATGCTCTAGGAAACTCCATGACTATAAACTGAGAAGCTACAGAACTGCACTGGTTGAGAGTTTCCTTCAGTACCTATTCTTGCCTCCATAGGTTGCTGAACACCTTCCCTATCAAAGAAGCAATAGCTATGATTTCACATGTTCTATTTGAGAACCTGGTAATATTCCTTGCCTTCCTGTCCTGATGAAGAGAGGTTATTACAAATATTTAAATCAAGCCTTAAAAATAGTATATCCATGAGACTTGCTTTAGGCAAATACATTGCTCATAAATTTTTTTGTATTTCCATTGTTAAATTTTTCTGTTCTTCAAATGGCTATTTTTGCATGAAATATTTAACTGGGAATTGGTGTTCTCATGTTGTGTTATTAGTTTCTTAGCTTATAATTGACCTACCCATTCATCACTGGAATCTTCACAGTTCCTTTACAAATCAAGGAACATTTTTTTATCAATTGTAATGATGAATAAATAATTGAAATTATTTAGATGATAGCTGCAACAATATAATAGTCTCTTCCCTACCTGAAGACCCCACTGAAATTTGTCTGAATTGAACAGATGTTGTTTGTGTTAGTTTCCCCTTTTGCTTGCAGGGGATCATAAGAATCTTACCTTCCTGAATATAGAAGGTTATGGAAACCTGCCACTCTCTCTCCCCCACATTCTCTCCATCTGTGTTTGGGCTAAAATAGGGAAATGAATGGTATCATCAAAAGACCACTTGCTAGAAGTCAGCATGACTCCAGTTAGAGTTAGTTTCACCATGGCCAAGTCACCTCTGCTCTTTGAAGTTCATTTTTGTTTTTGTTTTTTTATCAGTAAAATAAGACTAGTATCTACATTATCTCCAAGGTCCCTTTTAGTTGGAATATTCTGTGATTCTATTTAAAAAGGATTTCTAGCTTTCATCAATACATGCAGGTGGAAGATGCTGCCATCCATACCAAATGGCAAGATATATGCCCCTATTGGCATCAATGAATGGTTTACAATTGCACAATTCATAGAATTACGGCCTGGATGCCATAATTTGTTTAGCTCAAGAAAGCTGGCCTTTCTTTTAGGTAGAGTAGGAAGCCAATCAATCATTCAATCAATTAGTCATTAGATCTTTATTGAGGATGAACTCACATCCCTGTGGTGGATTTCAGGGAGCTTCTGGAAGACCCTTCCATTCATTAGATGGTATCTGAGATTTTACTATCAGAACCCTATCACTAGTTCAGATTTTTTGTTTCCCACTAAAAAGTTATATGATGGCAGAGTCAAGATGCCAGAGTGAAAGCAGGAACTTGCCTGAGTCTTCTCCCCAGTACCTCCAAATACCTATAAAAAATGACTGTAAACAAATTCTAGAGCTACAGAACCCACAAAATGACAGAGTGAAACATATCTCCAGCTGAAGATAGCCTAGCAGACCAAAAGAAAGAGTCTTTCGTACTAGGCTGGGAATAAACAGTAGTCCCCCAAGGGCCGTGCTGGCACAGACTGGGACAGACCAGGTCTCAGAGGAGTGAATTACTGGCAGCTGTGGTGGTTTCCAGACTTCTCAACCCACAAAGGCCAAAGACAAAGTAGAAGGTCAGTGGAGAAATTCTGTTGAACCTGGGTGAGAGAAGAGCGTGGTCCAGCCCTAGGCCCAGGGCAGCGGAGGTGGGGCAGGTGGCAGCAGCAGCTCCAGGACCACAGATAATGGGGGAATTAAGTGGCTCATCATAAGGTGATTATCTCTTTGCTGGTACTGAGGCAAGATTTACCCTGCTTGCATCTGGATTGCAGTCTTAGGTGTTAGTCCTGGGGTGAGGAGGAGCACTGGCATGGCAGAGCTTGTGGCAGCTGTGGAGAGGGAGTCCTCCTCACAATTTCAAGGCAGAAAAGAATGCTTGAATATTGTAGAAACACAATCAGGATAACCCAAGATCTAGCAGCTTCTACATTAAGGGATTGGAGGGCTTGAAATATGATGTGCTAGGGGTCGAAGGAACTAGGATTAAAACCAAGAATCACCTACCCAGAAAAACTGAGTATAATACTTCAGAGGGAAAAATGGATATTCAATAAAAGACTTTCAATCATTCCTGATAAAAAGACCAGAGCTGAACAGAAAATTTGACTTTCAAATACTAGAATCAAGAGAAGCGTGAGAAGGTAAATAGGAAAGAGAAGTCATAAAACACTTATTAAAGTTACTTGTTTACATTTCTGCATGGAAAGATGCTATTTCTAACTCATGAGACTTTTCTCTGTATTAGGATCATTGAAGGGAATGTGTGTGTGTGTGTATGCGTGCGCATATAAATGTCTTGAGATATTTATATATTTATACCCTGTATCTTCCTTGCCGCTATCACTGTGCAGGCTGTCCACTAGACCTAGACCTCTTCCTCATATTACCTTGGAACTCCAAGTTTCCTTTTACTAAAAAAAATATATGGAATAAAATAAGCGTTTTTCAAAACAGTATAATAAGAAAAGATTACATTTGAAACTGAAAATCTGTTATGTACAACTTGCTATTCCTTTTAAATATATAATAGCTATCATATAAATTTCTTTTTTTCCTTTTCTTTCTTTCCTCCCTCCCTGCCCTAGATTTGACTATCCTTAGATACAAATATGTATGGATGTGTGTAGGTGTACATATATGTATATATATATATATATATATATATATATATATATATATATATATATA
>CM053591.1:41184157-41228763 GCA_028646515.1 Pseudochirops corinnae | reverse complement strand
TTTTTCTCATTTTGCCCCTCATTATTTCATGCAAACCTATTCATGTTTTTCTAAGATCATTGAACTCATCATTTCTTTTAGAACAGCATTATCATTATTGTCATTAATCTTACCATCACTAGGCTACACACCACAACTTGTGCAGCCATTTGTTGTGGCAAACAATTAGAAATTGTGTGGGTGCCCAAGTTTACTTACAAGCTCAACTTATCTTTACCTTCTGTATGAGGCTTTTCCTGATCCCCTAGCACCTAGTATCTCTCTTCCCAATGGCCATGTGTTTATTTGGATTTACCTATATGGAAACATGTTATTTCCTCTGATAGAATGGAAGCTCTTTGAGGACAGAGACTGCTTCATTTTTTGTCTTTGTGTTCCTGCTGCCTTTTCATAGTCCCTGCATGTAGTCTTTGCTTAAGAGATGTTTGTTGAATGACTCAAGATTGAGCCACACTGGAAGATGCCATATTGCTTAAGTAGAGCACATGGTACCATGGGGTCCTCTGGAAAAGATGGAAGACTAATCTATTCATGAAATTTCTTATGAATTCCTCATTTGGTACCTTTGCTATATCTCTGTAACAAATGTTCATTGTTAATACAGCTCATCACTTAAAAAATTATATTTTTAAAAATGCACAATGAGGTTTTTTCCTCCTATAAGTGTAAAGTTCAAAGCCCAAGCCTCCACAGGGGCATGGTAAGCTAGAGATAATAAATTGTAGGCTGTTCCCAGTTTTCAATAAATAGATTCTAATTTCTATCTGTACCTTAGACGACATGACTTTTTTAAAGGCGCTTTTAAGCTACCAGCCTTTGCTATTTGCAACCATTCAGTTACAAGTGCAAAGAAGCCTTATGGAGGAAATCAGAAGAAGCAAAAATGGAAGTAAAAAGGTCTGTACCTACAGAAGTCTTGGCTGATTGATAAAAGCAGCCAGGCAATGATAGCTTTTTTTTTTTTATGTATTAAGGTTTTGTGGGGTTTTTTTCCCCCTCAGTGAGCAGCTAGCCTGCTGGTAACACTATTGACCTAAATAAGTCTAAAGTTTGCATGCCTGAAGTATTGTCATTGAAGTATCAAGACTATAAATAGGTGGAGGTTGACAAGAGGGAATTGAAAGAGGAGGCAGGCCTCTTATTCTATGAATGAAAGTTAAAATTTCTATTCAGAGAAAAATCAAACTGTGCAAGCCTAATATGAGAAGTGGGTTTTTGTTTGTTTTTGGTTTTGTTTTTAGTTAGGTTATTTCTTCAGTGGGGAAAGTGCAGTTGAATTATATTTGGGATGGAATAAATTCTTAGGAACTACCTTTCAATTTTTCATATAAATCAGATTCAAGCTCTGGTATCTCTAGCTATAATTCACTTCAAACCAAGGAAGAATTCACAAGCCATATGAGGGAGGAGCTTTTCAGTGCTGAGAAATTTTATTTTGTCTCTGAAAATAGGCAAAACTGCTTTAATAGTGTTAGTGAAGAAGAGATTAAAACATATTCTTTGATATTTTTCCTTTCCATCATTTTAGCAAAGGTACACACATACACATAATACACAAACACCAAATTATTTAAGTTTGCATGATTTTTATTCATTGATTACCTTTCTTTAAATTAATTTCATAGATCTCCGTAATTTTTCCTTTAAAAATCCCAGTTGGAGGAAGAAACAAAACCACCTGAAGTTTCCATCTTCCTAAGAGTTTTGTCATTCCCATAAAGTTTTGTCTACTTTTAGAATTTATAGTATTTGTCCATAGTATCTATGTTATAAATAATGGCTAAATTCCAAGGCTAAACCACAAGTCAGTTTACTCCATAATATACCTGATATAATGTACATTTGTGATTTTTAAAAAATGTGAATCACAATACTAGTAATTATACAAAATAGGCGAACAATACAACTGAATAGAAAAATTGTTCATTTGCAATACTTGTGTATGAGGGAAAAGTTTTCATTAGAGGAAGAGGAAGTAGATGGGAACTTCAGTAGAAATAATAAAGGAAGTTCTAGGAAGTTTCAATGGCTTTATAGACTGTTGGTACTGGTGGTTCACCAAGTTTATTTTTTTTCAAACTTTTTTGTTTGTTTTCTGTGACACAGGTGTGTCACTAACATCATTCTTTTGCTTATCTTTATTTAAGGATTAAGATCATTAGAACTTCTCAGATGTAATACAAAGGAATAAGCAATAAGAGAAAAGAGGGCATATAGGGAAAAGAAAGAGTAACAAAAGTACACATCTGTAAAACTTGGAAATCAAAAAGGAAGAGGTGACATCAGACTGTGAGAAACATACCATGGAACCAGACAAATCAGACTTTTAGATTTGGAAGGGACCTTGAAGACCATCTACATCCAATCTCCTAGTTAATAAGAATATTTTCATCGATCTCGAGTTAAAATTGTGGTATATGCGGTGAAATGACTTGACTGAGGTCTCACAATTAGCTAGTGGCAAAGCTCCAATGAGGAATTGTGTCTACAGACTTTTTGCATCTTTTTTCCTTCACTACAAACAAGTTGGATAAAAAGCAAGGATTCTATGCGAAATTATCCTGAAGGAAAAAAAGTTATCCTCTGATGGCACAGAAGGTACTGTGTACCCAATAGCAATTTGAAATGAGTTGGGTAGAGGGGCTGTAAAAATGAGGGGGCAGTACATTGAGCTAGGATTACTGGGGGAGGAGGACATAGTACAAGACCACATAATATTAGACATAGTATATTTTAAGTTGGGCAGTCATTTGAGGAGTGCCCATTTAAGTATATACTACTTTTATGGAAAAAAAATAATAATAACGCATCAGTGTTTAAATGTCAGCCTAGATAACTTACCATTAATCTTTGTAGGATTCCACGTGTGGTCATAATGTAGCTAAGCTTGACTACATTTGACAGCAGGGCATCTACAGGCTGACACGAACTTCACTTTTTTGCAGTTCTGGTTACTTTAGAGTTGATAGGAATTGATGAGAAACCACTCGCCCATCTATAATTAGAAGACTTGAATCTGACCTTTTAAAGGAAGACAGCCAAGGTTGGTCTTCTGTCTGACACCCATCTGTACAAGTAGGGACCAGCTGTTTTCCTTATGTAGTTCTTTGCGGTTGTGTCTCTGATTCAAGAATGAAATCTAGGCTAATGTCAGCCAAGAAAGAGAAGAAAGTTAGAGGAATGAGAGAAAATAGGATAGAGGAAAAATAAGTGGTTATCTGCTGTATCTAAAATTTACCTGTCCCTATTGACTACTTGAGAAAAATAAAGAAAATCTGTCCTAGGTGAGTGTCAGATTTTATTAGCCTTTATAATGACACTTTACTTACTATCAAATATATTTTTGCTTATTTAGAACCAAATTCAATAGACTTAATTAATGATTTTGTTCTTTCCCCCCATTCTTAGGCTTACTTTAACCTTGTCTTGTCCAATGGATTTGAAGAACTTCCCCATGGATGTCCAGACTTGTACAATGCAACTGGAGAGTTGTAAGTACCTTCATTGAAACAAGTGGTTGTTGTTGTTGTTTTCTTCATCAATGTCCTACTTCTTTTTCTCTCCCATTGAGGGAAACTGATCAGTAAGATTAATTCATCTACTAGCTAAGAAGTCTCCTTCTTCCACTAAATATGGCATTCTTATACTGGGGTCCATAGACTCAAAGCATCTATGCAGAGGTTTCAAAGAATCCATGATCTTCTACGGAGGAAAAAAGGAAACACAAATATTACATATAACATAAAACATTTATTTTCATCGATCTCTAGTTAAAATTTAGCATGTCCTTCACTTATGAATGTAGGTAATAAAATATAATGTTTGGACAGTCTCACTATCAGACTGGAAATGGTGATAATTTTTGGGCTTAACGTCTCCCAAAGACAAATGCAATTTTGTGAAGGCTGATCCTACTCTAGTCAATAAATCAAGTCAACAAGTATTTATTATGCATTTGTCACATGTCAAGCATGGGAGTGAGGGGAAGTGCCCACACAGGGTTGTTATAGAAAAAGAAGTCAGGAGTGGGTCCCAGAGAGGAATGAAGGCATTAACCTGGATGGCCCAATCACTAAAGGAGCTTGCAGGAGAGATTGATCAATGGAAAGAGGAAACAAAGTGATCTTTTAGGGTGAGAAGGCTACTGAATCATAGCAGATAAAGAAGTCTGGAGAATCAAGAGCAGAGAACATGGAGGAATTAAGGAGTGACACCAGTGAAATCACAGACACCTAAAGTAATGCATACTCATAAACTCAAAAGATCAGAGATTTAGATCTGGAAGAGACCTTAGAGACCATAGAGTCTATCCCCCTCATTTTGCAGGTAAGGAAACCAAAGGGTAAAGAGACTAAATGATTGCTCAGGGTTATGCAGCTAGGAAGTACATGAGACGGGATTCAAACTCAGTTCTTCTGACTCCAAATCCAGTGTCCTATCCATTATGTCATCTGTCTCCTGTAGAACAGAGTTCTAAGGCTTCTTCTGGAGCTTAGGAACACATAAAATGACCCTGTTCTATGCTATATCCAACACGATATGGACAGAGAAGAGCTTGCCAGCATTTATAAAATAGAATGTGAACCTTTTTTCCTCTGGATGTTCCATCGCTCCCCCAACAGCCCTGGGCTTGCCTTTCTTCCAAGTAAAGGAGTGCAAAATCATCCCTCTCCCAGGGGGTCTGCTTTCCATGGGGCATAAAGAGGGAAGTAATTTGATTATCTGATTAAACAAATTCACAGGAAGGTGAGAATGACTAATGTACTCAATGTTATTAACATTTTAAAAGAGGAGTTATTAACATTTTAAAAGAGGAACTTATTACACAAAACATCTCCTACTCCTAATTAGAGAGTCTTTTTGTTTAATAAACACAAAAGGCACTTGGAGGGAAGACTGCAGTGGGGTGGATTGAAGTTGGGATAGTGTTGAGCAGGAGTGGGGAAGCATGAACCAGTGGTGCTTAGCGGTTAGGGAGAAGGGGCCAGTCCAGGATCTGGGGAAAGGATTCAGAAAGGAAACAACTATGGCACCCAAGACATTTCTTGCTTACTTTGCCTCTTTGCTGAGCACCTGTGCCCCCCAAATAATTTTGCCATGTTGTCTTTGGCATACATGCCTTCAGGTAGCTAATGCCTGAGACTGAAAATGGAATTTTGAGCCAAAAGTCCTGGAGTTTCTTCATGCTCTCTTCCCAGCGCATTGTACTAGTTTGTGAATCAGAGATAGTCATGGAGACAAAAGAGCTCACAGGGATCTGGGGCAATTTAATAATAGAGTGACTATGAAGCACATTGAACTTACTCGTTTGACAAACAATAATTAAAGGGGGTAGGGAGAGACAATTCTTGTAAAGAATAGTGGCACAGTTTCTTTGCAGCTAAGTGATGCAGTGAATACAGTCTTAGCCTGAAATCAGGAAGACCTCAGTACAAATCCAATCTCAGATTCTTAACAGCTATGTTACCCTGGACATGTCACTTTAACCACTCTCTGCCTCCATTTCCTCATCTGTAAATTGGGATAATAATAGCACCTCCTTTCTCAAGTTGTGCTGAGGATACAATGAGATAATTTTGTAAAGTAACTTGCAAACTTTAAAGCAAAATATAAATCCTAGCTACTACTAAGTGCTAGCTAGCTTCTGATTATTTTAGAATGCAATAGACATCCCTGTTAAACATATTACCAAAATATACACACATACACAGGCATATACATGCATATAGTAGAAAAGTCAGTTTTAAAGGTGAAGTTAGTCACAAGGTAAGCTTTAATTTCATGAGAGACTATATTTATTACTGTCAATATTATATAGCCCATGACCTTCTCCATAGTCAAGAGACCTAGGCTTTCATCTCTACTCAACTACTTACTAAGAAGGAAGACAACCTGATTTGCAGTATGGTTCCAATATATCTGCATTAGAGAACCACCCTAGCCACATTTAGAGAGTCTCACCATAGACTGGAAACAGTGATAAATTGTTTTGAACCAACAACACTCAAAGACAAATATATGTCCTAGAGACACTGCTGCTTAGTCATTTTTCAATTGTATTCAGCTCTTTGTGACCCCATTTCAGGCTTTCTTGTCAAAAATACTGGAGTGGCTTGCCATTTCCTTCTCCAGCTCATTTGATAGATAAGGACCTGAGGCAAACAGTGTTAAGTGACTTGCCCAGGGTCACACAGCTAATAGGTGTCTGAGGCTGGATTTGAATTTGGGAAGATGAGTCTTCCTGACTCCAGGTCCAAGCTATATCTATTGCTAAGTAGTGCTTTTGTGGAGGTTGATCCCACATGTGCAAACAAAGGTCTATATAGTCAAAGCAATGGTTTTTCCAGGAGCCATGTTCAGCTGTGAGAGTTGGACTATATGTAAGGAAAGCTGAGAACAGCAGAATTTATGCTTTTGAATTGTGGCGCTGGAGAAGACTTTTGAGAGTCCTTTGGAAACTAAGGAGGTCAAATAAGTAAAAACATAAAGAAATGTTTGGGATGAAAAATAACCCTCATCCTTAATTTAGTGAAAAAATAAACACAGAGATTTCTCAGGATAAGAACAGGAGTTTATTCTCTTCCCCAGGAGAAGTGGCTAGTCTTCCCCATGACTCATCATGGAGAAGAGGCGTGTTAGAAAAGACAGTGCCTGAATTTATAATCTAATGTAGTCAAGACCCCTTCCCAAAGTTCCCAAAGAGGCAGACTTCACGAAAATCTTCCCCAAATGGGACAGCAAGAAAAGGGGGTGTATGGTCCCAAAGCAAAGGAAGAAGAGTGAGCCTGGGCTGTCCCTGACTCCCACTGGGCAGGAGGAGGGGCCCACTGAGGCAGGAAAAGCAGACAAAGAAATGAAAGTGATTGACAGCCTCAATGGAGGAGGAAAAAGGAAGTTAACAATCTCAAACTGAGAAGTTTTCACTCATTCCATACAGAAATAAATTCAGGCAATCCACCGGAAGACCAAATACTGAAGCTCAAATACTTTGGACACATAATGAGAAGATGGGATAGGATAAAAAGTTAGGAAAGTTAGGAAAGATTGAAAGTAGAAGAAAAAGGGGATGAGATAAATAGATAGTATCATGGAAGCAATGAACAGATTGGACAGACTTTGGGAGATAGTAGAGGATAGAAGAGCCTGGAAAGCTTATGGTCTATGAGGTCAAAAAGAGTCAGACAGAACTCAGCCACTGAACAACAACAAAAATCCTACACTAGTCACCAAGTCAACAAGGCTTTATGAAACATTTATAGATCACTTCCTCTCTTAGTCTCCTCGTTTACCAAATGGAGAAAGAGATAAATAGTCTATGGAGTCCCTTTTAGGCCTAGTAACTTATGATTCTCCTGACCTTATTTTTATTTTTATTTTTTATTTTTTTTGGAGGGGAGGGAAGGACTCCAATCTGTGCTTTCATTGGGTAGGGAACTTATAATGAGAAATTTCTACCAATGCAAATTGGCATCTTCTTTGTAAAAATAGTCTTAGAGAGTTGCCTACCCCTTGAAAAAACATTTAAGGATTTCTATTTCCTGCATAATCTCCTTCCTCTATTTTTCTGTTTAGAAACAATAAATGTGACTGATGAAAGAGACTTCTCTTAGAGGTTTTGAAAAAAGAGCCCAGCATTTGGAGTCTGAGGAATAGGGTTCACACACCGACTTTGCAACATATTCTGTGTCACTTGGGGCAGATCACTTCTCTGGGTCTAAATTTACTCATTTGTAAAATGAGGTGGTTGGACCAGATAATCCTTAAGGCCTCTTGTACCTCTAACTCTTCCGATCTTACTCCCTCCTACACATTATGCCCAATGGTTATAACCCAATGTTGTCTCTACACAGAGGATCACCAATCTGATTCTTCACCCAAACTTTTTCAGGCGAAGACTAAGACAAAGGAAAGGAGCCCTACTAGGACAGATAGATTCCAATTAACTTTACCATTGATTTCTGTGTAACTCTCACTGAGGTACTGTCCTGCAGTAATTTTGTTGAAAATAACGAGTGTGCTATAGATGAGAGTTGACCTGTCTAAACCTCTCCACTGCATACTTCCCCATCCAATTTCTATGTTCATTCTTGCATAAAAATAACAGAAACAAAAAGGAAAAGTAATATAGGGAAAAATAGTAGCCTTCACTTCTGGAATGTGATGTTTTGGCTTATGCATATCTGACAGATAATTCATTGTTTATGCAACAAAATAGAGAAACTTATTACTGAGCTGGCAATGATTCTTTCTGATGACTCAGGAGTGATATGACATAGGATCTCATGGGGTCTGACACTTACTTTTCTCCACAGGCATCCTAAGAAGTATGTCATCATGCTCTATTTGCATATTCTGCTCATTTATCTGCCAAGTATCTCCCTCATTAGTGGAAGTTATTAAGATTTAGCTGTAATAACTTGTAGCACAAAGGTTTGTTGCAGGCAAAGCTCGCAGACCCTAAGAGTGGAGGCAAATGTGCTGTGGGAACATTTAGATAGATCTCTGATAACAATTAATACAAAAAGAGGAATTGAAGATTATCTTTCACCTGGAAGGCTATGGAACTGTGATGCTATTAATCAGACAGTCATTTAAAATATTTGTTGCTATTACAAGTCATTTTAATGATATAGCACAAATAAAATCAAAAGGGATCTATTTTGTTTGATGGAATTTAAGATTTAAAGAGCAAGAATGGATGAACATTTGTTTAGTTCTGCTTTATTATCACATTGAGTGAAGTCTGGAAACTAGCCTTCAGTTTTTCATTTTGATTTTTAATTTCCATGATAAATATTTAGATTTCATTTATATAGATTTTCCTCCCCTCCATGCACATGCACACACACACACACACACAAACATATATATATATATATGTCTCTGTGTGTATGTATATACATATATTCATACATATATACATACACACACACACACACATATGGTTAAAGAACTGACCTTAAGGTCAGAAAAATCTGGGATCAAATCAGACAGACAGTTTAGGAAACTCTAATTGGTGAATTATCTGTAACTTATAATTTTAGAGATCGGCTTGGTGAATTGAGAGTTAGTGACTTGTCTGTGATTATGCAGCCAGTAGGTCCCAGAGTAAGGAGCTGAACCCTGTATTTCCTGACTCCAAGGCCAGCCCTTTGTCTACTGTATCACATTGCCTCTTCATAGTTACATACCTCTTTATAGTTCCTCAAAGAACTTTTCTTCTAGATTAATTGAGCAGTTCCCCCTCAGACATTTCTGTCTTATTTTGTTTGTTTTTTTCCCAACCCATTCATTAAAGTTTGACACTTTCTGGGAAGTGTCTGTCGCTTGTACTGACCAAGGTGATTTATTTGTTCTAGTTGGCTACACCATGAATGACCTGATATTTGAGTGGCTAAGTGATGGCCCAGTACAAGTGGCTGAGGGTTTAACCTTACCTCAGTTTATTTTGAAAGAAGAGAAGGAACTTGGATACTGCACAAAGCATTACAACACTGGTGAGTACTCTTTCACTTGATGAACTAAGGTTATTGGATTTTGGTTTTGTTTTATTTTGTTTGTTTGTTTCCACATAGACTGAAGAAGGGAAGTAATGCCTGTTCTCCATTTAGTATCTGTAATTTAGGTTATTTCTTCTTTCTGCATAGTATTTAATATTAATTTAATGGGCATGTATACATATTACTAAGCTGCAATGTACAAACAAATTTAATACACAAAGTCCTTGTGACCTCTAGAACATGTTAGGAAAGATAGTCTCCTGTAATTCATTTTGGAAATGATCAATGTGCAGAGTCTTAAACTAAGTCTTCAAAGGGAAAATGGCCAAATGGAATTTCACCTGAAAAATTTGGTTCCTTGAACTTAGTAAGTACTGGAGAGATTCCCATTTTGTCTACATACCTATCTATCATCTGTCTCTCATTTCTCCATGTCTGTCTGTCTCTGTCTCCCTGTCTGTCTCTCTCTGCCTCTGTGTGTGTGTATGTGTATATCTCTCTCTTCCTCTTTCTCTGAGTGTGTCTCTCCTCCCCTTTTGTCCCCTCCCCTCTCTCTTTTCTCTTCTTTCTTCTCCTCTCCTTTCCCCTCCCCACTTCTGAAGGTGACTTAAAAAAAAAACAAAACCTGTATGTAATTTCATGGATTTGAGGTCCAGCTACAAAGAATGGATGCACAGACTGAATTTTCTGCATAGGGAGCAAAGCTAGTCTTCAGTCCTCATGGAGCCCATCTCTGGCATCCACTGTTGTCCCTGGCACACTGGGTAAAATTACACATGAGGGTTAGCACTCTCTGCCTTGGTAAAATAGGGGATAATAACTTGCTTGTTTGTAAACCCAGAAATAGAGACATCCTGCTTTCCAGTGCTTCACAGTAATATGAGCTTGGCTAAGATTCAGCTGGCTCCAAGGACATAACCTCGGCGGGGGGGGGGGGGGGGAAAGGGAAGGGGAATGAAATAGTGATGATAGGCATGGGGGACAATATTGGATGTAACAAAAACAAGTTCTTCTATATTTGTATCTAAATGAATATGGTCATCTAGGGAAAGATGGTTATCTCCCTTTTGAAGACTTAGCTCTTAAGTCTGCATATTGATCATACCCAGAGTGAATTACAGGGAAGCTATCTATCCAGGATGTCTTGCACAGGTGCGGCACTGAGTACAGTAGATCATGAAGGCATATGCAAGCTATCAAGGTCACACAGCTAGTTGATAGATGCAGTGGGATTAGAACAAAGACTCATGATTCAGTGTACATCCAGCCGCACCACATTATCTGCCTGCCTGTGCATTTCTCTTGATGCTGACAGAGACTGGTAACCATTTCCATTCTCTGTTTTTGGTGGAGTAACCAGTTCAATGGTATCAATTAACTGGTCAATATCTTTGATAGCCTTAAGAAAGTCTGGTATTTGTTTCTAGTATAGACTATCAGCCTTCTCCTTAGGTTATCATTATCTTTTATGGCATCCAGATTTCTTATCTGGTGACCTTCGTAAGTATCTACACACTGTAGTTTAACCAATAATTATTTTTAATCTCTTTTGAAGAGATTGCTTTATGGGAAGGCATGATCAGTAAAGTTTTAAACATATCTGAGGGAGGTAGCCTGGCAGAATAGATTAAGGACTGGGCCTTACTGGGTTCAAGTCTCATATTTTCACTGGTTGTTTCCCATGCTTAGAATTCTCTCCCTCTTCATTTCTACCTTTTTGGCTTCCCTGGATTCCTTCAAGTTTCAGATAAAATCTAATCTTCTACCAGAAGCTTTTCCTGTTCCTCTTTAATTCTAATGTCTTCTCTGCTTCATTATCTCCAATTTATCCCATATATATCTTGTTTGTACATAGTTGTTGTGATGTTGCCTCCCCCATTAAACTGTGAAATCTTTGAGAGTGGGGACTGTCTTGTGCCTTTTTTAAAAAAAATATTCACAGCTTAGTACAGTGCCTGATGACTAATAGGTATTTTTATATATTATTTTATTCCTCCCCAATTACATGTTAAAACAATTTTTTAACATTTTGGGTTTTTTAAAGTTTCTAGTTCTAAATTCTATCCCTCCCTTCCTCCCTCACTCCCCCTCCACACTCTGAGATGGTAAGCAGATATAGGTTATACATGTGCAAACATGTAAAACATTTCCATATTGGTCAGACTCAATGTTTGCTGACTTACTGACTGACTGGCTATTTAATCATGGGTAGGTCACTTAATATTTCTGACTCTCCATTCTTCACCACCGCCACCACCTGTTTTCAGTCTTTGTCTTCCTGAATCTCATGTCTTCCTGAATGCTCCTTGTCATCGACAATTGCATTTCTTTTTCCTTGCATTTGCATCCTCAGAACATAGCATAGTTTTTGGAACATAGTAAACACTTCATGAATGCCTTTTGGTAGGCTGCCTGCTCCCAGGAAACTCTCTATCACTATAATCAGTGGTGAGAGATTCTACATTGGGGCTCAAATACCACTAAAATTCCCAAGTTCCTCAGTCATACTCTTGCCTACCCTGAGGCACCCCCCCCAAAAAAATCAGTTCTATAAATCAAAGTTATAGAAGTCAAATGGTCAGTTTATATTGGCCTCAAAAAATAACACTTTTTAAAAAGCAAATCTGCAAGAAAAGATTTTAATAAAAATCTAATTGACTGAAATAATTGATGGTATACTTCTTTATTCTAGGATTCTCTGTTTCCTCATCTATAAAATAAGGGAATAGAACTCAATGGCACTAAATTTATGATTCTATGATCTTGTAATATACTACTATCATTTCCATTACAATAAGTAGGGAGAAGTCTGCTGAACACCTTTGTAGGTGATTATTTTCTGTATCTTTATCTCTGTCTCTATCCATACCAATATTTCCATCAATATCTATAGCCATATCCATATCTATAAGCAAAGGTTATTTATTAGAATAAATATGAAATATAAAGTGAATCCTACAAAAGAAATTCCTTATTTACAGGAAAGTTTACTTGCATTGAAGTCAAATTTCACCTGGAGCGCCAGATGGGATACTATTTGATCCAGATGTATATTCCTAGCCTGTTGATAGTCATTTTGTCCTGGGTGTCATTTTGGATCAACATGGATGCAGCACCAGCCAGAGTGGCTTTGGGCATCACCACAGTTTTGACAATGACAACCCAAAGTTCCGGATCCAGGGCCTCCCTGCCAAAGGTAAGAAGTTTACTTGGTTATCTGAGTCCAGTTTCATCAGTTTCTTTTCTATTGCAAGAATCTATGTGGAGATAAATATATGCTTATTTAAACAAGCAGGAGATAAATATTGCTTTTGAATGTACTTGAAGTAGGAATAGTGGGAAATAGTATGTTTGAAGATGACATATACTTAGCTTCATCAATTCATGGCAAAGGGAGGAATTAAAAGCAGGAAATTACTCAAGAAAGTTATTGAAGGTCCCCCTAATTTTCATCTTTGTTGTTCTTCAATCATTTGGCTGGCCCAAGGAAGCCTGCAGGGAATATGTGTAGGCTAAAAATGACTTAGGTACAAGAATTCTGCAAGCACAAACTGGGTCAACTGTTCTGACTGACCAAGTCATGTACCTATACAGAAACTGGAGTTATGGTCCTGAACAATGAGTGAGATGTTCTCACTGATACAGTTTGAAAGAATGAATATGTAATATTATGATGCTATAGGTTACCTGTTTAAAATAGCATGCAATAATATGTTGAATATTTTAAACAGATTTAGTGCTTTATCTTATCAGTTAGCTAAAGGAATCACTTAAGGGGTGGATTTTCAGGCATCATGACAAGTCAAGAGGGTGGGGAGGAAATTATATGCAGCACAAGCAGACCTTTTGGTAGCTTTCAAAAATAGTGTGTTGATGGCTCATTCTTCTGCCCCCATCTAGAATGTTACATTTATGGGGGTGTATATGTGTGTTTTCATGTGGATGCACAAAGGAGCATGCTTAAACTGAGATATAAAAGTTGAATATATGAATCACCTAGAAATTCCTAATGACCAATTTTGAATTAGAGTGTTTCCTAAAAACTCAAGGAAAGACCAGAGTAAAATTATGTTGGTCTATCTCTTGAATGGAAAACATTGAGTCATTAGCAAAAATTTTCCCAAATTATTTATTAAATTTAGTATATACTGGAGCATGTGGGTGGGATATCATTTCCAGTCCTCAGTCACAGAGAAGTCATTGAAATCTCACCCCACATCTTGACTGCTTTGAAATCATAGTCAAACGGGTTGCATCATTTTAATGATAAAATTCAAACCAAACCATAGCAATAGTGCAACAGGCTTTTTTTCCTTTAGCAGACAGATTTATTGGACAAGCAGACAGATGCATCATGAGTTTATGTTGTTAGAATGCCTTGTAAGACCTAGTGATGTAAAAATGTCAGTGATGAAGACAGTGGTGGTGGTGGTGGTAAGGATAAATAAATTTAAAACTATTTATTAAAGAGCCTACTATAGACCAGGCACTATGCTAGGATACAAAGGTAAAAATGAAACAGTCCCTGCCCTCAAGGAGTTTATATTCAAGTTGGGGGGGGGAGGGCAGACATAGAGGAGTGATGGACAGGAAAGGGAGTTTTTGTCTGGGAAGTCACAAGAGAAGTAAGTAGAGGCATAGGACATTTCTCTGCCATGTGCCTTCCAGAAGCAGTGATGTATTTGCTAACAGAAGAAGAAATGGAAGGATGGGGCAATACTTGCATAGGAGGACAGATATCAAAAGGTCCCAGATTTCTGGCATGGATAGTTGTAAACCATAATCCAGGTTATTTGAGGAGAATTTGCCCTCATTCACTGACCAATGAACCTCTGCTCCAGGGTAGAACTTCAAATTGAGGGAGTTAACTGCCATAGGAAGGGATGTATGGTCTCTGATCCAGATAGCCCTGTTTTGTGTGCAGAGTGGAGTCAGTAGCAAGACAGAAGACAAAGTGTTGTTACAAAATATCCAGGACGGATAGTGAAAATGATGATGATGGTGGTGGTGGTGGTGTAGAGGGAGGGATTGTGAATAAAGAAACATAGTTATCCCAAGCTACCAGCTTACTTATGCTTCAGTGTTACGTACTCTTCAAATCCAACAATACCAGCAAATTATGTAGATATAGATCAGCGGTTCTTAACCTGTGGGTCGTGACCCCTTTGGGAGTTGAACAACCCTTTCACAGGGATCACAGGGGTTGCCTAAGACCATTGGAAAACACGTATTTCCGATGGTCTTAGGAACCAAGACACGGCTTCTGTATCCATCTCCAGGCAAGTCCCCCCACATGCAGATACGCCCACATATGAGTATTAAAGGGTCCCAGCATTAGGAAGGTTGAGAACCACTGATATCGATGATATAGATATAACACAGAGGATACAAAGGCAAAAATGAAACAGGTCCTGATGACAAGGATCTTTCATTCTACTGGAAGGATACAACATGAAGATAGAGTAGTAAATAGAAAGTAATTTGAAATGGGATAGAGAAACAAAAACTAGGAGATGGGAAAGATCAGAGGTGACTCCTTAGAGGAGATGGCACCTTAGTGGTCTTGAAGGATGACCAGAATTCAGAGAAGCAGAGGTGAAAAGGAGTACAATCCAGGTATAGGGGATAGCCCATGAAAAGGCTTGGATACAGAAACCAGAATTCTGAGTTTGGGGAATAACTGTAGTCCA
Organism: Pseudochirops corinnae; assembly: GCA_028646515.1. NCBI lineage: Eukaryota > Metazoa > Chordata > Mammalia > Diprotodontia > Pseudocheiridae > Pseudochirops > Pseudochirops corinnae. The sequence goes on along the minus strand of CM053591.1, from coordinate 41,213,573 downwards.
GTTTGGCTAGAGTAGACCATGAAATATATGAAATGTAACAATATGAAATAGGGGCAGCTAGGTGATGCAGTGAATAGAGCACTGGCCCTGGAGTCAGGAGGACCTGAGTTCAAACCTGGCCTCAGACACTTAACACAAAAAAACTAGCTGTGTGACCTTGGGAAAGTCACTTAACCCCAACTGCCCTACAAAAAGGAAGAAGAAGAAAAAGAAGAAATCTGAAAAAGATACATTTCAGGCAGTTTATACAAACTTTTATTTACCTGATGAAAGAACATCTGGGGATTTTTTTCAGGAGAGAGGGCATTTTTGTTCTCATGGGAATTTATATCACCAGTGATACCAACCATCTCTGCCCCCAGCTTTGTTGCATCATTTAGAAAGATCACTTCTCAGCTGGCAAAAAATAAGAATCCACTCTGGGCCTATTTATTTATTTGTTTCTTAATTACTATTCATCTATTCTGTTTCTTTCTTACTGTATCCCCAGGGTAAATACCTGATTTATGTTTGACAGATAGCTGAAGTATAAATCAAAGTAATTTTAAATAACATTCAGTCTTGAATAAAAGAGCCTTAAACCTCTGGTTAGTCACTGCTATTAAAAGAATAACAATTTGTTTCAGACAGAGAGTTGGAATATTTTCACTTGTTACTCATACTTTTTGCTAATGCCACTTCTATGAAAAATATTACAGTAGTCAAACCACCATTATTACATTAGTCCAAATCACCAATATTATAATAGTCAAACCACCCGATGGTCTGCATACAGCTGGATAAGACTGTACTTTATCATTTCTATTTATTATTGCTATTCTATTTATTTATTGCTGATTCAAGAGCTTGTTTTCTGTTTTGTAGAGTAACCATCACTGTTTCCACCCAGTTTGAGCCCTCAATAGCAGAGCTATCAGATTTATCTGGGTTTAACTCAGAGCAGAGAGAGACAGAGACAGAGAGACAAGGAGAAAGAGACAGATACAGAGAGACAGAGATAGAGAGAGAAAAACAGAGAGACAGAGAGAGAGAGAAAGGGGGCAGGGTATTCACATATGTTCATGTGCATGAATGCATGTGTGTGTGTGTGTGTGTGTGTGTGTGTGTGTGTGTGTGTGTGTGTGTGGATTTGATTCCTCTCCAAGCTCCATTCTTGACTCTCCAGACTTCCTCCCCCAACTCCCTGTGGCCCTGGACCCTGAATGTTCCCTCTGCCCCTGATTACCTCGCTTTGAAAGTATATTCCATCCCTGTGACCGCTTCATCTGATCTGTCAGTTTCTCAAAGAACATTCATTTTAAGGAACGTGCCCAGACCAGTTCTGTCTTTGTTCCTCTCTGGACATTCTCCATCATGCTCCTGCATGGCTAATTTCTGCACCGGCTTCCCCTTTTAGAAAGTTAGCTCCTCGAGGACATGTAGGGACTGCCTTTCTTCTGTTTGCATTTATATTACCAGCACTTAGCACTGTGCCTGACACATAGACGCTATGCTTCGTAAATGTTTGTTGATTCGTTGACTTGGCTTGACATAAATGTATTGCATTCTAAAGATGTTAATACAAAGAATGGTCTGAGGTCTAGAAAGTAAATCATACGACAGCAGTTAGATGACACAATGGATAGAGCCGTGGATCTGCAGTCAGGAAGACATGAGTCCAAATGTGACCTCAGAAACTCACTAGTTTGTGACTGTGGGTAAGTCACTTAAACTGTTTTCCTCAGTTTTCTCTTCTGTGAAATGGAGGAATAACAACAGGTACCTTTCAGGGTTATTGTGAAGATCAAATGAGATGACTGTAAAGTGCTTGGCATAGTGACTGGAACATGGTAAAAACTATATAAATGTTAGCTATTATTATCTTACGCTTCAGTTCCTGTAACAAGTATCTGTAAAATCAAAACACAATAAAAGTAAACACAGCTTATGTTCCAGCAGTTGTTGTGGAACACAAAGAGAAGGACAAATTCTATGAAGAACTAGATAAAACCCTCCAAAATGGATGAATATGTGCTTTCATATTCAGTAACTTTGATACTGAACCAGGTTGGTGAAAAATGTCTAAAAAACATGACTTAGGTATTAGGAATGAGTAAGACCAAAGACTTGTAGAATACACAGACATTTATACTCATGTATCATAGATACATTTTTATTTATTTGTTTATTTAAACATTTTTTGTCTTTTTTCTTATTATTTTTTCTTTTAATTATTTATTTTTAGTTTATAGCATTCAGTTCCACAATCCCTTGAGCTCCAAATTTTCTCCCTTTCCCTCTACATGTTGTTTTTTTTTAAATAAAAGAATCATACAATCATAGGCTCATAGTCCCAGAAGGAGATCTGGAGCTGGAAGGGACATCAGAAGCCATCTAATCCTATCACCTCACTTTATAGGTTAAGAAACTAAGGTTAAGTGACCTGTGTAAGGTCTCACAGGTAATGAGCATCAGAAGCAGGATTTCAACCCAGGTGACACTTTAGTGAGAGATCTTTCCAATGTACCCTAATGAAGCAGAGGCCTCTGAACTTGTCAAGTGCTGAAAAACATCATGCAAAAAAAATGAAATTCATCACATTTTATCTTACAGGAAATGAGGGGATTCACTCTTGAATCAAATGTCCTGTAGACAAGCTATTGACTTACTAAAGTTCAAAATTAACAAAATAAAAGGATCATTTTTTAAAAAAAGATATAATATGTATTTAAAATAACTGCAATCTCATCTATTTAATCAAGCTACTGATTCTTTAAATGGGAAATGAACAGAGGAAATGACATTGATGCCAATAACAAAGATTTGGGGCAGAAGTTTAGCCAATGTAAATCAAATAACAAGGAGACCCCCCCCCCCCCCAAAAAAAAAAAACCCTGGAAACTGTATAAATTAAAACACATTTGGGTGATATGCCAGTCTGACAAGTAGTGAAGAGAAATGCCAGTTTTGATGGAAACTCATCTGAAACATCTTACTGAGGACTTTTGAATATCATTTGTTAGCAGCATCCACTCAGAAATGAGACAGAAGTCATGGAGAGGAAAATTGCTTTAAAGAAATCTTGGCAAGAGATCCAACTAAAAACATCTTAAGGGCATTTAAGGATGAATCTGGAAGAGGACAACAAATGGACGAAAAATTGAAAATATCTGTAAAAATTTTATAACAAACTCTTTTCATCATCAACAAATGGAATCACCATATTTGGATTCTATCAGAAGTGTAGACATGCTTATAAAGAAAGTAGAAATAGATCTGGAACAACAACAAAAGAACATATGAAAAAATCAAATGGATTAGATTAAGTGTACATGAAGGTCTTTGCTGACACAATTTTGAGGTCATTGAGAGGACTATTTTCAAGGTATCTGAAGGAGGGTAAGATATCAAAGGCCTCACATACACACATATGCAAATCTCAGTCCTTATTATTACAAAAAATATCAATAAATACTGACCTATATACAACTTTTTCAACTATATAAAATTTTATGAGAATAATCTAGACACGCATGTAAATATAAGGCCATCCTTGATGAAGATATTAGAAGGGACTCGGAAGGCTCTCACAAGTGTCTCATAGTGGACCACATCTTTATCATCACAAAATTGATTAAAAGATGTTGATAATACAAAAATCTATTGTATTTTGCTATATATTAACTATGTAAAAACTACAATTTAGTAGAAAAAAATCCTACAACAAGCTATCTCCAATATATGTTGAAATTATATATGATTCCATAACAGATACAACAACATAGATAGCTGTGTTCACAACCCACTGGTCCTTAATATCAAGTCAGGCATAAAATAGAGAAATATATACTCATTAAAGATGTTCAGGAGAGGATTCTGAGAAGATAGTAGAGTAGATCAGGAAATTCCAAGCTCCCAGGATTTTCCCTTACATAAGAGATGAAATAGCACGTCAGGGTGAATATTAAGCAGTAAAAATAAATAAGAGTAGAGGCAGAATAGGGGTCCTCCTGAGACAATCAGAGGGGATCTGAAGAAAAGTCCCAGGACTAGGTTTGGTCCCTGTAAAGAGTAAACACGTCTAGGCTAGGGTCAGTTTAAGCAACAAATGGCAGGTCCTAGGATTAGCTGGGTTGGAAGTCTGCCTCTGTTTCAGCTGCAGGTAATTTAACACCCAGGACAGTGAGAGGTATTGGGCATCTGAGCCAGGGAACATTGAGGGAACCTCCTCTGACAAGGAGTGCCAGATTCATCTTGGCTGTGAAAATGCAGATGAAGCAAGAAGAAGCCAACACAAGCTCAGTGAGTGGAGAAGCAGTGGGGTATGAATGCCGCTAACTGTGGGCATTTACAGGAGGCTGGAGGTATTGGCTCCAGAGGAGAGAACTGAAGGAGGGTTTGAGGCCAGAGGCATCATCCCCCATCCCCAGGATTAGAGGTACTTATAAAACCTGAACTACTACAAATTAAAAACAAAAATGCATAGACAAAGAAGAAAAAAATTCAACCTCATAGGGAGTTCCTATGGAATGGAGAAAACAAAGATTTGTCTTCAGAGGAGGATACTAAAGCAAAGAAATCCTCTTCTACCCCAAAAAGTAATATCAAATGGTCACCTGTTCAAAAAGAATTCATAGAAGAACTTTAAAAAGACTTTAAAAATCAAATGAAAGAGATTGAGGAAAAAAAATTTTTTTAATAAGAACAATCAAAGAAAAACAAAAAGATTATAAAAAGAAAGTCAACTAATTAGAAAACAATGTCCAGAATCTTAAGGAAGAAAATCACTCTCCCCAAATTAGAATTGGGCATGGGGAAGCCAGCAAAGTTATAGGAGATTAAAAAATAATAAAACAAAATATAAAAAAATGAAAAAAAAATAGCAGAAAATGTGAAATATCTCGTAAGAAAAACAACTGATCTGGAAATATATCAAGAAGAGAAAACATAAGAATAATTAGATTACCTACAAACTATGATTATAAAATAATCATGATATAGTAATATAAGAAATAAAGAAAATTGTCCTGAAGCATTAGAACATGAGGGGAAAATAGAAATGGAAAAAATAAATCCATCAATAACTACCTTAAAGAGATCCTATGAAGAACACCTAGAGGAATATTATAGTCAAATTCCAAAACCCCCAGCTCGTGGATAAAATATAGCAAGCAAAAAGAAAAAAAAACTATTTAAATATGATGGTGCCACAATTAGAATTATACAAGACCTCGCAGTGGTGATACTAAAAGACCACAGGTCTTGGAGCACTATATATTGAAGGACAAAAGAACTGGGGTTTTGGCCAAAAAATATCACACCCAGCAAAGCTAAGCATAATCCTGAATGAAAAAAAAATGGACATTTAATGAGCTGTCAGACTTTTAGGACTTAAAAAAAAAAACAACCCTTTAACTAAAAAGAAGACTTGACATACAATAGCCAAGAAAAGTATAAGGTAGATACCAAGCACTAATTGCAAGAGACTGTATAGGAAAACAGTTTACCTTTTATGTACATAAAATGTAAAATATATGTCTAAGGTTGTTACTAGTAATCGGTTAGTTTGTAAGAAAGATTGGAGTAAACCCAAGTATAATATGACTTTAAAAAATTAAACCATTTAGAAACAGCTAAGAAGAGTAATTATTTTATAAAAATGAGGTGTGAGAAGAAGAATCAACACAGAGGAATTAGATGGGGGAGAAGGACTGTTAGGTTCTCAAAACCTACTTTTCATCGAGAATGGGCTTAAGAAGGAATAATATCCATATCTATCTATCTATCTATCTATCTATCTATCTATCTATCTATGTATCTGTCTGTCTGTGTATCTATCTATATGTGTATATATATGTATATACATATAAAAGTCTTCTAAATTCAGAAAGAAAGAAATAAAATACTAGGAGGACAGAGCATGGGGAGAGGATAAGGAGGGAATCTCTAGAGGGAAGAGTGAAGTAATAGGTTAAAGGGGGGAGGGTTATAAAAGTGTTTAGATTTAAGAGAAAGGGAAGATAAGGGAGGAATCCTTGGAGGGAGGGTAGGTTAAGTAATAGGAAGGTAAGGTAGAAGGTAGAAGTAAAGTAGGGGAGTCAGGAGGGATAGGAAATAAGAGATATGCACAAACATAAAAACAAAGATCAGAAGTAGAATTTTGTTAGGGAAAGTTAGGGCAGCTAGGTGGTGTAATGCATAGAGTATGGCCCTGGAGTTAACATCAGGGCCTGAGTTCAACTGCAGATATTTGAGACTTACTAGCTATGTGACCCTGGACAAGTCACTTAACCCCAATTGCCTCCACAACAACAAAACCCAAAGGTTAGGGAAAGTATATGTGTACGTATGTATATAGGGATATACAAGTATATGTTGAGCTATATATCTAAATATCTAAATATATCCATGCTTAATTGTAGCCTTCTGGGATGAGGGGGAGGGGAAAAAAAGAATAAAGTTAAAAAGAACAAAAGAAAACTAACAAGGACACAAAGAAAAGATGGACAACTCTCAACTAAATATGTAACAGGGGTGAAATTTATTTTTTGAAGTTTGGATTCAGTTAAAGGACTGCACTTGAGGACCTAGAGGGTCATATGTAGCCTTGAGGCTTCAAGGTTCCCCACCCCTGGCAAGATCCTTATCACATACACTTTCTTAAAATGGAAATTTATTTCTATATATTTTGAATCCTCTCTTATATTCTACTGTGCACATGACATGCTTTTTTCCCCTTTTTTATTATGTATTTGTTCCAATATTTAAGTTTATAATATGTTCCTTTTTCTTTTCTTATTGTATATTTAAGTTTCAGTAATAACAATTTTTTAATTTAATTTTTGTAAAATATTATTTAAAAATTAAAATATTTTTTAAAATAATGATATTCAGTACTGTCACAGAGGAGATTCAACATAGAGTTCAATCAATGCAGTTATCTCCTAGATGCTAAAGTCCTTCAAATGCTCTTGTTTATAGATTTTATAATACTTATTCCCCTGGAATATTGTAGAGCCTCCTAAATGAGATCCATAATCACTCCAAGAATTTGACTTTATTTTTGTACAGGAAAAATCAATTACATGAAGAATACTTATTATCAGATTATGATAAGCTGACGAATATACAACCGATAGAGTTTATCTTCCAATTTATTTCTAAGTATGCATACATACTTATATCTATCTGTAGACATCCATAACTGTATATATTTATAACATCCATTTATATATGTCATATGTGACATAATAAAATGTGTTATATATAATGTATGTAGTCACACATGAATCATTACATAGATAGATGGAGATCTTCATCGCAATAATCCTGGTATTTATATGGGTTTATTATGTGCCAGGGCCATGCTAAGTCTTTACAAATATCCTATTTGATCTTCACATTAACTCTGTGAAGTAGGTGCTATTATTATCTCCATCTTACAGTTGAGGAAACTGAGGCAAACAGATTTGTCAATGTAAATATAGAAATAATAGATATAGAAAGACAGAGCTGGAGAGATGGGTATAAATAAATATTTTGAACAGGTTCTTCAAAAAGACAGTTAATTCCTTAATTCCTCTCCTCATTCTACTTCTGATTCTTCAGACTTTGCTATCGTGACTCAACGACTTTCACCCTGTGATCTTTTCACCCTAGAACATCCTTCTACTTCTGCATCCCCCTCCTTCCATGGGTTAGTTTCTCCAGAAACCTCTGTTTTAAGGAATAGCTTGACCATCTTTCATTCTTCTGATAGCTCTGCTTCTGATAAAAATTGAACAGAGGCAGAAGTCAAATTCTATGTAATTAGGTGGTGCAGTGGATAGAGCACTGGGCTTGAAGTTAGGGAGACTCATCTTCCTGAGTTCAAATCTGGCTTCAGACACTTAATAGCTGTGTGATCCTGGGCTAATCAATTAACATTGTTTGCCTCAGTTTCCTAATCTGTAAATGAGTTGGAGAAGGAAATGGCTAACCACTCCAGTACCTTTGCCAAGAAAACCTCAAAAAAGGCCATGGAGAGCCAGATACAACTGAACACTGGGCTAGATTTTGAGAATCAACCAAAGAAATCAACTATTAGTCCTTCCTATCAAGGCATTTGTAATCTAATAAAGAATTTAAATCTAGTAAACTGTCCCTCAGAAGCAGGGTTCCATTCTGTCTTGCTCCAAGACACATAGCCAGTACCAATGAGAGGAAATTACAAAGGGAAAGACTCTGGCACAACAAAAGGAAGAATTCTCCAGTAATTGCAGCTATCCAAAGCCAGAAGAGATTTTCTCATTTGGAACTAAAATCACTTAAGTAAAAGTTGGGTCATTGAATGATACCTAGAGTTTAAAGTGACCTCAGAGGTAATGTAGTATAACTCTCTCATTTTATAGGTGAATTAGATGTAGAGGTGGAATGTGAATCCTCGTCCTCAGACTTGTTAGAATGAGATAAACTAGGAAATAGCAGAGAAAACTCCTGCATTGGGTGAGGGTTGAGCTAACTGTCATTTAAAAATTCCCTTAACTCTACGATTCTTGGATGTTTCAATATTTTGTTGTTCAATAATTTCCATATATCCACTGAGACAATTTTTTCTTTACTTGGACATTAGGCATATATGTTCATTTCACACATGAATAAATATAAATCTTATCCTAGGATGAGGTTATGCAATGTTGGAGAAACCAGAGGTCATTTCCAAAGGGATTTCAAGCGTGTTTTGCTTGGCGATACTCTGCTTTTCACAAAATTTTAATTCTATCTATGTTTATTTTGGGACCATAGGTTTATCTCCCAAGTAACAAATTACAAATTCCTTGAAGGTGTAGGCAATCCTTAGGTTCACTTAATAAATATTCCAGATATGTTTTGCACTCTGTTTACCATAAACCAATTAATTTATTGGGTGTCTTCCAGCCACACATTTCTCCTCCTTCCATTCCCAGCCTAACAGTCATCTCTTGATGTAAAAAAAAAAAAAAATCAAATCAGATCAAGTCAGTTTCTTTGGTACATTCCTAATTGGATGCATAAAATTGACATTCTAAAAAAATACTCCTTCACTACACTTTTAGGAAGTTATTCTTGTTGACAATGTTTAGAGATTTAGAAACTGCTCTGAACATGAAGCAAACTAGAAATTGGGACTGTGATTGTCATCCTGATACTGAAAGGAAAATAGAGATGAATTGATTGGAAAGTCTCATGAAATCAGGCTGGCTTTGAATGTGACAGATTTTATTAAATAGTTACTTTATTTTTTTTTACTTCTCTCTCATTGTTGTGCAGTTATCTGATTTATACCACAGTGTTCCTAGTTGTTTGCTTGCATTTGGACAGGATGGTAAATTTTAGAAGTACTTAGATACTCTGCCAAAATCCACCTACCTCTTGCACAGCAAAGCCAGTAGAGTGGTACCTTTCCTCATTGGTGTTTTCATATTGTATGACATTGGTTTTGTGTATGTTACCCTCCACCTAGTCCCCCCACCCCCAATCTAAGGATCCTTCTCTCCTCCCCTTCACTTTTTATAGTCACTAGTTTTCAGCTAGGTGGCACAGAGAATAGAGTACTGGGCCTGGAACCAGGAAGACATGAGTTCAAATATGACCTCAGACACTTACTAGCTGTGTGATCCTAGGCAACTCAGCTCTGTTTGCCTCAGTTTTTTCATCTGTAAAATGATCTAGAGGAGGAAATGGCAAACCACTCCAGTATCTTTGCCAATAAAACCCCAAATGGAGTCAAAAGAGTTGGACATGACTGAACAAATGAAGTTTTCTTCAAGGCCCAACACAAGCACTTCCTTCTCCGAGGCCTTTCCTGAACCTTACCAGATGTTAATGCCTTCTCTGCTCAAAATTAACTTGTAGCTGTTTTGTTTATATTTTGGATTTTTTTATATAATGTGTCTATGAGTTATCTACCCTGACAGAAGGCACTTGAAGGCTTGGTTCACTTTATCTTGGTATCCACATTAGTTTTTGATGCTCAGGAGGTGCTTGCCAATTGATGTATTGGTTGATTATATTCCATATGATGTGAAGTTAAACACATTGTGGCAAAGCACAGAGTTAATGTGGCAAGCACAGAGAACAGCTAAATGGGAAGTTGTTGAGTCGTTTCAGTCATATCCGACTCATCTGGGATTTTCTTGGCAAAGATACTGGAGGGGTTTGCCATTTTCTTCTCCAGATCATTTTCCAGATGGGGAAACTAAGGCAGATGAGGTTAAGTGACTTGCCCAGGGTCACACAGCTAGTGTCTGAGTCTGGTTTTAACCCAGACCTTCATGACTGCAGGCCTGGGACTCTATTCACTATATCACCCAGGGTGTGCAGTTAGTAGTATTTACCATTTATACATTGTCTTTATTTAAGACGTATCTGAACATCCTGATGTTACTGATGAGATACGCATGAGATATAATGGTAGAAATGAGTTCCTGGGCAAATTAATAGGTTTATGGGGAGAAGAGTGTAGTGATGAGAGAGTTGTAAGTATGGAGAAAAAGAAGTCATTCAGGTGTAATGTGGTGAGTCAAGACTGGGGGCGAGGAAGGGACAGAGAGACAGAGACAGATAGACAGATAGAGACAGACAGAGATAGAGAGACACTGAGAGAGAGAAAGAGAGAGAGAGAGAGAGAGAGAAAGTGACAGACAGACAAGAATTAGAGAGACAGAGAGGGAGGGACAGACTGAAAGACTGATGGCATATTGGGACTAAAGAAGCAGTGTCTGAGAAGGCTATGATCAACATGTCTAGTGACTACACAGAAATTCCCATGAATGCAGGAAGTAAAGGAGTAAGGGGGTTGAGGATCACGGTGGTGGCAGTGGTATTTGGAATCCCCATTCTTCCCTGTGGAGTGACATCAATTTGGGGGGTGGGGGTGAGGAGGAGGTGTTTCATGATTAGAAATTCATAGTCTCCCTTCAGGAAAGAACTGCCTAGATCATGAGTGATAACAGCACAATGAGCAGCAAAAAGGAAGGACAGGAAAAAGGAAAATGAGGAAAAGAGACAAATCAGTGTAGACAAAGCCACTTAATAAGGGGAAAAAGAGAAATGCATGCATTGAAGTAGAAAGATGGGTATGTAGATAGAGATAGGCAAACAGACAGACCCATAGATAAGAAGTGTTAGAAAGGAGAGAACATTCTTACTCTGGGCCAGGAAAATAGTTTTCATGGGATCAGTCGATGGCGTAGCAGAAAGAGTGGTGGAATTAGAGCCAAGAAGTCAGAGTTTGAGTCTGATCTCCAATATTTATTATGTGTGACTCTGGATAAGTCACCTTGTGTCTCTGACCCAGTTTACTCATCTGTAAAAGTGGAATGGAATTCTTGGATTACCTACCTTAGTGACTTGTTATGAAAAAAGATTTTTTTCTTTTGTAAATATTAAAACATGTAACTTTAAATTATATGAATTTTTATTGTTAGTATTAGCATCAACACTAATAATGATGAATGAGGTGGAGAAGGGCAAAAGGTTGGTCCCGTTAAGTCCCAAATTTTCAGGAACCAGCAGAGGGCAGCAACGACCTGGCTCACCTGGGGTGGCAGCTATCTGAGCAAAGAGTTGAGGAAATGAGGACTTTCAATTACAGAATGCTTGTTATAATGGGGAATAAACAGTGAACTTGTTTGGTTGAGAGATACCAACAGGTGAGAACATAACTGAGTGATCCATAGAGCAGTCATTAGCTATTGTGTACTATCTTGTCTATGAAGAAGGGAAAATGCCTGTGAGTTTTCAGACACCTGCCCAACTCAGATTGCCTTGGAATCCAAAATAAAGGAAGCCACAATGTTCCTCTTTGTTGTTGTTGTTGAGCCATTTCAGTAGTATCCAACTTTTTATGATTCATTTGGGGGTTTTCGTAGAAAAGATACCGCAGTGTTTTGCCATTTCTTTCTCCAGCTCATTTTACAGATGAGGAAACTGAGGCAAATGGATTAAATGACCTGCCCAAGGTCACATAGCTAGTAGGTGTCTGAGGTCAGATTTGAACTCATGAAGAGAAATCTTCCTGACTCCAGGCCCAGCACTCTATCCACTGTGCCATCTAGCTGTTCTTGTTTCTCTTTGGTCCTACATTACTTTCTTGTAGCATGTTTGTCCAGATAAACATGTAAAGACTACAGCATAGAAGTTGAAGGGAATAATGATATCAACAGGAGTTTTGAAATAGATTTGTTCAGAATGAAGGATACTTCTCTTTCACTTCCAAGAGATAGAAAAGGGTTGATAATTGGAGCAAGTACACCAAAAGCTGACTGGGATCATTTATCCAGTTCCGACTAGTAGTTCTGATACAGCTCAGACGATTTTCTCTTACAATGTTTAATATAGATCAAAGGGATTTCCTGGATACTAAATGGAAAAGTAGGTATAGATGTCAGAAGCCTACAGATGGTCTGCATATGCAGGAGATTTTGTAAATTTTCCTCCCTGACATTTACAGAGTTACAGCAAATTGAACTACTAGTTGTTGTAGTGAGTGGGTGATAAAAATATGCAGGCTGATGATGTGTGTGAATCCCCTTGGGACAGAGCTTGAGCACCACTGGTTCATTTGCTCAAGATTGCATTTGGCAGGGTTTGCAGCGAAGCAGACAGCAGGAAAAGACATACAAGCTGTTGCCCTGATTGGTTCCTATTTTGGCTAGCAAGATCTTCTTAGAACAGCATTTTTGGAATTAGACTTATTCTGAATTACTTGTTCCCTTTCTTTCTGCCAATGTTAGATATAGGATGTAGCTTTCAAAAAAAATTTTTTTTAAGAACTAAATTAGGACCATGCAATGAGTATGCAGTGTGTCCCACTTTATAGTGTGGTGCATAAGAGTATAATCTCATAAATATATGAGCTATGTGTTAATGAATTGGGCTAGAGTTCACTGGAAGATTCCTCATAATGGCCAACTCACTTAATTTATCAGTGTTCCAGACCTGAGGTGTTGAACATGTGGCCCAAGGGCCAGCATATGACCTACAATACTCTGAGGGTAGCCCAGACCAGATTAAAGTGTGGTTCCCTATCTGGTTTTAATGCACTGATATGGTAATAAAAATAAATATATAAGCAGCATGGTTTTCTGAGTCACTATGTTACAAGGCTCCTTACATGTGGTTCAGTGACCTTCATTGTATTTGAGATTGACACCACTACACTAAACAAGTCTCTAAATTTGAGAGAAAGTGAAGGCCTAAATTGGCAAAGGGAGTTAGTTTTCTCATTGGGGAACTCCCTATGCCCAGGATTGTGCTGGAGTCAGTTCTAACCCTTGAGAGAACCATTTGCTGAATTTTCAGTGTGAGCATTTACATTTCAGAAATCTGCAATAACTAGAAATTATGATATAACTTATTGTTAGTTAGCAATACAGAATTAACTTAAAAGTGTGAGCCGAGTTGTTAAACATTTAACAGTACACCTATGTATGTCTCTTTGAATATTGTTTGAGTTCATCAAAAGTGCAGCAGAAGACTCAGGGGCTGAAGTCCCCACCAGGCTGGAGACCTGGTGATGGTAGGGGAATGATACAATGATAACTAGCAATTACATAGTGCTTTAAGTTTTGCAAAGTGCTTTGTGTCCATTATCTCATTTGAGTCTCAAAATACCCCTGCCTAAGCCAATAAAAGAAGCAAGAGGTGGTGTAGTGGATAGAGCACTGAGCTTGGAATCAGGAAGACTCATCTCTATGAGATCAAATCTGTCCTCGGAAACTTCTTAGCCATGTGCCTCTGGATAAGTCACTTAACCTCTGGTTTCCCTGAAGAAGGAAATAGCAAACTATTCCAGTATCTTTGCCAAGAAAATCCAATGGACAGAGGTCTACAGGGTCACAAAGAGTCAGACATGACTGAACAACAGCAAAAGTCAGTGAAATCACAGATCCAAACCTTATCCCTATCAAGTTCCCCCAACAGGGTATTTCAAAAAAGGATTTCAAAAAATCACAGATCTAGAAAGGATCACCTAGACCAACCTTCTGATTTTACAGATGAGGAAAGTAAGGCCCAAGGAAGTGAAGGAACCAACCTAAGTTCTCTCCAGATGTATTGGGCTAGGAATCTGAGCCCATACAAGTTATTAACTATCTAAATGACCCAGGGCAAGTAACAGGACTCTGGGCACCATTTTTCTCATCTATGAAATGACAATGATATGACTGAATAAAAAATTCTTAATTGTTTTTTGTTTTGTTTGTTTTTTGTATCATGGAGCCCTTTGGCAGTCTGGTGAAGCCTTTCTCAATCAATAAGCATTTATGAAGTACCTGCTATATGCCAAGCATTGTGCTAAATGCAAGAGGGACAAAAAAAAGGCAAAAGATAGTCCCTGCCCTCAAGAAACTTAAAATCTAATAGGAGAGACAACATGCAAACAAATATATACAGAGCAAATTATATACAGGGTAAAAATGAAATAATTAACAGAGAGGAAGGAATCAAAGGGGATAGGGAAGGCTTCCAGTGAAAGACAACATTTTAATTGTGACTTAAAGGAATACTTAGAGGTCAGTAGGTGGAGCAAAGAAGGTAGAGAATTTCAGGAATAAGAGACAGCAAAAGAAAATGGCCAGAGGTGAGAGATGGAGTGTCTCTGTCCCTTTTGACTTTGCCAATCTTCTTACACCTTACTCCCCATAGATACCCTTTACTATATGGTATCACTGCCCTCCTGGCAATTTCTAACACAAGACATTCATTCCATATCCCTGACACCCTGACACTGATTGAGAATTTCATGAATTCCCAGAATACCTTGCCAAGATTTCTCTCCCTCTCAGTACCTCCTGCTTCCTGGCTTCATTAAAGTCTTAACTAAAAGCTTACCCTTTTATAGAAGACTTTCCCAGTCTTCCTTAATGCTAATGCCTTTACTCTGAAATGATCTCAAATTTGTTATATATGTGTGTGTATGTATGTATGTATATATGCCTATCTTCTTTCTACATGATTATTTATATATTTTCTCCTCCATTAGAATATAAACTCTGTGACATTTAAAAAGTTTAAAAGACATAGTTTCTGGGTAATTAATCATTTTACTAATAATGCTAGCATTTTGTCAATAGAAGGGGCAGTGGCACTCTCAAATGCCAAAGACCAGACATGGTGGTGAGTTCACAATTTATATGCTCTTGGAAGAGTGGGTACTCCTGAGAGTGGCAATCAACTCTGATTGGTTAACAATTGAAAGAATGAATAGCATAATGAGAGGTGGGCTTGTTCCACTGAGGTCAGTGACAGCAAGCACCCAAATCTTGGTCAAAGAGATATCAATTTCCATATCATCCACTTGACAAAAGGGAGAACCCACATTTCCCCATACCTGTCTGAGTAAACACTATTATCCTATATCTCTTCTGTCTGAGTAAACACTATTATCCTATATCTCTTCTGTCCTTTGTAGCTAAACTTGAAAAAGTTGAATATGATAGACGCCTCCACTTTCTCTTCTCTCACATCTTGACCTCTTACAATCTATCTTCTGACCCCATAATTTCACCAAAATTTCTCTCTCTAAAGTTGTCAGTGATCTCCTAGTTGCCAGGTCCAATGACCTTTTCTCAATCCTCATTTTTCCTGATCTCTTTGCAGTCTTCCATACAGTTCATCTCCCTTTCCTCCTTGATACTCTCATTTCTCTTGTTCTTGGGACACCGCTCTTTCCTGGATCTCCTCCTACCTTATCAGACCTTTCTCAGTCTCCTTTGCTGTATCCTCTTTCAGAACACATCCTTTAACCCAGGGTTCTATCCTGAGCTCTCCTCTCTTTTTCCTTTCTAATATTTCACTCAATGATCTCATCAGCTCACATCCCCAGTTGTCTTTCAGACATCACAAACTAGATATCCATCAGATATCTTAACCTCAACATGTCCAAAATGGAATTCATTATCTTTCCCCTCATACCCACTACTTCTTTCTAACTTCCCCATTACTGCTAAGGGCAACACTCTCTTCCCAGTTCTTCAGACTTACAAAACAAGTGCCACCCTTGACTCCTTACCATGTCTTACTCTAATATACAATCTCTTGCCAAGTCCTGTCAGTATCACCTTTTCAATCTCTCCTTCCATCATCACTTCACTTTTGGCCTATTGAAATAGCTAGTGGATCTGCCTAACTCAAATCTCTCCCCACTCCAATACAAGCTCTGTTTAGATGCCAAAGTGATTTTCCTAAGGTACAAACCATTCTCTCTGTCTCTTTCTGTCTCTCTCTGTCTCTCTCTCTCTGTCTCTCTCTCACACACATACATACACACACACACACGCACATTTGCCCCTACTCAATAATCTGCAGTGCTCTCTATAGTCTTAAAGATCAAATATAAAATTCTCTGTTTGGCAATCAAAGTCCTTCATAATCCCACTCCCAAACTCATTTTTTCAGTCTCCTTTTACCTTACTCTTGTAAATTCCAAAAACAATTCATTCCATCTCTTGGCTCAAAGTATTTTCTCTAGCTGCCCCCATACCAGGAATGTTCTCCTTTCTTATCTCTGCCTCCTGACTTCTCTGGCTTCCTTCAAGTCCCAATTAAAATTCCATCTTCTAAGGAAGCTTTTCCAAACCTTGTCAATTCTAGTGCCTTCCCTCTTTTATTTATTTCCTATTCATCCTATGTATAGCTTTTTGGGTATGTATTCGTTTGCTTGCTGTTTCTCCCACTAGACTGTGAACTCCTTGAGGACAAGGGATGTGCTTTGTGTCTTTTTGTATCCCTAGCATTTAGCACAGTGCCGCGCAAATAGTAGGATAAATTTGTATTGACTGACTGACTGAGAGACATGCGATACAAGCTGATGAAGATGGTAGAATTTAATGAATTTTTTGTTTTTGTTGTAGAATAAGAGAGATTAAATATGTTTGGAGGAAGCAGAAAAAGAATTAGTAGGTAGAGAAAGATAGGAGATCTGAGAGAGAGAGTGGGAATGATGGTTGGGCAATCTACTAGACAGGATAAGATGGGATTGAGGAAATATATATAGAGGTTGGGAATCAGAAGAGTTACCCCTTTATCAGAGACTGGAATGATGAAACAGATAGCAGGAGATATTGTTCACTAGGATGTGAGATGAGGAGAAAAAGAGGAGGGAATCTTCAACAAATGGCCTCTTTTTTTTTCAGTGAAATAGGAGTCTTAGTCCTCAAAAGAGATTGGAGGGGGAGGTATCAGAAAAAGAAAGTTTGGAAAGAGCAGCTGAGGTGAATGGAATAATGAATCAATTAAGGGGGAGTAGTAAGAATTGTCTTGTTGCAGCTAAGATTAACTAGCATAAATTTGAAGTGAACACAGCACAGTTTCTTGATTTTCTCCATTTCTGTTCAGCAGCATGTGGGAAGGATTAAAGATGGCAGAGGATATGAATAATCCACGGTTGGGGTTTGACAAGGCAATATCAATGATAGAAAAAGAGAAAAAAAGAATTCAACTGTACAGAATAATGTAGAGTTGAACTGGCTCATCAATGGACTAACCTTGGAAAGGAAGGAGTGTATAACCAGATCAGGGGTGAAAAAATACTAAAGGCTTGAGGGCATAAAGGTCATGGTGAGGATGAAGAAGGGATTAGGGGTTGTGAGGCATTGAGAAAAACGGAATAATAAAAGATTATAATTAGCTAAAGGAACTTTGGAAGTCAAAAGTGTGGAAATGAAATACTTGTGGGTGATAGTAAGATCAAAGGAATGGCCTGGTACCTGTGTGTAGCTGAGCTGAAGTGAATGGATAGGTCATGGAAGCTGAGGAGATTAAGGAACTGAACAGTTAGGATATTTGAGTGAACATCAAAATGTATGTTAATGTCCTCAAGAATGAGAGTAGGAGTTAGGGTGGAGAAGAAGACTATGAGTAAGGCACTGAATTCATAAATGAGAAAGAATGACTTAGGGATTGGAAGATAACAGTAATAGAATCTGGATTGGCTAATAAATTATATAATCATGTGAGATATGATTATATAATTTATTATATACTTACATGTTAATATTATACATTATAGGGCTCAGGAAGTCCTCACACCAAAGGCTAATAAGTTTGGCCTGCATGAATCTGAGAGGAGGAGAAGTTGCACAATGATAAGGGGGAGAATCTAGAAGGGGCTATGAGGAGTAAAGAATAATACCACTACCTCAACCAAGATGCTAGAAGGAGTGTAACGCCATGCACAGGCAGCTTCCCAAAAGAATATTACTGGGAACAGCTTTTAAGGTTCTGATTACACAATATAGTGAACACTCCATTTATTCCATTACAAATCAAGGCAAACATTCACAACTAATTAAGGTACAGTATAATATTCACAACATTACATCTTATCACAGAAAATCACAATATAGTATTCACAACAACTTAACATTAGAATGGCCACATAGTTTTCACTACAGCAGCCATAATATTTAGAACAAAGAACAAAAGAATAATCATCTGGTTTCCCTAAGGGAGGAAACCCTCCTTACTTAATCATTCAGTCATTTCACAATAATCAATCTTCCACTCATGGGTCAATCACAGATTAACTTAATCAGTCACTTATCTAACAATCAGTCACTAAATATTGTTAATCACTAAATACAATCATTAGAAAATTACACAAACCCCCCCTCCTCGGTGTTTAATACACTTCAATTTCATCATGCATCCAAAGGGAGGTCTTTTCTTCATCTTGACTTGGGGTGGTCTCTCAGATTTCCAGGATCCCCTTCCATGATCCCAGCTCCTGCCTGAATCCACCTTGTTCAGTCCTCCAGGCAGTTCTTGTTACACACTGAAGTTCACAGGGTCCAGCACATCTCAAAACCTTCACCACTTCTGTTTCTGGGAACTCAAGGATCAGCCAAGCCACAAACAAACAAGGGCTTATCCAGGTCATGCTTCTTCAGCCCTCCAGCAGTTCAGCTGGCCCTAGGACCCAGAAGGAATTTCAGCCTTCCAAAAGACAACAACTTCAGCCTTCACCAGATTCTGGTCTCAAGAAAAACTCTAACTCAATTTTCAGTCAGCTTCCAGATGCTTGGAGAGAAACTCTCCCCCTCTCTCTCTCTCTCTCTTTCTCTCTCTCTGTCTCAGCCAGCTTCAGTCTCCACAATTTTTCTTTCACCAGGAGGAACACATCAGCAGCAGGAGACAGAGTTCACACCCTCTGACTCTTTCACAGAAGTACTTAGCCCTTAGTTACTAAGGACCTACTAAATTGATTATATTACAAGGAGTAAGTGGAAATGTAGCTACTAGTAGTGGAAAAGGTGACCAGGAATGCAATATTGTTAGGTGGAAGTGAGGACTCAGTGAATGGTTGAAGATGGAAGGAACAAATGGTTGAAGATGAAAATTGGTTAATGATAGAACAGGGATTCCAATGGATACCCCTCAAAAGGGTGGGCAGATCTAGAATGGAATGTCAGAGTGGTCAGATTGAGTTGGAAGGAAATGAGAGCACAACTAGTTGGGGTTAAGGAGAGAGAAGTTATTCTTGGGCAGTCAGGAAGGAGTTCAGCATAATAGGGTTAGGAGGATTAAGAGAGGGTGAGAATAGGCTAACTATTGGGGAAATGGCTCCAGGCATGGTAACAGAGATATCTGCTGTGGAAGGCAGTTTCAAAGTCCACTCTCCAGGTATTCTAGAAGGTGTTTTACAGACAGATGGCTTGAGTAGAAGGTGATGTGTTCTCCACCAGAAGATTGCAATGTCCAAGAATCTGATTAGGGCATGCTTTCTGTGGCCATCAGGGAGTGTGGAAGCCTATGGAGGAGGTACAGCATGATGTATCTGGTCCAGAAGCCTAGAGGCCCCTACCTAAATTTATATCCTAGCTTAACTGTGCCCCTTGGGGCATCTGGAAGTCTAGCAAGTTTAAACAAATGCCTTTAAGTATTATTAATCTTTAAAAAGATCTGTGATCCTATTAATTTGGGAATTCCAATCATGCAGATCCCAACATATCCATGCTAGTCCATTCTGTGAAACTTTTGCCTATGTGAGGGAGGTGTACTCAATATGTTGGAGGTCTTTCCCCTTTTTTCCTGCCTCCCTCTCTATAAAAATGACAATTATTATTCAATTCAATGTCCTTCCTGCCCAGTAAGCAAGCATCTATTGATTGTGAAATAACAGAAACTCCCCTCCCTATACCACTCAAAGGTTTAAAGAATTGTTTCTTTCAAACGACAACCCCATAAAGCTAGGTAGTATAAGTACCATTATCATCCTCCTTTTTCAGATGAGGAAACTGAGGCACAGGAACATGAAGGTGGCATGCTCAAAGTCACATAGCTGCTAAGTATCGGTGTTAGGATTTAAAAATAGCTCCATCTCTTAAATCAAGGTCCTCCCTATCCAGTGCTACCCAGCTTCTCAATTCACAGATTTCCTTCCATCCACTTCCTGCGTACAGTCTTCTGCTTCCATTAACTTATGTGTATATTTCTCCCTCTCTGTAATTGGCTTCATAAAGTGCCCAGCATAGTGCCAAAGGCAGCGTGGGGCTTAATAAACTCTTTTGATCACAATCAACACAATCATCCAGGCATTCCTGCACATGTTTTCTGGCCAGCCAGAGAGAAATATGGGTGGATTTATTTGTAGGAATAAAATATAAACATGTTTATAGTATGGCAAATATAAGCAACCTATCTCTGTATTCACTTATTCATGAACCACTAGAGAAATATCTACCCATTGACAAAATGCAAGACACTATCTTCTCCTTTGGATGTGAAAAAAAAATACCCAAATGAACAAATGCATAGCCCAGAGAGTCCCAGCCTGGAATATCTGGTGGGGATTTACAGCTGGGGCTCTCACCCTCAGGGTGTTTGTTATTCCAGTACTTAATTTGCATTTTTACAGTGCTGTGCTTATCTGATTGATAAGATCAGATCTTCTTTCTTTGGAGGAGCTTTTTATGCAGAAACCTCACCAACTCATGATGAAAATTTAAAGAACCCATCTCAGAGACTGTGTAGGGGATACTAACCATCCAGAAAGGCATTTTTTTTTTAATTTTAAGTGTGATTTTTCCATCACTGTCACAAATTATTTGGAGAGATTTCTCTAGGAAAACAAATGGGAGCTTTGTCAGTTTTGTTCCAGAGAGGCTGGGCTTCTGTTTTCCCTTAGAATCCTTATCTTTTCTTCCTGACAAAGGCAGGCAAAACTCCCCCTAAAACCTGGTTCCCAAGGGCAATTCCAACATTTAAGAAGGCAGCTAGATGATGCTGTGGATAAGGTACTGTACTTGGAGTCAGAAAGACCTGAGTTCAATTCCTGCTTTGGATGCTTATGACCTGTGTGACTCTGAGGGAGGCATTTAACTGTGATCTGCCTCAGTTTTCTCATCTGTAAAATGGGGATAATAATACCACCTACCTCTCAAAGCTCTTGTAAGGGTAAAATGTGATTAGATTTGTAAGGTGATTTGCAGACCTTAAAGTGTTATAGAAATGCTAGTTATGATTATTATCATTATTGTTGTTATTATTATATTATTCTAAGATAAATATTTTTCTTTGAGGACCCTATCCCTTGAAACTTTCCTTCCTTTTAGACATTCATTCATTCGTTCATCCATCTACTCATTCACTCATCTAACAAACATTCATTAATGTCTGCCATGTGTGAGGTACTGCCCTGAGTTACAAAAATATAAATGAAATAATCCCTGACTTCAAAGATCATGAACTTTATTTGGGTTAAATAATATGTACACAGATAAATAATTCAAGATTTTTAAAAGGAAATTGTTTTGATTTTCACTCATAATGGTCATAAAGATAAACCATAACAATAACTAATGCCATATCTACAGTGCTTTAAGGTTCACAAAACACCTTCTTCTTAACAATCTTCAAAGTTGGCAAATACAAGTTTTATTTTGAGATGATTCTATTCAGTTGGAAAGAATATGATGTTGGGAAAGACTGAAGGTAAAAGGAAGAGAGGATGTCAGAGGATGAGATGGATAGACAGCATCATGGAAACAAACATGAACGTGGACAAA
This sequence comes from Pseudochirops corinnae, assembly GCA_028646515.1. Lineage (NCBI taxonomy): Eukaryota > Metazoa > Chordata > Mammalia > Diprotodontia > Pseudocheiridae > Pseudochirops > Pseudochirops corinnae. The sequence continues at coordinate 41,191,566 of CM053591.1, read as the reverse complement.
TGTCTAGGAGAGAGGAGAATAGAAAGGACTGGTGTGCTGTGGTCCATAGGGTCATGAAGAGTCTTACATAACTGAATGACTGAACAACAACAAAGACTTTGCATCAAGAATTTGAACAATAACGATAATGATAAATGGCATTTATAGGCTGTTTTAAAAATTAGAAGATCCATAATCCCTAAGCTGGAACAAATAATATTCATTTTTTAAAGTCCAAACCAGAACCTAGAATCACTTTTTTTTTTTTTCTGAACCATGGGCCAAAACTTTAAAAAGACGCAACTTTAAAAAAAGAAACAATTTAATTCAATTTAAAATTTCCTGGCATGTTTTCTACGAGTATTCAATTGTAACAAAACCAGAGCATAAAAATACATTTCAAACTTCAACGAAACCAAATTCATATTGAATTTGGTCCAAGTCAACTAACATTTATTCATTCATTCATTCAGCAAATGTTTATTACATTTCTACTGACAAGGTTGGTACTGGGGGCAACACACAGATTTTTGTTTTTTTAATTATGATGAGGTCCTTGGAGACGAGTCCTCAGTTTGTATTAAGCTCAGCATGGGCTGCACAGCCCATGGGGATCATAGAATCACTTACTGTCTTAGTGGGTTGGTTGGACCACCTCTTTTTTATAGATGGGAAAAATGAGGAAAGAAATTGACATTAAATGTCACTCAAGTAGTAAGCACCAAAACTGGAATTTAAACCTAAAACCCTTGACTTCAAATTCAGAGCCTTTTCCATCATATGCCAATAAATTTCCAGTAAAACAATTATTTAGTGTATTGTTTATTAACAATTATTAAGCATTCACAGAGAACTTGATGCTGCCCTTTTCAAATGCTCATTTTCACAGAATAACTTGGTTAAGATTGCTTCCCTGGAAGGTACATTTTGTGAAAAAAACAAACATGACATTTAAAAAAAATCAAATCTCTATTCTAGGAGTTCTTCACCTTTTTTGAGTCATGGCTAGTTTGGCTAGTGAAGAATAAGGACCCCTTCTCAGAAAAATATTTTAAAATAATTAAAGCAAAAACTAAATTTCAATTAGAAGTTAGTGAAAATAAGGAGACAATTGTTTTTCCATTCAAGTTTTCATGGACCTCCTGGAACCTATTCACAGACCACATGGATGTCCAGGAACCCCAGGTTATGAATTCTTTAGTCTCACAAATTTCTTTTTAATTATTATTCACCTGTCTCTTTTTACTGAGTGACAAAGACAAGATAAAAAAGAATTCTATCTGTGTGACATCTTTGTTAGTCTTCAGGTAGTACAAAAGGTGTTATAAGGAGCCAGATGGTCTGATAGATTCTGATGATTTTCATCATGGTAAGGAATTTATGCTGGACCTTAATTGGCCTTTATGAGAGCAACTAGTCTTTCACAAGCATTTATTTTGAGAAAGCTGGACAATTTGGATATCCCCATAAATAGATCTAAGAGATTAATTATTTGGACATTTACCATATATTGTTAAGGACTTAGTAAAAACTTTCATGATTTATAAGAAAGAGATTTTGTTTATCCTCTCTAAAATCAGTAGGTTTTTTGGATATGCATGGTGGTCTCAATTTACATCAAGGTCATTTATTAACTTCTTTATGATGGAGATGATAAAGCTCTTTTCCTCTAGATCAGCAGTTCTCAACCTGTGGGTTATGTTCAATTTGTAACAATGAAAATATATCCTGTATATCAGATATTTACATTACGATTCATAACAGTAGCAAAATTACAGTTATGAAGTAGCAACAAAAATAATTTTATAGTTGGGGGTCACCACAACATGAGGAACTGTATTAAAGGGTTACGGCATTAGGAAGGTTGAGAACCACTGCTCTAGATGCTTTTTCCACTTAAAAAGCTGCCTATCTTAATGCTCCTTGATACCGTATAGTATCTTTCTCCACTCTCTTCACAACAGACTTTTTCAATATAAATAAGCTATTGCTAATACCATCAACTTTTGTATCTTCATCTTTGTTCATTCATTAAGCACCAACTATGTTCCCCAGGCACAGGAGTTGTTGCTGCTGCTGTTGTTTTAGTAGTCTTGCCATCTCACTGGTTTAGGGAACTCCTAGGGAGGAAGTCTCCTTCTACCAATGCAAATTGACACCTATTCTGCTACTTGTAGTGTTAGAGAGGAACCGCATGGGAGAGAGAGGGAGGGGAGAAAGGGGGGACAATGGAGAGAGAAAGAAGAGGAGAACTAGTTGGCTTCTAAGTCAAGAAGACCTGGCGATAAATGTTGCCTCTTACTGGCTGTGTGGCCTAGAAAAAGTCAATTAACTTCTTAGTACCTCCCAGAGAATTCTTAAAGAATGAAAAGAGAAGCCTTTGTCATTTTTAGTCTATCTTTATGCCTACTAACATTATTTTAATTTATCATTTTTTTAAGCATCCACACAAAAACTAGATGCTCTCCTTTACAAAATGTTGGCTTCCAGTGAATAGTCTGTATAAAGTTGCTTCCCTGGCAGGTACATTTTGTAATTTAAAAAGAAGAGACAAAAAATAAAATCTCCAGTCCCCCCCAAAAGGTTTTTTTTTCTTTATTTCTTACTTGGCATCTGCCCTTTTCACTGGGAGCTTTTCATATGGAATCTCCTTCACTAATGCAAACCAGCAACACCTCTGTAACTTATAATCTTGAGAGTTGCCTGGGACACTGAGAGAGCTTATCATGGTTACATAGGTGGCCTATATAATAGGCAGGCCTTGGATCTAGATCTTTCAGACTCTATGACTGGCTCTCCAGTCAACCATTCTTAGTTGCCTCTCCAAGAAAATAGATATGATATTACAAATTAGGATATAATTACATTACCATGTAGAGGGTTATTAGGCCAGGTGAGGGAGAAATCACTTCCAGTTGTGAAGATTGGGGGAAGTTTCATAGAGGAGGTGATATTTGGGCTGGACATTGAAGTATAGGTAGGAAGTCAATAGGAAGAGATGAGAAGAAAATAAATTCAAGCAAAGGAAATAGGAAGAACAAAGACACAGGAGGGTAGGCATGGAATATATTTGATATGTTTGATAAACTGGTTTGGCTGTCATAGAACAAGGAATAGAGAATAGAATGAAATACAGACAGAAAGGTAGGAGAGAGGAGACAGACTGTGAAAAGCTTTCAAATGCAGAATAAAGAATCTGGTCTCTACTCAGCAGCCTACGGGGAATGGCTACTTGACTAACGCCCCATTTGAACGCGTCATTATAACATAAAGGGGACTCTTGACTCTCATTCACTCTGCCAGCAGAACATAAGTTTTGACAGGTCCTCTGAAGCTGTAAAAGTCCTAGGTAAGGCCCATTGATGGACTTTGCTTGACCAAAAACCAGCTTAACTAAGTTTAGACAGGCTCATCACCAGGTTAAGTTAAGGTGATGAATTTTCAGCCACAAAATTTTTGAAGATCATTTGCTAGGCTGGAGAGAGATTACGCTCAGCATTGGAAGTAGAAATATTCATATTGACAAAATTACATATCTTTGTAACATAGTTCCACGCCTTCATAGCAGTAAATACTTTGGAAAGAATACCATGATATCTATGGATATGGATTTTAGTTCCCTGATATGGATATGAGTTAGACATACTAAGTTTGAGGTTCCAGTATGACATTCAAATGGAGGGACCCCGTAGGTAGCTGGAGACTGTGGTCCAGGGCTCAGGATAAAGATCAGACTGGAGATACAAATTTCAGCCTAATCCTCCAAGAGATGAAAATGGGGGAAAGGAATAAGCATTTATGTAGCAGATAGTAGGTGACAGGTACTATGCTATACACTTCACAAATATCTCCTTTGATTCTCACAACAATTATGTGACATGGATGATATTATTATCCCAATTTTTTACAGCTAAAACAAAAAGGAAACAGAGGTTAAGTGACTTATCCAAGGTTGTATAGCTCATAGCTGAGGCCAAATTTGAAGTGACTCTAAGTACAATCCACTGTTCTACTTAGCTTCCTCAAAAAAGAATATAAGAAGGTCAAGGATAGAATTTTGGATGATAACCTACCTTAAGGGACTGGAAGAAGGAAGAGGAACTATAAAAGTTTGGGAGGTAGGAGCAAGATCAGAGAACTGTGGTGTCGTGGAAGCCAATGGAGAAGACAGCTTCTAAAAAGGAGAAATGATCAGTTATGGAGGTACATGGTGCACAGACTTTGCTCTGTGTCTTTGCTCTTCCTATACCCTTTGCTTGGAGGTGTATGGTGTAGCTAGAGCACCAAGGTTTAGATTAGAATCGTGTTTTCAACTTAATAAAGTGTTACCATGAGCAAATCACTTCATCTCTCTGGGTTTCCATAGCCTACTCATTAAAATGAGGGTATTGGACTTGATCTCTAAGAACCCTTCCAATCTAAATTTGTGACCTTAAATACCACTGGGAAGTCAATAAAGATTAGGACTGAATTAAAGCCATTTGATTTGGCAATTTGTTGTTCAATAGAGACTTGGAAAAGTAGTTTCAGTGGAGTGGTAAGAATGGAAGTTAGATTTTAAAAGATGTAATAGAGAGGGTCTATCAAGTATTGATCACTTTTTAAAGAACTCTGGCACTGAAGGGAAAAAGAAAAAAGGGACAGTAAATATAGGTATTAGAAGGAACAACAGAAGGCTTTTTTTTTTTCAAGATTTATGTAGTCCAAACATTTTTTGCATATAGACAAAGAGAGAGATTAAAGATGCATGAGAGAAGGAGATGATTGCTGGAGCAAGGCACAACTGAGAGAAAGCCTTCATGAGGAGCAAGGATACCAATTTCTCTGAGAAAATAGTAGGGTGATAGAGAAGGAACATGCTAGAAAACAGTTCTTACCAGCTCATGAGAGAAGATTGTTAGATTCTCAAGGTGAACATTTAAACTTTGGAAATAAGCATAGTTACAAATCAGGGATTGCCTTATTATTTTTGTGCTTTGTCTAGATATAAGAAAGTGATGGAAGAAAAGAGCATCATTTGTTAAGCTTTTACCAACATATACCTACAGACAAGTATCAGTAGGTACTAAGTGGATAAGGCAAGTTTAGGAGGATCAGTCAGATAGCATTAGTCTTCTTAGTGGAGAGTGTGAAGTTAGATCATCCATAAATGTGAAAGATGAGGGCTTCGTTAGGGGTTTTAGGACACAGGGATAGGTTTATAACAATGGCTACAGTGAATGAGTGAGGGAATTAATAAGAGTAGAAGAATAACTGAGAAGTAGTGAGGATCCAATTGAAAATATGCTTCACAAATTTACAGTTAAGTTAAATCACCTAAAAACTTTCTCCAGTAATGCTTAGTAGCCTAAGATCCAGAATAGAGAAGTAGAATTATGGATGGTATCCAGGGCTAAGGATCTGAAACACAGAAATATTGAAGGTCATAGGGGAATGAGAGACTCTAAAGTGGTGGCAATTGTATCCTTTAAGTGGCAAACTTATGGTCCAGGTTGGCTTTAAATACCAGGAAAAACAGAGTGGAGAGGATAAACTGGAGGAACAGGGATCAAAGGTCAGGATAAGGAAAACAGCAGGTTTAGTGGGACTAGACAAATGAGGAGGGAGAAAGATAGAAGATTTGGGGTGGGAAAGTAGAATTTAAAGTTTCTGACTTTGGAGGTATTCAAGTTCCATGAGATAGTGAGATCTGAGATGTGAACAAAGCAGCTGTGGCTGAAGTAGGTTTGGGAAGGAGGTCCTTGGAATTGAGAAAGTTGATGAATTGCTTGGTCAGGATGTTAGGTCATCAACATTTTTTAAAAATAAAAAAATGATTTGATAATCCAGTTCTTGAAATAATAATCTATGCCTGATGTCTCACTACCCATTCTTTCTTCAATCCTTTATGTTTATGATTTTTTAATGTAAATCATAATGGGGAATTTATATTAAAAAAATAAATGAATGCAACATTAAAAATAAATAATAAAGATTTAAAAATAAGTAAAAGGTTTATGCATTCCATTAATTATAAAATAGTAGTCAATGCTAATGGCAACTTCATCCTAAGAGAACCTAAGATTGAGATTGTTAAAGCAGCACAGATTAGCCAGTATCTCTTGAGATATTGTTTAAAATTGTATCCACTTTTAAGACAGACAATTTTAAAGCAGTTCTTCTAAGGAAAACACTGAGTTATATTTCTGCATTTAAATGAGAGTAAATATCTGTAGGATTATAAAGTATGTTGATTGTATTCCACTGAGAAAATTAAGATAGACAGCAAAGATGGAAACTGGCCATGCATTTATGGCAGGGAGAAATAATGAGATGTGAAGGCTATGAGAGAAGCCCTTAATGAAGACCTTCTAGAATCAGTTAACAACAATCTAGTTATAAACCCCGTGTGTTTACAGAATACATATGAGAAAGAGAGAGGGAGGGAGGGAAGGAGAGAGAGAGACAGAGACAGAGTCTTTCAATGTGTAGTGGGTGGTTTAAAATGTGAGTGTGTGTGTGTGTTTCAATGTGTAGTGGGTGGTTTAAAATATTTGTGTGTGTATAACTAAACAGGGGGAAAAACATAAGGTATAATTGCATAAATCTGTGTCACTAGGCAGCAAAAAAAATAGATTTTATTGTACATAAGGACACATTTGCCTACTTCCAAATATTAGAAAACAATGGGAATTTCTCTTATGAACCTCAAATGCTTGAGGGAGAATATTAATTTGTTTCTCGTGTGAATTTAATTGGGTTGTATGGTTATATGTAACAAAAGATGTTGACAGCACTTTTTAACTCCCATGAGTATCTGAGGTGCTACTCTGGCCTAGGGATCATGCAAAGTCCAGGGAGCTAAGAGGAAGTAATTGTACAGGCACTCAGGGCAATATACCCTAGACCAAAGGTTGGCAGAGGAGGAAGAGAGCCACAACAAAAGGATGAATAGTACAGGTGAGTATCGATTGTTCCACTGCTTTGGCAGGATCTATTTTTAACCCTTTATCTTCTTCCCCCAACCAGAGTAGACATCTAGTAATTAAAAAAAAAGATGAAAACGTCCCCTTGGCATGTTATGACACAATGTGATTAAGTTGGGGCCTTTTTTGTGTATTTTGAAATTTTTGTGTATTTTTTTCATGTGTATATTTTTTCAATGCGTAATTTTTCAAATTACATGCAAAAATAATTTTTAGTTTTCATTTTTTTAAAATTTAGAGTTCCAAATTCTTTCCTTCTCTGAGACAGCAATTGGATATAGATTAAACATATGCAGCCAAAAAAAACACATTTCTATATTAGCCATGTTGCAAAGGAAAACACAAACCGAAATTTAAAAAAAAAAGAAAAAGAAAAGTGTGCTTTTTTTTTTAAGAGTATGCTTTGATCTCCATTCAGATTCCATCAGTTCTTTCTCTGGAGGTAGACAGCCTTTTTTTTTTTTT
>CM053591.1:41163353-41183657 GCA_028646515.1 Pseudochirops corinnae | reverse complement strand
AAATACAAGAAAAACCAAAGATAGCCCAAGCTCTCAAGGAGCTCACATTCTAATGGGAGAAGACAACACACAAAACTCAATTGAAAGGAGGAAGGGGAAGTACATACTCCCTTTTGCATGGTGGTAACAAGTCTATAGAATCAAGAGGAACAAAGCCTAAGACCATTTCCAAAAAGGACTCTCCTCCCGCCCCACCCCACCCCCCGCGAAGGACAGACCAATGGGAGAAAGAGTCTGTCCCTGCAAAAGGGAGTTACAGAGTAAGAAGTCTGCTGAATCACTATGTAAAGTCCAGAATCAGGAATCCTGCCCGGAGGATTCTGGATACGTCCCCCTGGTGTCAAACTCAAATAGAAATTCTTGGAACTATTCTTGCAGTTAAATATTTACTTAGCAAAACACAAATTAATATTATCTGTGTTTCAATGTATTTTTATTTTTTGTGTTCAATATTACCCAATTACATTTTAGTCTCGTTCAACTTCTATTTGTGAGCTTTGCAACCAAGGGTTTGACTCCTCTGCAGCACACCATGTTTCTTCCCTGAAGACAATAGACATACTCATAGCTCTTGAACTCTTGTCAGTTCATAACTTTCAAGTGTTCATTCTAAAGGAGTTTATTATGTATGTTATCTCATTGTTTGCCTAGTCAATTATTCTTTCAAGGACTAAGGATATGTTTTCTAGAAATCATTATGCTGTTTTTGAAAGAATTATTTTCATAATTTATTATGTCTATAAGTGCACATGTCTATATATTTGGTTTCAGATGACATAGTACCTACTGGTCTTCTGTTGAAACCCCTCACTGGTTCGTTGAAACATGGCATCCAGCCAAATGCTTATGTGTTTGTCCTTCATTTTCAAAGAGGACCAAGGCATCAAGAAAATGATGACATGACTTGCAGCTGACTTGGATTTGAGTGAGGGAGGGCTGTGCAAGGTCACCAGAACCACCTGGGTCCAGTGACCAGATATTCATCAGGAGCCTGGAGATGACCCAGGATGCAAAGGGAGACCCTAGTCCTTTCAGGCTAAGACCTTTTGACTAACTCTAGCAAAGGCGAGAAATTCAAGTAGAGGCTGCCAGAATTATCTGTGTTAGTCACATACAATGGTCTTGAATTCAGTGAACCCTATTTTTTTCACATGACACAACCTATGTAAAACTTTCCCTTGGAGGTATGAAGGATCAGAAAGACAATTTTCAAATGCTAGAGACTGCTGGGCCTGCTTAATCAGAGAAATTGGAAGGATTCGATGGGGGGGAAAAGGGGGTTGGGGGTAGAGAAAGAGAAGAGATCGAAGGTTGGTCTCTAATCTACAGCTCAGCTCACAGACACTAGCACACTGAGGGTACCCATGTGTTCTTAATTGAATATTTTCATCACATGAAGAATTCCTTTCTTAAATGTGTAGCATACTCCTGAATAGGGGGTTTTTCAAGGGCATTCAAATGACCAGAGACTACAAGTCTGATGTGACTAGAGAGGAAATTGTCTGAGTGAGATAACCAGGTCTCTGCTATTAACTCAAAGACAGCAACGAGATATTCTCTTCTGTCTCGTCTACCTGCCAGGACTGGGTGGCTGGCAAGTCCTCCTGCTAATGAGTACCTGCTCTTCCTAATACTAGAAGAAATAAGTCTTCATCACTTCCTTTTGCATGTGCCAGTAGCATGTCAGAATCAATTTTTCAGGCAAGATACATTTCAAGGAGCAACCAGGTATGATCAGTCTTAGAGTTTCTTTAGAGATTTGATTAAGAAATAGAGGGGGAGAATACTGACTGCCCTGTCCTTTACTTTGCTGATGCATAAGATCTTAAAGGGAATAATGGCACTTTATCATTAAATGCCATCACTAAATGAGCTTCCCATAAAGTGAGGTAAGATTATACAATGATTTGTATTCAGTCACGATGCTTTTCTCCTCTGGTGTAATGATGTGATGAGATAGAGCTATGTGGACTACTATACATTACATGTCCATTGCCCGCTAATCACATTTTCTTTGCTTGGCTTTTCTTTTCTTTTTTTTTTTTTTTTTTAACTTTCTATTTACTGTCTTATAAGAAAAATAGACTCCCTAGTGTATTACTGAATTTAAGGAAAATGCAGTCACTGGAGCCTTTTTAATATGCATACTGAGTAGTTTAGGGCTAGCCTCTTCTAATTTCTATAATGGTTCAGCAAAGGTTTCGAGGTATAAAAGGTAAGTTAAAAAGGAAAGCTTAAATAACTAGCTGAATGCTCCAACATTATCTCAGGAGATTAGAGATCTGGGGCTATCTGGATAGAAAACGGATAGATTTTCCACATGTTATTAATGACATGAACATGGTTTCATTTTCCTTGTGGAATGCTGAGTACACTGGACCACAGAATCAGAGTGTCCAGGAGGGTGGTACAATTTGTGTGGCCACAGACTTGAATGATTATGGCTTTTTCTATTCTCTGTAATGTTGCCATATTCCCTGCCAAGTAGAGATTGAAGAGGAAAAGGAAAAATAGTTTTCATAACTTCCCCTAAGGCACCAGGTATATTCTCAATATCTTTGGACCCAAACTGATTCTTGCCCAGGTCTACCTCCCTGAACCTCAGTCAGTTCAATCCTTTGACTGCTGTAAGAAAAATTTTGAGAGAGGTTAAGATTAGGAGGTAGGGGTCAGAGGAAATGACTTATACTTAAATAATAAAAGGAAAAGAAGAATTAAGATGAGTGAAAGAACCAGGGCTACAGGGAATGTTCTAGGACAGGATCAATTTCTGATCTCATGGATAATGATAGTGCACAAGCTCCCATATATCTTCATAAGCTCTCCAGAGTAAACCACAGCCACGTAGCTTGGACAACTCTGGGCTCATTGTTCCAGGGACCAAGGTTTACCTAGCAGGGAAAGATATTCATTCAACCTTCTGACAAGTACAAGTGGTGACCCTTTCCTATTTTGCAGGAGATGAGGGTGGAGGGCTGGGGAAGAGGTTGAAAAGAAGATGGGTACTAGAGAATCTTTAGCAGAGTGAAGGGAAAGACTAATACAGATCTCCCTTGACAATTTGCTGGTTCTGATTATCTTCAACTTCTCTAAGACAAATAGAAACTGCTGGCATTGGAATTCTTTTCCTGCTGTGGCCTTAGCTAGGAAATTTATGTTGGGAACCCAACAAAAATGATTCTTGCAATTTAATTTTTTTTCTTAATTTTAAATCTGGATAACTCTCTTATGGATAGCAGATTTACATCATAGATAGGAGACCAACTTTGGAGTCAAAAAAGAGCTGACACATGACCACAAGCAAATCAACCTCTCGGCCACTCAGATAACTCCTTAAAACTCTCCTAAATTTCAAATGAGTTTTTGATATGCCTCTGTGGAGAAAGCCTCCCCACTGGGAAATCCCTACACTGATGAACCTATAGATCTGAACCAAAATCAGACAAAATATTTTCAATAAAAGAATTGTTTTTTTTTACTCTAAAATGTGTTCATTCATTCAACAGATATTTCAGTGCTGACTACATAGAATCACGATTTCATTGTTATGCCTATGTAACTGTTGTCTGTTTGCTTCATGGATGATGTGAGAAATATTCGGTCCTGTAAAGTTTCTAGAACATTTGAAGGTTCTCTGGTTAAACTACTCAGTTACCTAATGTAATACTTTGAAGTAACCTTGAGAAGTCATCTAGTTTCTCCCTCAATCAATCAATAAACTTTTATTGTTGTTGAGTCATTTTTCAGTTGTATCTGACTCTTTCTGACCCCATTTGGGGTTTTCTTGTCAAATATACTGGAGTTGTTTGCCATTTCCTTCTCTAGCTCATTTTATAGATTAAGAAACTGAGGTAAACAGGATTAAGTGACTTGCCCAGAGTCATAGAGCTAATAAATATCTGAGGTCACATTTGAACTCACATCTTCCTGACTCCAGGCCCACCACTCCATCCACTGATCCACCTATCTGCTTCCCAGGGTCACAGAGCTAGTAAGTGTCTGAGGCCAGATTTGACCTCAGAAAAATAAGTCTTCCTGGCTCTAGGCCTGGCCCTCCATCCACTGTGCCACATGTCTGCCCCAATAAACCCTACCAAGCATAATGCTAACCACTGGGAATACAAAAAGAGTCGAAAGACACTCCCTGCCCTCAGGGAGCTTATAATAGAATGGAGAAGACAACAAGCAAACATATATACATGCAGTACATGGGAAATAATTAACAGAAGAAAGGCACTGGAATTAAGAGGGGTTGGAGAAGGGTTTCTTCCATCCTAAACCCATTTTTGCAATTGAGTAAAAAAAAAAATTAACATTGCCTTCAAATTTCATCCTCTTTTCTCCTCATTTGTGTTGCCCCCTCCCCAAAAGAAGTCCTATATATGTGGAATCTGTCTGCTATTTAAATAAAGCAATTTAAACTATTTTTTCTAGTATCAAAGACTAATTTGAAGTTCAATACTGAGGGCAAAATGTTTTATCTTATTTTTAATTGCCTGAATTCTGTGAATAAAAAAAACTGAATGGAACTAATCAGCAAGCTTGAAATTGCCTCTTAGTTTTAGACAGTACTGTTGGGGGCAGGGAATCAGGAGCGTTGAGGCTTTCTAGAATAGTGGGTTGTTCAAATGAACTACAATAAAGAAAGATTTCTAGAAGAAAAAAAAGATTGCTGTGAGCTTTTATGAACTTTGGGTGCTGTGAGCTTTACAAAATGATAATAGAAAATTTATGTGAAAACACGTGATCTTAAAAAAAAAAAGTTGGAAGGGCTCTGCCTTAGTGGTTATTCTCATCCGTAAGCAAACCCAACTAGGAAATAAAATGGAAGTTCTAATAATCGCCCCTAGAGGCAGCATGGAATAGTGTGTGTGTGAGGGGAGGAGGGGGGAGATAGCACAATAAAACTGCAAAGACCTGGGTTCACATCATGGTCCTGGTGCTTAGGAACAAGCCAGCTAATCTCCCTAAACCAAAGCATAACCATCTGTAAAATGGACGCATTATGATAAAATGCCGTGTGTATCGTTAATGATACTTGCGTAAGACAAATAACACCAGCACACAGGAGTGCTGCCAGCACAGGTTCTGTGGTCTGCTCTTCTAAAGGAAAGACAGCTTCAGAGGGGTCGGCAGTCTTACTTTAATTACACAATGCAGACAGATAAGTAAAAAGAAGTGAGCATCCAAGAAAGAATCCAACAGACAGGGCTCCGACTGTCTGAGCAAAGTAATAGATACATAATCGCCAGACCAGGGAGCACCAACATGTGGGTTCACAATGAGGAGTAGGAGACCCTTATAACCACAACCACTTGGAGTCCTCTCTGGCCAAATCTCAAAGAAGCATTCTCTCCATGAGTGAGCTCCAAAGCAAAATACCAACCTCCCAGAATATATATAGTTTTGACTAATGGGCTCAGAGCCAGAAGGTATCACAACTCATGAGACTCAGTGCCTAATTGACTTAGTACCAAAGGGTGTGAAAGCCTTCCTGCAAGCAAGCCTCCCCCTAAGCAAGCTTCCCCTTAGGCAAGTTCCTCCCCCAATGGGTTCTATGTGACTCAGGATATGTCACTATTATGAATTGGGCCGGAGCTCAAAGCAGTAAAACTTTTGTGATTGAAATACCTGTGTACCTTTAGACCTAGGAGCATGGCCCCATTCCAAGGAAAAAAGGGAACACTTGGTCACATAGGCCTATTAATGAATGGGGAAGATCTAATATTCCATTACCCTATGCCATGTTAAAATAGATCTCCAAATTATGGGAGGAAAGTATATTTGTAAACCATAAAACTTTATACAAATGTGAGTTATTGCCGTTACTCTTTTGATGCAAGGAGATATGGTGTTTGTTGTAAATCCCAATTGACAAAGACAATTGACATCTAAGAGGCTAAACTTAAGTGGTCCAGATTATTGCCCTGGTATAGCATTAATTTTGTCTTAGTAAGGCACACTAAAGGATTTTTTTTTCATTTAAAAAATGTGCTAGCATAAACAGGTGAGTGGGAGAGTTGTAGAAGAGAGTTTTATTCAGATTCAGGAACACGAGTTCAGATCCAACCTCAGACACTTACTGACTATGTGACTTGGACAAGTCTAACCTCTGCCTACCTCATCTGTAAAATGGGGATACTAATAGCAACTTCCTCCCAGGGTTGTTGAGAACGACATTAGATAGTGTTTATAAAGTGCTTTGTAAACCTTAAAGCAGCGGTTCTCAACCTTCCTAATGCCGTGAGCCTTTAATACTTGTATGTGGGCGTATCTGCATGTGGGAGGACCCGCCTGGAGACTGATAGAAGAGTGGTGTCTCGGTTCCTAAGACCATCAGAAATATGTGTTTTCTGCTGCCTTAAAGCATTATGTAAATGTTAGCTATTAGTATTAGTATAAAAACTAGACAATCACTTAGCATAATTAATATTGAACTATAATTCCTAACTAAAAGTTTCTATTTAAAAAACAAAAGTTTGTTTTTATTTTTAATTTTTCTTATTCAATATACTAAATGCTGAGCCTAGGTGAAAAGAAAAGCTAGAAAACAATATAATTTATTATTATTACATGTCTCTGTGGGATAAAAAACAACTTGTTCTCTCATTTATCATCTACCTATTTGATGATCTCTGTAATGCTTATCAAAGTAGTGTTCAGTGCTGAACCTCCACCACTAAAAATAACGTTCTTATATTATATGGCACAGTGGATAGAATGCTGCAGCTGGGCTCAGGAAGACTCCTCTTCCTGAGTTCAAATTTGGCCTCAGACACTAACTGTGTGACCCTAGACCAGTCACTTAGACCCATTTGTCTCTGTTTCCTCATCTGTAAAAATTAGTTAGAGAATAAAATGGCAAACCACTATGGTTTCATAAAGAGCCTAACATAACTGAAATGACTGAAGAACAAAATTACATCATATAGCATAATATATAGCATATATTATGATAATATTATGATAGCATTTATATAACACTCTAAGATTGGCAAAACATTTTACAAATATTATCTCATTTGATGCCTGTAACAACCCTGGGAGGCATGCATATTATTATTATTATTATTATTATTATTATTATTATTATTATTTTATGGGTAAGGAAACTGAGGCAGAGGTTATGTGACTTGCCCAGGATTGTGCAGCTAATGTGTATCTGAGGTCAAATTTGAACTCAGGACTTCTGGACATCAAGTCCAGTATTCTCTCTAGTCTGCCGCCTAACTACCTTTCAAAGAAAAGGATATGAGGCTGTATCTATATATGTAAGCGAAAATAGATATTAGAATGATAAAAAATGTTTTACTAATATGGGTCTGGACAATCAATATTGATGAATGTGTGATCATTGTGCTGATTCCATGAGTTTTCTTCAGGGATTTAGAGGTAGTAGGGATCAAAGCAGTCACCTCGTCAAGTGTTCTCAATTTCCAGACAAGGAAACTGAAGCCCATTGATTTGTCCACAGTCACATGGAAAGTAACAATACTAGAATTTGAACCCAAATATTTCGACTCTAAAAACCAATGGCTTTTCCTTACTTCACAATGCTTAACAATTTTAATTACAGGCAGTGGTCAATGACAATGTTCTTGCTATACTATTATCTGAGTAAAAGGTGGAAGGTCATTGTGGATAAAGTGATAGTCCTATAATCATAAAGTCTTGGGTCCAAGTCCTACTTCTGACCCAGGCTAGCTGTGTACATATGGTCAAGTCATTTTACATCTCAGTGCTCCAGACAAGCTTCAGTCTAGATCTACAACTACGGACTAGTTAAATGTGCATCATCAGTGGAGAGAGTTTTCTACTGGAAAATCTGTCTCTTTTACTTTCTCTATGTTTCTGTCTCTCTCTCCCTCCCACCATCTCCCATTCTATTTTTCTGTGTATATGTAACTATGTATGTGTGTATATATGTGTATGTTTATGTATATAAACATATATAGGCATACATAAATACATATATAAATATACATATAAACATACACATATACATATATAGTTATATATACACACAGAAAAAGAGAATGGGAAATGGTGGCAAGGAGAGAGACATAAACAAAGAGAGAGTAAAAGGGACAGATTTCCCAGTAGAAGACTTTCTACCAATGATGTGCAATTAACATGTCTATGAGTTGTAGATAGATATATACATATGTACATACATGTATATACACATATATACAAACACACACATACATATGTAGTTACATAATATAATATATTGCATATTGTATATTACATATGTGATACATATGCACACATGCACATTTATGTATATGTATATATGCATCTGGGCCATTGCCAGTCATTTTGACTTGTCTTGCCACTGGACTCTGATGACTCTGGAGAAGAGAGTGAGGCTGATGACTTTGGGCAGCTCTGCCTCACTTAAATCCAATTCACTCACAAGTCAGGACATCACCCTTATGATTTCAGTGATTATGATTTCATCCTTCAAGAATGAAGGATGAACAACAACAACATTCATTTTATATATGTACATATTCAGGCCATCCCAAAAGTCTTAGTCCAGTTTTAAACTTTAATAATTTCAAAAGTAGAAATGCTACAAATATAAAATATATATATAATATATATATAAATATAAAATATAAATGCTACAAATATAAAAAACATCTAAAAGATTAATAATGTAAATGTTTAAAATACTAATATTTCTTATTAAAATGCAACATAACCACTATGTTGTACTGTATGTCACTATTAGTTTATTTTGGAATTTTGTAAAATTTGGTAAAAACTTTTGCCAGTTGCTGCTCAATGCCTGAAAGAGTCTCATTTTCAGTTGGAGACCTTGAAACAAATTAAATTAAAAATGTATTGTTGACAATTCACAAAAATAAATATGTGAAAGAAATTACATAACTAATTTTTTGCATGTTTGTAGCATTGATGCTTCTAAAGTTAATAAAGCTTAAAAATGGCACTAAGACTTTTTGGGAAAACCTATATATACTAATGGGGCATCTAGGTGGCACAGTGGAGAGAGTGCTGGGCCTAAGGTCAAATCCAGCCCCAGATGCTTACTAGTTGTGTGACCCTGGACAAGTCACTTAATCATATTTGTTTCAATTTCCTCATCTATACAATGAGCTGGAGAAGGAAATGACAAACCACTCCAGTATCTTTGCCAAAAAACAAAAACACATGGGGTCATGAGTAGTCAGACACAACTCATAAGTGTGTGCAGATATACCTCTCTTCCTTGCCTTTTCTCCCTTGTCTCCAACCCTGGTCTTCAGCTGTTCACAACCCATCTAGGAAGTTTCAGCTGCTTACACAGTTTAGGTGAGATGAGAGTCATCAACTATTTCTTCCAATGAGACAGAGCATGCCATACCATCTGCCCTTCCTTTATGCCCTTCAGACCTGTCATCTGACCTACTGATAGAACCTCAGGACCCTTGGGCCTTGCCATCTGCCCCACTACTGCACTCTGAAGTCTTCCTGGCCTTACCATCTGTTCTGCAACTGAATTTTCTCTTATGTGTTGTCTCTTGCAATTAGAGTGTGAGCTCCATGAGAACATCCCTTTCTCTGTGTGCATCCCCAGGACTTTAATAAGTACTTTTTCATTAATTCACTTCTTTCTGAGTTTTAGTTTTCTTAACTGTAAAATGAAGGATCTATAATAGAGAATTTCTTGGGCACTTTCTAATCTAAATTTCTTAACTTCAGTCACTGCAGTTTTAGTCATTATATAGTGATCCATATTGATTATTAAGACCCATGTCAGTAAAGTGCACAGATCATTTTTATCATCTTATTATCCATTTTTTTCTCTCTCCCCATATAGACACAGCCTTATATAATTATCTGTGGTGATGGGAACCCAACACTGTGCAGTTTTGCTAGCCTTCATCAAAGTGTTGTGATTCATACTAAAAATATATGCATATAACATATGTATAGAAATATAGGAGTGAACAAAACATGTTAGTCCTTTAGAAGGTTCATTTTCCCATCATCACCTTATGCCTCATCATTTCCAACAGACAAAACTCTTCAAATACTTCTTCATTTCTAGCATGAAAAATGATTCTCCCAACACCCTTCACAGTCTTCCTGTTCTTTTGTTTTTCTTGATACTTTGGTTATGACTAGCATTTTTGTGGTATTTCGGGCTCTCTCTGGGAACAAGATTATGTTCATTTTTAAGCTACCACAAATAGAGAAGTAATATGGGAAAAGGATTATGAATTCAGTTGTTGGTCTTTCTCCTCCATGATTAGACAGTTGCAAACAAATGCAAAATTACCACCATTAAAAAAAATCCTTGTAAAGTGCATCCCAAATGTTAGGGTATCACTTTATTACTATGTTTCCTTGAAAGTAACCTTAAAGAATATTTTAAACCAAAAGAAGTGCCCTGCTTTTGTTATGCCATTTAACTGGTGCTCTGACATCCACACAAACAAAACAAGTCATTTTAAAATGACTTGACTGAAAAATAATTAAAAAACGATTTCTATTTGCTTAAACATGTTAGCCACTGGTATAACAAGTATGTATGATTGCCTATTTAGTCATCTCCACATTATTACCCTTAACATTCACCCTTTGCTTTTCGATGGCTTGAAGACTGCTGAAAAATTTACCTATCCTGTGATGTCTTCTCCATGGGATAGTTGTTTATTTTCCCCCTTCCCTTCTGCACTTCAGAGTCTCCCCCCAGAGTCACTCCTCTGAGATAGACAATGATGGAGGTATTGTGCCCTGGAGGTCACTCTATAAATTCACTTTGTTCCTGGGGAAGGAAGGAAAGTCCTCTATCCTTCATCTTTAAGTCTTTTCTCCTCCTCTCCAAGTCTTATCTCCTTATTAGACTACAATCTGTGGCTGACATGACAGAAAAGGAAAATTATAAATGTTGAAGAAGATAATGGAAAATTGGGACACTAAGGCATTTTTAGTGGAGTTGTAAACTGATCCAACCATTCAGGAGAGCAATTTAGAACTATGCTCAAAGGGCTATAAAAATGTGCATACCCTTTGATCCAGGAATACTACTACTAGGTCTGCATCTCAAACAGATCATAAAAAAGTGAAAAGGATCTACATGTATAAAAATATTTATAGTAGGTCTTTTTTATGGTGACAAAGAATTGGAAATTGAAGGGATGCCCATCAACTGGGAAATGGCTGAACAAGTTGTGATATATGAATGTAATGGAATTCCATTGTACTCTAAGAAAATGATGAGCAGGCAGGCGAATTTCAGAAAAACCTGGAAAGACTTGCGTGAGCTAACACTGAGTGAAATGAGCAGAACCAGGAGAACATTGTACACAGTAACAGCAACAATGTGTGATGATCAACTATAATAGACTTAACTCTTCTCAGCAATACAATGACTCAAGATGATTCCAAAGGACTTCTGATGGAAAATGCAATACATATCCAGAGAAGGAACTGATGGAGTCTGAATGCAGATCGAAGGATACTATTTTCATTTTCTTTGTTTTGTTTTGTGTTGTGGTGTGCATGTGCGTGTGTGTGTGTGCACAGGTATGGTTTTTTCTTTCCTTCTATTTCTTCTTTCACAACATAACAAATGTGGAAATAAGCTTTTTAAAAAAAGACGACAACCCAGGTGAGCACAGGATTCTCATCTCATCTAAACTTTGTCATTTCCCCAAGTCCTTAGCACAATGCTCTGCATATATTAGATACTTAATAAATACTTCTTAGGATTATGTTTGTATTCTCTTAAGAGAAAGATTTTGGGGATGAAAATAACTTGTTGATGCTATGTACCCATAAAGGATGAGTTACAAGCCAGATACCTTTAAATTTAGGTGGGCACAGTGACTAGTACTAAGTAGTGCTAGTGTGAGGATATGACAGGAAGAAGTTCTTCCCTGGCTAAGGAAGGATATTGGGATACCTAGGGAAAAGGGGATAATTGGGATCCAAAAGAAGGAACAAGGTGAAGAAGACACACTTCAAATGCTTCACTGTTTTTCCTAGGGCCAGTCCTATTTTTCTATGGCTCTGAACATTCAAAGTGACAGTTTTCTTCTTTTTTCAACTTTTCCTTCCTACCATCCATGTCTTGGCTCTCTGGAAGAGGACAGCCACCTTCAGGCCAGGTTTTTGTGACTACAATAACTTGAGTAAATAAAGCAAAATAGGTCAATACTCCTCTTCAATTTGGCCCTATAGATCTTGATGTGGACAGCTGTTGAAGAGGGCACTGTGGGACCTAAGAGCTTTTTATTAAATTCATGCAAAAGTGTGAAGAAGACAATTAGATTTGGTCTTAATGAAAGATGGAATAGGTGGTTGACCATCTGCTATGAGGCAGTATGTCATAACTATAGTATGAAATGAGGCTATAAAGAGGGAAATGTCAGATGATGGAGGACTTCGAAATACCAAGTAAAGTGTGAACTTTGATGGGTCAGCAATAGAGCAGATTTCTGAGCAGAGGAATGACATGAGTAATTTATGTATAAGGAAGAATTACCTGGTGGTGTGAAGGGTGGTTTTGAAGTAGGGGGGACAAAAAGAGAAAAGATCTCTTAGGAGGATCTTGTAATACTCTAGGTGGGCAGTAGTCAGGGTATATTAGGAGCAAATATCCTTCCTCCCCATGCTCTTGTTACACTAGGTTTTGTGTTATTTTTTTTCCTTAATAATTATTGAGGCATTTCTTGAGACTTGAGTGTCAGCAATTTTTCATTACCTGAATGCAAAGCAGCTGCAAGGAATTGGGGAAGAAGAGGCTTGCTAGTGCTTCACTGGTAAATGGTGATGAGAACTTTACTAAGCTTAATTAACTCAAGAGATTCTCAAAAACTAACCTAGTTTGCATCAGGGGAGGGCTTAGGATATTGTTTCTACCATGCCTTAACTACCAACCACCTGGTTTATTGTGATATTATCCTTATAGGGATTCCCTCTTTTTTTTTTTTTTTTCCTATTTCCATCTCACAACCTTCCTGTTGATTACCTTTCAACTGCTATGGCTAAGTAAGTCTCCTATTGCTAACTGTTGAAGGGTCAATGAGTATCTCTTTTTGTTCCAGTATCAAATCTAAACTAGCAAGGAAGTGGTCTGAGTCAGGCTCAGCTAGAACACAGGAGATGAGGGTGGAGGCATGGGAGAAAAGAGGAGAGAAGAGCTGCGGAGATATGGTAAAATTTTAACAATAAGTTCTTTGGGGAAAAATGTATGCATGACACTCTTTTAAATTTAATCTGCATTATTAACATTTTCTCCATCACTTTCTTAAGTCTGGACAATCAACAATAAATCAGCCCTGATTTCTGAAATTTGCTGATTTCTTAGATATAAATGCTCCCACCAAAAATTTAACAATCCACTCTCAAATAAAGTTAGTATTACTTGGCTCCAACAGGCCTCTGGTTTGATGTGAGAGATAATATGGGACTATTATCAATAGGATCTGGAAATTGATTGGGGAACACCAAGATAAGTTCCAGATGGATATGTGTTTTAGATATAAAAATATTCACATTATTAATTAAAGGAACAAGGAAGAAATTACATGAGATAGAGATGAAATGAGAGAGATCTGCATAGAGATGTTAGTAAGGAGTTTGATAGGGTAGAAAAGAAAGAGACAAAATAGGAGGCCAAGATCAGGACTTTAGTTAGGAAAAGGCAAAGAAACCAAAGAAAAGAATGATCAGACAGGTGGGAGCACAACTAAGGCAATATAAGTATATCTGAAGTCAAAGGGAAAAAATGCAGCTAGAAAGACTCCTTGGACAGCAGCATCAAATCCAGAGTTATATAATCACAAAATTGTAAGAGATCATGAAATGAAGTATTGCTATTTCCTTACTATAACTAGCCAGTCCCAGGTCTGACCAGGATCTTTCATGCTGGCCATATTCTTATCTCACACATGTGATTGACAGACCCTCTGTGCCCTACCAGAAACTCTCTCTGTCTCTCTGTCTCTGTCTCTCTGTCTCTCTGTCTCTCTCTCTTCTCTGTCTCTCTGTCTCTCTCTGTCTCTCTCTGTCTCTCTCTCTCTCTCTCTCACACACACACACACACACACACACACACAATTTTCACTTGTTGTTCCAATGCAATCAAATCTACAAAACCATTCCTTAAAAGGAAATTGACAGTTTGATTTTTTCCACTCATCCTGGTTACTTCCTTAACCAAAATATGCGTCATCTCTCCTTCTTCCTTTGTAAGCTCTTTGAGGGCAATGTCTTCTGTTTGTTTTCCACAGAGCTTAGGACAATGCCTGATGTAATAAACCCTTAATGAAGGTTTTTTCATTCATTTGATCAGAAGAGCTAGAAGTTGGTATTCAATAAATGTTGTGGAAGAATAAATATTAGGGAAATAATTTTGGATTCTACTTTTCAAAATTTTTTTGGAGGGGGGAAGGCAAGGCAATTGGAGTCAAGTGACTTGCCCAAGGTCACACAGCTAGTGAATGTTAAGTGTCTGAGGCCAGATCTGAAATCAGATCCTCCTGATTCCAGGGCTGGTGCCCTATTCACTGTGCCACCTAGCTGCCCCTGCATAATTATTTTTTGGATTTTTTTTTTTTTTTTTGCTTTTTTTGGAGGGGGGAAGGCAGGCCAATTTGGCTTAATTGGGGTTAAGTGACTTGCCCAAGGTCACACAGCTGGTAAGTGTTAAGTGTCTGAGGCCCAATTTGAACTCAGGTCCTCCTGACCCCAGGGCCATTGTTCTATTCACTGTGCCACCTGGCTGCCCCCCTGCATTGTATTAAGAGAAAGAACCCTTTCTCAAAATAATGTAACAGATAGAACATCCAACTCAGAATCAGGCACCTGTGTCTATTTAAATCCGGGTTCTACTCCTTGCTTTCTAAGTAGCCTATGACAAGTCACCCTGAGACTTGTTTCCTCTTATTTAAAATAGGGATAATATAAAATAAAATAAATTAGGGATAATAATATTTGCACTCCCTGCCTCACCATGTAATTGGCAAAGAAAGTACTTTGCAAGTCATAAAGCAGTATAAGAAATGTAACCTGTTATAATTATCAGTGTGATGTATTTAAGCTAATTTGGATAGTGTTTAGTCAGTTAACCAAATGGCTTTTGGCTTGGTTGCCCTGGCAACATTTTACAACCTATTACTTTTGTCAAATATCTCAGTAAGATGGTTCTTCATGCATAGGGTCCCTTTCAAAAGAGCCTGTATCCCTGATTGAGTGGAGCATTTTGAGAGAAAAAAAATTAAAATTATTGAATGAAGATTCAAAATTGTTTCATGAGAGCCACTCCTTTTTAAAGAGCAATGAAACATGTACATAGATAGATAGATTAGATAGATAGATAGATAGATAGATAGATAGACAGATGTATGTATGTGTGTGTGTGTATATACATATATGTATACACGTCAATTTCTTAAAGTAGTATAATGTTTGAATATAAAGCTCCCTTTAGAGCATGTTAAGGAGGATTGTGTCCTACATCCCGACATCCTAGGGTCAAATTCTGGGATAGAGAGGCAAATGCCTTCTGTGTTTCACCCCTTTCCTCCAGTCAGCCCCTTGATCCCTACTCCACACCTGGACTTCCACTTTCTCCAAGGCCATAAGTCCTTTATGACCTTTTCCTAGGGTATTTTCCAAATAAACAATAGATCAATAAGCATTAATTAAGTACCTACTCTATTCCAGATACTTTGTTAGAAATTAAGAGTGCAAAGAAAAATGACCTGAAACGTGGAAATTCTTAAACTCAGAAAGCAATCAGAGGACTACATTTAGTCTTTTTCCTAGAATATCGAAAGACTGGCTAGATTTACAAGCTCAGTCCCTCTGACTATTTTTATGTTAGTGCTCATTCAAGTGGTCATCTGTATATTTTTTTGCCATTGTGCTTTGTCATATGGTATCAACAAAACAGAACTATTAAAGTGTAAGTGGCCCTCCCGTCTCCCTCTCTCTCTCTCTCTCTCTCTCTCTTGCTCTCTCTCTCTGTCTCTCTGTGTCTCTCTCTCTCTCTCTCTCTGTCTTTCTTTGTCTCTCTGTTTCTCTGTCTCTCTATATAAACACACATGTATACAGATATATATATAGACATAGACATTATGTGTGCATATATATGTGTGTAGGGGTTTGTATATGTGGATATAGATACAGATATAGATTGAGATTTAGATATATACATGGCCCCTACTATCTGAGGTCTAGATATGTTAGATTTTACAATTTCCTCCAGGGGTTCTCTGATATCCTTAAGGGCGTTGGAGCTGTTTAGGCTCTCTACAGATGGTTCTAGCTCACACCAATAGTGCTTCACCAACTGTAAAAGTGATCCCCTGCACCTTAGTTCCATTTTGCCACTAACAGATTAGCTTTTATGTTGAAATATTTACTTCAAGAAGAATAATTGTAAACATACAAATTTCTCCAACAAAAGAGTAATCCCTCCCTCCTACCTTTGTACCACTTCAATCTCTAAGGAGGGGAGGTTCATAACTTAGTTTGGTTCATATAGAATTCAACCTCATTGCCAAATGTAGAACTCTCTTGAGAATTCCAAGCTGAGCTGGTTGGCTGCACCATCCCACCTGGAATATAAGATTGCCATGACTCCAACTTCTGGGTTCTTTTATGTGTGTATGTGTATGTGTAGATTATATATACACATATATACATATATGAATATATTTTTATAATTTTACCCCCAATTACATTAAAATAATTTTTTTTAACATTTGGGTTTTTAAAGTTTTGCTTTCCAAATTCTATCCCTCCCTCTCACTCTTCCCTCCCTGAGATGGTAAGCAGTCAGATATAGATTATACAAGTGTAATCATATAAAATATTTCCATATTAGTCATTTTGTACAAGAAGTCATTTTTGTACAAGTCATTGTTGTACAATGTACAATAATGATTTTTTTACAAGAAGACAAAGAGAAAAATGAAAGACAATGAAAAATAGCATGTTTCAGAGTTCAATGAGGATTAGCTCCAGCTAAGGAAATAACAGAACAGTACAGAAATAAATACCCCCAGACCCAATTCTCAGAGCCAAGAACAAAACAGAAGAAAAGTTCTTTTGCTGTTACTGGTTCAGTTCATTAGTGTCCTCACTGAGGTAAATAACTGATAAGAGAGCATTAGAATGACAGAAAATTGTTTAGGCAACTAATCAAAGGTGGCTGCCTCCATCCATGTGGTAGGGGACTAAGAGTTCAATGCTCTAAGGGCCGCTCAAGGATACCTCCATGTTACATAATCAAAGAATACCTACATAAGCCTGGGTTACATGTGATTATTGGAAATATTATTTGTTCTGAATTATCAAAGTATTCTTAGAGAAAAAGCATGGGGTATTTGTATAGTGGTATAAAAATCCAGTGTCAAAACAGTCTAATGTCAAAGTCAAAAAGTCTGGATTGGCCATGCTCTCAGTAAAGATGGGAGAGCCTTGTGCAAGAAGGATCAGATATAGCAAGTTGCCATTTGTACAGACACTCATCTTTTCACTGAGTGCCCTTTTCTTTTTTTAAATTAATTTTATTTTTAATTCATGGAATAAAACAAGCATTTCCATAACATAATATATATAAAAAAGGTGATTGCACATGAAACTTACTCTACTATATAAAACTTTCTATTCCTCCTAAATAAACAACAAAGTTATCATGTACATTTCTTTTTTCTTTTTCATTCTTTCTTGCCCTCCTCTCCCCATCCCACCCTAGAGATGGTAACCATTAGACGCAAATTATATTTATATATGTATATGTGTGTGTATGTGTGAATGTGTATGTATATGTTTATGTGTAGACAAACATGCAAAATTATTCTATACATACTTCTATTTATCAATTCTTTCTCTGAATACAGATACTATCTTTCCTCATATGTCCTTTATAGTTAATTTGGTTATTTATGATGGTCAAAAATAACTGATTTGTTCAAAGTCATTCTTAAAACAATATTGCTGCTACTGTATCCACTGTTCTTTTGATTCTGCTCATTTCACTCTTCATTATTTCATACAAGTCTTTCCACGTTTTTCCAAAATCACTGAGCTCATCATTTCTTATAGCACAAAAATATTTCTTATATTCCATCACAATCATACCACATATACCAGTCATTCCCCAATTGATGGGCATTCTTGCAATTTCCAGTTCTTTGCCATCACAAAGAGGACTGCTATAAACAGTACCTTAACAACACATACTTGCCTCTATGGTCCCAGATAGACAA
Source organism: Pseudochirops corinnae (assembly GCA_028646515.1). Taxonomy (NCBI): domain Eukaryota; kingdom Metazoa; phylum Chordata; class Mammalia; order Diprotodontia; family Pseudocheiridae; genus Pseudochirops; species Pseudochirops corinnae. Next base: position 41,165,418 of record CM053591.1, on the reverse strand, counting down.
ATAGAGCCATAACTATCATTTTTTTGCGTATAAGACAGCAGCACAAAACGTATACTGGCAAGTGGTACAAATACACCTTTAATTCATTTAAAAAGAGAAGAAGGTCATGTGAAATAGTAGTGGAGACCCCAGAATATTGAGGTTGTTGCTGGGGAGAAATCACACCATCATATAGCTTCTTGTTTTACCAAGTTATTCCTGATAGTTAGGTTTCAAGATAATTTGTTTCTGTTCTACTGATGGACTTCAAGTGTCCTCAAAATTTCTCTGCCCTGAGGTAATGTCCCAATCACTCCATCATAGTTATGGCTTTGAAAATAAGTAGCACACATCTTTGTTTTTCTGTCCAGTAGAGGGATGCTAAAAAGAACCACAAGGAATTTACATCTAAAGATGGAATCCCATGTCAACATACCATGTTATTACATCAACTCAAAAGCACTCAAGATTCTTTGTAGTTTCCCATTCCTCTCCTATAGAGACCTTTGTTTTGTTCCTATAGGGCATTTTCTAGTCTATCACATTGACTTACACTGCAGAAGACATCTTTAAATGGTTAATTTAAAATGTGTTAGTGGTCAATTACTACTTTTACCATGGGACCACTTCACAAAAGCATTCACAAATGCTTATGATGTACCAGGTCCTGTGAAAAAACACCAGAACCACAACAAAGAGTCAAAATTGTCCCTGTACTCAAGATGCTCACAATTGAATGGCCTTGTTTCTACCACGTGATACATACTGTTGTCATCTGGTAAGAGAGTCATGAAATATCATATCCTCGCACATGGAATCTTTTAGTACATGCACAAATTATTTGCGTGTTAGGAATCCCGAAGTTACTGGATAAATACAAGACTATTACACTAATCACCTTCAAGACATAGAATACGAGTGGAAAGGGGAAAAAAATCTAAATGAGCCCTAATTATCACAGGAAAATCTCAGAGAAAACATTATAACATATATAATAAACATTTCTGAAAACTTTCTCAAACTACATTTTATTCTTGTTTGTCTACATTAAACTTCTTAGTTAATTAAATGGTCACATCAGCTTGAGGCAGAGAAATTGATTTGGTACAGAGGACATTGTCTCAACAGAATAGCAGATTTTTTTTAAAGTAATCAATTTTCCTTGATGGTGTGCAAATTTAATTCTAAATGGGGTGGAGGAGAGAGAAATCAGACAAAATTTCTTTTCCCTTTCATTCTTTTTGTTCTTTCAGGACATGTTAAATAAATATGACACCAGAGGAAAATACATCTGAATTTACCTAGTACCTTTAACGTTCTTGGAAAGAAAAAAAGATAGTGGTAGCTAGGTGGCTCAGAATAGAACACTGGCCCTAGAGTCAGGAGGACCTGAGTTCAAATCTGGCCTCAGACACTTAACACTTACAGGCCGTGTGACCTTAGGCAAGTCACTTAACCCCTACTGTCCTGCTTTCCCCCTCCAAAAAGGAAAAAAAAAAAAAAAAGAAAGAAAAAAGAGACTTTGGTCTCATTACACAGAAAGCCCCCCATATATATAGCTGAAAATGGTCCTCCTCTATAACTTCTGCATTTGTTTTTAGAAGTAGTTGTTTAGAGCAGCAATTTCTTTCAATACAATGAGTCACTGTAGTATAAACTCATCCCAATAGAAATACGAAAGGTAATAAAGGACTGAGTAGATTTGATGTGGTACTTTTCTCATGCTGTTCTAAATCAGTGAGCTAGATTCTTATTTTCCTTTGCAATTTTTAATTTCACAGAGTAATCAAAGAACTATATTTGGGCTTTTCCCTAAGATTTCCGAAGACAGGCTAGAAATTCACAGGCTCAGTCCCCATGACGATTTTTGTGTCAGTGTTCATTGAAGTGTTCATCCGTATAGTCACTCCTGCCCTGAAAGAATTGGCTTATACTGGGGTGGCGGAGCCAAGATGGCAGCGTAGCAGCAGCAATATATCACAGTTCTCACATAGCCACCCCAAAATACCCATGGAATAGGACTCTGGACCAACCTAGAACTTCAAAACGCACACAAAGATACTTCCCACTAAAATCAGCTCGGCTA
>CM053591.1:41127740-41162853 GCA_028646515.1 Pseudochirops corinnae | reverse complement strand
TAAACAAGATGGTGGAGAGGCACTGGGCTCGCTTAATTTGGTGATGTAGTCCCTGAGAAGTCAAATGGGCTGGATTGAAGGACGTGGATGTCTCTGTATTCACAGAGTCATAATTCCTCAGATTCATACATAAATTCTTGGCTAAGCTTTTAGGAGGACACTGCCTCACTCTTGGAACTATACTAAGCAAAGGGCTGGGAGGCACATGAATGGGAGCATATAATCTGATGTCTGGAAGTAGTAGATGGTGCTTCATCCAAACCTTCAGGATTATTTCATGTTGGCCTTTCAATGATTTCTTACTTACTGATTGGCAACGAGGCATAAACAGTCTCAATCAGCTCTTGGTCCTGGTATTCTCCTCTGCCAGAGGATATAGCAGCAAAGTAGGCTGAGAGTTTCCCTCCATGCCCACCCCTGCCCCTAGATTCTCTGTCGGCATAAATTACTGTTGTGGTAGGTAGAAGCCTACTGTTTGCCTTGTTCCTCCTTCTGATCTCTACTAGGAGTTGGGAAATTTGTGTTTCCTCATGTCTAGGTGTAGTCAGGCCTTGGAGATACAGTAGAGTGTTGTAATCTTTCCACAAATAAGTGTGTACTTTTCTGGATTATTAAGAATTGTGTTTTCATTACATAATAACCATTTTAACTGGATACACATTTGCTCTTGAGAGAAAAATTTGATTTGACAGTCCATGTACTTTGGCAGCTTAACATCTATTAGATTAATATGCTCACTATTGAATTTAGAAATTTCCCTAATAGTCCATATGCTTTCTATTTCTCAATATTCTCATTCTTCACCTCTTTTATGTCATGGATCTTGTTGGCAGTGTGGTAAAGTGCATGGACTCAGAATATTTTTTTTTTTTTTCAAGTATGAAAGGTGGTGCAGTGAATAGAACACCAGCCCTGGAGTCAGAAGGACCTGAGTTCAAATGTGACCTCAGACACTTGACACACTAGCTGCATGACCTTGGGCAAATCACTTAACCCCAATTGCCTTGCCTTCCCCTCTCCAAAAAAAAAAAAGTATGAAATAAAAACCACAAGATTTGAAAATAAGCCAATTACACTGAAATAGTTGCTACATATATATGTATTTTGAAAGTTCATGGATCCCAGGTTAAGAACATCTACTTTAAAACAAATTAATGTCTTTGTTTTGTACAACCTCTAGATTTTTATGTTCAAGGCCTAAAAATCCCAAAAGAATTATTCCCCCAAAGATCTGGGTTTAAACAGGTTTAATAAAGTGGAAGAAATAGAAGTGACTCCTTTCTATCAGGCTAATTTTTATCAAAACAAATGACTTCTCAAAGCTTCTGTTTTCCCCTCCTATAAAGTGAGGATAATTAATAATAACATTTGTGCTAATCTATAGAGTTGTTGTGAGGAAAGCTGAAAGCCTTAAAGGTGCTATGTAAATCCAAGCTATTCTTTTTCAAAAGCTGCACTGTTTGAGCACAAGCCTGAAATGTCAATGTCTATGAATAGGACAGTGACTGTATGCAGACCATATCTTCTCACAATAATCTAATTTCCTTTTGCAAGTGAATAAGACTGAAAGATAGAAGGGCATACTCAGCGCAGCATCTTGATCATAACAAAATGTTTGTTTCGGTTTTGTACAATGTATCCATAAATTGAGAAAATGGTTTATGACCCCCTTCTATGACTGGAGGGCTGACTAATGGGTTGAAATCCTGTATTCCTGGAATAGAAACCAATGATTCAGGGTCAGCCCCAGGGACACATAACAGAGACTGGGGCTGATGCCAGTGATATTTAAAGTGTGTTTATATAAAATGCAATAAATATTCATCTGGGCAATAGACGCATGATACCAACACTCTTCTTCCTTGCCTCTTTCTCCACACCCCCTTTTCACTCTTAACCTGATCCTACCCTCAAGCTAGAGTCCTTAATCTGAACAGTGTTGCCATCCCTTCTCCACTTTGTTGTCATTTTCACAGTCTTTCAGATTATCATCACATATGGCACAGGTGAGGAGATAAATTAGGTCTTTAAAAAGATGGCACAATGAATGTGGATGTCAGGCCAAAACCCAACAGATCTGTTTAGAAGAAGCGAAGCATCCTGGGGAAAATAGATGAAATCACATAGTTGAGGAGACACTTCAGAAACATTTCTCCTCCTCACTGTGAACTACAGAAATTTAAACAAGAGATGCACACAGTTCCAATCAGAAGTTTAAGTTTGGATTTTTCTCTCATTTGCATTATAATTGTTTGGGCCATACAAATTCAAATTATGTTTACTCTTTTGTCATTTAATTTTGTTTACAAGCAACAAGCTAATTATCAGGGGGAAAGGAAAGGTCTACCACTGCTTTTTACATAAATCAAGTCAGTCAGATACAAGGACTGTGAAAACATAATCACATATTGCCTGGGAAGGGAGTTCCGAACACCACAATTTAAAGAATGCAGCACTTCCTTCTTTTCCTTAGTATGTTTCCTTACCCCTATCTGCTAGGAGGCAGTTTTTATTTTATTTTTTTAATAACAGACAACTGAAACACAAATATCGATCTTCTTTTTATCTTTCTATAGTACAAAGTAGGCAGCAGAGGTAATTATCAATAAATTAGTGATTGATCAATACATATTCATTGAGCAAATTTGGGGGGTGCAGTGGATAGAGTTCCAGACTTAAAGTCAGGAAGTCTCAATTTTCTGAGTTCAAATCTGGCCTCAGACATTTACTAGCTGTAATTTACTAACTGTAAGTTAGTCAAATTACTAGCTATAATTTACTAACCCTGAGCAAACCACTTAACCCTTTTTGCCTCAGTTTCCTCATCTGTAAAATGAGTTGGAGAAGGAAATGGAAAACTGCTTCTTTATCTTTGCCAAGAAAATCCCAAATGGGGTCATAAAGGGTCAGACAAGAATGAAAAACAATTGAACAACAACAAATTCACTGAGCACTGGGCTAAATCCTGTGGAAGAAACAAAGGAAATCTTAGATGTCAGCAAGTCATTACCCTCCTACTTCTACTTTCACTTAAACTTCCTGGAAAAGGAGTTAAGGAATTGCAGATCCAGAGTACCAGGGAGGTCATGTAATCCAATTTCAACAGATGAGGAAAGTGAGGTTATGACTTGTCCAAGATGAGTCTCTGTGTCTCTTTTTGTCTCTATCTCTGTCTCTTCCTTTATCTCAATCTCCTTTCCCCTCCACCCGCAACCCAACTGGTGACCAATTGCAAGTATTTACATGACAACAGGGCAAGGTTAAAGGGATCATAGTCTGTGGTGACAAGATAGGATTTTTTGGCATGTCAAGCTCACTTCCCTAGGTCAGGAATTGAATATGGAAATGGAAAAAGTGAAATTGGTTTTCTGACCTCAGACTAATTAAGCATCATGCTCCTATCTGCTGAAGTAGCCATGATGGTCCATATTTAGCATATTCATGCTTCTTGGCATAGAAGTTAACGATACTTTATTATTTATTTATTTGTTTTGCTTTTTGAAAGGGAGAGGGCAGGGCACCTGGGGTTAAGTGACTTGCCCAAGGTCACATGGCTAGTAAGTGTTAAGTGTCTGAGTTCTGATTTGAACTCCTGACTCCCTGACTCCAGAGCTGGTGCTCTATTCATGCGCCACCTAGCTGCCCCTCAGCAACACTTTAAACCATTCTATATGGGAGTAGGATGTTGAAATACATTCTTATTTCTTTTTTTTTAAACCTCAATTGTGCTTGCCTGTTTTCTACATACTATGTTTACTGTGTAGATACAGAGCATAAGCATTTCTACATAAGCACAAAAGCCCATATTTGCTTCTTTTAAATGTAAACTAGGAAACCAAAACACCTGATCCTCATTAGTCCCATCAGATGTAAGTCTTCAAGGGAATCCTGCTGAGTGTGAATCCTGGGATTTTAGAGAGGAAAAAAAAAACAACCTAACTGCTGTTGAAAGCTTCATTTTACAGATTGAGAAAAGGAGGCCCAGAGAAGGGGAGAAGCTTGTCATGGCACCCACTGCTAGAGAGCCATAGAGTCTGCATTAGAATCCTTATCCCCTACTGGAGAACACCTCCCCAAGGCCACCACACCTGCAATCCCTCTGGGGGCTGTGTTTCTTTCTCTGTGTGCTGAGACAGCCTGGATCACTGCTTTCTCAGCTTCAAGAGACAATTTAAAAGACACTAGGGACACCTGGGCTGCTATTGTAATAATAATTAACTGCCACCGTTCAAAGTCATCATCATCAAATATTATTTATCAAGAACACACATGTTTACAATGTTATAGTGGGAATTGGACTCATTAAGTTAAAAGGCACTGTTTCCTCCTCCTAATAGGTTTTTTTTTCAAGCAGCCTAAACAGTATTATCAGTTCAATAAAAAACAACACCACACTTATGAAACTATTACTAGGGACATATAAGGTGATATGTGTGCAGTTCTAGAGATACTAAGATGGAAAATGAGACGATTTCTTTTCTCCAAACCTTAAAATCTATTGGGAGTGAGGGATATTGAGTAAGACACCTGTACAAATATTTATAGTCCATGTTAAAGAATGAGGAAATGGACCCGTAAGTACAAAAATATTTATAGCAGCTCTTTTTGTGGTGGCAAAAAATTGGGAATCACGGGGATGCCCTTCCATTGGGGAATGGCTAAACAAGTTATGGTATGTGAAGGTAATGGAATACTACTGTGATATAAGAAATGAGGAGCAGACAGACTTCAGAATAACCTGGAGAGACTTATATAAACTGATGCTGAATGAGGAGAGCAAAACCAGGAGAACTTTGTACACAATTACAGACACAAGATATGTGTGATGACCAATTTTGATAGACTGGGCTCCTCTCAGCAATGTAAGGCTATAAGACAACTCCAAAAGACTCATACTGGAAAGGTATATCTACATCCAGAGAAAGAACTATAGAGTTTGAATGCAGATTGAAGCAAACTACTTGCTCTCTCTTTTTTGTTTTGTTTTGTTCCTTCTTTCTCCTTGTTCACTCTATTGGTTATAATCCTTCTTTACAACTTGAATAATGTTTAATGTGAAGGTATTTTGTAGAACCTATATTTGATTGCATGCCTCCATGATGAGGAAGAGGGGAAGAGAGGGAGGGAGCTAAAATTTGAAACTGAAGAGATTGTGGAACTGAATGTTGTAAACTAAAAGTAAATACATACATTTTTTAAAAAGAGTGAGGAAATGAGTGGTAAGGGTCAATCAGAGTGTTATGAAAGATTCAATAGGAAAAGAATCATTTCTAATAGTAAGGGGTAAAGGAAGGCCTCAGGGAGGAGGTACCACTTGATGCCCCATCACCTCCTCCCCCTGAAGACAGAGAAGTCTTCCAGTTGGTAGAGATAGGAAGAGGGCTGGAATGTACAAAGGTTCAGGGGGCAAGAAGAGGCAGAGTGAGGTTGGAGGACAAAAAGCAGTCCTGTTCGGCTAAAGCATAAGCCTAACAATTTACATGGCATTTTAAGGTTTGCAAAACATTTTTTCTCCCTGCTAAACAACCCTGACAGCTAAGCTAGGCAGTACAAGAATTATCCCCTTTTGTAAATGAGGAAAATGAGACTTAGACTTGCGAAGAATCACAGAAATATTATGTGTCCAAAAGGAAGCTTTGAATTGGATCTTCTAAGTTGAAGACAAGCATTCATTTCATTATAGCCTGCTACACAGAATATGTAAAATATGGTACCATGCAATCAGACCAGAAAGGTATGTTAAAGCCAGACTGTACAAGGGTTTCAATGCCAGTTCAAGGAGTGAATATTTTGCTTGGTAGTAAATGAAAAGTCATTGAAGATTTTTGAGCAGGGAAATGTTTTAATCAGGACTGTGCATTACAAAGATTTGTTTGACAGAAACCCACACAAGCCTTTCCCCTCTGTCCCTAGTTCTGCTTTAATTCAGAATCTGGGCTCATTGTCTTCTCTCTGATCATCCTTTTTCCACTTCCAGAAAGTAACTGGGGGCTCAGACCTGTTCCAATCAATTCTTTGCAGATGCTAAAGAATACTTATTTCAAAGGTCTCAGATTACTGATATTGTTTTGTGGGGATAGGTCCAGGATTTAGGGTCCATGAGCTCTCAGCTATGTAGGTAGGGGGTTTCTATTGACTCACTGTAAAACTTAGTTCTTATTCTATCAATGTGGAACTGGCTCCAAGGACCTCAACTCAGATGCTCTTCCTTTATTTCCCCATTACTCAACATTTACATTTCATGCCCTCAGTATCTATTTCAAAAAGTCAAATGTTCAAGACTCTCACCAACTTAGAAAAGTAACCCAAAGATGTCACTAAAATACAGACGAACTTTGGCAGTGTTACTTCCCAACTATCAAAATGTCTTTATAGATGTGGTCACCCATTTATAGGTAAAGAAGCATTTCTTTCATCACATGCATTGATCTGGGAGTTTTCTTCAAATTTTCTGCCTACTTCTTCCTCTCCAGAATCAGAGTCCTCGAATACTAGATTGTTCTGTGGGTCAACGTTTTCTAAAGGTAGTTTTTCTATCATATACTGTGCATGTCTCACTAGTTCACGAGTTCCTCATTTGTTCTTTTAGGTAGGTAATTTTATTGTCCTTTGGTACAACTTCGTCATGTAGTTTCTCATTTTCTTGTAACACTTCATAAAGAGCCCTCCTCCATTTTCCTGCCATTTCTTTCTAATAATGAGGAGGGTTTTCTTTAATCATAGTATCAAAAGTTTCTTGAGAGACTTCTTCAAGGTTTCCAATTTCACTATACTAAGGGCCTATTGCAACATCAGGGTTAGAAGACTTGGAGGTCATTCCAAAGCTTCCTTTTGGATAAGCCCTCAGTTCAGTTCAACTCATTTACTCTATCAGCTAGAAAACCAGCTGCAGATGACTGAATGACCTTCAGTGTTCATTTTGTTATGATACTGCCATTTATGTTGTCCAAAGAATAATTCTATATAGTTCCTTTGGGCCCCTCTTTAATAACTGCTCCATTGATTAGAACTTGTGATTTTATTGGCATAGGGAGCTTTCTATGATAGCTCACTTTGTCAGTGCAAGAACATCAACTATCCTGTAAATTATAGTCTAAGATATATGGGACCCTCAGAGGATCTTAATTTCCCAAGATCACCCAGTCATAGAGTGCACCCAGGTTTTCCTGATTTCCAAGGCCAATATTCTACTCACCATCCTTTTTTCATAATCCATGCTCCATTCTAAAGCCTTCCATATCCAGGTATTATGTTCTTCACTCAATAATTGCTCCATGCTCTATCACAAATGCACCCAGGGATTAGATCTCATTGTCAAAGCAAACCATACTTGGTCATTAGCATCAAAGGAAATTATCAATGCTTTTTAAATGAGAGGCCTTTGTAAACATAGCTAATAGTTGAAGACAGCTAAATGTCCCCACCATCTTCCTTATCCAGTCCTCTACCTTTCTTTGGGAGGAACCTAGAGTTGGAATAATTCATTGCAGAGGGGAGAGAGTGGAGATAAGGAAATCAATTAGTATCTTCTTCCTAGGCATGAGGTAAGAAGGGCCTGAATTAGGTAGGTGGCAATGAGAATGGGAAGGAGTGAATAGACAGATATAAGAGAATTTCCCAGGTAGGAGTAACAATTTGGCAATTGATTGTATGAGAGCAGGGTGAAAGAAAGATATTCCTCAAAGGCAAACTTGAATGACTAGAAGGATGATGGTGTCAGGAAAAAAATGGGGAACCCAGAAGAAGAGAAGATAATGAGTTCCACTCTGAATATGCTATTTGTCATTTATCCTCCCTGACCTTCAGTGTTTCCATTTGTAAAATTTGAGGATCAGGCAATATAATCTCTAAGGTCTTCTCCAGAACTAAGATATATCAGCTGGGCAGTGGTAGCCTGAAAGGAACAGATTCTTTTTTTAGACTTTTAGGATTAGTACTGGTTATTTTGAAAAATTGCTTAAATTTTTTTAAAAATTAAAAAATAATTTAAAGAGTAATTCAGGCATAACACTAAATTTATGTTTAGGATTCAGCTAGGTAAAAAATGTAGGGTAATGGTTGCATTTTTAGTCTGTTTACAGGAATGTTGTTGCTAAAATAGCTATTGGATGACATTTTTTATTAGTATTGAAAAAATAACACAAATATCCATCCAAGTGCAGTTGATTGAAGAAGTTAAAGGTAGAATGCTGGGCCTGGTTCAGTTTAGCCTCAGATACTTACTGACTTTTTAAAAAGTCAAATAAACTTCGTTTGCCTCAGATTCCTCAACTGTAAAGTGGTAATAGTAATAGCACCTATCTCCAAGGGGTGTTGTGAAGGTCAAACGAGATAATATCTAGACAGTGGGCTCTTAATAAATGCTTGCTGTATGCCTTTCCCCGCCCTCCAGATTTGGACTAACTTCCCCCCCACCCTGCCAATGATATCATTATATTTTTGAATTTTCTGCAAACCATCAGGAGCAACGGGTGACTTTTGAGAAAGGAAGTGATTTCTTTGAGCAAAAAAGTGACAGAAAACTCTTCTTTAGTAAGATTCACATGGTAGGAGTGTTTAAGGGAGAGAGAGAGAGAGAGAGAGAGAGAAATGAAGAAGAAGAAGAAGAAGAAGAAGAAGAGGAAGAAGAAGAAGAAGGAGAAGGAGGAGAAGAAGAATAGAAGAGGAGGAGGAGGAGAAGGAGAAGAAGAGAAAAAGAGGAGGAGGAAGAGAAAGAAGATGAAAAAAAGAAGGGGAAGCAGAAGGAGGAGGAGAAATGTCATCAGTTAAGTGGTTGTTGGAGTAGTTCAGGCATGAAATCATCAGTCTGAGTGAGGATGAAAACAGAAGGGAAGAAGAGATCAATATAAGAAAAATTTTGAAGAAATAATTGATAGAACTTATTGATAGACTGGATATATGTAGTCAGAGTAAGAAAGGTACAGGTTGGAATAGATGGCCTCCGAGGTTCCCTCTAATGCTTGTATTCTGTGAATGATTTGGATGGTCTTCTCTGTAAGGAAAAAAAAGGGGGGGGGTCAAATAAATCTGCCAGTTGTTTCTACTATTTATCTCAAAAAGATAAGCAATGTAAATCAACCTAGTGAGCTCTGTCAGCAGCAAATGACTGACCTTGTACAAAATAAAACTCCATTTTTTAACTTGATTGTTCAGCAGACATCAGGGTTTTTCAGCTTCAAGGTAAATGTTGACTCTGGTGTTCTCTCGGGAAATATTTATCTTGCATAAATCTTATGTGAATACCTTTTTGTTGACTGATAGCATTTGATCTGGATTTCAAAGATAAGTAAAAATTCAAAGGAGGTTGGAACAGAGGAACAAGGAGAGCCTTCTAGGCATAGAGAACCCAATGAATAAAACCAGAGTTAGGAAAGCATGGAGCCATCCATGTATGGGAATTGGCAAGTAACCTGGTTTTCTAAGTACATAGAAGAGAGCAGCATGAGATCAGGTTGGAAAAGTAGAATGGTAGTCAGTTTGGTGGGTGCTAAATGTTTTGCTGAAGAGTGTGAATTTTACTGGATAAGCAATAAGGAGTCATTGGTGAGTTTTAAGTAGAGGACTGATGTTATCCAATTGGTGCATAAGGAAAATATGTCTGATAGTGATGTGAGAGACAGATCAAGGAAAAAAGGTAGCAGAGGAGAATAAACAAGGAGGGAACCTGATAAAGTAGAAAGAGAACTAGATTTGAAAAGAAAGGACTTAGGTTTAAGTCCTACTTTTACTTGTTGATATTTGTTTGACCTTGGAAAAGTGAATTAACCTCTGCTGCCTCAGTTTCTTCACTTATACACTCTGAAGGGGTTGGATTAGGTAGTTCCAAAAGTCCCTTCTAGCTTTAGCTCTGTGATCCTATGAACCTAGCATAGATTATTTCATTAGTCTAGGTGGGTATAATGAGAGCCTGTAATAGGGTGCTGCGTTGGTAATGGGAACAGGGATATGACAGTGATAGCTGACAGGGCAGCCAGGTGGCACAGTGGATAGAGTGCCAGGCCTGAAGCGAGGAACGCTCATCCTCCTGAGTTCAAATCCAACCTCAGAGGCTTACTAGCTGGGTGACCCTGGACAAAGGCCCATTTGCTTCAGTTTTCCCTTTTGTAAAATGGGCTGGAGAAGGAGATGGTAAACCACTCTGGTTATTTGCCAAGAAAATATCACAAGGAATCAGCCACAACTGAAAAATGACTGAACAGCAACAAGTGATGGGTGAGAATAATTTTGGAGATGGAATTGATAAAAGTTTGAGACTGATTATTGGAGGAGATAAAGAGAAAAGAGTCGAAGGGTTCAAATTTGGGAGAGATTGGTTGAATGTTGGCATCAGAATTAGTGAAGTCAGAGGGAATAAGAGAATTTTTTGGAAATTTAATAAGATAAGTTTCATCTGGGGCTTGGTAAGTTCAAGGGGAAAGGTCCTGTAGCAGTTTGAGATATGGGCCTAGAGCTAGGGAGAAAGGCTGAGAATGCACAGCCAAGAAAACACTTAGATAATATAGAATCTTCACAGTGCTTTATGTACAAATTAGCTAGAGTAGGAATTGTGAAGTCAGAGATTCATTTCAATTCAACCAAGTTATGAAGTTCCATATGGCATGTAGAAAATGATACTAGGTACTAGAGGGAAATACAAAATGATCCCTGCCTTCACAGAACTGATAGTGTGACAAATGGAATAGGCCTAAATGTTAGAAGTTCTTTCCATTTGTATAGTTAAATTCTTTCTTATTGGATTTGGCCTATTGTTCCAGTCTATCAATGTCTTTTTTAAATTCCAGTTTTTTCATCTAACATAAGAGCTATCCAACTCAGATTCACATCATCTACATATTTGATAAGCATGTTATTTATTCCTTCATTCAAGTAATTTAGAAACAAACAAGGCCAAATACAGAGGCTTGCAACATTCTATTACACAGTTTTCTAAGTAGACTTTGATCTGTTCTTTGGTCTGGCTCTCCAGACATTTCTGACTTCATCTTTATTTACCCCACATCTCTCCATTTTGTCTACAAAACTATAATGAGGTGGCGGCTATGTGGCACAGTGAATAGAGCACTGGCTCTGGAGGAAGGAGGACCTGAGTTCAAATCATACCTCAGACACTTAACACTTACTAGCCGTGTGACCTTGGGCAAGTCACTTAAACCCAATTGCCCTGCCTTCCCCCCTCCAAAAAGCAAAAAACAAAAAAACAAAGTGATAATGAGGCACTTTGTCAAATATCTTATTGAAACTCAAGTATATAATATTTATGCAATATCTTATTCTATCAATCAAGCGACTATGTTAAAAAAAAAAGCATGGCTATTAGATTAGGTTACTTTGGCATCACTTGTTCTTTATAACTCTGATATGGATGATGATTACTTATGTTTCTATGCTCCCAAACTTCCCCTTTGGTAATGGTTCTAGAGTTTTGCCAGCAGTTGAGGGAAGCCCAATAACTTATAGTTTTAAGAATCAACCTTCTTTTTGAAAAGGGATGGTCCTATAGCACTTCTACTGTTGTTCAAACTTTTTCAAATGTCACTATCAGTGATTTATCAATCACATTCACAAATTATTTCAGCACTTTGTGATATGGTTTGTCTTTGCCTGGACTGGTGACTTGAATTCACTGGGGACTAAGAACTTCTTTAGTACATTTTCACTTGGATTTCAATTCTCTATTAAGCTATTTTTGTTTTACACTTTCCCATTTTGAAGATTATTCTCTTTGGTAGAGAAAAATGTATTTAAAAGAGAAATTGAGTATTTTTTCCTTCTCTCTGTTGCCCATTGTCATTCTCCCAACTACCCCAAATAGTGATTCTGTTAAGGCTTTAATCTTCCTCTTGCCTGCCATATAGATTTTTTTTGTTATGATTAGCATTTAAAACAAGCCAAAGTTCATTTAAGATTTTGGCATTTATGTCATTATTCTTTCAGGACAGTACCATTATTTTGTACTCATACTTAGTTGCTTGTTTTGATTTTATCTTTTGTATTTATCCCTTTAAATTTCAAGTTAGTAATTGAACTCCCTATATAGTCACATCATATGTAATTTGTCTGTAATTATTGCTAGTCAATTTTGTGTCTGAAGCAAGAACATAAAATGATACCCCTCCCCTAATGGCACATCATGCTTAAATTAATAAATATATAATTACATTTTCTTAATGGCTCCTCGGTTTTGTGTACCTCAGGCAAAAGTCACAGTTACATTACTCTTATTATATCTCTGGATTTATTGTAAGTATGTACAATCTGAAATGTCCGTGTGATGTGACAATCTTGTATTTGGACAGTTTTTATAGTGAATTAGAAGGGGTAGAGGTAGGAGAAAGGAACACCCTCAGAAAAGAAGAAAAAGTAGAGAAAAGCTGGAACCTAGAGTTATAGTCTTAAAGAAGAAAAATTTACTTACCTTTTGTCAATACATTGTTGTAGCAACAGTAAGCTAACATGAATTCCAGCAAATAGATGAGACAGAGAACCAAAACTGCTTGCTAGACCATATTTTGCCATACCAAAGGTATAAAAGGGGCAATTAGGTGACACAGTGGATAGAGTGTCTGGCATTAAGTCAGGAAGACTCAATTCCCCAAGTTCAAATCTGTCCTCAGACACTTACTAGCTACGTGACACTGGGCAAGTCACTTAACCCTGTTTGACGCAGTTTCTTCATTTGTAAAATGAGCTGGAGAAGGAAATGGCAAACTTCTCTAGGATCTTTGCCAAGAAAACCCCAACTGGGATCATGAAGAGTCAGACACAAGTGAAAAAATGACTGAATAACAATAGACATATGATAATCTCAAAGTCAATCTTTTAGTAGATACATAAACTGACTTTCACATTGTGTGAGATAAACTTGGGTCATGTCCACTATACCTTACTTAAAATTCAGTCCAAAATTAAAATATTTATAGCATCCAGATTTTTTATGGAAAATTTTTAGTTGTCCTTCAGCTATTCAATAATGGGTATAGATAAAATTTGACTTTATAGTCCCAAGAAGTTCTAGGTGTCAATACTTCTCCAAACTGATTAGAAAATTGTCTAGCAATGGTATATGGACTATTATCCAGGGAATGCTACATGCATTCCTTACTAAGCTACATGATTCTTTTAAGATGTGGCTAAGAAATGAAGAACAAATTAAATCCATTTGATGTACTATGTGTGAATCAACTTCAAATGTTTGAGCTACAAATTCCAACTTATATGCCAATGACTGTGTAAAGCTTATGAATGTGTGATATAAGCAACACAGATTTTTACATCCATCTTCAGATAAAAAGAATGCTGATTCATGAAACAAGTTTAATTGTAATTGATTCAAAGCATATGAAATCCATACTCAGACCACTTCTACATGATGACAAAGCTAATGGGTTTAAAAGCCCAGATATCTGACTATATAGATTTTTTTTAAAAGCACCAACCATATGTGAATTCTACCTTTTTTTTTTTTTTACAGGAGTGAAGTGGAACCAAATCATGTTTATAGAAATAAAGTGAAATGGATGGTTCAGCAGTGATTTACTTAATGTGGAAAAACTAGGTCACTATACCTTTAGCTCTAGTTCAGGAGCAGTTTAGAAAGAGTGAGAATTGTTTTTTTCTTTGCAGGGAATTATCTGCATATTTGGAAATTTTCCACTTGACTTTACCTGCATTGACCACTTACTGTACCTTGTTTTGCCTCCTTTGTCTTCTCCTGAGCCTCAGGAACTCCTTGTGTTGCCTTGAAACAAAGTTAACAGCTGCATATTCCAGTAAGGCAGCAAACACAAACAGGAGACATACTGCCATCCAGATGTCAATAGCTTTTACATAGGACACCTAAAAGGAGAGAGGAATGACAGTCTTCTGAGCAAAAGGTATTCTCCCTTCCTTTAAGAATGGATACCCAACCTTTTTGCTCCCTCAACTTAAGTGAGGAATACATATATTTCATGTTTCAGCTTCCAGGCAAAGTCATGAAAGGTACACCTACACCTTTAGCTTCCTTGTAGCTCAAATACATTAAAAACCCAAATAACAACATATCCTAATTCTTGCTTAAGTTAGTCAGCCTAAAAACCTGCTCCAAACCCATATTTCAATAGAAATTCTCCCCATCCTTCCAGTCAAAGCTCAAATACCACCTCCTTCATGAAGCTTTCCCTTGCTCAGGATTTCTCTCTCCTTCCTCAACCTCACATAACACTTTGCATGTCTCTCTCTTATTAGGAATTATGGACCATTTCTAGGGTTGTATCCCAAAGAGATCAGAGAAGTTGGAGGAGGACCTGTATGTACAAAAATATTTATAGCAACTCTTTTTTTGGTGGCAAAGAATTGGAAATCAAGGGGATGCTCATCAATTGGGGAATGGCTGAACAAGCGGCAGTATATGAATATAATGGAATACTATTGTGCTATAAGAAATGAGGAGCAGACAGGCTTCATAATAACTTGGAAAGATATATATGAAGTGATGTTGAGTGAGGGGAGCAGAACCAGGAGAACGTTATACACAATTATGGACACATCATATCTGTGATGACTAATTTTGATAGGCTGGGCTCTTCTCAGCAATGTGAGGTTCTAAGACAGCTCAAAATATCAACATGCTGGGTCCTGCTGAACGAATTTGACTCAAGTCTTCTTTCAGCCAAAGTAAAACAAAGTTTATTAAAGATTCTCCTTAATGGGTAGACTCTTAAGGAGCCTAAGTACATGTGAAGCTTGTATTGACAAGCAGGCCAGAATAATATGACACAGAGCGAGTCTGTGCTAGATAATTCTCAGTCCCTTCATGGAGGAAAAGACTCATGATGGAAAAGGCTATCCATATCCAGAGAAAGAATTACAGAGTCTGAATGCAGATTGAAGCAAACGATTTGTTCTCTTTTTTTGTTTTGTTTTGTTTCTCTTCTCTCATGGTTCATTTCATTGGTTATAATTCTTCTTTACAACTTGACTATTGTGAAAATATGTTTAATGTGAAGGTATATGAAGAACCTATATCAGATAGCATGCCATCTTGGGGTGGGGAAGAGAGAGGGAGAGAAAATTTGGAACTCAAAAACTTGTGGAACTGAATGTTTTAAGCTAAAAACAAATAAATTTAAAAGGAAAACAACAACAACAATGCCTTCCCAACCCTTTAGTGTCTGCATGCACGCCTAGACAAGTCACCCATTTTTTTGGTGGGGGGAGGGACATTTCTAAGGTATATTTTCCTTGGAAACAGACTCAGCTCCAATGTACTTAGTTAATCTTGATTTTATTTGTGAGGCAGAGCAGTGAATGTTGGATGAGAAGATTCAGGCTTGCACAGAGTCATTTAATCTCTCTGAAACTCAGTTTCCTCAACTATACAATGAGGAGGATGATACCTTCTACTGCCTTCTTCATGGGATCAAATGATGTAATCTATGTGGAAGTGCTTTCTATTCACAAAGGGCTCTATGCTTCAGTTGTTATGTCATAATAAGAAGAAACCATTGAATGTATTTCGAGCATCTGAAATCCTAGCCTCTTTGCCCAATCTCATCTAACTGATTCTGTAGTATGATTCCTGAACTTAAGTTCTCACCATAATTAAACTATAATTCAGACAGTTGAATTTTATCCTGCTGTTTTCCATGATGATCCAATCTTTCAGGTGTCCACAGCTGGATGATTAACCCATTTTATCCCTTTAAATTGCACATTAAGTATTCCTAGATTATTTCTCTCCTTTCAAAACCATGATTTGTCTTGTGGTGAGACCTTGTATTATATCCCATCCTCTGCAGTAACTCCATTCCCCTGGAACGATGGCACTCTACCAATCACAGCCCCTGAACTTTTGTTTTATTCAAATGACCTCCAAATGTTTTAAGACTTAATAATGAGAGTTTTGCAAAGTCCAAGACATATCTGAAAGGAGAACTAAGTCTGATAAAGTTAACAAAAGCCTTCTTTTCCCTGCCTAGTGTTAATGTCTCTCAAATATTTGTAAACCCTTTCCCTAAATTCCCTTAGTCATCATTATGCTGAACCCTTATTTAGTTCTTTTTATAGTGGCTTATGAATAAGTCTTCACTGTCTCTTAATCATTTTGTTTAGCCATTGAATTACTTCCAAATTGTGGACATATTCCTAGAATAAAAGGGGCTAACATTAAATATGCAATTCATACTGTAGCTTTATCAGGCATCTATTTCCTCAGCACTAATTAGATGATCTTTCTGTGTATGTCACTCAATCAAAATGGCTACTGTTTATTACAACCCTACATTGCTAAGAGCTTTCTTCATCTAGATGGATATTCCCAGAAGAATTTAGCTCAAACTCTCCCATAATACATTCTTTTAAAAAAAAATTCTTATCTTATGTGACCTCTTCCTGAGCCAACCTGCAAGTGATTTTTCAAAAATCATTAGGCCCTGTGAAATTCAGTTGTGGTCCGCAAAATGAGCCTTGACAGTCATTTGTTGATGTACCTTTTCCTTGACTCATGCTTGTATTTGTTACCTATTCACCAGAGTGCAAGGCTAAGACTACTCAAACACATCCCACATCCCTCCCACTCTTTCTGATATGTTCTACCTTTTGTTTACATCAGTGGTTCTCAAACTTTTTAATCTCATGATGCCTTTACACTCTTAAAAATTGTTAAGTAATATCTCCCAAAGACCTTTCATTTATGTGGATTATAGCTATCCATATTTACTGTATTAGAAATTGGATGTCTTAATATTATTATAAAATTAGTTTTGACCTCACGGATCCCCTACAAGGTTTCAAGAATCCTCAGGGATCTCCAGACCACATCTTAGGAACCTGGAGCTTACAAGATACTGCATATTCCTGATTCTTCTTTTACTTGGCTCTCTGTTCCCTCTTTACTCTCATACTCTTGGTGAGCTCATCCACTTAACTGTCATTTCTCATAAAAATATCTGACATTTACACAGTATCTCAAGTTTTTCAAGGTACCTTAATAATAATAATAGCTGACATTTATAAGACACTTTAAATGTTACACAGTACTTTACATACATTATCTTATTTTATCTGAGGATAATCTTGGGCAGGAGGCACTATAGTTGTTAACCTGTATATTGTTGCCAGAAATCTTCCTTATTCTACACTTTCATTATATCATTCCCTTTTAAAAAGTCTATAAAGGCACCCTTTTGTCTCTAACATCAAGTTTAAGCTCCTCTTCCTGGAATTCAAAAACACAATTTGGATCCACTCTTCTTAGAAACTTTATTTCCCATTACTCCCCAAGTGAGTCCTCTACTCCAGTTAGGCAGATCTACTTAATGTCTCTCTCCCTGGCCCCTTCCCCCCCATCACGCCATGTTATTCTTCAACTCTTTGTCTTTGTCTTTCCTCACACTGTGCCCTTATATCTGGAAATCCCCCTTCCTGATTCCTCAATCTACTCAATTTTGACAGCCTACTCTGACCCTCTACCTAGGTTTCTTCATCATTCCAAACCTCATCAGCACCCTCTCCCACTCTGAGATGGAAGGGCAGAGTGATGAACTCCACATTCTCCGTTTATGGAGGGCACCTAGGCCAGCTATCTCTTTGCTTCCCACCCATACTGAACTCCTTTGGTCTTCTCTCTCATGCCCTCATGCTGGGTACTTTACTCTTCTTCTACTCCCTTTTTTTGATGTCTCTTCCCCAGTTAGACTGTAAGCTCCTTGATGGCAGCAACTGCTTTTCTTTTTCCTATTTGTATTCTTAGAGCTTAGTACAACTAGCCCATAGTAGGTACTTAATAAATGTTTACTGATTGACTGATTACACACAGGAATGGTCTTTCCCTTGATCTTACCACCACCCACAAATGTTCCACTTTCTTGTTCATGAACCAGATTTCTTTTTCTGATCATAATCTATTATCATTCCATCTTTCCTTCTGTCTCATCCCTCCTAACCCTAACCTTAATCCTTTACTGTGACCTGGAATACCTCTGTCCCTCAGCATCTTGCGAGCCCATCACCACTGCCTTGCTGGTACTTCTTTCTTTCCCTGTCTTGGTCTCTTAGGGAAGCAATTCAATTCTCAACTATCCTTTATACAGGAGTCCCTTGTCCCCATATCCTATTGTCAATCAGGGCTTGCTAAGTCTCAACCTTGGATTACTCCCACGATCAGTTGCCTTTGCTTCTATTCATGTGCTGCTGAATGGAGTAAGTGGAAAAAGAAATTCATGAAAATGTACCAACTGGGTCCACTAAAATTTAAAACTGGGCCCTCAATGGAGCAAGGCAATCTTTTGGCACCTCCATAACTGATTCACTGTCCCACTCACCACAGCAACTATTCCAAACCTTTTTCATTTCTCCTCAAGCCTCTGATGACACAGCTACTCTTCTCCCTCCAACCCTCCTCATTGCCCATCGAAGGACCTTGCCTCATACTTCCCTGAAAAAAAAATGGAGCCGTTAGCCAAGGGCTCACTATTTTCCTTTTGTTATCTATTTCCTCCTTCATCCCTTTCTGACATGAATGAATGGTTCTTCTTGCCAAGGTACAACCATTTACATACATCCTTGATACCATTCCATTCTATTTTCTCCAACAAGACTGTCATCTCCATCATCCCCACTTTCTTTAACTTTCACTATCTCCCTATCTACTGGCTGCTTCCCTGCTACATACAAACACTTCATCCTTAAGAACCCTCATGTTATCTAACCATCCTCACTACCAAGTGCCTTGTAGCTCTCATTTTTGTGACTAAACACCTCCAGACAGTGGCTCTACTTCCTCTTCTCTCATTCAAAATTCTCTGCAGTTTGGCTTCCAGAATCATCATTCACCTGACACTGCTCTCTCCAAAGCCACCAAAGATTTCTTAATGGCTCCATCCAATGACCTTTCCTCAGTTCTCGTGCTTCTTGACCTCCTGTAGCTTTTGACACTTCAATCACCCCTCCTCCCTCCTTTCCTCAATATTTTCTTCTAGATATTCATGACACCACTTTCGCCTGATTCCTGTCGGACAGGTCCTTCTCAGTCTCCTTTGCTGGACCATTGTCCAGGTCATGTGGCACTAATCACAGATGCCCTGAAGGCTCTTTCCTGAGCCCTCTTCTCCTGTTGTTCTCTATTATTTCACTTAGTGATCTAACTGGTTCTAGGGATCTAATCATGGGCTCATTTATCATCTTTGTGAAGACAGTTCCTAGATCTATCGATTCAACCCTAACCTCTCTCCCGAGGGCAGCTAGGGGTACAGTGGAGAGAGTCCCAGGCCTGGAGTCAGGGAGACTCATCTTCCAGAGTTCAAATCTGGCCTCAGACACTTATTAGCTGTGTGACTCTAGGCAAGTTACTTAATCCTGTTTGCCTCAGTTTCCTCATCTGTAAAATAAGCTGGAGAAGGAATGGCAAACCACTCCAGTATTTTTTGCCAAGAAAGCCCCAAATGTGGTCATTACAAGTCAGATGTGATTGAAACAACTGAACAATAGCGACAAAAACCTATTTCCTGACCTCTAGTCTTGTATTTTCAACTGTTGGTCTTGAACTAGACGATGTTCTGCAGACATCTCAAACTCCATGTGTCTTAAAGAGAACTCATATCTCCCCTCCTGTGCCACCTGTCCTCTCTTCCTTACTTTCTCATTACTGTTGAGGGTACTACCATCCTCCCAGCCACCCAGGCTCACAGCATTGGCATCATCCTCATCCCATCCCTTGCTTTTATCTCCCCTATCTCATCTCTCACCATTTGTTAATTTCTACCTTCACAACGCATCTCATACATGTTCCCTTCTCTCCACTTACACAACTTCCACCCTGGTGCTTGCACCCGTCATTTCATGGGTGGAGCATTGCCCCAGCCTGATAGTTAATTTCCCTGCCCCAAGTTTCTCCCCACTCTAGTCTATCATACATTCAGCTGTCAAAGTGGTCTTCCTAAAGAGCAGGTCTAACTATGACAATCTCTACTCAAAAAACTTAAGTGGTTTTCTATTACCTCTTACATCATTCCTCTTTTTGTCTTTTAAATCCTTCATTATCTGGGTCCTTCCTACCTTTCCAGGCTTCCTGTACTTAACAGACACTTCCTAGCTGTGTGACTCTGGCAAGCCACTTAACCCTGTTTGCCTCAGTTTCCTCATCTGTAAAATGAGTTGGAGAAGGAAATAGCAAACCACTCCAATATCTCTGCCAAGAATACCCCAAATGGGTCCTGAAGGGTTGGACTCGAGTGACAAATGTATCCGATGATCCAGCTACTCTTTGTCTTTTCACTGGTTACTTTTCAATGCCTAGAATTCTTTCCTTTTTCATTTCTGACTCGTGTTATTTCTGCCTTCCTTTAAGACTCAACTCCAATCTCACCTTCTGAAAGAGACCTTTCTGGTTCTCTCGCCTACTCCTAGCCCCTTCCTTCTGATATCACCTCCCATTTACGTTGCATGCTTCTTGTGCCACAGAGTTGTTTTTATGTTGTCTCCCCAAACAGAATGCCAGCTCCCGAGTGGCAAAGATTGAGTTTTGCCTGAAACATAGTGAGCACTTAATAAATGGTTGTTGACTGACTGACTCTTCCCTTAGCCATCTTTTTTATTTCCCTCATGTCCAGCAACGCTGTGAGCCCTCAGCATATTGTCCATATGCGCTTGCTCATTAATTGACTTTCATATGGCAGTTTAACTCAGAGTTCCCCCACAAAGACAGGCTTCTAGGAAACATCTATAACATCATTCATTGATACTGAGGGAAGTCAGAGATGATCGTATTTATTTTAGTCACAATGCTCAATTTCCAAATCTGCTCAGGGGGCACAGGAATCTGAGTCACTGATTATTTTCCTGGCTGTCTAAGGATTTGTCTAGCTGGCTAAAATAAAATTGTTTGAAAAGTGAGCAATTCAGTCAGATAATTGGCACTAAACAATAATTTGACTGAATTTCTTTTTGACTGGATGACACAGTTAATTGATTGAATGTGCTCAGTAGAGTGGGGTTTTTTTTAGCACTGGGGAGGTGGGGTGAGGAATAATCATTTATATAGTGAATACTAGGTACTAGACACTGTGTTTAGCCCTTTACAAGTATAATCTCATTTGATCCTCACAATCCTGTAAGGCTGGTGCTGTTGTTGTTGTTCAGTCATTCAGTCATGTCCAAGTTTCTGTGACCCCATTTGAGGTTTTCTTGGCAAAGATGCTGAAGTGATTTGCCATTTTCTTGTCAAGCTTATTTTATAGTTGAGGAAACTGAGAGGTTAAGTGACTTGCCCAAGGTCACACAGTGAGTAAGTGTCTTAGGCCAGATTTGAACTCAAGTCTTTCTGATTCCAGGCCCAGTATTCTATCCAGTGCCCAAAGGAACACCTGGCTTAGGCCAGACTCTGAGAAGGCAGGCTCAGAAGAGCTGTGAACATACTCTCTTCCTTGGACAATCATTGATTTGGAAGGCTATTTGCAGTTAAGGTGAAGCAAGAGTTTCAGGAGATCTGATCATAAGCATAGTAGAGACAGAAAAGAACTTATAGAATCCCTTCCCTGCTTTCTTTCTTTACTTAAATGGGTTCCAAGCTATTTCAGTTGGCATTCAGTCATCCCAACTATGTATCAAGCCTATTTCTAATCCAGAATTAGAACTTACCTTGCTTTGCCACAGTTCAATGTAATTTTTAGCTTTTTAAAAGGTTGACAATTTTAAAATTAACCCTTGTTATTGCAGTTGTTGAAATTCAGGCACAGATGCCAATGCCTTGCTTCTGTAAGGTGAAGCAGAGCACTGTTTTAGTGTTATCTGCTTATATTCTGTAGAGCACTAAATAGATATCAGAGATTTACAGACTATTTTATCTCTCTTCTTATTTCACCAATAAAGGAGCTATTTGCTTAAAGATTGGTCAAGATTCCCAAAGCATGATATTGATAGAACTTGAATTTAGAATCCAGGTCTTGGGCTTACATTTTATACTTACTTCTCTTAAGTTACTATATAAAAACACCAACAGTAACATGGAAAAATTGGTTTAGCTTGTCCTCAAAGGCTTATGGGCCTATATAAAACTGAATATATGTGATTTTTACTGTCTTAACTTTTAATCTTTCATTCATTCAACAAGCAATTATTAAGAACCTTCTATATATGGGGTGCTGTGTGTGTGCTGTGTTCTGGGAATATAAAGGATGAAACTTTCTTTATTTTCATAAGCAAACAGTCTACAAGGATGATAAGTAATTCAAGGACACAAATAACTAGGATTTGAGCTCTAATGTGAAATTGAAGTAAGAGATTAGCCAAGGACCTCCTAATTAGTAAGTCTGAGGACTGTTTCTTGCTACTCTCCTCCCAAAAGGGTTGAACACTGTTTACCACACCTGTCTCCTAATGAAGCATACTTTTTTCTACTTTATTGTTTTATTTTATGTGTGTTTTCTTTTGTAAATGGCTAATATAGAAATATATTTTGCATGATTGAATATGTATAATCTATATTGAATTGTTTGCCTTCTCAAAGAGGGAGGAGAGGCAAGAGAGAGTGAATTTGGAACACAAAATTTTAAAAATTTTGTGTTCATCTTTTTACATGTACTTGGGAAACATTTATTGAAATAAATAAAAATAATTACAAAAATATCGGGATCATATCGTGAGCTAGTTAGAACAAAGGTCAAAATCAATCGCAAACTAAAATGAAAAGAATAAAAATAACTTGCTGAGAATAAAACAATCGGCACTTGAACTTTTCAAACAAGCTGTTGATGTTGAAAAGTACAAAAAATAAAGGCAAGGACATTGATTATTATCAATTTTTTAAAAAAAGTTTAATGATTGTAAAATAATTGTTACATTCAGAAAGTCAGATGATCCTAGAAACCACCTTAACAAAGAGTTGTCAGATCTCTTTGCCAAGCAAATAGTCATGGTAGGCAAGGTCAACCAATGCTTCAAATAGAAACCCATTCATAAAAAACCCAAACGTTTCTGAGAAGGGCAATAAAGCCTCTTAATACATCAGAAAGCGATGACTGCGACAACAAAGTCGGGCCTGAGACCTGAGTGTGCTACGCAGGCAGTTAATACTTGTCTACAAGTATGTGTTGGGCATTAGACTAGGTCCTAGTGATTCACAGATAAAAGCCAAATAGTCTGCGACCTTAAGAAGCTTCTATTCTAGTGGGGAGAGACAACATGTACCTACATAAAGGTATGCAGAATAAATCAAATAGACATAAGCTGGACTAGGGAAGGAGTGCGTTATTTATTAGATATTGATGGTGGTGGTGGTAAGGGAGATGAGAAAAGGCTTCTTGTTGCAGAAAGGGCTTGGGTTGTGTCTTTTTTTAATTAAGGTTTTTTTCCAATTAATGAAAATTGATTTTCTCTTTCACCATTGAAAATGGAAAAGAAAAACAAAACCCTTGTAACAAATATGCATAGTTAGGGAAAACAATTCCCTTTCATTATTCATATCTCTCCCCCTCCCCCCCAAAAAAGTATGTCACATTATGAAGCCTGAATCCATCACTCTCTGTCAGGAGGTATGTAGCAAACTTCATTATTGGTCCTCTAGAATCATGGTTGGACATTGAAGTGCTCAGGGTTTTTACAGCTTTCAAAACTTGATTTTTATAGCATTGTTTTTATTGTAGGAATCATTCTCTTGGTTCTATTCACTTCACTCTCTATTCATTCATCCAAGTCTTCTCAGATTTCTCTAATACTGTTTCTTTCATCATTTCTTATGACACAATCATAGTTAATTACATCCATTTGTCATAATTTGTTTAGCTATTCCCCAATATTAATTGTGGCACTTAAATTTGTATCTTGATACAGGGAATGGATTCTGTGATAAGGATATGAAAAGAAAATACATTCTAGGTTTGGGGCCAGCCAAAGCAAAGATTTGGAAATGGGTGAGGGAAAGTCATGTGTGAGGAAACAGAAAGAAGGCAAGCTGGGATAGATCATAGAATGTGGGAAGGGATGGGAAGTAAAATGAAGTTGAAAAGGTAGGCTGGGGACAAGTAGTGAAGTGTCTTAAAATACAAGTAAAAAGTTTATATTTTATCTTAGAAGTACTAGGGAGCCACTGGAGGTCTTTGAGTAAGAGGGCAACCTATGCTTAAAGAAAATTTTTTGATTTGGGCATTGATACGGATGCAAGAGACATGGTGCTGGAAATTAGGTCACTTGTTTGATATGTGGGTCAAAGAAGCATGAAGAGTTAAGGTAAAAGCCTGGGAGACTGAGAAGATAGTGGTGTCCATAACAGCAGTAAGGAAAGTTCACAACAGTGATGAGTTTGGGGCAAAAAATGAGTTCATCTTTAGCTATGTTGAGTTTGAAGATCTGTAGATCATCAAGTTTAAAATGACTAATACACAGTTGGTGATGTGACACTAAATTCAGGTGAGAGCCTAGGGAGAGATATGGAAGTCCTCTATATAGAAATGATAATTTAAACCATGAAATTAGCAGGAAATTCCTTAATTATTTATTTTCATCTTCAGTGATAGAGATGTGATAACTCTAGGACCCTACCACCTTAGTCCACAACTGAAGGAAGGAAATGAATATTTTTAAAGCACCTTCTATATGACAAACACTGTGCTAAGTGCTTTACAAACATTAGCTCCTTTGATCTTCACAATAAGCCTAGAAGGTGGGTGCTATTGTTATCCCCATTTTAAAGGTGAGAAAATTGAGGCAGAGATGTTAAGTGACTCACCCAGGGTCACACATCTAGAAAGTATCTGAGATTAGATTTGAACTCAGGTCTTCCTGGCTCCAGGGTCAATGCTCTTTTCACTGTGACACCTAGCTACCCCAATGCTCTCTCTCTCTCTCTCTCTCTATATATATATATATAAAACATTAATGGCAGGTTAGGAGAGTGAAGTCAGGGAGAATGGCTGGATCAAACGAAGTCTATATTGAAGAAAGTCTAGCTAGAAGTTATATTGTATTAAAAAATATTGAGGGATCCCCACCCTCCCACAGATATCCTAGAGAGAAGCAAGGTGAAAAGAAGGGGAAAAAATTCTGAATATTAATAACCCAAAAAGTCCACTAAGAAAACATGAATAACAACTGAACTCTACTTCCTAGTTTTCATAATTT
The DNA here is from genome assembly GCA_028646515.1 of Pseudochirops corinnae. Lineage (NCBI taxonomy): Eukaryota > Metazoa > Chordata > Mammalia > Diprotodontia > Pseudocheiridae > Pseudochirops > Pseudochirops corinnae. The sequence goes on along the minus strand of CM053591.1, from coordinate 41,137,761 downwards.
TTTATGACAATGCCCTACAAGCATAATAAGAATGTACTCAATAAAAATGGAAGAAATGGAGAAGCAGGCTTATGTAAACAATTCTCTACAGATCTCTACATAAGGATCCCTGCAGGCTACATGTTGACTTAGAAAGCCACATATGAACTGTATCTATGTTTTATTGTATTTTTATTTATTGCATGAAATATTTCCTAATTATATTTTTAATGTGTTTGCAAGACTCACACATAGGTAATGTGTGATTGGAAAAGGAAAAAGGTCAGTCGTGTTACAAGTAATAAGGATGGACATCCTGAGTATGCCACCATTGCCTGTGGAATATATGGAGATTTAGAGGACAGCCTCTAGCTTTTTGGGTAAATATTCTGTGGAAGATCAATGACAAGAATCACCTAGGATGAAAAGGCTCGAGTAGGTTTTGGACAAAAAGGTCCAACAGCTTGTGCAAGTAAGGAATGTCCACACAGATGAGATCACAGATTCACTGAAGTGTTGATATACCTTTATATCATATTTTACATTTGCGAAATATTTAATATATCATGTGATTGTCAGAACAACTTTATGATGTAAGTGGTATGAAGCCCATATTTTACAGGGAAGGAAACTGAGGCCCAGAGGTTTTAAATGACTTAATTGCCCAAGGTCACGCAGTGGTAGAACTGAGATTTGAACTCAGGTCTCTGACCTACAATTCTGTGCTCTATCCACTAGAGTAGAACACAAAAGTTCGTTTGTAAAGTATTGAAGCAGAAGTTGCTGGGTAATTGGAAGTTTCATCAGCATCTTATAGTTGCCATGTACCACGGTTACTTTCCTCAAGGTATAATCCTGTGATTGAATCATGAATCACAGAATTTGAGAGTTAAAAAATAGTCTTAGAAGCCATCCAGTTCAACCCATACATGAAAGGAATACCCAGTTCATCCAACCTCACCTTGAAGATGTCCAAGGAGGGGAAGTATTTCTGAGCCTGTGTTCGCAAAAGGAAAATGAGTCAAAGTCATTCATTCTATCCCTTGGTAGACCTTGCTCTATTATAAAGATGAGCAATTCTTCTGAATCTCATCTTTGTGCACTTATTCTCTGAGCTTGGGTGAACCATTGACCTCCAGGGTACACACTGAGAGCAGGCCCAACTGAGACTATCAGTAGAGTAGTAATTTGAAAACTGAGGGAAAATTAACCCTTCTCCTTCTAAATCTTAAGCTTCCAGAAGTCCACATACTTTGGGGACCTTATTTGGCAATGGACAATCATTTGGAAGGAGAAGACAGTGTGGTCACACATATGACTGCATACATCTCTTTCTCCAAATCTGGCTTCTATGACAATAAAAATCATCTCATATTTTACCTTTGGTTTATATGTCATAATTCCCTGACCACATAATGAACCTTTTATGACTAGCCATCTATAACTAGTTATTTCTTAAATGGGCATAAATGGGAAGAGGGGGAGAGATGAGGCAAAAGAGTGTCAGTGCTTTGGGACAATCATTCTAGATAAACAGCTTCAAAGAGCATCAGGGATAGATGGTGGGGCAGCTAGGTGGCACAGTGGATTAAGTGCTGGGCCTGGAGTCAGAAAGACTCTTCTTCCTGAGTTCATATCTGACCTCAAACATTTAGTGGCTGTGTGACCCTGGGCAAGTCACTTAACCCTGTTTACTAACCTCAGTTTCTTTATCTATAAAACAAGTTAGAGAAAGACCACTCCCTTACCTTTGCCAAGAAAACCCCAAATGGGATCATGAAGAGTTAAACATGACTGAAAAATGACTAAACAGTCTAGATGGTGGGTTATTAGTGAAGAGCACTCAATCTTGGCAGCATGCCACTGTTCAAAACCACTGTGAGGAAGACTAGAAGAGGAGAGTTGGAGAATGCAGAGGCTTCAGTCTTTGGTCAAGGTCCCCTGTGCAAAGTAACAGCTATCTCTCATTTCTGCCATCCTGGGTGATGATGAGTAAGGCTGATTATTCATGCTTCACATTTATAACTTAATACTACAATTTGATATGTAATGAGGAATAAGAGTGGGAGTTGGGGGAGAATTGCAAATGGCAGTTCTTTCATCCACCTCCGCATAGACTGCAATGAAAAGAGACAGGATTTCAAGGACAGAAAATAGTCTTAGTTTCCAATATGTTTTTTTTTTTTATTCACCACATTAGTGTGATTTTTCCCATCTCCAACCCAGATATCATTGTCTCTTTATCTTTAATCATCTGAAGACACATTTCAGGGGTCAAGGTAGGAGGAAAAGGAAATCCTGCTTTCTTTTCTTTCTTTAACTTGGAAACCATTCAACAAACTCAGTCCTTGGGGCATATTCTCAAGAAATATAGTGTATATGGGACCCGGGGACTTTAAGCTTCCATTCCCTCATTTCCAGGAACAGAGGAGGACAAAGGAGACTCCTTTTACCTTTTCCATTTGTAGGGGAGGGGTCAGGGATCTCCTGTTTCTATGTTCTTATGCCCTATATGACAAAGGAGAAAATTTCCAAGACCTATCAGGAAGGGAGCAAGGTAAAGGTTGGCGATTCATTCCTATTTTGCTACTCAAGGGAATGATTCTTTCCTTATACTTTCTGGGGTGAGGTGTGGAGGGTGGGGGCTAATAATGTCCCTTTCTCTTTGAGTTCAGATTTTCCTCACTCTAAACTATCCAAAGACTGTGGGTTCAAACTGGTGGTAGGGACCTTGATGAGTCACAAAAGCTGGCCATACACTAGAACTTGAGATAGTGAGGAGGGAAGATCTCCATGGAATGAAAATAACTCCTTTTCTGAGGATTCTGAGTTCCTATCTTATCATATTTAACTCATAGGTCTATGGCATAAAGCAAATGAGGCAATATGAGATATGAATGCAAAAGTGTTATGTAAATGAAAAGGTGATACAATGTGTAGGGTGAGACTGGAAGTCAAGTGGACCTGAATTCAAATCTCTACCACTGAGGCTCAGTAGCTATGTAACCATGGGTAAACCACCTAGCTACTCTAAGCCTCAGTTCCTTCATCTGTAAAATGGACACAGTTCTAGCACCTACTTCACAGGGTGGTTGTAGAATTTCAACTAGTATATGTAAATTTATATAAATGTCATCTATTGTTTTTATTAGGAATGTAAACCTAGTTAAGCCTATCCCCTAGAAACAATGTCACAGAGATGATGGAGGACCACAAAGCATAGAAATTGTGTGTGCCTCTGTGTGTGTGTGTGTGTGTGTGTGTATGTATACTTACAGAAGAACCCCTGCTTCCAATGGACTTTCACCCAAGGTTTTAGAGACTGAGTAGCAATGAGATGGAGAAGAAAGAGAGAAAACTCTAAGTCACACCAGTTTCCATGCTTCCCTTGACAAAATCAGCAGGAAATGAGGAATGGGTTCTTCCTGTGACTAAGGGCAGAGGAAAACATAGAATGCACTGAGATCTCTTAGAGTGAATCCAGAAGTAGAGAGACCAGAGTGAGAAGATCAGATTTCACAGAAATGTAAAGACAGAAACTAACCCAGACCAAGCTAAACCCCTTTACTCAGTAAACTCTAGGGGCTTGCTGTTGCCTCTGGGATCAAATATAAAATACCATTTGTCATTCAAGACTCTTAATAACCTAGCCACCTTGTCTCTCTTCATTCTTTTTCCGTCTTGCTTCCCAACACAAGCTCTTCAGTCCAGAGACAGGGACCTCCTTTCTGCTCCATCTCTCAGCTCTGAGCGTTTTCTCTGGCTTCTCTCGTGTCTGGAACATCCCTCACTCTCATCGCCGTTAATAACCTCCTCTATTTCCTCTAAGGTCCAACTAAGATCCCGCCTTCCACAGGAAACCTTGCCTGTCCCGACTTAATTCTGCTTCCCCTCTTTTAATTGTGTCCTACCTGTCTCCTCTACGACTTGCTTTGTGTTTGTCTCCCTGGTCACATTGGAAGCTCCTTGAGGGCAGGGACTGTTTTTCCCACCTTTAGTGTCCCCAGTGGACAGTGCAGTGTCTGACATAGTAGGTGCTTCATAAATATTTACTGATTGATTAATAGGAGATTTGGTTGGTGAATGCAAATGAAGTTCAACCCACAGCCTTTTCTTGCTGCTGCTAACTCAGAAGTCTATCTATACTGCTGAAGTGTCCATTGCTCTTATCTCTCCATTTATACATCGTAGTCAATTATTCAGCCAATAAGCATTTATTAAGTTCTTGCTGTGTGCCAAGTATTATGTTAATACAAAAGTTAAAAAAATAAGGGGGCAGCTAGGTGATGCAGCAAATAGAGCAGTGGCCCTGGAGTCAGGAGAGCCTGAATTCAAATTCCACCTCAGATACTTAACACTTACTAGTGACCTTGGACAAATCACTTAACCCCCTGTGCCCTGCCCTCCCCCCTCCAAAAAGCAAAAAAAAAAAAAAAAAGAGAAAAGCAGAATTCTTGCTACCCTTTACTCTTAAGAAGTTTATAGTCTAATAGGAGAGGACAACTACATACATATATACATGTATATATATATATATATATATATATATATATATATATATACACACATATATGTGTGTGAGTGTGTATGGTGTGTGTATATATATATGAATTACACATACATATTTACACATATACATACATACATACATACGTGCATACATATATATAATTAGAGCAGGGCACTAGCAGCTGTGGAGGATGAAGAAAGGCTTCATGAAGAAGGTAGTAGCTGAGCTGAGTCTCAAAGAAAACCAGGCATTACAGGAGGTGGGAGTGAGAAGGGACTGAATTCCAGGGAGCCAGTATAGAGGCACAGAAAAGAGGCCTGAAGCATGCTTTGTGTAGAATATGGGATAGTTCACTGTGACTGGATCTCAGAATGTGAGAAGGGGGATAAGTGCAAGGGAATGTAAGTGTATGACTAACAAGATAAAAAGGGTCCAAGTCGTGAAGACATTTAAATGACTGCGGAGTTTACATTTTATTCTCAAGGTAAGCCTTGGCCAAGTAGCTGGACATAATAAGGCTTACACTTTAGGAAAAGTCCTCCTTCAGGAGGATGGACTAGAGTAGTGAGAATCTTGAGACAAGGAGACCAAATAGGTAGCTATTTCAATAATCCGGGGAGAAGGAATGAAAACCTATATTAAAATAGCCACTGTGAGAATGGAGAAGAAAAAAAGAATTTTGGGATGTTTTGGGATAGAAAAGGCAAGATTTAGCAACTGGTCATTTTGGGTAAGAGTGAGGAGAAAAGGATGATACTGAGGCTGCAAACCTAGATGACTGGGAAGATAGGTCCTCTAATGGTAAAAGTGAAGTTTGGGAATGAGGTGTGTCTGAGGGAAAAGATAATGTGAACTGTTTCAGACAAGTTGGATTTGAGATGCTTAGAGGACAATCATCAGTATGGTCTATTGAATATGTAGTTGGTAGTGCAAGACTGATGCCCAGGAGACAGACTCATGCCAGCTGTAGGTCTGGGAGTCATATACATGGAGATAATTAGGAAATCTTTGGGTGCTGATGAATGACCAAGTGAGATAGAATAGAAAGAAGAGATAAGATGTAGTGGGAGATAGGAAGTAGCCATCAATCAGGACACGAGGTATAAATGTAGATAAGTACTTGCTCTGCAACTTCCAGCAACTGGGAGAGTTGGTCCCAGGTACCCTATAAAGTGGTTAAGTGACACGTTATGACCTGCCCATGGTAGCCAGTATGGGCCAATCCCTTTAGCTTCAGAAAGGGAAACTGAGGATTAGAGAAATGAGGTGATTTTCCCAAAGCCACACAGATGCTGTATTTGAGACAAGTTTCATCCAAAGTAAAATGAGGGAAGGGGTTAGGTTTTAAAATTATGTGTTCTTGTTAGTCCAGGTACCTCTAGCACCTTCTAAAACATTTCCTAGGCTACAGTTTCTATGGAAATCCCCATCCAGTGAACCGTGAGGAAAGAATCCAATTCACTGAACCAAGTAACCAATACCTAAAATTAGATCAAGGAGGCCTGACGCTAAAATGCTGTCCATTCCTTTGTCTTCAGTTAGGGGTCAGGTAAAAGAATCCTCTTGTGAAACTGTACAATTACCATTTGATTTCATTCCCAAATATTCCAGGCTTCATGTCAGGCTCAATCTATCTAGCACTAAGTGGAGTGGAGAACTGGCAATTATCCAGTGAATTTGCACAATATGAGATTGCCAGTATTGATAATGGAATATTAAAATAAATCAATTCAAGAACTAAATTATCTGGGTCCAGAACACAATTTCAGAGCATAACATCATTCTCTATTTTACTTTTTGCTATGCACAGCTGGTCTTAACTTAAGTAGCTAGAATATTGTAACCTCTGTGCACAACACCATATTTCTAACTTATTGCCAAACACAGAATAAGTCTTAGTTTGGAATATGCCAGTCCTTTTAACATAAGTGGAAGAGTAATACTAGCAATAAAGACTCACTTATAGCGGTACTTTATGGCTTATAAAGCACTTTCCTCATCTTACTAACTAAAACATCACCTATATGTTATGGCACCTTTTCATAAGTACGTGAAGATGTTTAGAGAATGATTTTCCATCCCTTGAGCACAAATCATGCTTCCCCACCTCTGTCAATGCCCAGGCTATTCCCTTGTTCTTCACACTTGGCATGTCATTCTCTCATTCCCCTTGTGTTCCTGATATCAGTTCTGATTCAACGTTCTCTACAAAGTCCCTCCCGATTCATCTTTGCTGGAAAGGGATTTCTCCCTGATGGGACTTCACAGAATTAATATACATAACAAATTCTAATTTATATTATGTTTTCCATGTCATGTAGTCCCCTAGCAGTTGTAAGTTCTTGAATGGGACAAATAATTATTATTCGTCTTTCTATCTTTTCCCTAGTGCAGCACAACACACAGCTAACATTTTATAAGTGGCTTTTGAAAGTTTGAATGAGCATAAACTCTTCAGGAAATTTGGAAGTGTCTCCTTTGAAAATACTTGATACTTTGAATATTCTGTCAAGTAGTATGGATTGCATCTCAACTCACACATACTTTCTCATTCTGTATAACTCTTATTCATTACTTCCCATAATTCTTCCATAGGGGATCCACTCAAAGTATAGATCTCTTGATGCTTTTGTTGCTGTTATTCAGTTGTTTTCAATCTTGTCTTACTCTTCATAACCCCATTTGGGGATTCCATGGCAAAGATACTGGAGTGGCTTTCCATTTCCTTCTCAAGCTCATTTTACAGATGAGGAAACTGAGGCAAAGTCTATCCACTGCACCATCTAGCTGCTCTCTCTTAATGAGATAGGTACATTACAAATGGAATACCTGACTTGTCATTCTTATTCATTTAAGTAGACTTTTTAAAAACATTTTTTTTATTTCAGGATTTTGTATCTACAAAGAATAATTAAACTACATTTTTTCAAAAATATTTTATAATTCAGTATGACCAGTTGCTCAAATGAGTCTCAGTTAGTGAGCTTTCACTATAGTTTGACCAATATAAAACAATCTAGATTGACTAGAAGTTTCCTCTTTTTCCCTCTCCTCAATAGCAGGGACTCTTTCCTAAAATACTCAGCTAATCACTTCTATTCTTCATGTCTCTGGCCATGTGTACAGTCTTAGGGACACAAGGTAAATGAGAGAAATGATATTTAATTACTTTCCTCTGGTTTCATCTATTTCCACCCTGCAATTAGAGCAGATGCTTTGGAAAATAAAGATGAACAGCATTAGTTTATTGTTATACTCAGTTCACCGTTTTCATTAAATCAAAGCCTGGGAATCAGTCATGTGTGACTTTTCCCTGGACAAAGTAATTTAAAGGGTACTGGCCAACTGCTATGTCCTGAAATCAATGCTCTTATTACCGATGGACTACTTTTTTAGCCATGACACCTCTTTTAAAATTATCCTTTGGGTTGAAATTTCTCACGCTTGCTTTTAATCTCAAGGTTGATTGTTTCAGAAAGCTGAGCAAAATTGTCTTGGTGGTAGTTAAGATAAATGGAGCATAAACAGTATTTTCCTCCTGCCAGGGAACTTTTTTTTTTAGCTGCTTTGATAACTCATAATTGTATTTGTTTTTGCTTCAAACTTTACAGTGACTTCAATATTATGACTCAAGCCTGTGATGTTTGAAGACATCTAGGAAGACGGGAAAACATCAAAACTCAGTGTTTTTGTTTTTCTTTTGTAGAAAAATGAGAAAAGAAAGAAAAAAGAAGAAAATATAAAATCTCTTTCACCCTCATGGAATCAGCCCAGTTGAAATTCATAGGCAAATTCCATTCCACATAGAAAAAAAAAGTCACCAAACCCCAGGCTGAATAATTCATTTCCCAAGTTCAGAGTTCAAGTCAAATCAATAAGCATTTATTTATTGAGCTCTTACTGCATACTAAGTGCTGTTCTAAGTTCTGAGAATACAAATATAATCAGAGAGAAAGACAGTCTGACCTCAAGGAGCCTCCATTCTAACAAAAAGAGAATATAAAAAAGGAAGCGGAGAAAAGGGGAAGATAAGGTACCTGCAGAGTGGTAGGATAGAGAAAGTCCAGAGAGTCAGAAGTGAGTATAGCCTGAAGAGTTGAACCATGTTCCCTTTACACATTGTTATAGTTGAAGTTTTCCTGCAAGGAGACAGGAAAGTCATATATAGGACTTTGTTGCTTGAATTATTGGTTTAGACCAGGGGCAGGGAACCTGTGGCCTTGACTTTGGATTCAGTCAGAGGGCCACACATGAGGAGCTAGAGGGCCTGTGGCCTTGAGGCCCCAGGTTTCCCACCCCTGGTTTAGACTCTTTGCCCCTTGAGGTATGAAAGACCCTGGTTCTGAGGAGGTTTTAGTGAAGAACCTACTGCCCAGGGAGGATGCCTTTTGACTTAATGTTGTTTATTGAATGTTAAAGTGTAGAGGCAGGAGAGAGAAGTATTTATGTGAGTTGGCATTGTTTTTAGCCTTAGAACCTGTATTCTTTTAATACTTTGTTATTAGTGAAAAACAGGGCAGCTAGGTGTCTCAGTAGATAGAGTACTGGGCTTGGGATCAGGAAGACTCATCTTCATGAATTCAAATCTGTTCTCAAACACTTGGTAGCTGAGTGACTCTGGGCAAGTCACTTAACCCTGCCTGCCTCCATTCCTCATCTGTAAAATGAGCTGCAGAAAGAAATGGCCAACCACTCCAATTTCTTTGCCAAGAAAACCCCCAATAAGGCCTCAAAGAGTCAGATACAAATGAAAGGACTCAACAAAAACTATTAAGAATAACTTTTATTGAATTTTATGATCCACAGGTATTACATTACATTCTAACCCTGAGCCTGAATCGCTGAACAAGCCTGAGATAGGCCTGGCCTAGCATACTGATGATGGATACCATGTAGGGTATATCTCTTTTACTATAACAGGGATATTAGGAAGCAAGTATAAATCACTTAACTTCTCAGACACTCAGTTTCCTTATCTGTCAAAGGGGGATAAAAATACTTGTCAGGATCACTATCCATATCCTGCCCCTTAACTGCTATCATGATCCAAGGTATTGTTCTACGCCTTCTTCTTTCTCTTGGAGATCTCATCAGCTACCAAGTGTTTAACTATTATCTCTATGAAGAGCATAGAGAGCTAAAAAAGAGGAACTTTGAAGTCACCCTGTCCAACCCCTTAATTTTAGGGATGAAGAAACTCAAGCTCAGGAGAGCTAGATGTCTTGTACGAGGCCTTAAGTATAGTATGTGATGGAAAAGAGATCTGATCCCATTTCCTCTGGCTTTAAATCCATCATCCTTTCCACTACATCAGGTGATCTTTGCTTTATATCATGCTACCTCCTTTCCCAGATCTATATAAACAACCTTAATTTCTCCCAAGCAGCAATCCTGCATCATTAATGGCACTGCCTATTAGATATTCCTCTTTTGAAATAAATGTTTTTTTTTTAAATTGTGAACTTAGCCATGATCAACAAGCACAGACATCTTCCTATATAAAGAAGAATGATAAGGAGGCTTATACAGGAT
>CM053591.1:41090162-41127240 GCA_028646515.1 Pseudochirops corinnae | reverse complement strand
TTCCTCGTAGCCAAGCTGACTTTAGTGGGAAGTATCCTTGTGTGCGTTTTGGAGTTCTAAGATTGGTTTAGAGTCCTATTTTATGGGTATTTTGGGGTGGCTATGTGAGAGCTGCGATATGTTGCTGCTGCTACCCCACCATCTTGGCTTCGCCCCACCTTATCTGTACTTCCTTATGAACTTCTTTCTGTTCTCTTCTGTGGATTTTGAGATGTTTCAATTATTCTCTTTTTAAATGTTTGTCTCTTTTTTTAATATCAGTATAACTAATCTCCTCCGAAATTATCCCTCCTTAATTAAAAGAAAAAATAAGCATAAATGAAGCAAATAAAATCTGTAAAGTGGCCTTGGTCACCACCTTGTAAGGTTCCAACAATCTGCTAAATAGCGAAGCCTTAATTCTATGTAGAATTTGCTGGATTTTTTTTTTTTTTTAGGAAACCTCTAATATACTCATCTAGGAACTTAAAATAGCTAAATTTCATGTCATCTGGATTTTTTTAAAAGTACACAGTCCATGTTTAGATTGGAAGGCACAATGGAAAGATGTCAGAGCCAGCTTTCTAGTAATGAGGAACAAGTAGAAATAAGGAATGTGTGGGAAGAAATGACTTTGGAGAGAGAGTCTTTTATTATTTCTCCCCTGTCTGGGAGTATATCAGCTGGGAAATATAATACAGATAAAAACTCTTATATTACAAATCTTCCTGTGAATCAAGGACCTATTCTTGGCTGGGGCAAGATTTGATGACAATTGAAGTGGTTTTCTGGCTAAAATGAAAAATGGTACCATTACTTCAGTAATCTGGTCCAAAGGGCAGTAATTTTGTGAATCTCATATGAGAGAAGAACGAACACAGAAAGGGAAGGTCAGTTCCACAATGGCCAGAAAGGTGTATTTAGAACAATGAAGTTTGGAGCATAATATACTCTGCTAAAATTGAAACTGAGCAATGGCAAAAATACAATTTGGACATCAGATTTTGAAGGATGATGAAAGCCCATTTTAACATCAACATCAGGGGAGAAAGATAAATACCCTTTTTCAGACTTCCTTTGTTACAGTGATGTGTCACTGTATAAAGAGGTGACATATTTAACTTATAATAGAATTGAAATCCTCAACTAAATTTCTTTTCTAGTGTCTTGTTATTCTGCTAGGCTAAGCCTGGCTTCTTTAAGGCTAGGCCAGTGGTGGGCAAGTTGTAACAGATTCTAACATACTGGAAGGTTTTAAGCAAGGGACCAGAGACAAAATGTCACCTCACAACCAACATAGCTAAATTTAGAAAAGGGCTTCACTAAAGGTCAAATAATGAATTATTTGGACACAGGAATGACAGAAATCATTTGTAAGTATAGAGAAGATTATAATATGCATCAGTGGAGGGAACTTCCAACCTGATGAAATACTGAGCTTTTTTTAAGTAATTCCCCCCAAAAAGCACAGTACAGAAATAAGAACCCAAAATACAGAGTGATGAAGGTCACTTATTCTCCAAAGTGAATGTAGCAGAGGTATCAAAATTACTTTTCTAGGGGGCAGCTAGGTGGCACAGCAAATAGAGCACTGGCCCTGGAGTCAGGAGGACCGGAGTTCAAATCCAGCCTCAGATACTTACCACAAAAAACTAGCCTGTGACCTTAGGTAAGTCACTTAACCCCAATTTCCCTACATTCCCCCCTCCAAAAAAAAAAAGACAAAAAAAAATTACTTTTCTGGATGATGACAGACTAGCAGAACAGCAAACATGGCATTAGGGTGTGATGTATATCTAGTTAGCATGTGTATTTCAGAATTTAACTTGGAGAGTCTTTTTACTTATAATTCTTAACTATGAACTCTGACAAATTTTTGTTTCTTCAAGAGGCAATTCAGTGGAAGGTACTCTGGACTTGGAAGTTCAGGGGAGACCTTGGTTCAAGTCCCTTTTTTTGATACTTGCTAGGTGCATGATATGGGGTATTTAACTCTATGACTTCAGTTTTCTCATCTCTACAATGGGAATAATAATAATTAAAGTACTTATCCCACTTGTTTTTATGAGGAAAAAAAGTGATAGTGTTTTAGAGGCAGCTGGTGATTGAGTAGATAGAATACTGGACCTGGAGTCAGCAATACTTGAGATCAAACCTGGCCTCAGACACACACTAGCTATGTGATCCTGGGCAAATCATTTAACCTGTCTGCCTCAGTTTCCTAATCTGTAAATTGAGGATATTAATAGCATCTACCTCCCAAGGTTGTTGAAAAAATCAAATGAGATATTTTAAGTACTTTGCAATCCATAAAGTGCTGTATAAATATTAGCTATTACTACTAATTGAACCTCTATATAAATGTCAACTACTGTTATTATTCAGAGATTGGTACCAAAATAGATCTAATTCTCTAACACTGGGAAGAGAGGCAACCTGGGAGTCAAAAAGATTTGAGTTTCAATTCTAGCACTTTGCACTTGCTATCTGGTTATGAGGGACCAGATGTTTAATGTCTTAGCATCCCAGGCAACTCTATGTTAACCCAGGACCTATGAACATATTTTCTTTTTGCAAACATTTTGATAATTCCATTTCAATGTAATTAGTTTCTGTTTAATTATATGTGGGTTTTTTAAATTTAAAAACATTCTGAGAAGGGGTTTATAGGCTTCACCAGACTGCCAACAGGGCCCATAATACCCAAAAAAAGTATAAGAAGCCATGCTCATAGGCTATAAGTTTGAGTAGAGTCATGTGACTGGAGTAATAAAGAGAGTTTGCACACTGGGACTTCCACCATTCTTCCCTCTACCCCCAAAAGAGGTCATTATTTTTATTACTACTTAATTATGATTTAATGAGGTCCTTTTTAATATGTATTTGCTACATATTGATTTTATTCCCAGTAAAAAATGACTAGGGGCAGCTAGGTGGCACAGTAGATAGAACATTGGGCTTGGAATCAGGAAGACTCATCTTCATGAGTTCAAATCCAGCTTCAGATACGTTCTAGCTTAATCCTATTTGCCTCAGTTTCTTCAGTTATAAAATGAGCTAGAAAAGCAAATGGTAAACCACTTCAGTATCTTTGCAAAAAACAAAAACAAAATGAGTCATGAAGATTTGAATATGACTGAAACAACTGAACAATAACAGCAACAAAAATGACTGTAGACATTCTTTTTAGGAATATTGTATTATTAAGGGATATTATTAAGCAATATCGTATGGACAAATCAGTGAATGAATGAAAGTGCTTATTAAATGCTAATTGTGAGTAAATGCGATGATACAAAAATAAAAGCAAAGATAGCTGCTACCTTCAAGGACTTTGCATTCCAAGGGGAAAACAATACCTGTAGAGGAGTAATGACCAGGCAAGGGTATTTTGTTCTTGGAAAGTCACAAGAATGGTGAGTGGAGACTTAGGGATACACACCCTTTCTAGTAGCAATGGCAATATTGATTTGATTATGGTTTCAGACACGGAAAAAGATAGGGAAGGGTCATAAGGAGTACATGATGGGCAAGCAAGATGATTGGCAAGAAGATAGAAGGAAAGTAAAATAAAGCATGGCTGGAGCATTCAGACTATTATAGTGGAGCACACAGAGGGCATTATCAATCAGGACATGAGTGGGAAGTTTAGTTACAAAAGGTTATTTTCCAGGACCTCAATCCATAATCTATCAGTAAGCATTTATTAAGTGCCTATTATATACCACCGTGCTTAAACCTGATGATGCAAATAAAGACAAAAGGCAGTCTCAGGGAGCGCACAGTCAAATGGGAGAGACAACATGCAAACAGTTAGGTACAAACACACTAGATATAGGGTAAATTGGAGAGAATCAGTAGAAGGAAAGCACTAGCATTAAGAGGAAACAGGAAAAGTTTCTTCTAGAATAATGGATTTTACCATATACCAAAATAAAGTCAAGATTTAGACGTAAAGGCTGCTACTATAAGCAAACTGTGAGAGCAAGGAATAGTTTGCCTGTCAGATTTATGGAGAATGGAAGAATTTATGACCAAACAAGAGATAGAGAACATTATGAAAAACAAAATGGATAATCTTGATCACATTAAATTGAAAAGGTTTTGCACAAAGCCAATGCAACCAAGATTAGCAAGGAAGCAGAAAACTGAGAAAGAATTTTTACAACTAGTGTCTCCAACAAAGTCTTCATTTCTAAAATACATAGAGAACTTGTATAACTTGTATAAAAATATGTCACTCCTCAATTGATAAATGGCCCAAGGATATGAACAGTTTTAGGAGGAAGAAATTAAAGCTATCTATAATCATATGGAAAAAAATGCTCTAAGTTTCTATTGCTTAGAGAAATGTAAATCAAACAACTCTGAGGTACCACATCACACCTATCAGACATGACAAAACAGTAAAATTATAAATGCTGGAGAAGATATGGGAAAATTGGAATATTAATGCATTGTTGGTGGAGTTATGAATTGATCTAACCATTCTGGAAAGCAATTTGGAACTATGTCCAAAGGGCTATAAAAATGTGCGTACTCTTTGACCCAGCAATACTGAATAGGTAGGGAAGAGGTGGGTATAGAAGGGATCTCATATGAATCCCTAGAGGGTTCTTGTCTGCAAAGAATTTTGCAGGACTAAAGCTATCTTTTGGCAGAGTTACAAAAGCTTATTGCTGTGCTGACTTCACAGAGGGCAGGAGAGGGGGGATAAGGGGACCTGCAAGCTTACGGGGATCTAAGGCAGAGTTATAAAGTTCAATGTTACACTTTGCAGCGGGCAGGAGAAGGTAAAGGATAGCCTGCAAAGTGCAGGGGTTAGAGATACAGTTTTTGTAATGATAAAGCTGTCAGTCAAAGGTTAATTATGCTAACTAGGTGAGTAAGGGTGGAGTTAAGGAGGAGTTTGGGAGGAGTTTAGGAGTGGTCAGTGCTTAAAGGGACATGCACTTTTTATATCAACTGCGCAGGCGTATTGCCCATAATTCACTGGGAGAAAGCCTGAGGGCTACCAGGAGGTGTGGTTTTTGCCTCCACATATCACTAGGTTACTTTTGGTCAAGGATGAATGAGATAGGTCCAATATGGCTGTTGAGAGGATAGGTTTGATTGTTCCAAGTTTGGAAGCTAGATTGATTAGGGATTCAGGAGGTACCATATTGGGAGGGAGTTATCTCTTCTGACAATGTTATTCAAGGATCTTGGATGCAGCTGGCCACTTAGAACAAAGGAGGTATACATTTCTCTAAAAAATACTTGGGTGATGTATTCATGGGTGCTGTATGTAGGCAGACTGCTAGCTCAGGGAAGAGACTTTTAGTCTGGGGGCAGGGGAGAGGCAGAGTTAATGCCTTTATGGCTGAGGGAAAGTATGACTTTTACAACTTAATTGCACAGGCTTGTTACAAACTGATGTTACATACATAGGTACCCAAACACAAGTTAGATTTTAACAAACTGAAATTACAGACAAAAGCATCCCAGACCCCATCAATACCACTTCTAGGTCTATAACCCAAAGAGATCATAAAAATGGAAAAAGAATCCACATGCACAAAAATATTTATAGCAACTCTTTTTGTGTGGCCAAGAATTAGAAATTGTGGGGATGTCCATCAATTGGGGAATGGCTGAACAAGTTGTGGCATATGAATGTAATGGAATACTATTGTGCTATAAGAAATGATGAGCAGGCTGACTTCAGAAAAATCTGGAAAGACTTATATGAACTGATGCTTAGTTAAATGAGAAGAAACAAGAGAACACTGTACGCAGTAACAGTCACATTGTATGATGACTAACTTTGATGGACTTAGCACTTCTCAGCAATGCTAGAATCTAAGACAACTCCAAAAGACTCATGAGAAAGAACTACAAGATCAAAGCATACTATTTTCTCTATCTCTCTTTTTTTGTTTTATTTTTTCTCATTGTTTCTCCCATTCATTCTAATTCTTCTTTACAACATGACTAATGTGAAAATATGTTTAATAAGAATGTATATGTCGAGTCTTTATCAGATTGCATGCTATCTTAGGAAAGGGAGAAGGGAGGGAGGGAGAAAAAATTCAAAACTCAAAAGCTTATGGAAGTGAATGTTGAAAACTAAAATTAAATAAATCAATGTAAAGGGAAAAAATAAGATTAGAATTTACGAAAGCCAGGGAAAACAGGAAAATAGCATGGAGCATCTTGTATGAGCAGTGGCAAGGAGGTCAGTGTCAGTGGATCACAAAGTATGTAGAGGAATATAAGGTATAAAAGAAGACTGGAGAGGTGGGAGAGGGCTAGCTTATGAAGGGTTTTAAATGACAACCAGAGAATTTTTTTATTTGATCCTAAAGGAGATAAGGAGCTCCTAGAGTTTGCTGAATAGGAGGAGAAGGTGATGTGATCAGACCTGCACTTTAGAAAGATCATTTTGACAGTTAAATGAAGGATGGGTTAAAGTGGTGAGATACCAACCTCAAGGTTATTACAACAGCCCAGGAATGAGTGATAAGGACCTTCAACAGGGTACTGGGGATGTCAAAAAAAGAGAAGGGGTGTTTGTGAGAAATGCTATGAAGGTAAAAATCAACAGACTTTAGCAACAAATTGGATATGAGGGTGTAATACTGAGGAGCTGAGGATGATACCTAAGTTTGGAACCTGGGTGACTAGGTGGTAATCCTGATAGTAATAGGGAAATTTAGAAAGGAAAAAAAGGTTGGGAGGAAAAAATAACAAGTTTTGTTTCTGACATGTTGAGTTTAAGAAGTCTATGGGACATCTGCTTTGAGATATCTAATAGATAGTTGGAGACGCAAGTCTATAGGTTAGAAGACAGGTTAGGGTTGGAGAAACAGGTTTGAAAATCATTCACATAGAGATTATAACAAACCATGGAAGCTGATAGTGGTGATACCTCTATCACAAATAGCAAATTATTTCCCATCCCCTGATTTTAACTCTATGAATCTCTGTTACAAGTATGTTTTATTGTAACACAAAAGGGAAAAGAGAAGGCCCAGGATAGAACCATAGTCTCTGAGGAAAATGGAAGTAATTTTTGTTTTAATAATTCTATAATTTGGGTGGCTATGATATGTCAAGAGGACCTGAGTTCAAATCCAGCCTCTGACACATAACATTTACCAGCTGTGTGACCTTGGACAAGTCACTTAACCCCAATTTCCCTGCCCTTCCCCCTCCAAAAAGCAAAAAAAAAAACCAACAGAAACAAAACAAAAAAGGAATTCTATAATTCATTTTTCAAGAGAGTCAGAGAAAACATAGCTCAAAATCGGATTCCTGCCATGTTCCAATGCTGACCTCCCTATGTCTTTCCCAACATTTGCCACTCTCTTACACAATTACAACAGTGCATTATATTTGTTTATGAATGAGACATGTTTTCCCTACTTAATTGTAAGCTCTATGGCCATAAAAATAATTCACATTCATTAGCATTTTTTCATATAGTACACTTGTGAAGTGTGTGCTAAAAATATTATTAAACTCATTCTATTTTTTAAAGGGTTTTTTTTTGCCTTTGTTTTTTGGAGGGGGCAAGGCAGGGCAATAGGGGTTAAGTGACTTGCCCAAGGTCCCATGTTTAGTAAGTGTTAAATGTCTGAGGCTGAATTTGAACTCAGGTCCTCCTGACTCCAGGGCTGGTCCTGTATTCACTGTGCCACCTAGCCACCCCTAAACTCATTTTAGAAGGGAAAACTGAGGCTTGGATAGGACATAGGGGTGGAGGAACCTAAAGAAAAGCAGCTCAAAAGAGGGTTACCAATCTTACATTAATCAAATGTATAGATAGATAGATAGATAGATATAGATATAGATATATAGATATATAAATAATCATTCACTTAATCCATGGGAAAAAGTCAGAACCCTGGTCTTCAGAAAATACAAACTGAAATTAAAAACAGACAAAAAATACAGAAAAAATAACACAATTCATCATACCGATAGACAGAACTTCTAGCCGTCTGACCATTACATACATACATTGTTACCAGAGAGAGAAGCACCAACATCTGAGTTTTCAAAGCCAGGGGGCTCAATGGCTGCCCAGAGTCTCATCTGGTCAAATCACACAACTCTTCCCAAAGTGAGCCCCAAAGCAAAACCTCACCTCAGGGAGTATATACAGCCTTCCCCAAGGTCAGAGAACATCACAACCTTCTTGACCCACTGCCTAATTACAAAGTAACAAAAGGTATGGGACCTTCCTGAAAAACAAGCTTCCTCTAAGCAAGCTTCTCTTGTTGTGCTCCAAGTGAGGCCCAGTAAGGGGCAAGGAAGATCTTAAAATTCCCTAGGCCTATTAAGGGGCAGAGAAGATCTTCAAATTCCCTTATCATTACAGTCAACAAGAAAGTTAAGTCATCAAGCTTTTTTAATGCTCACTATGTGCTAAGTATTGTTTTCAGTGTCTTGCCCAAAGTCAAGTTCAAACCTAGGTCTTTTGAATCCAAGTGACCCTTTTGCTGCACCACGTTGCCTATCCTATTAGGCAAGGGACTGTGCCTTCCTTGAAGTATACTCTTCCTACACATTTTTGCCTATTGAATTCCTACCCATATTTTAAGGTTCAACACAAATGCCACTTATTCCCTGAAACTTTCTCTAACCTCCACCACCCCATCACCACTCTCCATCTCTACAACTTTCAATAGCACTATTCTTTTTTTATGTGCCAGTTATGTTCCCAGGAATACAATGGGTATTTGTGCATGTGTTGTGTGTCCTTATTAAACTGCAAGACTGGGTCTTACCTAAACTACCTTAAAATATAAGGTAAAAACTTTAGTCAAATAAGATTCCCTTAACTATAATGGGGAAAAAAAATATAACTGAATGCCTCCATGAGATAAAGTAAATGTTAGAACAAAATCAAAAGATTTAAAAAAATACAAGAAAATGTCAGGAAACTACTATCAAAAACAACTTGCCAATAAAATAGGTGAGAGAGACAATTTAATAATCATCAATCTGCATGAAAGCTAT
Source organism: Pseudochirops corinnae (assembly GCA_028646515.1). Classification (NCBI taxonomy): domain Eukaryota; kingdom Metazoa; phylum Chordata; class Mammalia; order Diprotodontia; family Pseudocheiridae; genus Pseudochirops; species Pseudochirops corinnae. Next base: position 41,118,255 of record CM053591.1, on the reverse strand, counting down.
GCAAAAAAACCTTGGATGACATATCAATAAATTTAAGTGAAAACTGCCCAGATCTGTTGGAACTCGAGGGTACAGTGAAAATAGATATGATCCACTGGAACACTTTGAAAGAAACACCAAAATGAAAACTGTATGGGAATGGCATAGTCAAAACAAAAACTTCCAACTCCAAGAAAAGAAATAACCAAAAGCATCACTAAAGAAAGAGATCAAGCACTAAAAAAAACAAGATCAGGACTGCACAAAACTTGGCAGTAATTAAATATAAGGAGAGAAAATCTTGGAATATGATATTCCAAAAGGCAAGAGATACAAGCTTAAAATCAAGAACAACTTACCCTGCAAGACTAAATATAATACTATGCTGGGGAGAAATATATTCCAGGCACCATGTTAAGCACTTTACAAATATTATCTCATTTAATTCTCACCTCCCTTGAGGTAGGTGCTGCTATTATTTCTGGTTTACAGTTGAGGGTACTGAGGCAAACAGAGATTAAATGACTTGCCCAAGATTACACAGCTAGTAAATATCTGAGGCCAGATTTGAACTCATATTCTCCTGGATCCAAGCCCAGTGCTCTACCAACTGTACCAACTTGCTGCCTCACTCAGAAATAGGCAAGGGAAAGGAGCAGAGACAGGGAAGTACAACCATGCCTCTTCATTTGGAGATCATTAGTTTAAATCACATTCCTTGGTAATTGCACCATTTTCTTTGGGAAAGAAGGGGCCCTGTGAAGAAGAGAAAGAGTAAAAGAGGATATGATAGAAAGAAATATATGGATAATAATTACAACCATGAATGTGATTAGGATGAACTTACTCATAAAACAGAATGTGGAATAGCTTAGAGAGAAAAATCCAACAGTATGTTGTTTGTGCTACTTTCCTTTCTATTTTATTTTATTTATAAAGAAAGGGTCCATTGAGGTAGAGGAAAAATACAAGAGACTATGAAAGAAGGAAATATGAAACTAATAATTATAACAATGAATGTGAATGGGATGAATTTACCTATAAACAGAAGATACCAGAAGAGATTAGAAAGCAAGGTTCAACAGTATGTTGTTTACCAGAAACACACTTGTAAGAGAGATTTATAGAGTTAAAATCATGGGATGGAAAATAATTTGTTATGTTTCAGGTAAACTCTTAAAAGCAAATTAACAATCTCAAACAAGGCAAATGTATATACATATGTTTTGTACATATACATATATTTAGGCAAGTATATTTGTGTGTATATAGAGAATAATAGAAAGATATGAAAATTTTGCAGATAGCCATAAAACAGTCTAATACAATGTCAGATAATTACAAAAATAAGTGGAAAAGAGAGATGTAAAACAAAGTGTTGTGATGGAGGAAGACACTGAAGTTCAATATTTATTTGACTGTAAATATTTATTGGGAGGGGATCATGAGTGCAAATGTACCAAGGAGGCACATAAATCCTCAAAGGATGACCAGTAAGGCAGTTGATTATTCATAGGCATGCAAGAATGGTGATCACTCACTCTACAATCCCTAGGGTACATGATGGAGGCTCAGGTACCATACAAAGGGATGAGTACCCTAATTGAAAGCCCAGATTTTCTGAGTCTCTTCCCTTACATCTATCTAAATGTTGTTGCTAAGAACATTCACCATGAGACCTTAGGGGTAGTCAATTAGCAAATAGTCTGGAATATGACTTCCATCAACCACCAGGACAGCATGATTAATAAAGATTAGTAACCTTACATACCTTAGGTGGAGTTTGTTAAGCTGATAAGTAGCTAGAATTGCATTCCCAATTGTTGTATACATAGGAAACTGCTGGTATATAGGTAGGTCAATCATTGTTAAAACAATGTCATTTCTATCAGCTAGGGATAGTCCTCATATTTACAGTTACAATTAAAACTATCATGGGGAAATAGATGTTTCTGAAAAGCTTGTGTTGAAAACAAATTTATTTTAAATACATATGATGCTACTGTTTGCAGTAATCTGGAGAAATCATAGGATTTAGAGCTAGAAGAGACTTTAGGGATAATCCCATCTCAACCTTCCATTTTACAGAGCTGTAAACTGAGATCCAGAAAAGTATGATAATTTGCCTAAGGCCACACAGGTAGTAAGCAGGAGACCAAGATTGGAATCCAAGTTTTCTGCTTCCAAATGCAGTGTTCTTTTCAGTGTTCTCTGGCTACTTCCCATAGCAAATCCTTTTGTCTGACAAATAACCAATAGGGTAACAAGTTTTTGTTGAACAACCACCCAACCCTGAATGCATTTGTAAAATAAACTATTATCCTCTAATATATCTGTTCAATAGATTTTGGAGTCTTTCTTTTAAAGCCAGGCACATCAGTGCTTTGGATTTATAAGAGATATTGGCTGTTGCGTCAATGTGTGCTATGAAATGGTACCCCTGAAAAGATCATGGAATAGAACATTGGGTTCCTGCTGCTTCGTGATTATGGAGGTAAAACCAAAAGACTTATTTTTGAAACAGGAGAGACAGATCCCCTAATAACATGATGCCACAGATTTGCTTATTCTGTCACACCTACTGACTAACATAGAGGTATTTCTGGCACTAGGCTGACTACAGGAACTCTAGGCTGTAATGCTGTTTAAATGGTTTGTAAAACACAGATGTGTTAGCTTATCTGTAGGTATGGTTTACACAACAGTTTTCATGAAAGAGCAGTACAGGTTGTTGTTTTGGTTTGGGGGTTTTTTTTCAGCTTTTAAGAAATTTTACATCTAAGAAACCATCTAGGAATCTAAATAATATAGTTACAATATTAATTCTAATGACTATTCTTATTTCTGTGGAGTCTTATGTTATTGTTCAGTCATGTCTAGCCCTTCATGAACCCCTTTGGAGTTTTTTTGGCAAAGATACTGAATTAGTTTGCCATTTCCTTCTCCAGTGGATCCATTTTGTCAGGCAATTAGAGCTTGAATGACTTGCCCAAGATAATACAGCTAGGAAGTGTCTGAGGCTAGATTTGAACTCAGAATTTCCTGACTCCAGGTCCAGTACTCTGCCCACTGAGCCACCATCTACCTCGTAGCACCTTAAATTACTGCAAAGCACTTTCATCACAATAGCTATACAAAGGTTGTGGATGGAGTATCAATGTTGAGTTTAGAATAATTCATATTGTAAGTTAGGGAGAGAAAATGATTAATGATATAGCTGTGTGCAAGTTGAGGATGTGTGAGTCAACACATGTGGATATCTGAGTAGAAATAGCTTGACAAGTTGAGGGTAACTTTCAGCTTTTCTGATATGTAACCCCAAAGGGTTTAGGGTATATTTCTAGGGAAAATCCTTCTTAGGAGTTTGGAAATACTAGAGGTAGGTATCACTGGTCTGCCCTCATGTGACAAACCTTGGCAAGTGGGCCCAAGAACAGATGCTAGCAGAGTGGTTCTAGCATCTGCCACCATGATGGCCTGCCCAAGAACTTGTTATGTCACATTGGCAAAATTCTGTGTTCCCAGTATTCTCACAGGAAAAGAAACTACTGAGAGGAGTAGAAATAGAACCAACCCAAGCTAGAGGATATGAGCATATGTATTAGCTGGACTAAGCACAAATTCAGACACAGATAGGATGGAGTTGTAGTACTCTTCGATTCTCTGGAGGTCACAGGGATGTGTATATGACGAGTTCTTAAGCAACCAATTAATTATTATGAGGGGCCTCTAGAATCAAGGACTCGAGCAAAGCAATGCTTTGTTTTAATTGGAATAAAAGGAAATTAAGCAGAGAAATCAGGAAAAGAATATGGTGGTATGATTTACCTTCCCCCAACTCCATGTCTGAAGTTTAAGAAGACATCATGTTACTTTCTCTGTAAAGCAGAAGGGAAACATTAAATAGAATATATGTTCAACCAAAAAAGAGATAATAATCCTAAAAACACCATGTCCTTCATTGAAATTTAAAGCCTCTCACCTCACAGTTACTAAAGTATAATTGTTATGGCCAGTGACTTGTATTTCATATGTAATTGATCATTAGACTAAATATAAGGATAAAAAAACATACTTCAAAGTCTACAGGTGAAATATATGAAAGATAAAATAAATGGTATAAGAATTTATACACACATGTATGTGTGTGTGAGATATGTAGAGGGATACATACATACAAATATGCATACATACATATATACATAATATAGGTGTGTGTGTGTTTGTGTGTGTGTGTGTGTAGTTTAATGTAGTAAATAGAGTATTGGAATTGAAAATGGAAAGACCTGGGTTTAAATTCCATCTCAGATAAACTACATGAACCTCTCTCAATCTCACTTTTCAAAATGTGTAAAATAGGATAACAATTCTTGTAGCAATTAACTTGCCAGGCTACAATAAGAATTAAATGAGTTAAGGCATAGAGAGCACTTTGCAAACCTTAAATTTTTTGTTGTTGTTCAGTTGCGTCCACCTCTTCATAAGTTCCGTGGCAAAGATACTAGAGTGGTTTGCTATTTTCTTATCCAGTAGATTAAGGCAAATAGAACTTAAGTGATTGCAAGGCCACACAGATAGTAAGAGTCTAAGGTCAGATTTGAACTCAGGTCTTTGTGACTTCAGGTCTAGAGCTCTATACTCTATACCACCTTGCTATCTCCTAAACCAGTGGTTCTCAACCTGTGGGTTGCGACCCCTTTGGAGGTCAAACAACCCTTTCACAGGGGTCACAGGAGTCACCTAAGACCATTGGAAAACACAAATTTCTGATGGTCTTAGAAGCTGAGACACTGCTCCTCTATCCATCTCCAGGAGGGTCCACCCACATGCAGATACGCCCAGATATGCCCACATATGAGTATTAAAGGGTTGCGGCATTAGGAAGGTTGAGAACCACTGTCCTAAACCTTAGATTAGTACTGCATAAATTTCAGCTATTATTATTAATTATAATTGATTAGAATTATGAAATTATAAAGGACATAAGGGTGCAAAGACTTGATATAGACAGAATTTAGGAAAATTTAATCAGTTCCATTAAAAATTTAACTTAATAATTTATTTTGTGTGACTTGACAAATAAAAACTTCTGTGGGCTTCAGTTTTCTCATCCATAAAATAGGAGAGTTTGACTAGATGGTCTTTAACTTCCAATCTAGTTCCAGCTAGACACAACCAACCACTTGATGAGCATGTACAAGTTAGAGACATGTACTTACAAGATGGTATATAGCCCTTCTTTGCTTGATGCCAGGACAGCTGAGTTCTAACCTTAGCTCTTGTAAAGAAATACTAAGGACTCTCAGGAAGTTGCTTATCTCCCCTAGGATGAGTTTGCTCACCTATAAAATGAGGAGATAGAAATGGATGCTTTCCAAGATTCTCCTAACTCTAACAGTTTATGATCAAATTAGGTCTAGGAACCCTCAAGAGAGGAAATAATTAGCTAAAAGATCTCCTGATCTGAAAGAGTGTGGGGTAGTGAGGGGATGAAGGACTAAGTCCAAATTTGGGAAAACCTGGGTTTGCCTCTGGGTAAATCACTGAATCCAAGAGCCAGTTTCCTCATTTGTAAAATGAGAACCATGGGATGGATCATCCATATAAAGTTAGAAGGAACCTCTGAGGGCATCTAGTCTGAGATCCTCATTTTACAGAGGATCAGAGTCCTGGGGAAGTTAAGCAACTTACCCATGATTACACAGGCAGTTAGCGTCGGCGCCTACTTCACAGGGTTATTGGGAAGAGCTAATGGAATAATACAGGGTGAGCCCAAAACCTTAGGGCTGCTTTAAGACAATGACCTAAAAGAGCACTAAGACTTTTGGGACACCTTGTATATTGTAAAGCTCTTTTCATACTTTATAGTGCCATATAAATGCTATGTAGTATCAGCAGTAATAGAAGCATATAGTATATACTTTTGAAGCACCTTGTATATGTAAAACACTTTGCTAAACTTAAAAGTGCTAAGTAGTACAGCAGCAGTAATTATATATGTGTATATATATAAATATATGCACATATATATGCATACATCTATACATATTGTTGCTCAATCATATCCAACTCTGTGAAACAATATGGGGTTTTCTAGGCAAAGTTACTAAAATGGTTTGTCATTTGATTCTCTAATGGATTAAGACAAACAGGTTAAGTGACTTGCCCAGGGTCACACAGTAAGTATCTGAGACTGGATTTGAACTCAGTTCTTCCTGATTTCTTATTTTAAAGTATTTTTAAAATAAGTTTATTTCAGTCACTAGGCACTTGTTACCAGAAAATAAATGCTGCTATTCTCCTTTTCAAAAAAAAAAAAAGTGGGGAAGGGGAGGAGCTAGGTGGCACAGTAGATAAAGCACCAGCCATAGAGTTGTGAACACCTGACTTCAAATCCAGTCCCAGATACTTACTGTGTGATCCTGGGCAAGTCACTTAACCCTGATTACATCCAAAACAAAACAAAACTCAGTAGTACCTGAGCTACCTAGCTGCTTCCAAGGGTCACACAGCTAGTAAGGGTCTTAGGCCAGATTTGAACTCAGGAAGATGAGTCTTTCTGATTCCAGGCCTGGCATTCTATGCACTATGGCACCACCATACATATACGCATAGATATGTAGGTGTATGTATATAAAATCTGAAGTATTTTACCTGCCAGGGACACCTGGAAGATTGATGGATACTAGCCGTTAACTCAACTCTTGAAAGTAGACTTCTTTAAAATAGTTATGAGTAGCTTTCCTTCTCTCCCTTCCCATCCCCTCCCTTCCCTATCTCACAACATTTTAAAAAATTTTCACATAGAAGTCATACTATAGTATTTTAATATATTAATTCTAATTTCATTATGAATATAATCAATAATTCCTTTTACTTGTTTTAATACTCCAAAGATCCATGGTTTCATTCAGGTACTCCATCACTGATGGAGGTCATAGCTCACCAAGTTGTCAGGTGACAAACAAAACGAGCATTTATCAAGCATCTATGTACATCTATGTACTATGTACATCATGCTAAGCCCTAAGGATACAAAAGAGGAAAAATAAAACTAAACAAAAACCAGACCCTACTTGCAAGGAGTTCACAGTTTAATATGGAAGATAACTTGTAACAATTATATAGAAACAAGATAGATATAAAGATATAGATAAAATAAATTGGAAGTAATCTCAGAGAGAAGACATTAGCCATAAGGGTGACTAGAAAAAGCATCTTGTTAAAGGTGAGATGTTACATTGGAAGGAAGATGTAGAGGCAGGAGACAGAGGAGGAGAGAGAGAGAGAATTCCAGGCACACTTTTAGTTGAGAGTTTCATGAGATTTTCAGACGAAAGCAATTTGTCTGCTGGTGGACAGATCTTTAGTGATGATCTTAGTACTTACCCAGTCTGGTGTTCATACATGGCTCCATACACCAGAAATGAACGGAGTTTGAACCTCCCGGGATAGGCTTCAAGAACCTCAAATAGCTACTATGTCACAATGAGGCATCAAAGCAACTCTTAGGCAGAGGAAAAATTCATTTTAATATGCAAAAGAACCTACATTAGTCTTCTTATTCCTGAATAAAATCTGTAAAATTAAATCCATTCTTTGCCATTTAAATTCTCCATTTTAAAATTATATTAAATGAGTCATAATGGTAAATAAGAATGCTTTTAGAGTAGCATAATAGCTGCATGTTATAAATTAAATGGAATAATTTGCAACTATTACATATTTATTTTAAACAATCAATTTAATTAGCTATAACTAAGCTAAGAGCCATAATTTGAAACACTACTGAATGAACACAGAACATAATTTATTTAGGCATAAGTGAATAGTGATAGCTATACTTACATAATGCTTTAACATTTACAGAATGCTTCATACACATTATCTCATTTCATCCTCATAACAACCCCAGGAGGCAAGTAATATAGATATTAACCTCATTTTACAGTTGAGGAAACTAAGGCTCCGTGAGTTGAGGTGAGTTGACGTTGGTAAAAAAGGATGGGAGGTGAGGTTGAAGTCAGTTCTGTCCTGAGTTCAGATCACAAAGAGCCTTAAATGCTAGCCTTAGGAATTTGTATTTTGTCCTCAGATAAAGAGAAGTGACAGAGATTTTTGAACAGGGCAGTACAGTGTTCAGACCTGCACCTTAGGAAAAGTATTTTGGCATATATGTTATGCATGGATTGGACAGAGGAGAGACAAGAGGTGGGAAGAGCAATTAAGAGGTTACTGCAATAGTCCAGGGAAAGGAGTGGTGAGAACCTAAAATGAGTTGGAAGGAGTGGAGAAAAGGGAAAGGACATGAAATGTTTGAGGTTTTTTGTTTTTGTTTTTCAAAGCACAACTTAAAAGACTTGACAACTGGCTAGGAAGGGGAGGTCTAGGGGAACAGGGAATAAAAATTACCTGGAACAACACCCATATGATCAACAGAAATTCTTATGTTTGGAGGAGGGAAGAGTTTAAAGGGGAAGATGATTTCTATTTTGTACATGTTGAGTTTCAGATATGGATGAGACAAACCAATAGCTGGTGGTACAAGATTCAAGTTCAGAAGAGTCATTAGTTATAGATATAGATGAGAGGCAGAAAGAGAGAGAGACAGAGAGAAAGACAGAGACAGAGAGAGAGAAAGAGAGAAAGGGAGAGAGAGAAAGGGGGAGAAAGAGAGAGATTAGATAAATAGAGAGATAGATAAGGAGGCATTAAAAATTTTAAAAAATATATTTATTAAGTCCTTAACTATGTGCCATTCAGCTAAGTGGGCAACTAGGTAGTACAGTGATAACTGCTGGGCCTGAAGCCAGGAAGACTCATCTTCCTGAGTTCAAATCTGGCATCAGACACTTCCTGGCTGTGTGACCTGGGCAAGTCACTTAACCCTATTTGCTTCAGTTTTGTCGTTTGTAAAATGCTCTGGAGAAGGAAATGGCAAGCCACTCCTGTATCCCTGCTAAGAAAACCCCTAATGGGGGTCACAGAGAATAGGACACCACTAAAAACTATTGAACAACAATGTGTCCTAGAAAGAGACACAAAGACAAAAATCAAACAGTTCATTCCCTCCAGAAGCATATGTATATGTACATATATGATATATACTTATAGTATGTATACATGTATAATATAGTATGTATATATATGTAGTATGTATATATTATATATAAAATGTAAGAATACATAAATTATGTTCAAAACAAATGCAAGGTAATTTTATACAGAGGGAAACACTCACAACTGGAGGGATCAGGAAAGGCCTCATATAGAAGGTAATGCTTAAGCTGAGTGTTGAAAGAAAATAGGGATTTTAATTGACAGAAGTGAGGAAACAGAGATGGGAAAGCATTGTGTGTGAGGGACAGTAAGCAGGCCAATTTGACTGGACCATAGAGTCCATGGAAGGAAACAATGTAAAATAAGACTGGAAATATAGATTGGAGCAGGGGTGGGGGAACCTGCAGCCTCGAGGCCACATGTGGCCCTCTAGGTCCCCAAGTGTGGCCCTTTGACTGAATCCAAACTTCACAGAACCAATCCCCTTAATAAAAGGATTTGTTCTGTGAAACTTGGCCTTGGTCAAAAGGCCACACCCAAGGACCTAGAAAGCCACTTGTGGCCTTGAGGTCGAAGGTTCCCCACCCCTATTAGAGGAAGATCGTAAAGGGCTTTAATGACAAACAGTAAAGTTTACATTTGATCCTGAAGGAAATAAAGAGTCACTGGAGTTTACTGAGCAGTCACATGCATAGACCTCATAATAAAACCATTATAATGAAAACATATGGCCAGCTAAGTGGTGCAGTGGATAGAGCACCAGGTCTGGAGTCAGGAAGATCTGAGTTCAAATCCAACTTCAGACATTAGCTGTGTGGCCCTGGGCAAGTCAGTTAACTCTTTTTGCCTCAGTTTTCTCACCTGCAAAATGAGCTGGAGAAGGAAATGACAGACCACTCCAGTGAAAACCTCAAAATAGGCCATAGAGAGTCAGACACAACTGAACAACAGCAATGAAAATCAACTGAGGTAATAAAGTGTGTCAAGTACGTTGTAAATTATAAAGCGCTATATAAATATGGATTAGAGAGGCAATATGGCGCAGCTGGATAATATTGGACTTGGAGTCAGAAGACTGAATCCTGTGCCTGATACTCATCAACTTAACCTCTTCAAGTCTCAGTTTAATCATCTGTAAAACAGGTATAACTCCTATACTAGCAATGCCCACAAGACTGCGGCGAGACTCGAGTGAGATACTACATAGGTAAAAGCCTGAAAATCTTAAAAAGTACCATATAAATGTAAGATACCATTTCTAATGCTGTTGTTGTTACAATAACAATAATGATAAAGGAATGATAAAAGTCTTTGAAAACTTTAAAGCACTGCTAAGTGTCAGATGTTATTTTTGCTGCCATGGCTTTAATTTCAAAGAGTAAACTAAAATCTTAATTTTATAGATGCAAGGGACCTTAGATCAACTGGTCCATTTCTCACTTTTTGCACATAAGTTAACTCAGACCCATAGTGGTAAAATGACATGCTCAGGCTCAAATAGCCTAGAACCCAGACCTAGAATTTGATTCTTAGTCCAGTGATCTTTTCATCATACCAATTAAAATCCATATTTACTATATTCATTCACTAGTTGACATCTGTCAAATAGGATTAATCAGGAAGGCCAAAACTCTGCTGAACTTGTCTACCAATATATGTCAGGGAACACATATTTAGTCCCTGGCTTCAGTAACTGTTAGAGTACCCCAGGAGGATAGGTACAGACTAAAACTATGCTGATGATTCGCAAAGATGATATGTTGATAAATTTTAATTTCATGTGCTTCTTGTTTTGCATTAAGCAATTACCTGCTTTAGTTCTATCCCAACTTAATGATAACTAACTATTTACTGTTGGATGTCTCAAAAATCTTGCTATGGGTTTGAGCTTTAATACCAATTAAATTGGCATTAATTTAATTAGTATTATGAATTTAATTGGTATTAAAGCTCAAACCTGCGCTAAGACTTTTGGAACACTGTATTTCAGCACTTGTCCCAGAGTATCACTTCATTTTTGGGCATATGCAATTCTTTGGTCTAATACTATGCTATGGATTTCATTTGTTTGTTGTTTTTGGAGACAGGATAGAAGCTGGCAAACGCATGATCCACTACCTGTTATTTGTTATCATGAACATGTTATACTCCATATGCTCAACCCATCTGATTAAGAAATGAGACAAATTGTTCTGAACATTCTTTTGAAAGACAATCATGTATTTGAGAAGGAAATATCCTTCGTGAATTTTTTGTGACAAAAATTTTATAGAGTAGAAATTTCTGTGGTTCTCTTTAGAAAAATGTCTATAATGCACATAGAGAGAGCTTTTGATATAATTACTGTTTTCTTCATATTACCGTCATTAGTAAGAACTATTAATAAACAAAACCTTAAACATAGAGCGAAACAGCATTCCCTTGTCTGTCTTTTCATCATATTGACAAGTTCTACAAGGACAAATTGAAACACAGTGTTGGCATTGATTCATGCTGGCTATCTTTTCAGCCCAAAAGTGCTGCTGCTTGCCAAAACCCTAGTTTTCTCTGTGTGATATAGGCCTACTCCAGGGAGGTAGAACAGCCAATCATTCATGGAAGAGGAACTGAATGACTATGGGACAACGATTTCAGATTTCATCATTTGCTTCCAAAGTCATGTTTACAAAGTGCAAAGTACTTACTCAAACCCTGTATACAACCTGTTCATCCCATGCATGGTTGTGCTGGGAAATGTATAACAATGCATGTATAACAATTTTGGGCAGGGAAAGGGGGAGGGGAACGTACAGGGAGAGGTAAGGGAAGAAGGAAATGTATGCCCAAAACACTTAGATCTGAATTATTAACATTTTCTCGATTGGGTTGTTAAGTCTTGACAATCAACAAAAGAATAAATCAAACTCCAGTTTGTAGCATTTGCCAGTTACCCAGGTGTAAATGTTCACATTTTAACAATGAACAATTAACTCTCCCTATGCCTCTAAGAACTGGCTCTAGCACATTCTTGATCATCCTAGACCTAGGAGATGATTTCCCTTTTTGTTCTGTGCCAGATCTATGTGGCATGGATGAACCAGATGCTCATATATATAATAATAATAATATAAAAAATATGTAAAATCTGGTGATTTTTCTTCACCAGAGGCTTTCCTGATGCAAATGGCAGGTCTAATGCCTCTGAGTGCCCACCACACAGAGTAGCTGTAGAGCTGAGTGACATAGAACCAGATAGATCTAATTTTTCAATCCAAGTCACCTGAGCTATAGTAAAATAGCTAGAGGACTAGAATATCTATCAAACCCTTGTATGTGCCTGAGTATATGGTTGCCACTCAGAGGTGACTGATTGGATACAATAACCATAAAGTTGTTCTTAATACTCTTAATTCCATGTTACTCCCCCCAAAATCACTATGACAAATTTATATTCCATACTGACAAAAGCCCACCTCCCCCCAATTAAAAAAAAAAAGTTGGTTAGGTTGAAGTTTGAAGAAAAATTTTCTTCTTAAAAAAAAATTACTCTTGTAGAAGACAATTGAAAGACCTTAAACAGTAATATCACATTACTCTATAATGTATATTACCTAACATATTACTTCTTAAGGGTTTATAAGTAAACTTCAATAAGAATTTGTATCTGTCAAAATGATGACTCATCTTTTGTCCATCTTTCTTCATCCTTCCAGGAAGAAGACGTTGCTCGGGAGAGTCGTTTTAATTTCAGTGGTTATGGGATGGGTCACTGCCTCCAAGTTAAAGATGGAACAGCAGTCAAAGCCCCACCACCAAACCCACCCCCAGCACCCCCGAAGGATTCAGACTCCATCAAAAAGAAGTTTGTGGACCGGGCTAAAAGGATTGATACAATATCCCGAGCTGCCTTCCCACTGGCCTTCCTTATATTCAACGTCTTTTACTGGATCACATACAAAATCATTCGGCATGAGGATGTCCATAAGAAATAGGTGAACCCTTTGGGCCTAGGGACACTGTTGCCCAAATGTCGTGCTTGTAAATAAACGGTGAAATTGTCTTTCTATCATTTTGACTGAGGGGTTAGGGGGAGGTAAAAAGGGTGGTGGGAGGATTTCATGACACTGAAAGAAGACAGAAAAGTTTCAGTCCATGAAGAAAATTGCACAAAATTAAAGATAATCACAGGACTATGTGACAAGGGTCCCCTTACAGATCCCTTAACATTGTTCTTCCATATCTTGGGTCAATCAGATGTGCACATGGGGCCAAATTTTTTTTTTTAACTAATTCTGGTACTGAAATGTTCACTTAAATAAGACCTAAAATATTTTACATCTAATTATAGCGGCTACCCTCCAGTGAGTTAAGAGGACCAAACTTTTTCAGGAAAATGCTGCCTTTGTATGTGAAAATAAGTCCACTGAGCTACATTCCATGATAATATCAGTAGTTAGTGTTTCACTATGTCTTTTTGTGGCTCATAAATTTGTACTTAAAAGGGGAAAGAAATGAACACTTCCAACAAAACCAGATCTCTACTTTGATTAGCCTTGTAGGTGTGCATTTTCACATCATCTTGCTTTCCTAGAATTGTAATTTTGGGGTTAAAATTGTGTACTATGTGATTAATTTGATAGTGTTCTCTCCTAGAAATCAATGAGAAGACCCATATTATTTTCTTTCCAAGATGGTGCACTGACTTTATTCTGGCTGTATTTACTTGCAACTTGAAGTGCCAACGTGTTCTTCCCTCCCCTCCACCACAATATTCATGGACCTCTTGATTCCTAAATGGTGTAGCTCAGATTAGCATTAACTTCTCCATCACTGCTCTCATTATAGCTGTGAACAATAGTCCAATAGGTTTACAGACCACTGATTTCTACCTTCATTAAAGTGGCTGTCATTTTAAATACCATTGACTAACTTAAGAGTTTTAAAACTGTACTGTGATTTTCATAACCTGTAACCTTTTGGTACCAGAGCTATGTGGTTCGAATCCTGGCTACATGTTTTAAGTAAGAAAAAAAAAAAGAGGTATTTTTGCTTATTCAGATAAAGACAATCTGTAAAAAAAAAATATAATAAAATGAAAATAAATTTTACAAGTGCGATAAAAGGGATTATTTTAAAAGAGATTTATTTGTTCAATTTCAATAAAGCTAAGTGTGCAACAGTACTCCAAAATGTTTCCTTTTTCATGGTGTCACATTAACAATGAGGATGAGGATGACGATAACAACTTGAATTTCTGGATTGCCTTTTTTTCCCAATAATATCAAAGCAGTTTTGCATTTAATTATCTTATTTTTCCTTCTAATGCCCCATATAGGAAGAAGGAGCAACTATTACCCCAATTTTAGAGGTGGGAAAACTGAGGCACACAAAGTACTGAATATCTGATAACTATGTCATACTGTATTTTATTTTTTATGTGCATATGCATGATAAACCCCAGAATTTATTTCCTATCTTTTTGGGAAGGTCTTTTTTATGTACATACGCTGGGTAAACTCTAGAATAGGATAAATTTTGCTGAAAGCCAATGGACACAGGACAGGAAAAGGTTTGGGATCCCCTGGTCTAGAACAATCATTCTCAACCTGTGTTCTTTCAAATATTAAGCATTAACAAAGCCTGAGCCACCCCTAGAATAGTAGAAAATAAGATCTCCAAGGGCAGGGATAGTTTCATTTTTGTCTTTATTCCTAGGATTTAGCATAGCCCCAGTCATATGACATTCTTAATACATTCTTGGTAACTGATTGATTAGAAAGAATTGGTCTAATTGTCCTAACCCTGCATTTCAAAAGGTCCTATCATTTTAAAAAGTATTTTGGGAGACAGGCAACAGAAGAGAAAGGTCGATTTGATGATGATGATGATGATGGTGATGATGATGAACATTTACATAGCACTTACTGTGTTCCAGGCACTCTGCTAAGCACTTACAATTTTTATCTCATTTGATCTTCACAACAACCCCGGGAGGTAAGTACTGTTGGTATCCCTATTTTACAGATGGAAAAACTGAGGCCAATGGACGTAGGGTCAAACACCTAGAAAGTGTCTCACACTGGATTTGAACTCATCTTCCTGACTGCAGGTCAGGCACTGTACCATGCTGCCCAATTTTATAAGCAAGTTCTATAAAACCCTGAGGCTCCATCATCTACAAACTCAAGTAAATTGTTATTTCATTGGTATGGATATTTCCTCCAACAGCCCAGCTCTCCTAGGCCCTAGGAAAGAAAGATTATGATTTTTTGCAGTCAAAAATTTCATCTCCTACTAAGTTGAGTCATGCTATCTGAACCTAGGTTGGATTGTCCTAGGGCATAAGACCTGCAATTCATCACCAGAAGTGGGCCCAAAGCCCTTTTGACTTGACAGAACCTGCCAGAGTTTGTACCTTACTGGCAGATTGTTTTGAGAACCCAGGATTATGTGCATACCACAACACAATGACCCATCAGAATATTGGATTTTAGTGGAGACATATATATGTACATAAGAATTAAGCCTTTATTAAGCACCTACTATGGGCCAGGCATTTTGTTAGCATCTGGAGATACCGATGCAAAAAAAATTGAAACAATCCTGGATTTTAAGTATTTTATATTCTATTGGAAGACAGAAGATACACATATATGTACATATATGTAGATACTTGCATGTAGACATACATATTATTTAGAAAAGTATGTGCAGACTATAAAAGAAATAAGAAGACATTAAAATAAGGCAGTTGGTCAGGGAGGGAAGACAAGTTGTTAAAAGATGATGCCCGAGCTGAGTCTTGAAGGAAGTGAAGGATTCTGTGAGGGAGAAGTCAGGAAAGAGTAGCATTCCAGGCATAGGGGAGGACTGTGTTCATGAGGAATGGAATGTAGCTAGATTACAGAGTGCAATAAAGGGACACACCTACAATGAAATTGGAAAGATGGGTTGTTGAAGGGCCTTTAAAACCAAAGGAGTTAATATTTTATCTAAGAAGCTAGTGGATGGTATTGTGTGGAGGATGGTCAGATCTGCTTCCAAAGGAAAATCATTTTGATTGCCTGGAGTAGGGAGAGATTTGAATCAAGAAGACAAATTAGGAAGCAATTACAATAGTCCAAGCAAGAGGTAATCACTCCCTACAGATGGAAAGGACCAATAGGGACCTTCCTCTCAGTAGAGTCTGGGCTTGACACATCAATAAACTAGGGACCCCCGGGGTCTCAGAGGAGGAATGGGAGCTATCTTCAGGCAGCAGCTGAGTCCTTTATCCAAACTCTGAAAAGGAAGGGAGCTCAGGAGGGCAAACTCAGGTTTAGAGTAGGGAGGGTAGTTCTGAACCCCAAATCTGAATCAATAGGTCCTCCTGCTCTTCCATTTCATCTTTGGGTGAGATATGGCCCCTAGGCTTCTTGCTCTTTGATCAGTGTTTGCTTCAAATGTCTTAATCCGTGCTCACCCTCTCCTACTCCTCCTACACAAACATTCACATATTCACAAACCCTCAGGATCTACTTACTTGACATGTATTGGGCCAAGGCGAAGTTTGTTTTAGCCAGAGCTAGTGTCCTAATCCTTCAGATTCCTGAGTGGGGCAGTGAGGCCAGGGCTTTCAGTGCAGCCTACAAGGCCCAATCTGGTCTACAAACATGATCCTGGGACAAGTTACTTAACCTCAGTTTCCTCATCTTTAAAATGAAGGGGTTGGAAGCTAGGGCCTCTCAGGTCCCTTTCAGATCTAAATCTGTGACCACAGGAGAACTTCTAGTGCACAGACCTAGATCCTTAATTGATTGTAGACTGAGGTCTCCATTTGTCCTAAGGTTTCATAACCAGGACTTCTTAATATGTTCTGTGTCATGGACTTATTTGGCAGTCTGTTGAAGCTTAGTGGATCCTTTCTCAGGATAGTAGAAACAGCTAGCTGGTGCTGTGGATTGGGCTCTGGTCTTGAAACCAAGCAGACCTTAGTTCAAATCTGATCTCAGAGACTTGCTAGTTGTGTAAACTCTGGGCAAGTTACTTTTCCACTCTAAAATGGGAATAATAAGAACACACATACCTCCCAAGGTTGCTATTACAAGGATGAAATAAGTTAATATTTTTAAAATGCTTTGTGCACTACTTGGTACATAGTAGGTACTTAATAAATGCTTGTTAAAATTTAAATAATGTTTTCAAATGCATAAAATACATTGAATTACAAAGAAATCAGTTATATTGAAATACAATTATATGTGTGTATATACATATATAATATGCATATTTATATGTATATATTAAACAAATTCACAGACTCCAGGTTAAGAAATCCTCTTGACAGTAATATTCAAATGTCAGCGCTTTCCCATTTTCCCCCTGATCTTTCTAGTCAGTAATTACCTTTCTCCCGAGACTTCATGTAGCACTTTGCTCATTCTCCTCTAATGTACTAGGAATGTGTATTAAAGTTCTTTTGGTTCCTTATCTGCTTTGAGCACCTTGAGATCAGGAGTGGTCTCTTGTCAACTTCTGTCCCATTCAGTGGAAAATGAAAGTCCAAATATCTCCTTGTTCATCTCCTGCATGAAGCCTTCTCTAATTGCTGCAGCCTGGTGACTGATCCTCTCTGAAGTTCCTACAGGGCTGTCTGCATCATTGGGTTACCATATCATGTTTTATCTCGTGGGAGACAGTGTGGCAAACTGGAAAAAAGCAGAGGAACTAGAATCAGAGAAAAAGGGTTCAAATCCCAGTTCTTCAGCTTGCTACCTGCATGTCTTTAGACAAGTCATTTCATATCCCCAGCCCTCTGTTTCCTAATCTGTAAAGGGTTGCACTTGATATTCTCTAAAATCCCCTGTAAATCTCAGATCTTGCAATGTGCATATGAATTAGTGATGACTCTGCAAATAGATGGCTCTGCAAAACTACCCTCCTTGCAAAATATTCTGCCAAATGTGAAAGATGTTGTAGAGGTTTAAGTGGCAAGATCTGATAACTAATTGAATATGTGGGATGGGAGATAATGAGTAGTCAAGGATATGAATCCATATGATTCAATCAATCAGCCAAAAACCATTTTGTTGATTATTAAGTGCTTAGTATGTGCCATGCCTTGTGATGAAGCCTGGAGACACCAAAGAAAGGGAAAAACCAAACCAAACAAAAAGAGTCCCTGTCTCAAGGAACTCATATTCTGATTAGGAGAGAAAACGTAAATAAGAGGGTTATACCTACAGGTAACAATGGCAAATCGTAAGGCCCAGAGGCCTACCATCTTTACAGAAGGATGGTAGTTGATGAGTCCTTGCTCATTTAAGAGTGTGTGTGTGTGTGTGTGTGTGTGTGTGTGTGTGTGTGTGTGTGTGCCATGCCTCTCACCCATAACTGGTGGAAACTGGCAAAGGTTCTTTGTAAACTCTCAAGGAGATGGGAATGAATTGGTAGGGTCAGCATCCATCTGGGAGGGGGCACTCAATACCTGATAGAAACTGGGCAACAGGAATTAGGGTGAATGAGAGGAAGGTTTCAACTTCATTCAATATATTGTTCTTGCTCCTGCTGTAATCTGAGACCACCTAGTGAGATCAGCTGGTATCCTAAAGACAATAGGGAATCTTATTAAGATGAATGGGTTAGGGTGGCAGTGGAGAACAGAGTTTACTTTTAGATATAATGAGTTTGAGATGTCTAACATATTCTGCTTTAAATGCCCAAAAAACAATCGATTAGAGCTCAGAAAAGAAACTGAGGATGGATATATTGATCTGCATAGAGGTGATAATTAAACCAATAGGAGCTGATAAAATTACCAAGACAGGGAATGTAGAGAAACAATAGAAGAAGACCCAAGACAGAGCCTTAGGAAACACATATAATTGGGGAGAAGGCTATGATGATGAAGTCATTAAATGAGACTGAGAAGGAATAGTCAGACAGTTGGGAGAACAGGGGAGAACAGTGTCATGAAAGTCCAAAGACAAGAGAGTCCTACAAGAAGAGAGATCCACAGAGAAATCCAGAAGGATGAAGACTGAGAATAGACCATTAGTTTTGTCAATTGAGATTATTGATAACTTTGGAAAGCAGTTTTAGTTCCATAATGAGTTCAGAAGCCAGACTGCAAAGGGCTGAAGAGTGAACAAATGGAAAGAAAGCTGAAGAAGGGAGTGTAGATAGCTTTTTTCTAGGAATTTGTCTGAGAAAAGGGAAAGATAATTTAAGAGGGATGGTAAGGCTTAGTGAAAATTGTGGTTTTTTTTTTAATAGAATAATAGGGAGACTTGGGCATGTTTAAAGGGAATACAGAATAGATAAAATATTTATATTATAAATACAGATACAAATTAAGCTATACATAGATATAGATATATAGACATAGATATTGTAGACGTAGATATTGATAATATCAATCAACAAGTATTTCTTTGGCACGTACCATGTGCTAGGTAGGCACTGTGCTAGCCATTGGGGATACAGACAAAGAAATAAAACAGCCTCTGCCTCCAGGGAGCTTATATTCTGGGGTGGGGGTGGGGGTGGGGGCATCTTCAGTCATTCTGACCTATGTCTTACCACTGGACTCCAACAACTGGTAGAGAGAATGAGGCTGATGACTTTGAACAGCTCTGCTTCACTTAAATCCAATTCACTTGCAGGTCAATACATCACCCTCCTGAGGTCATTTATTGGTCCTCAGAATGAAGGACGAACAGCAACAATTCTGTTGAGAAAGACATTATACAATAGGAGTATGCAAATATATATACCAAATAAATGCAAGGAAAAAGGGGGAGGAGTGGGAACTAGGGAAGGAGGATCAGAAAAGGTTTGATATAGATCATTTCAGCAAAGTTTTGATAGAAAGGGATTTGTTAAAAGGCTGTAAACTGTGAGTAAATTCTAGGTATATGATGCCACCATTGCAAAGGGGTAAAGATGACAATGACTTTACAAAATAAGGGGTAAAGATGTAAAGGAGGTACAATAGCATATTGAGGAACAGCAAGAAATCCAAGTATGTTGAATCATAGAGCAGAAAGAGGAAAGTAATGTGTACTAAGGATAGAAAGGGACATTGGGACCAGGTGGTAAACATTTAAGCATAAGAGTTTATATTTGGTCCTAGAGGAGAGAGAGCATCACTGTCACTTGTGATTGTGGTTTGTCTTTTGTTCTCCAAGCAGACTGGGACATCAGGATGATGATGGTTTGACTTGCAATTGAATTGGATTTAAGTGAGGGAAGGCTGTGCAAAGTCACTAGCCTCACTTTCTCCTCCAGAGACATCTGGGTCCAGTGACCAGATAGAGATCAGGACAAATGGAGACGGCCAGGATGTAGTGGGAGACCTTGGTCTTTTTAAGCTAAGGTCTTTCCAGTTCTCACGCCCATTCAGTGATTAGGTCTGTTTAAGAGGTCAGTCAAGGGATGGCCCCTTTAATAAAAAAAAAAAAAATCAAAGTGGGAAAAGACCCTCAGGGTTGCTGACCAAAAGACAACTACTATTTGCAGACACTCAGAGCCATGAAGGCCCCCAAAATAACCATTAAGTGGTTCTTGGGCAGGGACCTATTGTTGTTCAATCAATGAGAGCCAGAGTGAATTGGGTTTAATGCATGATCTTTAAGAAAGAAATCTACCCAGACAATCCCAAGATAACTAGGCAGGTTTCCATGGAACTTAATGATTAGGGAAATAATTTGGCCATAACCATGTTTTTGGAAAATCATTTTGGTAACTTCGAATAGGATGAATTATATATAGATCATGTAGATGAGGCAAGATGACTAAGGACACAGATTAACTAACTTATCCAAGATCACACAGATATTAAGTAATAGAAACCAATTCCTTCATTTTATAGATGAGAAAGCAAGATTCATTTAAGTGACTTGATCAAATCGCACAGTAAGTGGCCAAGCTAAGATTTGAATCCAGGCCCTCCCCCCCCCCCACCTCCTAATCCAACATTCTTTCTGATGCAAATATTTATATAATTTCTATTTCATTTTTGGTTAAATTAGAAATTCTCCCAAAAAACTAAGAGAGTTTCTTTTAAGCCATTTTTCTTTGACTACAGGATCTGAAATGAAATCCTTAGACCAGTGAAATTATTTCCTTAAGGAAAAGAGTAATTTGTATATTGTTCGTAGCAATTACTTTCAATCCTTCCTCAGTTTTGTCTCTTGGATTCCTAGATTTAAGAAAATGTCACTTAAACTGTATACCCTTTCTTATTCTTAATTCAAGACAACAAGCATTTATTAAGCCTCTACTATGTATAGGCACTAGGCTAAGTGCAATGTATAATAAGAAAGCCAAAAATAGTACCTGACCTCAAGAAGCTTACAATCTAATGAAGGACAACATACAAACAACTAGGTACTAAAAAGACATGTTTCCATTTATCCAAGCCATTAAACCTTCCCCCAAATTTGCCTTGTATGGTAGAAACAGTATTCCCAGGCCCTGTTGTGATGCCAGTATTTCCTTAAAATAGAAATCACCCTTGAGAACTAATTGAAATCTCAGGATGCTAGTGTAGCTCCGGAGGGCCCCAAGTACCAAAGCCAAGGTAGGATTAGTCAGTCTCTGGGTTCACTTTTCAGGCTTCTGATTAGTGGACCATCATCATCATCATCATCACTGCTATCAGTTAAATAGTACTTTAAGGTTTGCAGAGTACTTTGCATATATTATCTCATTTGATCTTCACAACAAACCTGGAAGATAAGTATTATTATTAACTTGATTTTTACAGATGAGGAAACCGAGACTGAGAGAGGGTCATTTGTCCAAGGTCACACAGCTAAAAAATGTCTGAGACAGTATTTGAACTCAGGTCTTCCTGTGCCATCATGGGGCAACATAGGTACAGGTGAAGCTTGCTCAACTAAATCAATGATCTTTTCTCTTTTGGAATATCATTTCCTTGCTATGGCTAAGTTAACCTCATTTTGTTAATTGTCTGATGTTCTGTGAGTGTCTCATTTCATTCCAGTCTTGAAACTGAAGTACCAGCCTGGCCTGGTATCTACCTTGTATCTATGTCATATGTATTTATATGTATGTATGTTTCCCCCCGATAGAATGTAAGCTCTTTAAGGGCAAGCACTGATTCATTTTTTTTTTGTACCCCCAAACCTGGCATTGTGCTTAGCCCATAGTAGGCATTAAATAAAAAACTTGTTGATTGATTGAGTAAATTATTTAAATGAGCATTTTCATTAGATTATAAACTGTTACTCCAATATTGGCCTTGTCTAATGCCTCCTTGTGGCCTGGAGGTTTTTCCACAGTTTCTATCAGAGAAATACAAATTCTTACAGGACCTAGCAAGCAGTAATGGACACTGGGTCTGTCTTCTGGGGATGGGTCAAATTGTATTGGTCAGGGCTCTACTAGTGTCCTTCAGTAAACATGTATTTAGCATTTTATGTGTACAAAACAGAGCATTCCTAATAGCTTAACTTCTTCCATAAACTTTAATTTCTACCAGCAAGATTGCTCCACCAATAGATGTTGCAAGTTCTTCGTGTCTTAGTAGATGTGACTTGCTGTGGCCCAAATGACTCATCACCAAGTAGTCAACACTCTAGTCCTGAACCTTTCCAAACTTAACCAGGCTGATTATCAGGTAACAAATATAGTGTCTAATATATACTACATACTACAATACAGAATCAAGTTGCCAGGTAAAAGCAACACCAGGGGTTGAACTGATTGATGTTCTTTCCAACCCAAGAAATTGTTGCATAGGTTTCATAGTTAATGTGCCCATTTTTCCCTCTCTCTCTTTTCTTCTGATAATGGATTTTTGAGGGATTAAAATGAACAAACAAATCAAACCCCACTACACTTTTCAATCACTGCTTCTTAAAGAGGCATTGGGCTAGTTTACATCTCATATCTTAAAGGGATCCTTGATCAATGTAATCATAAGTGGTTTCTGAAAACCAGACTGATGATCATTAGTAAATCTTTCCCAAAGAATGTTGGAATTAAGCTCTTCTGTGTCACTAAATGGAACTGCCAAATGCTAAAAGCAGAAATTTCATTAAAGATTAAAGAAATATCATTTTACATTTCATTTACTCCATTAATATTAAATAAGAATTTTCCTCTAAAAAAAGAAAATGAGTTTCATATGTAATGTTATACACACTGAGAACTATTTTTTTAAAATTTACTCATCCAAAATTTGTGAAGTTTCTGGGCCACTGACCTTAAAAAGAAAAGTAATTTCCTAGGATAGGTCAGGAGTCAATGGGTCATAAAAATGAATCTAAGAATAAGTTCATTTAAAAAAAAATAAAAACAGTAAGCTTTACTTTTTTTAAAAAAGTCTGCTGGTTTAGATATTGTTAAGAACACTATGATTTTTCATAAACCAAGCCATAGATAGGAAGCTAAAGACAATGAGAATATCTTCCAACTTTTCCCAGTTCTACCTTTATACTGTCATTCATGACAGCTCTTAGTGCAGTATCTGGCATAGGGTAGGTATTTAATAAATGTTTTTTTGTTTTGTTTTGTTTCACTGAAAGTGCTCTGTAAAATAGGCAGGACAAACACCTATTAGCCCTATGTGACAGGTAAGGAAACTGAGGCAACAAGAGACTAAGAAAGTCTGTATACACAGCAAATCAGTGAAAGAGGCAGCCCCTCCTGATTCCCAGTCCCTTTCCCTTAGTACATCGCCTAAAACTAAAGCTGGGAAATGCTGGTCTTGGTAATGCTGAGACACCCACATCACAAAGATGATGAACTACTAGAAAGGAGTAGGCCTAAGGCATCAGGGTTATGGGTGCTTAAAAGACTAACACATTGAGAAATAAATTCAAAAAAGGGCATGTGTACATTTCATAGGATCACAGATTGAGAAGTAGGAGAGAACTCAGAGGAGATCTAAATCTAATTCCTCATTTATGGTAGGAGGTGGACCAGTCTCCCTCCTTCTCAGAAGCCTAAGTGAGAGTGAGAGAAGTAGATCATCAGAAAGACAGAAAAATATATATAGGAAAATAGATCCCCAAGCCCCTGAATTTTTTATTACTTTGCCCTTAAAGAGACTTTCAGATAGACATTAGTTTGGTTCAGGTGCCCAAGAAGATGTCTGTGTGTGTGTCTGTCTGTCTGTCTGTCTGTCTGTGTCTATGCCTGTGTCTGTGTCTGTGTGTCTATGTATGAGAAAATGACAGAGACATTACAATTGAGTACCTTGCTAGTCATAATAGTAACAAAAAGCAATTTCACTCTGACAAACATAGGAAAATGGCCATGCCTGAAATAATAGCCCAAGTCTATACTTGCAGTGACCAGGGAGGAGTGTATGACTGCTTTTGTAATCCGAGACTAGTATTATAGCAAAGACTAGGCCAAAGTGAACTGAACTGGCAGCTTGTGAAAAATCTCATCAGAGGGTAGGAGAAGGAGCACTTTCTTCTTCCCTGGAGGAAGTCACAGACATGGACTGGATTCCAAAAGCATACCAGCATGCTCCCTTTAACCGTTCAATAAACTTAAATTGTACATGTGGAGGAACAATTTGGAACTTCTCCCCAGATCCATCTCTCTCACCACCTCCCTGTACTCCCCACCACCCCTACCCCTCTGGTGAGAGTGGTTGGAAAGACTTTCGGAAGGTGATTAGGCTGAACATTCAACAGAATAGACATTTATATGTTTATTGTTTATGGGCAATAAAATGCATGGGGCCACACTGTGGATTGTCTGTGTATTATGGAGAAGTTCATTCAAATTGAAGGAAATTTTGCAGGTAGCAGAAGGGAGCTATCCAGTCAATAACTCCAGAATTTCCATATTTCAGAAGAATATTCCATGTTCTTTTTATAATCCTAGATCAATATTGAATTCAGACCAGTGATTACTATACTTTGAGCTCTCTAGGCTGGGTAAGCCTGACTTGCTACGCTTGTGCCCTATGTTAGGGAGTAGGAATACCATAGCTTTTAGGGAAACCTATGCAAGAACTCAGTGTTCTTGCAAACTCATACATTGAGAACTAATGCTCTCACTGATAAAATCTTGGTGGGTGATTTTAATGGAGCATCAACTGGTGAAGAGAATATATGTTATGCATCCTTGCTAGTTAATTACTTAATTGATAACCTTTTCTGGAGGCTTGAAAAAGCAAGATATGAACTCCTACAGCAGTGTTTCAAGGGTCACGTAGGACATTCACTGGGTATGACTGCATCCTACACATTAAAAACATTATAATTGGGGAAACTGAGCCTGTGAGAGATTATATGCGTTGTCCAAAGTTAAACAGCTAATAATTGGCAAAATCAGGAGCCCCTGTCCTTTGACTCCAAATCTATTATGCTTTCCATTGTATAATCCATCTTGCAAGGGATCCTAAGATCCACCTAGCTCTCAAAAAATGTTGATATGATTCCCCCGAAAGAAATATACCCATAGAAAATTCAATTTAGGGTGAGTTTAAGTACTCAGAGAAAATTAATCATTATGCCTTCTCTAAACCAAAAAAGAGAAGGCATTCCTACTTTGATGGAAATTCACTTGATAGCTATTTCTGGCAACATCTGGCAGTTACGTTTTCTTTTTTTTTTAATTTAAAAAAAAATCTTTGTTATTTATTTTTAACATTCTTTTGTTTTATTTTGAGTTCTAGATTCTCTCCCTCCTTCTTTGTCCTCCCCACCCAATGAAAAAGCAAACAATATATCAGTTATACCTGTGAAATCATGCAAAACATATTTCCATATTAGTCATATGGAAGAGAAATAATTATATTTCAATTTGCACCCTGAGATCATCAGTTTCCCTCTGAAGGTAGATAGCATTTTTTCATAGTCAGTTTCTTGGAACTGCCTTAGATCCATGTATTGATCAGAGTAGCCAAATCTTTCACAGTTGATCATTAAAACATTGCTGTGACTACACACAATCCTCTCCCAGTTCTTCTGACTTCACTTTGCACCAGTTCATACAGGTTTTGTTATATTTGTTCTTTTGGCTTTTTTTTCCCAAAACTACGTTCCCCCAGAGACATTCCTGATAGCACAATAATATTCCATCACAATTATATGCCACAACTTGTTCAGATATTCCCCAATTGATAAACATCCCCTTAATTCCCAAAAAGAGCTGCTATAATTATTTTTGTACATATAGGTCCTTTTCCTTTGATCTCTTTGGGGTATGGACCGAGTAGTGGTATTGTTAGATCAAAGATTGTACACAGTTTTATTGCCCTTTGGTCATAGTTCCAGATTGTTCTCCAGAATGAGTGGACCAGTTGACTATTCCACCAACAGTTCATTAATGTACCCTCCTTCCCTCATCCCCTGTTTTAATTTGCCTTTCTCTAATCAATAGTAATTTAGAGCATTTTTCATATGATTATAGACAACTTTGATTTCTTCTTCTGAAAACTGGTATATCCATTGACCATGAATTAGGAATGGCTCTTATTTTTACAAATTTGACTCAGTTCCCTATATATTTCAGGACTGAAACTTTATAAGAGAAACTTGCTGTAAAATTTTTTGGTATTCATTCATTGTCTATGGGGTTGTTTTATTTGTTGTTATAATTCAGTTGTGTCCAACTCTTCATGACCCCATTTGGGGTTTTGTTGGCAACAATAGTGGAGTGGTTTGACATTTCTTTCTCCAGTTCATTTTACAGGTGAGGAAACTGAGGTAATTAGGGTTAAGTGATTTGCCCAGAGTCACACAGCTAGTAAGTATCTGAGGCCAGT
This sequence comes from Pseudochirops corinnae, assembly GCA_028646515.1. Lineage (NCBI taxonomy): Eukaryota > Metazoa > Chordata > Mammalia > Diprotodontia > Pseudocheiridae > Pseudochirops > Pseudochirops corinnae. The sequence goes on along the minus strand of CM053591.1, from coordinate 41,091,500 downwards.
TTTGAACTCAGGAAGAGATGAGTCTTCCTCTCTGTCCACTACATTACCTACCTGTCACCTTTGTCTATGGCACCTTTTAGTAAAATGTACTTTTCCCTATTATCTCTTTTAATTAGGTCATTTTCTTTTTGCTTGGTCTGAGACCATCATTGTCACCTCGGCCCTCTTCACTTCAGCTGAAGCATAGTAGACTCCACTCCTGCCTTTCATTTCAATACTGTGTGTCTTTCTGTTTCAAGTGTGTCTCTTGTACAAAACATATTGCTGGAGTCTGGTTTCCAATCCTTTCTGCTATTGGCTTCCATTATTTGGGTTAGCTCATCTCACTTATTTTCTTTCTTTTTTTTTTTTTAATATATATACATATATATTTTTAACATTTGATTTTAGAATTTTAAATTCTAGATTCTTTCCCTTCCTCTCCTGTCACCCACCCCCACTGGAAAGACAAGCTATTCAATATAGGCCGTATATGTGTAGTTACATATAACATTTCCACAATGGACATATTATGAAAGACTGACTATATTTCCCTCCTTCCTATTCTGTCCCCCACTTATTCTATTCTCTACTTTGTTCCTGTCCCTTTACTGAAGTGTGTGCTTCTAACAACCCACCCCACCAACCTGCCCTCCTTCCCTCCTACCCCCTCTCATCCCCTTCCACCTCTACTCTTCTGTAGGCCAAGATACCCAAGTCAGAGTGTATGCCATTCCTTCCCTAAGCCAAATTCAATGAGAGTAAGGTTGATCCATTCCCTTTTACCTTCCTGTTCTTCCCTTCCATTGTAACAGTTATTCCTTTCCTCTTCTATAAGAGATAATTAACCCCATTCTGTCTCTCCCTGTCTCCTCTCATTCTATTCCTCTCCCACCTCTCAATTTCACGTTTTAAATATTATTCCTTCCTATTCAATTGATCTTGTGCCCTCTGTCTATGTACACATATATACGCATACTTATATAAGTATTCATACACATATATACCCTCCTATATAGGCGTATGTGTATGTATACATATATATATATATATATATATATATATAAAAGTTTCATAAGTTACAATTATCGTTTTTCCATGTTGGCAGGTAAATAGTTCAACTTTGATAAGTTCCTTATGATTTCTTTTCCATGTTTACCTTCTCATGCTTCTTGTATTTGAGTGTCAAACTTTCTTTTTAGTTCTGGTTTTTTCAGCAAGAATGTTTGAAAGTCCTCCACCTCACTGAAAGACCATATTTTCCCCTGGAACACTATACTCAATTTTGCTGGGTAGCTGATTCTTGGTTTTAATCCTAGCTCCCTTGATCTCCAGAATATCATATTACAGGCCCTTTAA
>CM053591.1:41074463-41089662 GCA_028646515.1 Pseudochirops corinnae | reverse complement strand
ACTAGCTATGGCTTTGTTGAGCCTTGTCTCCCCAGGAACTGAGATTGCTGAGGGCTTGCCTCAGGTGAAGATGAAAGAAATGGGTATTCAATGCTGAGTTTAACCTTGTTAACTTAAGGGAGGATGGCCTTTTGTGTTCCCCAGCTCCTTTTGAGATTCAGGGGTGGGAGCCTTTGAGTGACTGACCAAATGAATGTATTTTGTTTATGGTTGGAAGCTAATCTCATTTGAGAAGAGACTTTTGACTGACTAAATGAATGTGCTGTCTAGGGGTGGAGCAGTACCTGGATTGAATTGAGAACTTGCTAAAGGAACAAGTTACATTGTATTTTGACTTTTTCTGTTCTGTGAATGTTTGCTGAATAAATGGAGTTTACTATGCTGGTAATCCTAAACTTAGAAGTTGCCTTTGCTTGGCATTACAACATCTTGGCCCTGCCCCGGGAGGCATGACTATACATTGAGATCAAAACAGCAAAAACTTTAACTTAGCAGTAAATTTTCTTGGAAATGAAAGTTTTAGTAGGCCATTATAAGATTTATAAATAATCACTAAACTTTTTTGAAGAAAATTAGTTGAAAAGGTTCAACAATGATAGCTCTATTCTTTACTTAAAGCAAAAAACAAACTTTCAAGATTTGAGAGTCATATAAACCAAGTTGTGTAAAATGTTCTTAAGTAACATAAATTCCAAAAGTGTTATTATCAGACTAAATTTCTAGTTAATTGCAGAATTTATTAGATACCACAAAGGTTTTTGGAAGATATAGTAATTGAATCTCATATTGGTGACAGTTAAGAAGCTGGTTACAGTACCTTCATAAGCTATTAGTTTTAGAATACTTTTAGACAATGAGAATTTATTAAGGTAAGCCTTAAGTATTTTGTGTAAATTTCTGTAAATATTTTAATTCTAGTTGAAAAATAATATTAAATTTCCCAATAAACTAACACAAAAGAGTTTGCATCCTTTACTGACTAGTTGCTTTAATCATAGAAATTTTCTATAGAATATATGAATTAAATATAGTCTTAAGTGCCCTCTGTCTTAAACAGCAATTTTTACCAATCTGGGCTGAGAGCCAATTACAGTTAATTTTATTGTCATGGAGCTGTAATAAACAATAAAGATTTACTATGTTTCTCCTATACAAGGGGTTGATTTAACCTTTTTCTTTTTTAAATTTAAACTTGTCCAGGTATAAAAGCTATTTGTAGTCTTGCAACTTCTCAGCAAGCTAAGATCATTATTAGGAACTACATAACTAAAGCAAATTCCTTTCCCAGGCTGATGACCTTGCCTATAGAAATAATTTCCAGGGACCTTGACAGTTTTACAAAATAAGGAGGAACGTTCTAGATGGGCAGCATTAGTCTGAATAAAGTTTTCACCCAGTCTCCTGCTTTTCATACCCAATAATCACAATTTTAGGTTTTAGCATTAAAACAGAATTTTTTAATAGCTTAGTTAACAATTTCCCTGATAGCCAAATTATTTTAGCTGTAACCTCCTTTTTAACTACAGGTAAAGGTGTAAATACCTGGTTTCCTATATGGCATATATATACATTATAAGACAAGGTTTATAGCAGAACTGATGAAGTGACATATTGTTTTTTCTCAAATTTTTTCCTCTGTCTTTTAGTTTCAACAAAATTAGATTAAAAATGTACTTTCCTAATACTATTTCTGGCTAATAACAATTATTCAATTTTTACTATATAATAGAATTTTACTACAATTTAGGAAGACCATGATAGCACAATGGCATTATGACATTAATTGCATTTCCAATTATCACTTGGCAAAAATTATTGATCGAAAATTGGGTTTATCAAATGCAGAGATTTTTCTCCTCTCCTCACAGCTGCAAAGCCTGATTGTGGATTTAGGAGTTTAAACGGAGAGGTTCATTTGCCTGCATAAAAATATGGGCTTCAAGGTACAGAGCTGTTGCTAGTTGAGTCCTTCATATAAGTAGTATGCTTCCTCCTTTTGCCACATTAGGGAGGGCAACTCAAATTCCCTATTATTCTTCAGCACTCTCTTTTTTAATCTGATCTGGGATGAGAGGGTTTAATAAATTTTCATAAAAATGTTTTCAGCTGAATTACCTTTTTGCTCAAGTAAACTTTATTTATGTGTCCATTCTTTAAAAACTTCTTTGAAGGTGAGAGGTTTGAATCTGCCTGTAAAGGTGAGTTGCTGGAACAGAAGACATCCAGTGGTGCCTTGTCCCTTCTCACCCATACTAGACAGCTCAAAGCTTCACCTCTGAGGTGTTTCTTTTTCAGATCTTTGTATTTTCCCGTTTGCCTAAATGCCAAATAGTATAATAAATTTTGACTTATCTTTAGCATCGAGTTAGGAGTGACACTCTTCACTTTTCACAATTCCAAAAATAACCAGAATGAATTCAATTAACTTTCAGTTGTATCCTGATACACAAAACTTTTCTCTTTGGGGGTGAGGCAGGAAATGGTTAAATACTTGTCCATTTGCCTCTTTGATCTAACAGGAAAAGTTCCCTTTTTTAGTTTTTATCATTTTCTCAGCACTCAAACTTGGCCAGAGTTGGAATGGAGAAGAAGGGATTTTCAAATCTTTTTAAAAATCTTAAAACTTCTATTCACACTGTTCATGCAAATAGTTTATACCTTATTATTTTTTCTAATTCTATCCTGATACTTCTTGTATATTCTTTGACTTGCTATTACCATCATATAACCTATATAATAAAATACTTTTTCCCTCTTTTTTTCTCTTTTCTGCAGCCAGCTGCTTGTGTTTTGGTGAGAAAGAAGGGAGAGAAAGAGATAATAACATTCCAAGGAAAATCCCTTTGCATTATAAATCTTATAGAATGACAAATTACTCACACACACTCATTCACACAAAGACACAAAAACAAAGCAGATCGATACAGAAAATTACAGAATGGATACAAAAGCTCACAGAGAATTGTTGGAGATCTCCTGAAAAAATTAAACCTTTACTTGGTCAACATAGCCCAGTTACTTGATAATTTCCTTTTCATCTGCTTCCACAGCTTCAGACTGTGTAGAGACCACTGCAGCACACTTAATTGTTTGAGACACCCATGGCACTTTCAAGTCTTTTTTTTTTTAAATTAACTTTGTTTATTTACTTTTAGTTTACATTATTCAGTTCCACAATTCCTAGAATTTCAGATTTTATCCCCCTCCCTCTCTACGCCCACTCATCATGGCAGCATGCACTAGATTATAGGATGTACAAATATCTTCACATTAGTCATTAGTCAGGTTGTACAAAGGACTATAACTGATGGAATGATCAATGGGAAAGAGGAAACAAAACAAAACAAGAAAAAGAAACAGAGCAAGTAGTTGGTTTCAGTCTGCATTCAGACTCTGCATATCTTTCTCTGGATGTGGATATCTCTTTCAATCATGAGTCTTTTGGAGTTGTTTTGTAACCTTACATTGCTGAGAGGAGCCCAGTCTATTGAAGTTAGTTGTCACACATACACAATTGTGTCTGTGATTGTGTACAGATTTCTCCTGGTTCTGCTATTCTCACTCAGCATCAGTTTATATGTCTCTCCAAGTTATTATGAAGTTTGTCTGCTCCTCATTTCTTATAGCACAGTAGTATTCCATTACATTCATATACCACAGCTTGTTCAGCCATTCCCATTCCCCAATTGGTAGACATCCCCTTGTTTTCCAATTCTTTGCCACCACAAAAAAGAGCTGCTATAAATATTTTTGTACATACCGGTCCTCTTCCCACTTCTCTGATCTCTTTGGGATATAACCTTAGATTTGCTGGGTCAAAGGGTATGCACTTATTTATAGCCCTTTGGGCATAGTTCCAGATTGCTCTCCAGAATGGCTGGTTCAGTTCACAGCTCAACCAACAAATGCATTAGTATTACAATTTTTCCACATCTTCTCCAGCATTTATCATTTCTCTGTTTTGTTATCTTAGCCAATCTTGCTGGTGAGATGTGGTACCACAGAGTTGTTTTGATTTGCATTTTTCTTATCTCTAGTGATTTGGAACATTTTTTCAAATGCTTATAGATATCTGTAATTTCATCTTCTGAAAGCTGCCTGTTCATATCCTTTGACTGTTTATGAATTGGGGAGTGGCTTGTATTCCTATAGATTTGACTAAATTCTTTGTATATTTTTAAAATGAGGCCTTTATCAGAGACACTGGTTATAAAAATTCTTTCCCAATTTCCCACTTCCCTTTTAATCTTGGTAACATTGGCTTTGTTTGTAGAGAAGCTTTTCAATTTAATATAATCAAAATCATTCATTTTGCATTTTATAATGCTCTCTTACTCTTGTTTCGTCAAGATGTCTTCCCCTCTCCATAGATCTGACAGGTAAACTATCCCTTGCTCTCCCAGATTGCTTACAGTATCGGCCTTTATACCTATATCATGAACCCATTTTGACTTTATTTTGGTGTATAGTGTTAGATATTAGTCGATGCCCAATTTCTGCCATACAGTGTTCCAGTTTTCCCAGCAATTTTTGTCAAATAGGCACTTTCAATTCTAATGTTAAACATATCTTTCATGTGTTGCTGCCTGAATAACCCTAACGGCTCTAGCTCTTTTTGATGTTTTTGTTTCCTTTCTGAAGAGACTTGACTTGCTGACCTGTACAAAGGTGATTGTGGCATAAGAGGATCACTGGGGAGGGCAGGCTCATGACACTTTATGGCCTTCAACTGTTCATTTATACACTTGTACCATTTCTTCTTCTTCATCAGCAAAGGAAGCAAACCAAGATCAGCAATCCAACTTTAGGTTCCTTTTTAGGGGACAAAAAGGATCAAAGCATGGAACAGGAGGAAGACAACACAGTCAGAATTCCTGCACCAAAAGCTTCCAAGAAAAATGTAAACTAGTTACAGTCCATAGAGGAGCTTAAGAAGGATTTTGAAAAACCACATAAGAGAAGTGGAGGAAAAATTGGGAAGAGAAATGAGAATGATGCAAGAAAATCATAAAAAGAGAGTCACCAATCTGCCTGAAGAAAATAACACCTTAAAAACTATACTAACTCAAATGGTAAAAGAGGCCCAAGGCCAATAAGCAGAAGAATGCCTTAAAAAGCCAAATTTGCCAAAACAATTTGAAAAACAATCTCAAAAGCTCACTGAAAAAATAATTCCTTCAGAATTAGAGTGCAGCAAATGGAAGTGAATAACTTTATGAGAAATCAAGATACTATTAAACAGATCCAAACTAATGAAAAAAATAGAAGGCAATGTGAAATATCTCATTGAAAAAAACACTGACCTGGAAAATAGATCCAGGAGAGACAATTTAAAAATTATTGGACCACCTGAAAGCCATGATCAAAAAAAGAACCTAGAAATCATCCTTCAGGAAATTCTCAAGGAAAATTGCCCTGATATCTTAGAACCAGAGGGCATAATAGAAGTTGAAAGAATTCACTGATCACCTCTTGAAAAAGATCCAAAAGAAAACTGCTAGGAATGTTATAGTCAGGTTCTGGAGTTCCCAGATGAAGGAGAAAATATTATAAGCTGCCAAGAAGAAATAATTTGAATATTGTGGAAACACAATCAGTAAACACAGGATCTAGCAGCTTCTACATTAAAGGATGGAAGGCCTGGAATTTGACATTCCAGAGATCAAAGGAGCTAGGATTAAAATGAAGAATCGCCTACCCAGCAAAACTGAGCATAATGTTTCAGGGGAAAATATGATCATTCAATGAGGTGAAGGACTTTCAAGCATTCTTGATGAAAAAACCAGAACTGAATAGAAAATTTGACTTTCAGTTACAAGAAGCATGAGAAGGTAAACAGGGAAAAGAAATCATAAGAAATTTATCAAAGTTGAACTATTTACATGCCAACATGGAAAAGCAGAAACTTTTCTCAGACCTCAGAGGATAGTTGAAGGGAATATAGTCAGTCTTTCACAGCTTGTCTATTGTTGTGGAGACATTTTGCATAACTACACATATACGGCCTGTATTGAATTCCTTGTCTTCCCTAGTGGGGGCAGGGGATGAGGGAGGAAGAGAAAGAATCTAGAATTTAAAGTTTTAAAATCAAATGTTAGGGGTAACACGGGGGAGGATATAGGAGAGAGCATATTGGAGGAGGGGGATATACAGTGGGATTGCTGTTTTGGGGTGGTGGGTAGGGGAAAGACGAGGAGAAAATGTGTAACTGAAAATCTTGTGGAAATGAATGATGTAAATAAAAAATAAACAAAAGTTAAAATAATAAAAAAATTTTAAAAAAAAGACTGTGTCACAAACCAAAAAGTAAACTAGAGTGTTAATTTCTCTCTTTGTCTTTTTTGATATTAATACTTGCCTACTACTTTTTCCTAAGACATCCTTGCATTTAGCCTGGTAACTTCTTTCTAAGCCTAACTCATTAGAAATAAAAACTTTTCACCTCCTTACCTTCTGTCGTGCTGCTTTGTCTTTTACTTTGGAGCTTCCAGGAGGCCACCCTCATTGTATCTTCTGTTTGGTGCACCCCTCCTGTTCCTTGCACCTAAGTGAGGTGGGGTCTGAATGCAAGGATGTGGCAATGAAATGATGACATGCAAACCAGGTGGGTTCAGGGCAGTGCATTTATTTATTCTGAGGCAAGAGTTTTTATAACAGAGGTGGTTGCATCCAGTTTTCTTGTGGAAAAAAATGATTAACCAGCTTGTACTTAATTGTTGGTGGCTGTGCGACGGTCTTCTCAGTAATCATTCCCTGTTTCCTTGCTAGTCATGGAAAGATTGTGAGCCAACACGCTGAGCCATAAATAGCCCACATAGGGAGCAGGGTCTAGGGAATCCTGATGCAATGCCAAGACTGGACTGGCTAACATTGGCCCTTAACACTTTCATTTAGAAAAGTGGATCATAACCTGTGGCTAGCAGCCATTCAGTGGGTATGCTAGGGTACACGCTTTCTATATAGTCTTAACTTATCTTAGTAATAAAATGATCTAAGATAGTTCTAAAAGACTCATGATGGAAAATTCCAACTACATCCAGAGAAAGAACAATGGAGTCTGAATGTAGACTGAAACTTTTTTTTCCTTTCTCTCATGGTTTTCCCCTTTTGTTCTGATTCTTCTTTTACAATATGACTAATGTGAAGATATATTTAACATGATTGTAATGTATAACCTATATTGCCTATATCAAACTGTTTGCTGTCTTGGAGGGAGGGAAGGGAAAGGAGGTAGAAATATTTGGAACTCAAAATTTTACAAAAGTGAATGTTGAAAACTATCTTTACATGTAATTGGAAAAAAATACTATTAAGGAAAACAAAGAATTAGACATGACTGAAACAACTGAACAACTACAACGAAAGACCTCCTTTTAAGTATGCTGCCTGGCCTTCATAGAGAATACAAATGCAAGGCAAAGACAGTCAGCCCTCTGATTCTCAAAGAATTCATAGTTCCTTTTGTCTGTAAAATGAAGGGTGTGTGTGTGTGTGTGTGTGTGTGTGTGTGTGTAAGGGCAGGGTGGGGAGTTTAAAGCATGCAATTTTTAAAAGTGTTAAAATTAATTATATGAATAAATAATTCTGAGGTCCAAAGTTTAAATGATAGTTTAATAGTAATGGTTGACAGAGTATATACCATTAAGTCAGGTAAACTAATTCCCTTCAGTAATTAGTGACAAAGGAGTGTTTTACAGATCTTATTTTTTTTTTTTGTAACAGACAAAAGGAACTAAACAAACAAAGAAACAAACAGGAAACTTGTTTTTGAAGATAATTCAATTGAACAAGACAGGTCATCTGACTAATTTGCTTCCTCCAGACTTTCTTAACCCAAATCCATACTGTTGGTAACATCTAGATGTCAAAATGAGATTTACCCTAAAAGTCCTAAAAGTCCAGGTATACTGCATTTTATAACCAGAAAGCTCACTTTAAAGAATATATGCTGTGTAAGTTTAGCAGTCACCCCCATCCTTCCAGATGCCAAATTTGCATTACCTAACTTAGATTTAACCTCTAGGCTCAAGAAAAAGAGGGATCCACTAAGACTGAGAAGAGAAACTTAACTTTTAGTCAGTACTGCCCCTCCCCCTTTTCTCCGGCTACCAGAAAGGGGAACTTCTTCACCTTTTAAAAAGAGTTTTGTGTCCTATGATACTTTATTCCTAAAGGTAAGTAAGATATATGTCTTACTCTAGATTATCTGCTACTTTAAATTATGTTGGCTATTAAAAAAAAGAAAATATATATATGTATATAATACATATATAAAGGTGGTTGCTGTTTGTTCTTCACTCTTGAAGAGGAATGTGATGGCCGTGACATGCCAGTGTATTGGGTTTAAGTGAGGGAGGGCTGTGCAATGTCACCAGGCTCACTTTCTCCTCTGGAGCCCTCAGGACAACTGGAGATGGCCCAAACGCATTTGGAACCTTGGTCTTTTTAAAAAGGATGTGTGAAGGATGATGCTATTTATATCCAGAGAAAGAACTGATAAAAAGAGGTATGTATAGAATAATTTTGCATATGTATAGAATAATTGTATGTATAGAATATGTATATAGAATATGTATATAGAATATGTATATGTATAGAATAATTGTATGTATAGAATAATTTTGCATATACACACATATATTTGTACATAAATACATACACAAAATATACACATACACAAAATATACACACACTAATGGTAGCCATCTCTAGGGAAAGGGGAAGGGGTGAAGGGAAGGGAAAAATTTTTTTACAAGATATCTGTTGTATATTTGAAAGGAATAGGAAATTGTATGTGGAATAGATTTGAAGATTCATGTACATTGTCTTTATTTTGTACTATCTTATAAAAATGCTTGTTTTATTCCATAAATTAAAAAATATGTACTAAATGATAAAGTCATAGCATATCATTGGGGGAGGCAGTCCCAGGGAAGTAGTACCTGAATACACAAGTAAGCTAGTATATACTATGAGAAATGTGCTTCAAAGAAGTGCCGCAGAAATGTACCATTTCCTATGAGATAATTCTGGTAATTTTAGTAACTTTTTAGAATGATGGGTGCTTTTGGCTAGTTCAGGTGGAGAGAAAGAGGAACAACACAGGGACTCTTCTGAGGTCTTTGCAAGGTTCTCGCTTCGCGGGGAGAGAAGGGAGAAGAGGTCTTAATTTGCCACATATTCTGTCACATTCATTTCATCTATTCCCCACTACTACCTGTCAGCCAACCCAAATCTGAACCCTTCCACCCCTCCAACTTGTTTTCTGAAATACCTGGCTTCCAGAGACCATACAACAAGGTTTATGTTTTCCACACTTTTATTAAGGTCCTGGCTTTGCTCTGATGTTGAAGTAGGGACCCTGAATCTAAGATACCACCGTACTCTTTCTTCTGGGATTGTTTTAAAAGACAATGGTTCCATTATCCTAGATGATGGGAAATTGATGGCTGGTTCATTTAGCTCCCATGGATAAGAAAAAGAATTCATTGGAGCCTTATCTTGCTTTTCTAAAGTAGCATGCCGTACGTGCTACAACACCTGTTGTTGAAAAGAAATGAAAAGTGAACAGATAAATAAATTCCCCTGGAAACTACATCCTTGTTATAATCATTGAAGATAATACAAAGTATAAAGTCATAATTGTTCCATATAAAATAAGAGTATATGAAGAGTGAATGGACAAAAATAATTCTTTCCTGCTTAGAAAACACACAGTATTTCATTCATCTTCCCCTTTTCATTTATTTCCCCATTGTACCTGCTGCTAATTTCAGCCAGATTTCACTTGAACAAAAAATGTCAGTGCAGATAGCATTCATAATCCTATATAGGTCCTAATCCTCTATAGATGCCTCTTCTTTTTTCTTTATTCAAGGCAAGAAACGTGCACAAAGAGGCCAATAGAAAATGAAACTCTGGCCTGGAATTCTGTAGGGAACTTCCAGGGATCTCCCAGCCTCACTAATGGAATGTTTCCCCTCTCCTATACAAAGTTCTAAGGTTACAGGGCAGATAATCAGGAAGACGTGTAGTCTTTTTGTTAATGCCTCTGGATATGGTCTTATGATATAGCCCTAATAAATAGCTAAGGAGGTTTCAGGGTAGATAATCAGCAAGACAGGTAGTCTTGTTTGTTTGTGCCTCTGGATGTGGTCCTAGGAGAAAGCCTTAATAAAAAACTAGCCTTAAGCTAGGGTAAAGAGTGATCAAGATCAAAGGAGGGTCCTTGTACATTGCATTTTTTTCTGGTCCCATAGATCTTCTGCTGGGGGACATATAAACTTGGTGGGCTCCTTGTATCATTGGCTCTGTATGAAATGGTTCTGTAATACACAGACTATTGATTACACCCCCATCTCTTTATTCTTACCCATTGCTAGCCCACAAAACTTCACCTGCCACAGCAGTTTTCTTCCATAGGTCCATAGAGAGGCTTTTGTTACCATAAATAGCAAGAATAATTCTCCTTCTCCTCCTTCTTTTCCTAACCCCATGCCACCTTGGGGAATTATAATTTCTACATCTTGCCATTTTTATTTTCTGTACTGTTTTGATTCCAGAGGGAAAGACTTCATTGCCCCTAGGAGGAGCAAGAGCAACCTTGTCTGCCTGGATGGTGTTTTTCCAAGGTTGAGCTTGACCCCCCAGTTGGTCTACATTTAAAGAGTATGTTCACTATGACCTCACAGAAGGACCACACCTTATGCTTTATTGTCTCAGTCTGCTTTCATTTAAAAAAATGAATTGCCATATATGGCTATGAAAAACACAATTGCCATATATGGCTATGAAAATATAACCATTCTCAGTTACTACCATATTTTTGTTTTCCACTGATAACAGTTTTTATCTATAAATTTCACATACATCCATTATAGGGCCAAGAAACAAACAAACCCAAACAAACATTGCCAACAGGTTACCATTTCATTAAGGTCAACCCAAGAACCAAAACTTTGTATCTCTAAATATATTTCCTCAATATCTACCCTAGTTATTTACCCTGAATGGTAGGGGAAACAAAATCATTCCAGAGGGTGGATGAAGCCCTGAAATAGTCCCAGCATATTTTTTGGTCCTTTTCCAGGATAGTGTCAAGATATTCTCTTAAATGTTATTGGTATGCTATTCATTCATTGATAAGATCCATAGCCTGTGAACTTGACTTTGGAACTAGTAAATGTCACCAGACCTTTATTCGTCTTCTATGTTTTGCACCCATTAATTCAAGTATTCTACTGTCCACTGCTTGAGACAAAGACTCTGCAGTCCCCTCCATTTTATCCTTCTTCTTTATATGTTATGAAACTTAAATCATCATTAACAAGGGTTATTCCCATAAAATCTAATAATCACTAGCAATGTAATTTGTTTGAAATCTAGCTAAAACAAGTGATCTCAGAGTATATTAACAACTTGTAGTGCCAAACGTCAAAATTAGATATTATTTTCTCATTCTTTTGTGGTCAATAAGTGGAAATGACCATTAATTTGTATATGTATCATATAGCATGCATAAAATGTTACACAATGAGGGAAGAGGCCACTGTGTCCTATTATTTTTGTCTCTAAGTGTAATGCTTTGTGCACAATGCATACTTTAGCTTTGGTGAATAGTGCAGAGGTTTTAAACTTTTTAAAAAATATGTTTCATGGATCTCTTTAGTAGCTTAGAGAAGCCCATAGGCTCCTTGGAATAATGTTTTAAAGGAATCACAGGAAATGCTAAATTCCAGTTGGAACTTTCTACTTTGAGAAAATAAAAATAAAATATTTTTCCTCATTCAAGTTCACAGACTCTACCCCCTTCTGAAACTAATCTACTGTACCCTGGTTAAGAATCCCTAAGAGAGTATAGAGCACAGGATTTTGAATCAAGATACCTAAGTTCAAATCCTATCTCAGACACAATATAATCATCAAAAAGTGACCTAATTTAATTTCTAAAAACCTCTGTTTCCTCTTCTATAAAAGGGGAGAAAGGGCTCATACAAATACATGACTCAAAGGGCTATTGTCAGGATCCAGGACATGTATAGAAATGTGTTTCACAAATTTCTAGGAGGGATATTGGATTTATGGTATCTATGGTTGTCTTCCTTGGGGTCAAGAGACTGGATTCTAGTCCTGCCTTGGAAACTTACTAGCAGTATGCTCAAGGGAAGTCAGAGCCTCTCACTGCGCCAGGCAACTCTGTTAAGACTACATAAGCGTCAGATGAATTCTTAATCTGCATTGGTGAAGAAATTTTCATAGTGGCAGATTTCAGATGAAAACATCTATCCTAACAAAAAATCAGAACAAAACAGCAAATCATCAGCTAGGCTCCTCTCATTGCTGAATTTTGCTGTTATTTCATTTCAGTCACGTCTGACTTTCCTCAACCCCATTTGATATTTTATTGGTAAAGATCCTGGAGTGGCTTGCCAACAGGAAACTGAGGCAAACAAGGTTAAGTGACTTTCAGAGGGTCACACAGTTAGTAAGTGTCTCAGGCTACAATTGAACTCAGGAAGATGATTCTTCCTAATTCCAGGCTGGACAGTCTATCCACTGCGCCACCTAGTTTAACCTCATTACTGAATAGCAATCATTTTATTTATTTCTCATCATATTTTCTCACCAAGGCTGTTCTAAACTTCCTCTGTCTTTAAGACACTATTTTTATCCTCATCTCTATCTCTCACAGTGGATAATATTATGTTTTCTGTTTTGCTAAAATTGGAGTTATCCATTGAATTCCCTTACTTCCCCCCCTCAATACCTCAAAATCTCCTTCTATCTTCTCATCTTTTTCTAGAATGATTTCTTCTCATCTAGTTTTCAAGAATGATGTGGCCTTCCTCCTTGTCAAGGGTACATTCCCTTTTATTCTCCTTTAAGATGTTGGTTCACCAACCAAGGAAATTATAAGATTGAAATAATTACCTTGAAATAAGACAATAGTTTAGGACTGATTGGGCAGGCAACAATAATTGACTACCAACCAGGAAACAGTTTAAGTGACATAATGAATAGAATTTGGATGAGAGATGAGAACAATGGGAAAAGTACTGAGAGAAAAGATATGATAAAGAGTGGAAAGTGGCCCAGTGTTTGGTTTTGAGTTTCCTTGGCCCTGTGCCTGGGGATGTACCAGGACATTAAATTTTATCTCTGTCTAGTCTGCATTCTAGGACCATCTTGCTAGGGAACTAGAGTCCCTTTTTCCTCTCTTCTCTTCTCTTCCCTTGGGCAGATAGGACTATATGGATGCCTGAGCCCTCCTCTGCTTTCTTCCACTTGAAGGGAGCATGTTAAATCCAAAGTTAAATCCAAAGAACTCCATCTGAATTTTCCAAATCTAGCTGAAGACTCTGCAGTTTTGTGAAAGAGAATCTTTATTGATCTTATATTTCATAAAACTTCCCTAAGTGAGGTTTAAAATAACAACAACAACATTAAATCTAGTTTCTGTTTTTTCCCCAGGAAAAAAGACTGAACAGAAAAATAGCAATTGAAATTTTAGTGCCTTTGGTAAGGTCTGGCTTCCAGTATCACTGGTCACATGGCTGTGTTCACCATTGTTCTACTCCAGACAGGCCCAGGGGAGTGAGTTTTGTTTATTTGTTTGATTTTTGATGGGAGAGGCAAGGGAAGTGAATAGAGAGTAGTTCTCACCTAGTAGTAGTATGATGAGAGAGGCTAGAAAAGATCAGAGATGCCCACTTTCTGAGACTGAGAGGCAGAGGAAAGGAAACATTTTCTGAAGAAAATGAGATCCATAAAGCTTTCTGTCTTTCAATAGTTGAACAGGACAAACAGCAACCTCTGTTAGTAGAGAAGGTGCTGCCCACTAGGGACCAAACTTCCAGTTGGACACCCTTAACCTCAAATCATCCTGGCCCCAGACCAAGCCCTACTGTCATTGTTCAGGCCCTGATTGGTTCAGAATAACTATAAATAACAATTGTTTCTGTTTTTGTCAGAAACTCTGAGTGTCTTCCCCTCCAAAACATAGATTTTTTTAAGAGGCCATTCTTTGTCCAATTTTTTTTTATTAAGTCTTAATCACTGAATGAGTGTTGCCTCAGTTAAACTGAGACCTGCTAAAGACCTTAGCTTGAAAAGGCCAAGGTCACCCCTCCCCCTAACTGCATCCTGGGCTATCTCTAGTTGTCCTGATCCATATCTGGCCACTGGACCCAGATGGCTCCAGGGGACAAAGTGAGGCTGGTAATTTTGCACGACCTTCCTCATTTAAATCCAATTCACTTACATGTCATGGCATCACCTCTCTAATAGATGTCATGGTCCTCTTTGAGAAGAAAGGACAAATAGCCACAGCAGCTGAACAGGTGAACTTTCTTCTTTTAACCTTAATTCCTCACATATTCAGTGGTACAAACAACGCATAAACACACATACATGTATATACACATATATATACATGCACATGTGTATATATACACATATATATGTATATATGTATATTGTGGCTGTTGTGGGATAGGTTTTGGGGGGATTTCTAATGAGAAATCCTTTCTAGGTTCACGTCTGAAAAGAATTACAGGCTCAGCTGTCTTTTGGTAGATTTACAAAAGTTTATTGATTCACAGGACAAAAGGGGTAGGGTGAGGAAACCTGGCTAGGAAAAGCTCTCAAGGGGAAAGGGGGGAGTCAGAGAAAGTTTGGAAGTTTAGAATTGTGACACTCTGCAGCGGGCAGATGGCCTACTAGAATGCCTACTTGACCTGAGGAAGTTCTAAGGGGCAGAGAGGCATTTTTAAAGATATAAAGTTGTCAATCATAAGTTCATTAAGCTAATGAGGTGTACAAAGGTGGAATTAGGGAGGAGCCTGGGAGGAGCCAGGGAGTGGCCAATGCTTAAAAGGACATGCACCCTTGTCATCAACTGCGCATGTGTTTTACCCATAATACACTGGGACAAACAGCAGGAGGGAAGGGGTGGGGGGTGTGGTTTGAGCCCTGAAACATCATAAGGTCAACCAGCGGTCACAGATTTGAGGTCAGGTCAAGTGAGATGTTCCCATCTTGATTTGCAAGTGGATGGGTTTGATTTGCTAGGACAAAAAGAGGTAGTACCTTGAATGAAGAGTTAATGGTTTGAGAGGAAATATCTCTAGGCTGGGGCAGGGAAAGACAAGTACAGCTGGGGGAAGGGGAGAAACAGTTAAGAAATGTGGCTTTTACAACT
>CM053591.1:41052154-41073963 GCA_028646515.1 Pseudochirops corinnae | reverse complement strand
AGTTAGCCAGTATATTATTTGTTCTCTTTTGATCATTTCAAAATTAATATTGCTCCAGTGAAGAGAATCCAGCTTCTTTTTGTGACATCTCACAAAAGGAAGTTATGTAGTCAGTTATACCTGAGGCTCTATTACAAAAACTCTTTTACTTTTTTTTTCTAGACCTTAAATGTGATTTCATTAACACAAGCAATTTATAATCTTAGAGAATTCCTTGGGGGCAACAAGAGGTAGAAAGAGATTGTGAATATGAATCAATAATGATGTTGCTCAATTTTATAGCAAAATCACCATTATCACATGTCAGATGCAAAGTGACTAGTCATTCGAGCCTTCAGACTAACTAAACATTAAGCAAAGAACAGGCTTTGTTTGACCTGACAGAAAACAGTGAGTGTTTATGCAATCTCATAGTCATCTCCACTCTGATGTTTCCCAACTCCCTTAATATTTATTCAGGACCTATCTGATTTATAGTATAGCCCAGGGTATGAGGGAGGGATGCGCTGGCGTCAGCTCCTACTACTTCAAGAAAGTTAATTGTTAAATTTTCAGGGAGAATATTTATACCTCAGAAATTGGCAGCACTATACAGGGATTGATTATCCCTGAACTATTTCCCAGTTTTATTGATTATCTAGACTTTTTGTTGTTGTCTTACTCTTTCTGACCCCATTTGTAGTTTTCTTGTCAAAGACACTGGAGTAGTTTGCCATTTCCTTCTCCATATCTAAACTTATAAAAAGTTAATAATACATATTAAATTTTAAAATGCGTGGCACATAATTTTCCCTCTACCAGAGACCTAGTTGTTAAACATTTATCAGCATACCACTAGTTTAGGGATCATCCATGGAGATTATGGTAGGATAACCTAGGAATTATTAGGGAACCAAGCAACCCTTCCTTCTCGTGGGTTTCAATTTCCCTCAGGATCTACCACATCCACATGACACATACTAGCACTGAAGGTCTGGGCTGTTATATCATGACCCAACTGATGGGCCCAAATTTCTTATTTTTCTAGTTTTTACTTGTGACCAAAATTACCTTCTTGATGTTCCTCACATAAAACACTCATTCCCCATATTTATGCCCTGTCTGGAATCAGTTCATAGCTTACCTCCACTGTTTTTAAGCCCTGGGTTCCTTATAGACTCAGCTCAACATTACTATTTTTCTGGCCTACCAGCTCCTAGTGCCTTCCCTTCCAAGGTTACCTTGGATTTTTCTCATATGTGTATTATATATACTTATATATGTGCCTATCCTCTCCCTTGCTAGAATGTAAACTTCTTGAGAGCAAGGACTGTGTCACTCTTGTCTGGCATTTAGCACTAGACAGTAGAGGCTGGCACATTGGTAAGTAAGTACCAGACAAATGCTTGGTGATTATTCATGATTGGTTTATTGAGCCATAACTGGCAACAACTGGAAAACAAGACCTTTCTTTTAAAACTCCTAAAATGAAGACTACCCACAAGAGACAGAGTATATAATCCACTGTCTTTTTACCTCTTTAAATCCTGATAAGACCTGAATAATGGCCAATGATACAGGTGTCAAAACACAAAGACAATTAGGCTGCATTCTGATGTCACAAATACCTGCATGGTAGTCTGCCCAACTGACCACATCCAGTCTTGGGTGGGTATTCCCATAGTTAGGGAGCTACTCAGTTCTTCTATCAAAGGAAGATTTAGACATTGATCCCTTTGAATTACAAAGGCAATTTAGGTATCATATGCTAGTCTTCCAGAATATATTGATTCCTCTAGGGACCATGTGCACCGAATCACAAAGGGAGATTAAGAAGGGAATTTCTAATTAACTAGAGGCCTGTATTATAATAGGACAAAGAAATGACTTGTCAGCTTCAGTGATATTCTTGGCATCACCAAAAGTTCTGCTAAGAAAATGTTTAATCTATCTTTGAGTAAGTTTAGAAACATCTTTCATAACAGTAAATAAAATAGTACCAATTAAATGTTTCTTCACTGGTCATTTCGAAATGCTTTGTTGAGAAATGTTATATTAAAAGAGGGTCAAATGATAGAAGGTATAGTACAGACCATGATTTTAAGTTTCACTTTGAGAACTATGTCCCAAGGTTCAAAGATGAATGACATGATCAAAGTGATATTTGAAGAGACCTTAGCTCTGTCACAAATGAACTGTGTGATCATGGTCAAATTACTTTCCCTTTCTAGGTATAAGCTCAAAATAAGGCCATTGGACTAAATAATTTCTAAAGTTCCTTTCAGCTTGAATATCTTTTGGTGCTAAGGTAATCCCTGCTAGTGTACAACAGATCTGGAATTGAGAAGCAAGAGAGAAAAATAGATTGTCAAGAATAAAAACCTACAAACTCAATGTGGCAGCAAGCACTCTAGCATACCCAGGATGGCTGCTAGCACAGGTTCTAAGATCTGCTTTTCCAAAGGAAAGCAACTCAAAATGGGTTAATAATCTTACTTTAATCAAACATATAATTTACCTAGTTCAGGGGGAAAAGTCAGCACCCTGAACTTCAGAGAATACAAACAGAAGTTACAAGCAGACAAAAATATACAGACAGAAACAGACCAGCAGACTTCCAGCCATCTGACCATTACATCCATGCCTAGTTAGTTACCAGAGAGGGAAGCACCAACATTTGGGTTTTCAAAGCCAGGGGGCTCAACAGCTTCCCAGAGTCTCATCTGGCCAAATCACACAACTCTTCCCAAAGTGAGCCCCAAAGCAAAACCTCACATCAGGGTATACATAGCCTTCTCCTGGGTCAGAGAATGTCACAACTCTCTTGACCCACTGCCCAATCACAAAATAACAAGGTGTGGGGATTCCTGAAAAACAAGCCTCCTGCCACAGGCTCCGTGAAACCACATTCAGCCTATTAAGGGGGCAGAGTTAATTTTCAAATCAGGGAGGGTTCTCAAATTCACCTAGGCTTATGAAGGGGCCTAGGGGCAGGGAAGATCTTCAGATTCCCATTACTATTACACTCATAAATGGCAGAATTACATTAACTGAAGTAGTAATGGGAAATGGAAGAGAATAAACATTTACATGGTATCTACTATGTGCCAGGTACTGGGTTAAGTACTTTATAAATATTATCTTGTTGATCCTCACAACAATCCTGTGAAGTAGATACTGTTATTATATACATGTTATATAAATATTAAGTTATATTATATATATGTATATATAAAATAACCATTTTACAGATGCCCAGAGCCATAGAGATAGTAAGTGTTTGAGGAGAGATTTAAATTTAAATCTTATAGTGCCTGAAAATAATAGTTAAAATAGCTGAAATAAAAATTCAGGAAATCCTTCAAGTTTCTAGATAGCATATATGAATTTAATGGGGAAAAGATTTTTTAATCCAAGTTACCTAGAGCTGCACACTTCACACGATCAAAGATCAACCAGTCAGCTGGGCTTAAACTTTGTCCTTCTTTCTCCATATCCTCTACATCATCCTCTATGAAATTCAGAAGGCAAAACTCATCCAAAATCTAATCTGGTATCATCATCTGCTTACAGGATATTTCCTTTGGAAATCACTCTACTACCTCAAATTCAAATTATCTGAAACCAGATTTATCATTTCCCATTACCTATACCTATACTTCTGTCCACAATACCATGACTTTTTAGGAATTATTTTTATTAAGATGGTGGAGTAGAAACAGCTCTTCCACCTCTTCTAATACATGTAAAAAATGACTTTAAACAAACTTTAGAGCTACAAAACCCACAAAGTGACAGAGAGAAACAAACCTCCCACTGAAGGACGCCCAGCAGGCTGGCAGGAAGGGTCCATCTCAGTGTGCTGAGAATGGAGCACAGTCTTGCCTGAGCCACAGTTTTAGCCCCAGGGTGGCCCTGACCAGCCGCTGCTGGAGCACCCTTCATGAGAGTAAATCAACAGCAGGTGTAGTAGTTTCCGGACTTCTCAATCCATAAATGTCAAAGACAAAGTAAAAGGACAGTGTGGAACATTGTTGGTCCAGGGGGAGATAGAAGAGCATGGTCCAGCTGCTCCCCCTGGAGTGAGAAGTGGAGGAGGCGTGGTGGCTGCAGCTGCTGCCCTGTGGCTGCTTCAGAGCTCCTGGCCTGCAGATTGTCGGGGGGCCAAGCAACCATTCAAAGGGTAATTGCTCTTGCTTTTCGACTTGCTTGGATCTGGATTACGGTCTTGGGTTGTGGTCCTGGGGTGTGTGACCAGTGAACCAGAGCATGTGGTGGCAGTAGAGAGGGAACCCATCTAATAGCTCCAGCAGCTGCAAAAGCCCTTTGCAGGGCTTTTGAGCCTTTTGAGACATAGCTCTCTCCATTCTAGAAGCAGAGTTCTACCTTGGCAAAGAACTCAAAAGTCAAGTAATTGGCTGCCAATATAAGCAAGTAGAGGAAGCACAAACAGACGACAGGAGGAAGACAGTGAAGTCAGAACTCCTGCATCAAAAGCTTCTGAGAAAAATATGAATTGGTTACAGCCCATGGAGGAGCTCAAGAAGGATTTTGAAAATCAAGTAAGGGAAGTGGGGAAAAATTGGAAGAGAAATGAGAATGATGCAAGTAAATCATAAGACAGAAGCAGGAAAACTCCATGAGCTCCCCCCATAACCACCTCAAACACCTATAAAATATGACTCTTAACAAATTTTAGAGCTACAGACGCCACAAAGTGACAGAGAGAAACAAATCTCTTGCTGAAGGCAGCCTGGCAGGCCGGCAGGAAGGGTCCATTGCAGCATGCTGGGAGCTCAGCCCAGCCTCACATGAGCTTCTGGTTTTAGCCCTAGGGAACCCTGACCAGCAGTGGCTGGAATGGACTTCTGGAGAGTATATCACCAGTGGCTGTGGCAGTTTCCAGAAATTTCAACACATAAATGCCAAAGACAAAGTAAAAGGTTAATGGAACTCTGTTAGAACTGTGGGGGGGGGGGACAGAGGCGAGAAGCGGTGGAGGTGCTGCGGCCATGCAGCCGCCTCCACATGGCTGCTTTAGAGCTCCTGGTCTGTGGATTGTAGGGGTGCCAAGGAACCATTCAGAGGGGTAATTGCTCTTACTTTAACCTGCCTGGATCTGGATCATGGTCTTGGGTGGTGGTCCTGAGGTGTGTGACCAGTGAGCCAAAGTTGGTGGGGATTGTAGAGATGGCACCCTCCTAATAGCTCCAGCAGCTGCAAAACTCCCAGTGATTTGGGACAAAGCACTCCCCTCTGGATGCAAAAAACCAGACTATTACTGTGGCAAAGAGCTTAAAAGTCAAGTAACTGAGTGGCAACACAAGCAATCAAAAGAAGCAAAGCAAGAACAGCAATGCAACTTTAGACACCTTTTTTGGGGGACAAAAAGGATCAAAGCATGGAAAGGGAGGAAGACAACACAAAGAAAACTCCTGCATCAAAAGCCTCCAAGAAAAATGTGAATTGGTTACAGGCCATGGAGGAGCTCAAGAAGGATTTTGAAAATCAAGTAAGAGAAGAGGAGGAAAAATTGGGAAGAGAAATGAGAATGATACAAAAAAAAGCATGAAAAGAGAGTCAACAACCTGATTGAAGAAAGTAACACCTTAAAAAATAGACTAACTCAAATGGCAAAAGAGGCCCAAAAAGCCAATGAGGAGAAGAATGCCTTAAAAAATCGAATTTGTCAGGTGGAAAAAGAATCCCAAAAGTTCACTGAAGAAAATAATTCCTTCAGAATTAGTTTGGAGCAAATGGAAGCAAATGACTTTATGAGAAATCAAGATACTATTAAGCAGATACAAACAATTGAAAAAATAGAAGGCAATGTGAAATATCTCATTGGAAAAACCACTGACTTGGAAAATAGATCTAGAAGAGGCAATTTAAAAATTACTGGACTACCTGAAAGCCATGATCAAAAAAAGAGCCTAGACACCATCTTTCAAGAAATTCTCAAGCAAAATTGCCCTCATTTTCTGGACAGCAAAATAGAAATGGAAAGAATTCACCAATCACCTCTTGAAAAAGATCCCCAAAAGAAAACTCCTAGCAATATTATAGCCAAATTCCATAGTTCCTAAGTACTGCAAGCCATCAGGAAGAAACAATTTGAGTATTGTGGAAACACAATCAGGATAACACAAGATCTAGCAGCTTCTACATTAATTGATCGAAGAGCTTGGAATATGATATTATGGAGATTAAAGGAGCTAGGACTAAAACCAAGAATTACCTACTCAGCAAAACTGGCTATAATGCTACAGGGAAAAATTTGGTTATTCAAGGAGTTATTTTTTTTTTCAACTTAATGGTATTTTTTTTCAAATATATGCAAAGATAGTTTTCAGCATTCACTTTTGCAAAATTTTGAGTTTCAAATTTTTTTCTCCCTCCTTCCCCAAGATGGCAAGCAATCTGATATATAATCTACACATGTGCAATCATATTAAACATATTTCCACATTAGTCATGCTGTGAAAGAAGAATCAGATCAAAAGGAAAAAACCATGAGAAGGAAAAAAAGAAAACTATGCTTCAATCTACATTCAGACTCCATAGTTCTTTCTTGTGATGTGGATAGCATTTTCCATCAGGAGTCTTGGAATTACTTAGATTACTGTATTGTTGAGAACAGTTAAATCTGACAAAGTTGGTCAGAGCACCACATCGCTGTTCCTGTGCACCATTTTTTCCTGATTTTGCTCACTGCACTCAGCATAACTTCATGTAAGTCTTTCCAAGTTTTTCTAAAAGTCTGTCTGCTCATAATTTCTTGTATATTCATATACCACAACTTGTTAGCCATTCTCCAATTAATGGACATTTTCTCAGTTACTAATTTCTTGATTTCTAATTCTTTGCCACCACAAAAAGAGCTGCTATAAATATTTTTGTATATGTGGGTCCCTTCCCCTTTTTTTGGATCTCTTTGGGATACAGACCTAGTCATGGTATTGTCTGGTCAAAGGGTATGCACAGTTTGGTTGCCCTTTGAGCCTAGTTCCTAATTGATCTCCAGAATGCTAGGACCAATTCATAACTCCACCAACAATGCATTAATGTTCCAATTTTCCCATGTCTTCTCCAACATTTATCATTTTCCATTTCTGTCATATTAGCCAATGATAGGTGTGAGGTGGTACCTCAGAGTTTTTTTAATTTGCATTCCTCTAATCAGTAATGATTTAGATGGTTTTTTGTAACTATAAATAGCTTTAATTTCTTCATCTGAAAACTTCCTATACATATCCTTTGACAATCATATCCTTTGACAATTTTTTAATTGAGGAATGACTTGTATTCTTATAAATTTGACCCAGTTCTCTCTATATTTTGGAAATGAGACCTTTATCAGAGACACTGGCTATAAAAATTGTTTCCCATCTTTCTGCTTTCCTTCTAATCTTGGTTTCATTGGTTTTGTTTGTGTAAGAACATTTTAATTTAATGTAATCAAAATTATCCATTTTTCATTTCAAAATGTTCTCTGTCTCTTATTTGGTTATAAATTCTTTCCTTCTCCATAGATCTGATAGGTAAACATTTCCTTGCTCTCCTAATTTGCTTATGGTATCACTTTTTACGTCTAAATCATGCACCTATTTTGACCTTATCTTGGTATAGGGTGTAAGATGTTGGTCTATGCCTGGTTTCTGCCATACTCTTTTCCAGGTTTTCTAGCAGTTTGTCAAACAGTGACTTCTTACCCCCCAAAACCGGAGCCTGTAGGCTTATCAAGCAGTAGATTTTACTGTAGGATTGACTACTGTGTCTTGTGTACCTAACCTATTCCACTGATCCACCACATTATTTCTTACCTAGTACCAAATAGTTCTAATGATTCCTGCTTTATAATACAGTTTTAAATATGGGATAGCTAGGACACCCTAGGACACCCTTGAATTTCTTTTCATTAATTGCCTTGATATTCTGAAGCTTTTGTTCTTCCAGATGAATTTTGTTATTATTTTTTCTAGCTTTATAAAATAAGTTTTGGTAGTTTGATTGGCATGGCACCAAATAAGTAAATTAATTCAGATAGAATTGTCATTTTTATTATATCAGCTTCATCTTACCCATGAGCAACTGATATTTTCCCAATTATTTAGATCTCACTTTATTTGTGTGAAAAGTTTTTTGTAATTGTGTTCATACAGTTGCTGGGTTTGTCTTATAGGTAGATTCCCAAATATTTTATATTGTCTACAGTTATTTTAAATGGAATTTCTCTTTCTATCTCTTGATGCTGGATTTTCTTAGTAATACACAGAAATGCAGTTTGTTTTATATCCTGCAACTTTGTTAAAGTTGTTAATTATTTCAAGTAGTTTTTTAGTTGATTCTCTAGGATTTCCTAAGTAAATCATTATATCATCTGCAAAGGGTGATAGTTTTGTCTTCTCGTTGCCCATTCTAATTCCTCCAATTTCTTTTTCTTCTCCTATTGTTAAAGCTAACATTTGTAGTATGATATTGAACAACACTGGTAATAATGGAAATCCTTGTTTCACTCCTGACCTTACTGAAAATCCTTCTAGCTTATCCCCATATAATGCTTGCTAATGATTTTAGATAGATGTTACTTAGCATTTTAAGGAAAACTTCATTTATTCCTATGCTTTCTAGTGTTTTTAATAGGAATGGATGCTGCATTTTGTGAAAAACTTTTTCTCTAGCTATTGAGATAACCATATGGTTTCTGTTAGTTTTCTTATTGATATGGTCAATTATGCTGATAATTTTCCTAATCTTGAGCCAGCCCTGCCTTCTTGGTATAAATTCCACCTGGTTATAATGTAGATATGCTACATTGTGATATGTACTATTGTAGATATGCTACATTGTGATAAATTGCTATAGTCTCTTTGCTAATATTTTATTTAAAATTTTTGCATAAATATTCATTACAGAAATTGGTCTATAATTTTCTTTCTTTGTTTTGGCTCTTCCTGGTTTAGCACCATATTTGTGCCATAAAAAAAGAATTTGG
This sequence comes from Pseudochirops corinnae, assembly GCA_028646515.1. Classification (NCBI taxonomy): domain Eukaryota; kingdom Metazoa; phylum Chordata; class Mammalia; order Diprotodontia; family Pseudocheiridae; genus Pseudochirops; species Pseudochirops corinnae. The sequence continues at coordinate 41,064,989 of CM053591.1, read as the reverse complement.
TAGGACTCCTTTTTCACCTATTTTTCCAAATAGTTTATACAGTATTAGAATTAATTATTCTTTAAAGGTTTTGTAGAATTCACTTGTAAATCCATTTGTCCCTGAATATTTTTCCTTAGGGAGTTCATCGATGACTTGCTCAATTTCTTTTTCTGAAATGGGGTTAAGTATTTTTTTTCTCTTCTGTTAATCTAGGCAACTTGTATTTTTGTAAATGTCCATCCATTTCACTTAGATTGTCAGAATTACTGGCATACAGTTGGGCAAAATAGCTCCTGATTATTGTTTTAATTTCCTCCTGACTGGTGGTGAATTTACCCTTTTCACGGTAATTTGATTTTCTTCTTTCTTTTTTTAAATTAAATCAACCCAAGGTTTATCTATTTTATTGTTGTTGTTCTTTCATAAAACCAACTCTTACTTTAATTTATTAGTTTAATAGGTTTCTTAATTTCAATTTTATTAATCTCTCCTTTGGTTTTCAGAATTTCTAATTTGTTATTTAATTGGGGATTTTTAGTTTGTTCTTTTTCAAGTTTTTTTAGTTGCATGCCTAATTCATTGATTTCTTCTTTCTCTATTTTATTTATGTAGGTATTTAGAGATACAAAATTTTCCCTAAGAACTGTTTTGGCTGTACTCCATAAGTTTTGGTGTATTGTCTCATTATTGTCTCATCATTGTCTTGGATGAAGTTATTGATTATTTCTAAGGTCTGTTGTTTGACTCACTCATTCTAAAGAGGATTAGGTTATTTAGTTTCCAATTTATTTTTAGTCTATCTTTCCCTGGCCTTTTTGACATGTAATTTTTATTGCATTATCATCTGAAAAAGATGCATTTAATATTTCTGCCTTTCTGTGCTGCATTATGAAATTTTTATGCACTAATATATGGTCAGTTTTTGTATATATTCCATGTGCTGCTGAGAAAAGGTATATTCCTTTCTATACCCACTCCATTTTCTCCAGAGGTCTATCATATCTTACTTTTCTAAAATTCTATTAATCTCCTTAGCTTCTTTCTTTTTCATTTTGTGGTTAATATATCTAGTTCTGAGAGGAGATTGAGGTCCCCCACTCATATACAGTATCACTATTTTATCTAAATCTTCTGTTATCATGCCTTTGTAGAAGCTATCCCTATTCCTGGAAGGCATTCCTTCATCTTCACTTCTTAGAACTTCTACTTTCCTTCAAAGTTTGGCTCAACTACTACCTTCTACATGAAGTGATCATTTCTCTATTATATTAATAGTCATACAATGAACTGAAGGATATTGTTGAGGGATGAGATAAGAAAGGCCAAATTCTGGGGGATACATGCTTTTCCATCCTGGGTGGGAGACCCTACCCAACTAAAGAATCTTACAAAGAATTTAATCTAAGGTTAATTCCAGACCATTGTGTTCTACTCAGGCTTGAGGGTAGAGGGGTAAGATCATATGTCTAGACTGCCCAAGGCTTACGGTAGCCCCTTACAGGTCTGCCTCTCATTATACTATTCATTCTCATTAATTGTTAACAAATCAGAGCTGATTGCCACTTACCTTTTTTATTCATTATTGCTAGCATGGTTAATAAAATGATGAATTACCCAGAAACTATGTCTCAAACTTTTTATGTCACACAAGTGTTTCTGTGAAGTATAAGGAATCTGTGTCCAATTAATTTCCCTCTTCCAACCAGAAAGGGGCAGAATTGCAATTCTCACAGAGTATGCCTACTGGGCTAGCTCAGAAGCAGGACTTTTTCTTTTAGTATCTTCTTTTCTCTTCCTTTCTCCTCTTTCTCCATCCAGAGAAGCCTCTTCCGTTCCTGCTGCTTCTCATGACTTCCACCTACAGTGAGTCAACACTGAAAGTTGGGTTCTTTTAGTCTTAGGAACTGAAATATGCCAACTTCCTATGTAAAGTTCTGCTTTTGAGAGTTTCTGGTACAAAAATAACAGAATAAATGACTAATAAAATAAGCTGTCAATGAAAGAGAAAGACTGTAACAATGACCAGGGCTTGGGACTCCAACCTCATTTCTTTCTATGGGGATAAAATTACAACAGTCCCACTGTATACTCATACCTCGACAAAAGAGACACAAGAAAATACAGTTGTCTGGGTCCACTACAGATATTTACAAGAAATAAAAACAGGTCAGTGAAAATAAACACACATAAAGATAAATAAATCAAAGAATGAATAAATAAATAAACAGGTAAATGAATGAAATAAAACTAGGTCAATAAAAAACCAAAGAAATAAATGGGTAAATAAATGAATGAATGAGTGAATAATAGTAATACAGTCAGAGAATAAGCTCTTTGGCATCTGGTCCAAAGGAGGAAAGGGGAGGGAAGATCAAAGACATCTCAGTCTTTCTACCTTACCTGCAAGGCATCTGCTTATACCAGAACTCCAACCTTAAAGGTAAGAGTAATCTCTATATTTCTCTAATCAACCCTCTCTAATCTCTTTATACGCCTGGGAGCAGAAATCACATCTAAGTCACTGTCCTTAGCAACACTCCTGTTAAAACTGCTTCAAGTTCCTTTTCAGCCTCCTCTGAAAGAGCCAAGGCTGATGGAAAAGGATACACAATGTGCCCTGTTCAGTGGGGGCCAGTACTCTCCCAGAGACAAAAGCACGGTCTTCTCTATTCCTTTTCCTCTTTCTCTCCTTTTACAGATTCAATTCAAACTATCCCTCTTCCTCTCTCCCCTCTCCCCACTCTGAGTTTACATTGTCAATAATTGCTCTGTGTTCTTCTGGACTCAGGAGTTGGGGAGCTACATTTCCTGTTGAGATGTTAACACTTGTATTTATTTTGTAAAAGTTTATATGTGCACGTTTTCTCCCCAAAAAGAAAATACGCTCTTTGAGGGTAACCACTATTTTATTTCTGTCCTTATATCTCCAGCATTGAGCACAGTGCCTGGCATGTAGTAGATGACTAAAAAAATACTGGTTGACTAATTGATTGATATCTTTCCTCCTTACCAGGTTTAAAATCTAGGTGTGATCTTTGCCTTCTTCCCCTTTGACCTATACATCAATCAGTAAAAAAGTCTTAGGAAATTTTAATTCACAACGTATCTCAGATTCATTCCTTCTTCTCCATTTATTCTGCCATAGCCCTACTCAAGAACATGGGATTAAGGAATTCGGAGCCAGAAAAGAACTTGAAGAAACCACGCCTCTCATTTTACAGATAAATAAACCAATTTCAAGAAAGTCTTGTGACTTGTCCAAACACAGACCTAGGATTCAAACCCAGATTGACTAATTAGAAATAGAGAACTGGTTATAAACATTTTGAATTGTTTTTCAGTTGCGTATTTATTTGGAGTTTTCTTGGCAGTACTAGAGTGGTTTGCCATTTCCTTCTCCAGTTCATTTTACAGATGAGGTAACTGAGGCTAACAGGGGTAAATGACCTGCCCAGGGTAACACAGCTAGGAAGTTTCTGAGGCTAGATTTGAATTCATGAGATGAGTCTTCCTGATTCTAAGGCCAGCCACCTCAGTTATAAACATACATTAACATTTATTGTTATATTTCAGGGTAACATCTCCAGGAGCTATGGAAGTAAACAATAATAATCAGCATTTTATAGTGCTTTAAGATTTGCAAAGGACTTTACTTTCATTTTTTCATTTGATCTACAACCCACTGAGATAGGTGCTATCATCTCTGTTTTAAAGATGAAGAAACTAAGGCTAAGAGTTAAAGCTAGGATTCACACCCTAGTCTTTCACGATTTCTAGCCTTTTCACTTTACCATACTGTCTCTCAATAGAGAAGCTTGCCCCTACCCTAACTGCCCCCAAATTACTAACTCATTTATTTGTTTTTTTTTAATAATTTGTTGGGTTTTTTTTTTCCTGATCTCCTTTGTGGTCAAGTTGTCACTCCTTCCTGCTGCAAGTGTTCCTGCCCATTCTACCTAATCTGCTACAGATTAGGATAGCAGTCACTCATTTAAAAATTATGCTGTATATAGTGTGAAATGGAAATTCATGGTTTTATACTGAATCCTCTTCTCATGTTGCACTATGAACATGAAAATATTCTTTGTTTTTGTCATTTTCTATTTAAGTTCAAAATGAATTTTAAAATGTTAAAAAAAAATGAAGAAAAATTATGAATGATGTAGGTCCCTTTATGAGTAAAGTGCATACATTCTTCCAGAGTCACTTTAGTCTAGTGGCAAGATAAAAGGCGAGATGACTGACAGTCACTCAGGATGCAGTGGATGACCTCGATATCTGACCAAACTCCAAGCACTCCACAGCACCTGTTTCAGCTGCCTTCATGGCCATTGGAACAAATTATTCTAATCCACTCATTCTGCTGGAGGACGTCTTTATATGCTTGGGATAGACCATCTATGGGTCTGAGAACTGTCAGTTACCTTCACCCTGGTTTCATCTGTTTGCTGATACAGCTTTAAAGAAGTGTGGCCATTGCACATGCTATAGCTTCTTTGAGCCACAGGTGAGAATTGGGTAATGACAGGTGGATACCAAAGGTGGATGAGCAGCCCTGAAAAATACTTTGGCAATATCTCACACTAGATATACTAGTTCTCCTGAACCCCCCATAAGCTCTTAGATGTATGATTAGACAGAAGATTCTAGGATACATAGTGTACACATCCCACACTAATGGGATGCATTTTTAGAAGTAAATACAGGCCAAGTGTCACATAGATTATGTCAACCAATAAGTCAACAACCATTTTTTAACAACTTACTATGTAACCAGCACAAAAAGGACAAAAACACTTTTTTAGAGTCTCACAAATTTAATTTAAAAAAGACTTCAAGCTGAAGCAGGGGGTGCAGGAAGAAAATTGTTAGTATATATCAAATTACAATCTACCAGTCAGTTGCTAGAGCACTGGTAGAGCCCATCCTGTCTGCTTTGTGCTCAAGTGACAAGTAAACAGACTGAGTCCCTTGAGTCAAACATGTCTCTAGAAAGGTCTCAATAGCGTTTAAGGAAATACCAGCCTAATTTGCAAAAGCAGAGGGTTTAGGATACTGCCGCTACTACATTCACATTTGTATATAGATATCTGAGACCATGGGTTTTATTCCTTTTTTAGATTTTGTTTCTTGTATATTTCTGGCTATCTCCAATGATGTTTTTCTCCTTTTATGGTAGATACTCCAGATTAGTCCATCCATATATATGATTCATATATATTCTTCCTCCGTTTTCCTTTTTTCATTTAAAACTCTTTTTGTTAAATTTGTGAGATTCAATGCAAATGCATTTTACTAGTCCTTGTTTACATGGTAAAATTATATCACATCCCTTGTAAGGGCTTGCCTGACATATCTATATTTTAAGCTATGGGCCAGGAATTGAAATGCCCATGGTCAGAAAATGTCTTCTTTATAGGCTATTCACCTGAACCTGCCTTTCTCTGATGCATTCCCTTCTTTAATTGGTAGTAGTGATGAAAACACCACTTAAAATAAAAGGACTGTTCCTAAGGTCTTCAGTTTCTTAAGATTTCATAATCCTTCGTAATGCTTCCTAGTTTCTTTTTGGTAGAATTTGAGAGTTGGAAAGGGCTTCTGAGGTCTTCTAGTCCAAATCATACATGAAAGGAATTCCCATCATAATATACCTGACAAATGGTTGCCTAGATGTGGCTTGGTCATCTCCAAGAAGGATGGACATTTTCCACAAACCTCTGCCACGAGTCAGTCCATTGCACTTTTGGATAGTTATAATTGTCAGGAAGTTTTGCTTGTTTGTTTGTTTTCTTTTCTTTTGTTTTTCCAGAGATCAAGCCTAAATTTTCCTCTTTGTGACAGCTACTTGTTACCATTGGTTCTGTTTTCTGAGGTTAAAGGAAATAAGTCTAATCCTTCCTTCGCTTTACAACCCTTCAAATACTTGAAGATAGCGACCATGTCCCTTCTAAGCATAAACACACAATGCTCTTTCAACCAGTACTTTTGTTGAACTTCACTGTTCCTGGCACCAACTGCCTTCTTTTTCACGTGCTCCAGTTTATCAATGCCTTTTCTTAAACTGTGGCGCTCAAAACAATGAAAATAACACTTATATAGTACTTACTGTATGCCAGATACTATGCTAAGTGCTTTACAATTATTATTTCATTTATCCTCACAAAAACCCTGGGCAGGTAGGTGCTATTATTATCTCCATTTTACAGATGAGGAAACTGAGGCAAACAATAGTTAAGTTACTTGCCCAGGGTCACACAACTAGTGAGTGAATTGAACACAATACTGATGATGAACTCTAACAAGGGGGAGAGTACAGATGCTATCACTCTGTTAATGCAGTCCCAGACAACATTAGATTTTGGGGCTTCCATCTCACGTTGGTGACTTATATTAAGTACACTAACACCTCCAATTTTTCCACATCCTCTCCAACATTTCTCATTTTCCTTTTCTGTTATATTAGCCAATTCAACAGGTATGAAATGGTATCTCAAAGCTGTTTTAATTTGCATTTCTCTAATCAATAGTGATTTAAAGTATGGTTTCATATGACTAGATAGCTTTGGTTTCTTCTGAAAACTGCCTGTTCATATCCTTTGATCATTTATCAATTGGGGAATGACTTATATTCTTATAAATTTGACTCCACTTTCTATATATATGAGAAATGAGACCTTTATCAGAGAAAATGAACAACTTCTTAATCTGTTGGAGAGGATTATGCAGCTTTGACTATTAGATAAGGGCAAAGAAATCACATGAAATATTTTGTCACTGGTTAAGAGAATCAGTTACCTGTCTTCAGGTCTATGTACAAAAAAAGCAAGTCACTTCAAGAGTTTACCAGTCCAGTGGTAGAGGACTAGAGTTCAAAGTTTCATTAGATGGAAGCTGAAGAGGTAGATCTTTGTGCCATTCTGTTCTCAGCACCAGGCCCATACTCAAATACTTTCTAACCTGCTATGACCTACCATATCTTACACTTAGCTTGTAGAGACTTTAAGAATTCAAGTTTACCTCCAGGCCACAACAACAAATTTGAGAAAGACTGGCAAAGTCTGGAAAAATTAGAGGATAAAAATTTTTATCTCTTTTGAAGTAAACAGTGGTATAAAATGATACTAAAGAAATATGAGCAGAACAAGAGAAGAGAGGTTCTAATTTTTAACTCAGAATATTGGTTTAAGATCAGTAGTTTTCCACAGAAATATCAAAGCATTTCAGAAAAAAGGATTAAGAACCAACAACATGCTGTAACAGAAGAGAGATATTTGGCCCCATAGGTGAAAGATTTCTAATTTACATTTATTAGGTATGATCTTCTGATTTACTTAGTTTTACCATTTCTTTTAGTGTTCTAGATGCATACCATGAAAGAAAACAGCATATAAGAAATAGCTAAATACTGTAACATCTTTTTATGCACAGCCAACAGAAAATAAAGAATTTTTATGAGAGGAACCATTTATAAAACGTAACCATTTCTCCATCCAATGAAATTTTTTTAAAGTGTTCCAAACTTCACATTGAAACAAATTATAACTCATCAGAGCTTTCAGGGTAGACTTTAATAAATCGGTTAATCAACAAGCATTTATTAAGCATCTATGACATACCAGGCCCTATGCTAAGCACTGGAAACAGGAAGAGACTAGACGAGAGTCTCTGTCCTCAAGGAGTTTACAACCTTTTAACCTTAGTCATTTTGTTTTTCTCATATAGAGTTATAACAAGCACTGGAAAAATGGGAATTCTACCAGGGCGCTAAAAATTAATGGGAAGGGGAGACACATTTCATCATAAGAAATCCATCTCAGTCCTACACAACCTGCTGTGCCATACACTGAAAATGGCTTCAGGGTTAACACACCCAAGGTCCTAGTGCCCTGTTCCTCTCATCCACTGAGTCCCTAACTCTCACAAGGACTAAGGTTAAGTCAGTATCTTTCCTAGGATGATGGTAGCTCCAATTCAACTTTCTTCTTTGCCACTGCCACCACCAAAAACCTTATATGCCAGGTAAAAAAATTCCTAGTTGTGGCTCTGCTTTATTATATACAAGGACCTTAAACTAAAAAATCATCCATGAGAAAATAATTCATCTGATTCTATCCCATGATTCTGGACTAGAAGCATGAAAGGTTAAGAACTTCATATACATATTATCTCATATGAGCTTCACAACAATACTATGAAGTGGGTACTATGGGTATGATTATAATTCCCATTCTGTAGGCAAGGAAATGGAAATTCAAAGAGGTTAAGTAAATCGTATGTGGTCACACAACCAACAAGTATCAAAGGCAAGATTCATGCCTAGGTCTCTCATAATTCCAAGTTTAATTATCTTGATAATCTACAAGGAGGAAGGAAGGAAGAGTAAAAGAAATATAGGTGAGAAGGGAAGGGAAAAAAGGAGAGGCAGAGAGAGAAGTCACATTTGAACTCAGGTCCTTCTGACTCCAGCACCAGTGCTCTATTCACTGTGCCACCTAGCCACCTCTAAAGAATCTGAATTTAACGATAGCCCCTCTGCTCTCTATCTAACCAACTTTTCAAACAAGTTTTTTATTAAGTGAGACAGACTGGATTACGTGTATCAGGAGCCCCAGGTCTATGATATCAGTAGTAGCATTAGTATTAGCAGCAGTAGTAGTTACTAGTAGTGGTGGTGCTGGTGGTAGTAGTGATGCTAACAATAAGACATGTATACACCACTTTAAACTTCATAAAATGCTTTGTATATGTTCACTCATTTGAATCTCACCACAACCTTATGAGGTAGCCAGTCACCACAGGAATTATATTCCCCAATTTAGAGATGAGGAAACAGGCCTGCTCCCAGTCATATACAAACATCCAGTAAGTATCCGAGGCAGGATTTGAATCTGAGTCTTCGTCATGTAGGGGCAGCTAGATGGAGCTGTGGATAGAGTGCCAGGTCTAGAGTTTAGAAGGTCAGGATCTGACCTTTCTCTGAACTCAAGACACTTACTAGCTGGGCAAGTCACTTAACCCCGTTTGCCTCAGTTTCCTTATCTGTAAAACAAGCCGGAGAAGGAAATGGCAAACCACTCCAGTATTTTTGCCAAGAAAATCCCAAATGGGGTCACGAAGTATCAGACATGACTGAAATGACTGAGCAACAAAACAAGTCCCACATGTAACCTAGGGCAAACTTCTCTATGGGTTTCCTCTTCTAACAAAAGAAGACTGGTGGGTTAGAGTTCCAAGTTTCCTTCCAGCCTTAATGTTTGAGTTTATGCGTAAGCTTATAATTTCATTGAATTTACCCACACAGTTGATATTAACCTTCTGTCTTCCCGGTTATACTGATCTCCAACAAGATGAGAAATAGCTAAAATAAAGAATATCAAATACAGATCTCTAGCATGAAAAATCATAATATTCTTTGCTTATGTAGCCCCAACTTCTGACGCTGAAATCTTTAAAAACGGAACTGCCATTCTCTTCCACTTCTAGAACTAGGAAAATGGAAAGGAAGGAGGGCTGGGGTGAGGGGGGGGGAGTCCCATGACGTAAATAAATAATGGCATTAGAAGCTCTGGGGCATTAGAAATGAGTAGGCTGAAGATATAAAGTACCTGCAGCTGGAAACAGGTCAGATAAGTAGGCGAAGGTTCTTTCTCATTTTAGTCTCACTTTAAAAATCTTTTATATGTCCAAAATTTATGCCTTCTAGCTAAAAAATTAATTTTATTACAATACAACATGCTTTAGAATAAAGTTATATTACCAGAAATTGATTTATATTCTCATCTACTGAAAACCAACATGATTATGTGGCCAAAGTGTTAGTTATTTGATGTACCAAATTAGTATTGGGATTCAATTAATTGAGGTAATTGGACTAGATAATCTAAGGCTTCTTTCATCTCTAAAATTCAATAAAAACTTATAAGACATTTTCTGTAGGAATATATATTTCATAGGATTAGCCATCATCATTATAATCACTCACATTAGTATAGTATTTTTAAGATTTTGTTGTTATTCAGTGATTCCAGTCGTGTCCAACTCTTCATGAGCCCATATGGTTTTTTGGTTTGTTTGGGTTTTTTTTGGCAAAGATACTGGAGTGGTTTGCCATTTCCTTCTCCAGCTCATTTTAACCCCAGAGAAAGAATTGATAAATAGAAGTATGCATAGTATTGTTTTATATGTGTGTGTATATACACACACATACACATACATGTATGTGGAGACCTAAGTACATACATACAGACATGTGTGTGTGTGTGTGTGTGTGTGTGTGTGTGTGAAATGGTGCTCTTTTTTGGTGCAAGGTGGGGAGAGAGAGGGAAACAGTACGGAAATGAGAATTAACCAATAATTAATTTTAAAAAAAGAGTCTTAAGTTCTCAGTGTATTATAAGGAACTTAAAGCTTCCTAGGACCATAGACTTAAAAGTTACCTTTTATCAGAGTTAGATAACTTTGTTTATTATTGTTTATTTTATTATATGTTTATTATCAGTCCAATTCCCACATCTTACAGATGATGAAAGTGAGCCCCAGCAGAGTCCAGGGATTTGCCCGAGGTCACGTAACTAGTATGGGACACAGCCAACGTTCAAAGCCAGGTCCTCTGCTTTCAAATCCAACACTTTCTTCGGTGCACCATGCTATAGTCTTCAACTTCTGATGTGTGTCCTCAGTTCTAGAAGAGGGCCAAGACATCAGGGAGGTGATGCCATGACATGCAAGTGAATCGGATGTGAGTTAGGAAGGGTTGTGCCAAGTCACGAGCCTCACTTTCTCCTCTGGAACCATCTGGGTCCAGTGGCTAGATACCAATGGGGATGGGAGTGGAGGGTGGGAAGCTGTAACAGTTGGGGACATCAGGAAAGGCTTGATGGAGAAAGTGGTGCTTAAGCTGAGTCTTGAAGGAAACTAGGAATTCTAAGAGGTGGAGGGGAGGATGAAGTATATTCCAGGAATGTCAACTTGGAATTATACCCCAGGGCTTAGCTGAATGGCCAGTGAAAAAGGGCAAACTCATCTGACTACATTTAGCTTGACCCAAACCATTCTTCATGTTCATCCACCCCTAGATATCTGGGGATGTGATATCATCAACTCTACCTTTGTTTGAGTACTTGTCCCCACCCCTAAGACTCCTTGAAATAGGAACTTGTTATGGGAATCTGAAAATCTTCCCTGCCCCTAGGCCCTTTGTTAAAGTGGCTACATGACTCTGAGAACCTTCCCTGATTTGAAAGTATACTCTGCCCCCTAATAGGCTGAATGTGGTCATGTGGAGTCTGTGGCACCAGGCTTGTTTATCGGGAATGCCCGTACCCTGTAGCTTTGTGATTAGGTCAAGAGGGCTGTGACATTCTCTGAGCCAGAAGGTTATATATATGCTCTGATGTGAGGTTTTGCTTTGGGGCTCATTTTGAGAAGAGTTGTGTGATTTGGCCAGATGAGACTCTGGGAAGCCATTGAGCCCCTGGCCTTGAAAAATCCTGATGTTGGTGCTTCCCTCTCTGGTAACTGAATAGGTGTGGATGTAATGGTCAGACGCTGAAAGCCCGTCTGATGATCTGTTTCTTTTTTTGCTTGTAACTGTTTGCATTCTCTGAAGTTCAGGGTGCTGACTTTTCCCCCTGAACTCGGTAAATAATATGTTTGGTTGATTAAAGTAAGATTGTTAACCCATATTGAGTTGCTTTCCTTTAGAAAAGCAGATCTAAGAACCTGTGCTAGCAGCCACCCTGGGTATGCTAGAGTGCTTGCTGATACAGAACTGCAGACAAATTTTTGCTTTTTGGAGGGGGAATGTAGGGCAATTGGAGTTAAGTGACTTGTCCAAGGTCACACGGCTAGTTTTTGTGTTGTGTCTGAGGCTAGATTTCAACTCAAGTCCTCCTAACTCCAGGGCCGGTCCTCTGTTCACTACACCACCTCGCTGTCCCTGGCAAATACTACTGATAACAATGAAAACCACTTCTAGGCCCAAAAGGTTAGGGCACTCTGCTCTCTCCCTCTTCTAAAAGGTCCAATTTGTTCTGGGTTTAGACTTCAGTACTGGCTTCAGTCAAGATTAGGCTTAGTCCTGAGAGAACTTGACCACCTAAAACAAACTTCTGACAAGAAGGTATGATTTAAACAGGCACCATTAATAATTCAGGTCTTCCTTTTCAGAGATACTAAGGATGCTCTCACATTAATAAAAGGATCTATAAAAATGGTTCTTTTCTCTTTCAGGGGATTTACTTTTCTTCTGTCCTTTGAAATAAAACGAAATTATAACAAGAGGCATTGTCACTTCTTATGTCAAATTAATTTTACACTTCTCTTTTTATCAAAGTCTATTTAAGAACTGGTGATAGCTATTTCCAAGCTGATAGCTAGGCCTCCAGTTAATTAATGCCACAAAAATACTTTATTAATAGCACACAATGAACACAGAATGTTGTACTAGGTAAGGTTTGAGAGAAGTACAAGTTTAGTCCCTGCCCTCATGGAGTTTAATAAAGAGGAAAGATGCAAATGCAAACTGTTTCGTGTAATGTATGATAACTGATTTAGAGATATAAAACAAAGTGCTACATAAAGTCTGAAGGGGAAAGCTGGTACCAACATTAGGGAAGTCTTTTTTTTTTTTTTTTTAATTTTATTATAGTTTGTATCATTCATTTCCACAAGATTTTGAGTTACATATTTTCTCCCCCTCTTCCCCCTACCCACTGCCCCAAAACAGCCAACCCAGTGTGTCCCCCCTCCCCCAGTCTATTCTCTCCTATGTCACTTCTCAGTAGGGCAGGATGGATCTCCCGACCACAGTGCCTGTGTATCTCAAGCTCCAGTTGGGTGTAGTCAATAATAA